>CM057339.1:339837571-340461041 GCA_030015575.1 Agapanthus africanus
TCCTCAGGTTGTCAAACTTCAGGGGTACTTTGGACATTTCATATGGAAGCAGAATGTTGCCCTAGATTTTCATCTCCCTGCCTATAAATAGCCCAGAACCTTGTGAAGCCAAGGATGCATAATCTTGTATTTTTCTAGGTTTAGAATACTTGTTTCTTCTTCCTCTTCTCATCTCTTCTCCATTAAAACTTGTAGTGAGCTTTGTGAGTGAAGAATGATGAATAAAGAAGATCCTTTTGCTATTATATCTTGTCTTGTTCTTTTATAATTGCTTGTAATTTTAATTTGTTAACTTAGTTGTTGTTATTTCTTGTTGTTTCTTTCTTTTCTCTTTTCCTTTATCATTAAAACAACCATGATGCTTACGCTTGATCCTTGCCAAGGTGAGGTCGCAAATAGCTAGTTGTTATCTTCTAATCTCCTTCTTTCTATCTTCCTCTTTTGTTTTGTTTTCTTTTCATTATGATGTGTGAGTAGTTTCATACTTGTTAGGGTAGGATAAGGGAAGTTTGAGAGAAGGAAATCTCTCTCACTCTTTCCTTGCCCAACATCTTAAATCAACTCCCGTTAATTGAACCACAATCCGCTCCTTACGGCACCCTATCCTACATGATAGCGGTGATTCCGTAGTGAGACCGGTTGTGGTTGAATTAACCGGAGGTTATGGCTAAGAGCCAAGAACGGACGGACAAGCACTAAAAGGAAGAACTTATGCGTTGGAAAGCCTAGCTTATACTCGCAAGTTCCTTCCTAGTCGTGCTAATCCCCGTTGTTGTCGATTACCGTAACACCGATATTAAGAAGGGCAACGAAAGAGGTGAGCGACTCCTAACTCAAACTAACCTAATCTTAACCCTAACAAGCTCTCTTTACATATCACTTTAACACTTAGATAATCACAAACAAAATCTGGACCTTCGGACTTAACTCGTTAAAACACATAGAAAAAGATTCCCATCTCCCTGCGGACGACCCGTACTCAACCGGCTAGCTACAAGCGAAACCGTCTTGATTGCGGTAATTAACTAAACTTAAACACGCATAATCTCTAACAATCAAATGGCACCGTTGCCGGGGAGACGGTAGTTTATTTCTTTGTGTAATTTCGGGTTAACTTGTGAATATAACCGAAAAACAAAACAAAAAAATATACTTTGTAAAAAAAAAAATCATCTTGTTATTTTTGATTAGTTTTTGTGCAAGTGTGCAGGATAATACGGAGTTCGAGTTCAGTGCCAAAGTCGTGGGAAGATAGACCCACATTTCGCGGCTACACCGCAACGGATCAAAACGAAGTAAATGGTCTACCTTAAGATTCTGGAGCAGTTCCAGTGAGCAAATCCAGATTCAGGGTCTTAAAAACAGCAGAGGACACCCAATACAGCCCACACCAAAAACTGAAGCCCCAACTCTCCAGTACTGCCGCGGAACCGCGGCATAAGCAAGCTTAGGCCGCGGAACCGCGGCCACTTGGTGGAGTTAGTGCGCAAAATTCTCTGTAAGTCCTCAAAATTCTCTGTAAGTCCTCCTTTTCTCTCTCCCACTCCTCTGGACTCCAATAAACTGTGTTTTCTGCAGCATTCTTTGCGCAAACTCTCTTCTCCCCCCTCCAATAAACTGTTCTTGTGTAGGATTCTTTGCGCCGCGCTAAAAATAAAAATTGTTTGCAGTTGATTTGTTATCGCTTTGCATTAATTAATACGGACTTAAGGGGCTTGAAACCAATTCAGATTGGGTGGGGATTTCATCACCCTTCCCAGGACCCCAAAAATCACAAAAAGCATATGCATTGACCATTGTTAAAATTAAAAAAATACTAGACTCAGCCCTAAGGACTTCGCGCTCAATAGGACAGAGGACTAGTTACAGGCATCGGCCGTTTATCCTATCTGACTTTTGCGGTGCCTAGGCAAGTGTGACGAAGGCAGGTGGTTATTTAATTAAGGAACTTCGCGAAAGCGTTGGATAACCTCCCACTTACCTGGCACTTATCTGGCCGCATTAGACGGAGAAGAGGCGGTTTGAGGTCCTTTTTCTAGCCCTCTGGAACAGTTAGGAGCAGGTCTAGTTGACCTAGGTAACCCTAGATCTAGGTGAGATTGTGCATATCTTATTTGTGATTGCTTAAAGCCATAAGTCCGTACATATTTCTGTAGAGCTCTTTCTAAAAAACAAAAAAAAAGTAAAAAAATCAAAAACTTTTATAAAAACTTGCCCTTTGTCGCCAAATCCATTTTTCACCCTCCACCCATCGTTTTCTCCATTGACGTTTTCTTACTCTCACCTTCTCCCCTTTGACTATACTAAACTCGTTTAGTGTATGTCCGCTTGAACTCGGGACACTAGCGCCCGTCTAGTCCGCGTTACGTTAGTCGCTACCGACTACGCGATCGACTCTGAAGTCGAAACTCCGTCCACTCCTCTTTCACCCCTTCCTTTGCCGGCCAACTCCGACGTTGACCGGAATTCTGTCCGTACATCTTCACCTTCACCTTCACCAACCTCTTCTTCCGCGATGTCAGGATTTAATCCGAACATCTCTTTGACTACCGTTGGATTGGCTCCACCTCCTACGGAGACCAATATCCCACCACCACCGCCTGTTGTAGCGCCGCAGCGAATCGCGCTCCAGGATCGTTTCTATCCCACCCGTTCTGCACTTCCCACCCGCCTTTCTCTTCCACCGGCCAATGGGGACAACTTTGAAATTAAGCCCACTTCATCAACATGCTTCCACGATTTCATGGGCTTGAATCTGAAGATGCCTATATCTTCATCAATAAATTTCAAAACGTCTGTGCCATGATGAAAACCACCCAACTGTCGGACGATACTATACGTCTACGGGTCATTCCGTTCACTTTATGCGATCTTGCTGAAAAATGGCTGTATAGCACCGCTTCCCATTCCATAACCAGTTGGGACGAGTTTGTTAAAGCGTTTCTCAAAAAGTTCTATCCGAATCATAAAACCGCAAGGATTCGTAATGAAATCAACCAATTCTCTCAGCTTTCTTCTGAACCCTTCTGGAAGTGCTTTGACCGGTACAAAGACCTTCTTGTTCAGTGTCCTCACCACGGTATAGAGAAATGACAACTTTGCCAAAGCTTATACGAGGGCCTGAACCCAGCAACGAAGCAGTTGTTGGAAACCATCTATCAGGGCCACTTCCTATCAAATCTGACGAGGAAGCGTGGCAGTTCTTTGACGACCTTGCGGAGCAAACGCTACAATGGGAGAGCACCAGACTGACTTCTTCTTCTTCTACCTCCACTTCTACCGGTCAGTCTAGGGTAGGAATTCACCAACTTGATGTCTCTATTGCGATGAAAGCTGAAATGGCTGCAATAACAAGAAAGCTTGAAGCGATAGAGAGCAAATTTTCTTCTCCTGCTCCTGCCCCTGTTCTCCAACTTCGTACCATCTGCGCTTGTTGTTCCGATCCTTCTCACTTGACCGAAGAGTGTCCTTACAATCCACCATCGCAAGGACAGGATCAGGTTAATGCTGCATTCCAGCAAAGACCGAGGAATGATCCATACTCTTCCACCTACAATCCCGGTTGGAGGAACCACCCCAATTTCGCCTGGAATCAGAATCAGAATCAATTCCAAGGCAACAATTTCCAAAGGGCCCCTCCACCGCAACAACAAGCGCAACAACAGACTCAACAGTAGTTTCAGCAGCCCTTCCAACCCCAACCTTTCCAAAATCAGACGAACAACTTTGCACCCAACAATTCTTTTCCACCAAACAACTTTGTTCCGTCAAACAACGATAAGGTTTCCTTGCTCGAACGAAGTATGGAGGCGTTCGTTAAACAATCGACTCAGTCCACCGCCAACATCCAGTCTTCCATTCAGTCCTTAGTGCAACACACTGCCGCACACGGGCAAAGCATCAAGACCATCGAGGCCTAGATTGCACAGCTGAACGCGGCCTTAAGCGAGCGAGAGAAGGGGAAGCTCCCGTCCCAACCACTCCCAAATCCCGGTCACCCACATAATGTACATGTTGCTCTTGAACAACAGAATCATAATGTGAGTGCCGTGACCACATTGAGATCGGGAAGGATGCTGCAAAACAACATCGGCACACGGATCAACGAAGACACCCCGGCCGCTGCTTCTTCTTCTTCTTCTTCTTCTTCTTCGTCTTCTGAGCCTATTCTCTGTTCTTCACAAGGCTCTCCTTCCTCTTCTTCTGCTCTGAATGGATCCACTTCTCACTCCACGAAAACACCTGTTCTGGGATCCGTTCCAACTCCACAATCTCCTCCTCCAGCATTAGACTCAACCAATTTTAAAAATGTTCCATTTCCAAACCGGTTGAGGTCTAATAAACAAAATCCTCAAATGGAGAAGATTCTGGAGTTATTTAAGCAGGTTAACATTAACATTCCTCTTTTAGATTATGCGTGTTTAAGTTTAGTTAATTACCGCAATCAAGACGGTTTCGCTTGTAGCAAGCCGGTTGAGTACGGGTCGTCCGCAGGGAGATGGGAATCTTTTTCTATGTGTTTTAACGAGTTAAGTCCGAAGGTCCAGATTTTGTTTGTGATTATCTAAGTGTTAAAGTGATATGTAAAGAGAGCTTGTTAGGGTTAAGATTAGGTTAGTTTGAGTTAGGAGTCGCTCACCTCTTTCGTTGCCCTTCTTAATATCGGTATTACGGTAATCGACAACAACGGGGATTAACACGACTAGGAAGGAACTTGCGAGTATAAGCTAGGCTTTCCAACGCATAAGTTATTCCTTTTGGTGCTTGTCCGTCCGTTCTTGGCTCTTAGCCATAACCTCCGGTTAATTCAACCACAACCGGTCTCACTACGGAATCACCGCTATCATGTAGGATAGGGTGCCGTA
This sequence comes from Agapanthus africanus, assembly GCA_030015575.1. NCBI lineage: Eukaryota > Viridiplantae > Streptophyta > Magnoliopsida > Asparagales > Amaryllidaceae > Agapanthus > Agapanthus africanus. The sequence goes on from CM057339.1 coordinate 339,842,437, forward strand.
AGGAGCGGATTGTGGTTCAATTAACGGGAGTTGATTTAAGATGTTGGGCAAGGAAAGAGTAAGAGAGATTTCCTTCTCTCAAACTTCCCTTATCCTACCCTAACAAGTATGAAACTACTCACACATCATAATGAAAAGAAAACAAAACAAAAGAGGAAGATAGAAAGAAGGAGATTAGAAGATAACAACTAGCTATTTGCGACCTCACCTTGGCAAGGATCAAGCGTAAGCATCATGCTTGTTTTAATGATAAAGGAAAAGAGAAAAGAAAGAAACAACAAGAAATAACAACAACTAAGTTAACAAATTAAAATTACAAGCAATTATAAAAGAACAAGACAAGATATAATAGCAAAAGGATCTTCTTTATTCATCATTCTTCACTCACAAAGCTCACTACAAGTTTTAATGGAGAAGAGATGAGAAGAGGAAGAAGAAACAAGTATTCTAAACCTAGAAAAATACAAGATTATGCACCCTTGGCTTCACAAGGTTCTGGGCTATTTATAGGCAGGGAGATGAAAATCTAGGGCAACATTCTGCTTCCATATGAAATGTCCAAAGTACCCCTGAAGTTTGACAACCTGAGGAGGCCGTACGGCCGCGGAACCGCCGCCTATACCCCCCCTTTGCCGCGGTTCCGCCGCCCTATGGGTGAGTTGGCTTATCGGCTCTTTTGTGCTGCCCTGGTCTGCTGTCCCCTTTTGTCTGGTACATGTATTTTCTGATAATCATTCCACATTTCTTCCAGAATTCTAATGGATCAAAAGGTGATTTGGACATGGATTTTCTTGAGCTCCGCGTAGATTTCTTGGTCTTGGTGTTGCCATTGTGCTTTGTGCATGAAGGTGACAATTGATTTGTCATTTTGTCCCCTAAACTGGTGTGCGGCAACAGACGGATAAAGAGCGGAGACCCGTGTTTTATCTGTGGTTGGCAGGAACTCGGATTTTGTCGTATTTTTCCATGGATTTCACCGTTTATAGCCGAGAACCTGTATCCTGCAATTGACTAGCAAACACGGCTCAAGAGTACCTACCGATATGCAATGTGATAAAAATTGGGCGGTATGAAAATGCAAAAATCTGATATGAACATTACCCTGTCACTACGAGATGACTAATGTTATGTAACTATATTATTATGACCTAGGAGATCGTCATGCATGCGATTTCTACTCGCAGATGTCTTCTACTCACGAGTTGGCAACTCATCCCCGTTGTGCCAAATTTTCTTTCAGGTTCAGATGTACAGGTTTCCTTGGCGGCTTGTTGGCACGCCACTTAATTCAGGGTGATTGCTTTGTAGGTTGGTTCACTTGTATCGTGACCGCCGTTCTACATTTATTTATTTCAATTGTATCTAGTAAGCTTCATCAACCAGACTTGTATTACTTGATAGATTTAGATGGCTAGCTGTTTATTCTTTCGATCTTAGAGTCGCGCTTGTATTATTATGGTTTTCTGGTGGATTGGGTTTTCTTTTGAGTTTTGTTCCTCGCCCTTCGGCGTTGTATTTTATTTTGCTTGCGTGATTGTGACCGCAAATTGGCGAAGAGCTAGCTTCCGCTTGGGGATGCCTTTTTATTGTTGCTTATGTTTATATTCTTATTTGTACCCATTTGGGGCCAGTTTTTACAAAGGAGACTCTGCCGAAATTTTTGAGAAAAATTGATGTTTCTTTTAATCATGTTTTTCTTTACTTCTTCTTTTAATGGTTTATATTTCTAGGCTTCGGCTTGCTTAGATTACGTTACGCCTTTAGACGTTTCATAATTTAAGTGCCGGTCACGTTCCGTACCTTCAGGTCGTGAGACACCACCACCACCTCTACTACTTACACCTACCGTAGCAGCTCCTATCAACAAGCAGACGGTAATTTTTGAGGTAATTAAGAGCCTCTTGGAGGGACAGCAGCAGCAGAATGCTATACTCCTGAACCATCCAGAATCTGAGGCGCCCGGAGTGAATCAATTTCGGGCTTTGTACCCGAAGCACTTTTCAGAGAAAGAGAGCCCCCTACAATATGAAGAATGAGCTCAGTCGATTGAGGATGATCTGGCAGCAGCACAAGTGCCAAAGATTGCTTGGGTAAGAGTTGCGAAGCTGCAACTAACTGACAATGCCAGGGTATGGTGGAAGTCTGAAGAAAGCCGACTTACCCAGCCAATCGAATGGAAGACATTTCGCGACATGTTCGACGCGAAATATTTTCCCGAAACTGCCCGTTTTTACATGGAGCAGCAATTCGTTCGCCTGCAACAAGGCTCTATGTGGAGCAAATCTATGGATGAATATGATGCTGAATTCACCATGCAGAGCAGGTAAAATATGTCTCAAATTTTCGATTTTCTAATATCACGTACTACACAGCTAACACAAGACCATAACAGGTTCGCAGCACATCTCATACCGACTGCTGAGATCAGAGCTAGATGATTTCAGCAAGGGTTGGACCTGGAGATCCAAGCTTCTCTAGCTACAGGGGATTCCCCAACCAGCGACCTTGCTTTGAAGGCTGCCCAAAGATATGAGGCAGTGGTGAAGAAGAAGGGCAGACCTCAATCTGCCGGTATGAAGCGCCCTGCTACTCAGATGGTAGGAGGAGCCTTTTTCAAGCCACCGTTTGTACCCAGGAGACCGGGAGTAACTTTTAAGCGGCCCAGTCCAGACTTTTGCACCTACTTCAGGAGGAATGGACACCTGGCGAAAGACTGCAGGCGTGCAAACAGCCGGTGCTTAGTCTGTGGCTCATCCACTCACGACATTGTTGCATGTCCCTATATACTTAATCCGAATCTATACCCCATATCAGTCATCACTTATCCGTAGCGGCCAGCTATCCAGGCACCTGCTCCTCGACTTGCTTCCCAGCTCCACTTCTTCGTGGACCTATTGCACCTCATCCTCATCAGTTCCATCAAGCACAAAGGAACCTACCTCAAAGACAGGAGAACGGACAGAGGAATGCACCTCCAGCAAGGAGGAATGTACCTAGGCGTCAAGCTTTCACAATGACTGTGGAAGAAGCTGAAGCCACTGGCCAAGTCATCACTGGTAACTTTCCATCTTTCAAATCTGCTCAACACTTAAGTACAATCTTAGTAGCCTCACTTCCTGCACTAGAACTCTTCGATACTGGAGCATCTCATTACTTTATGTCGCAATGGTCTGCCCGAACTCATGCGATTCCAGTTAAACCACTCGTATCCAACTGGAATGTCAGCTCAGGGAATGGCGTTCTAAAGGAAACTTTGGGATATGACATGTGTCCAGTGGTCGTCTGCAGCAGAGAATTTTATGCTGACTTCAAGGTGCTGGACATACCGAACTTCGATGTAATCTTGGGTATGGACTGGCTAGGAACTTTCTACGCTACCATCGACTTTAGTCAAAGGAGAGTAGTGTTCGAGATTCCAGACCATCCGGTCTTTTATTTCAAGAGTGGAGACCGTACACTGGAACCTAGCACCTACAAGACTAAACCAAGGAAGGCAGTAATTGCAACAACACAAGCTGAAGAAGACAAGCTAGAAATAGTTCGAGAGTTCGAAGATATATTTCTTGAAGACATCTCAGGTTTGCCTCTCGATTATGCTCTTGAATTCAGTATTGACTTAGTACCTGGTGCACAACCGGTGATCAAAGCACCGTACTGGTTAAGTCCAGAAGGTTTGAAGGAGATCCGTACTCAATTGGACGAACTTTTGAAGAAAGGTTGGATTCGTCCCAGTACTTCAAGTTGGGGATCTCCAGTTTTTCTTGTGAAGAAGGAAGGTTCATACAGAATGTGCATAGACTACCGAGCTCTGAACGAAGTCACGATAAAGAACAAGTATCTACTACCACGCATCGTCGATCTGTTCGATTAGCTAAGTGGGTCTTGCATTTATCTCAAAGTTGGATCTTCGTTCGGGTTATCATCAGGTGAAGGTCAAAGAGTCTGATATTCCTAAGACAACATTCAGGATTCGCTGAGGTCGTTATGAGTTTCTCGAGATGCCATTTGGAGTGACCAATGCACCAGCCATATTCATGAATCTGATGAACCGGGTTTTACAAGAGTACCTAGACAGGTTTGTTGTCATTTTCATCGACAACATCCTGGTGTATTCAAAGAATCGGAAAGAGCACGCTGAACATTTGAGAATTGTCCTGGAAACTTTACGACAGCATCAACTTTATGCCAAGTACAGCAAGTGCGAATTTTGGCTAGATCAAGTTGGATTTCTCGGACATATCATTTCAGGAGAAGGAATCTCTGTGGATCTAGCTAAAGTATCAGCAGTAAGCGAATGGCCGACACCAAAGACAGTGAAAGACATTCGAAGTTTCTTGGGATTAGTAGGATACTACCGAAGATTCATAGAAGATTTCTCGAAGATTACGACACCCCTGACCAAGCTCACACATAAAGATGAAGCATTCGTGTGGTCAGAAACACGCGAACAAGCTTTTGTAGAATTCAAGTAAAGATTGATATCAGCGCCTATTCTCGTAATACCAGACCAATCTGGAGGATTTATTATGCATTGCGATGCATCCGGTAAGGGATTAGGATGTGTTCTATACCATCACAGAAAAGTTGTAGCTTATGCATCAAGACAGTTGAAAGTTCATGAGCGCCATTATCCAACGTATGATCTGGAGTTGGCGGCCGTTATCTTTGCACTTAAGATTTGGTGCCATTATCTTCTTGGAGAACGAGTAGATATATACACGGACTACAAGAGTCTGAAGTATGTGTTTACTCAGAAGGGGTTGAATATGCGGCATAAAATATGGTTAGAACTCATGGCAGATTTCGACATCAACCTAGAATATCATCCAGGGAAGGTGAATGTAGTTCCTGATGCACTTAGTCGCCGGCCACTATCAATGAATCTCACCGCACAGTGGAAGCTTCAACAAGAATTACACAAGATGGAGATAGAAGTGGTTATGCCAGGTAATACTTCAAAGTTGATGAACTTATAAGTTCAGTCTTCTATTGTCAATCAGATCAAAGCAGCTCAAGTAAGTGATGCCAAGTTGCAAAAGATCTGAGAATAAGTAGAAAATGGACTTAGTGTTAGTTATATGTATGCCCTAGAGGCCATTACTGTACATACGATGTATATTGTAGTGGATGCTAGGACATATATAGGGAGGACTTTCTTGCTCGACATGATAGTATGCTATCTGGTTGTACTTTATCTTAACATGTAATCATATTGTCTCTATGTTACATGTTGATAAAGCCCTTAGGATATGTACTCGACTACTGGGACTATGATGAGATCATACTAGTGGGGCCACGGTAGTCGATGAGTACATCATATAACTGTTCCTAGTCGAGGGTGTATCGAGAAAGGGCATCGATGCACCAGAGTAGACTAGCGTATACGCATCTTGACCCATATGATGGGCGATGGATGATCCCATATCCATCGGTGTTTGAAATCAAGGATGGTGTACGGGTGCTCAGTGGAGACTGGGTACACTGGACGGACTCGCCGAGAACTCTCAGATGGTATTATACCTCATGTCAGATGGCAGTTCTCCGGTGACACTGGTACAGAGTAGTCTGTTGACCCGAGATCGTCATAGAGTCTTGTGTGATTCCCACTGTACTTTGATTTCCATCATACCACGTCCAAGAGGGCGTGCAAAAAGGTGGCTTTTGGGTACAGTCCCGAATCACATGGAGGCAATGAGCGATAGGAGGGGATTCGTCTCTCCCGGTATAGGGAGTTGATGTTGCGCTGTGTTCGATTGGCTATAACCGGAAATCCCTGGCCAGGGTTGCTGAGATTTACTGGTAAGTGTTATCAGTAGTTTCTCGAACTGTTATAGACCTCATATCGACACGACTTATCGAGCTACTGGGGTCTGACGTTTACCACCCCTAGGCGAGATATGCGACATATCAGACGACGAGACCGGACTGTACGGGAGTGTTAATGTTTGGATTCATATGAGAATGTACAGGCTTGCTTGTTGATCTTCTGAGCGCTCAATACCTGGGTGCCTGTTACGTTTAGCTGACCGCTTGCAGCTTATGGGTGTTTGATATGATCATCACCTACTGCCGGCGTATTGACGATTCTTTAGAGTCTTACACAGAGGTTTCCTGGCTCAGGCAAAACGGAGTAGGAGCACATATGTGATATGTGCGGGACCGAGGATAATGCGGTATGTGATACCGTATTGGATTCTCGTGATATGAGATATCGGCCAGGTATATGTGATATAGCCGGGTCATTGTATTAGTCGGTTATTTGTGAAATAGCCGGATTATCGGATCAAGTGTTGATTCGATAATTTAATGTATAATAATATATATGATATATTAAATTACATTAACTAATATTTGCTCACTAAAAGATTCATTTTCTCACGGGATAATACATTGATATATATGCGATATATGTTAATTGTATTATTATCTATTGTTATAAAATATATTGTATATGTGATATATAATATTGTAACATGTTAGGGTTACAAATTTAACATTGGATTAGGGTTTAAACTTGGTTAGGGTTTGGATTAGGGCTAGCTTTTGCATGAAGCTTCATGAAGCTTTGACTTTGTGGTTGCTTGATATTTTTGTGAGATATTATGTTAACCCAATCCAAACCATTAACTCTAGTTAACTCTTCTCATGCTTAACCCTTGGTTAGATTTGTAAACACTACAATAATTCATTGTTCAACACAAAAGGATTAAGGTTATCATCTTCATTCTTCTTCTTCATGCTTGAGCTTCTTCATGAAAAAGCTTTCTTTTGTGATGAAAATGAGTGAGAAAAAGATTATAAATGAGAGCAAAAATCCTACTTCATCATCCTCATCTATCCTTGCCATTTAGATGAGGGTGTTCACTTCATATTATGAGTGTTAGCTTGTGTTAACGAAACTTCAAGGTAGATCATCTTTGTATCGAAGATCGGAAGCAAATGTTGCATCATTCTCTTCGTGAAGCCTCTCGAGAGTCCAGAACACGATGATCGCAGCGAAGGGACCTCAACATGGAGCTTAAGAAGTGAAGGACCGGATCTACAAAGGTTGTAATCCCTTTCACTTACTAGTAAAGTTGTTTGCTAGCTTTTAGTTTCGCCTATCCTCTAGTTAACGATCTTCATTAGGGTTTTTCGGCACATAAATTTTTGAATTTGGCATGGTTGATGCCTTGTGGAACCTCATGAGTGTGCCGAGGAACCCTACAGTGGTATCACAGCCAAGCAAGAGCTTTAGGCGAAGTGTAAACGAAGTTTAAATTCCGATCGAAACACGAAACCCTAATCCGAACCCTTCTCTGGACATTTTCTGAAAATGTGATTTTTTCCAAATTAAAAATTCTCAAAAATATCAGCAGGGTATTATAGGAATTACTGGAAAATACGAGACATTAATTCCATCATATAGCCGCGGAACCGCGGCCGTGACCTACCTTTGGCCGCGGAACCGCGGTCGTACAGTGAGATGATGCTTTGTACTTTGCACAGTAATTATTACTAGTAATACCTGATTCTTATGGGTATTTTTATTTCTACTAAAGTGTTGAGTTTTTCTGGGGTGTATTGGGGACTCATAGATTCGATCGGATATTTTAACTTTGTTTTTTTTTTCCGGATAATTTTAGAAACTGTTAAAAAGTTCGAACGGATATCAATAACTCACTTTTTCCCCAGTCGGAAATTTTTTCAAAAGTTGGATTTTTTTTCTCGAGTTTAAGAACATTCTAAGTCGTGCAAGTAACGCGGTGGACCCTCTAGAAGACAACAAACCTTAACTCGATTATGTGACCGTCTTGAACTGCCTTTTGAACCTTAGGGTTTGGGGCAGTACGATGTGCCACATGTGAGGCGTTGGCTTGACCCTTCTACGGCTGGACCATTGGTACTATGGCATGTGATGGATGTTTTTAAACTGTGCTTAAGTGTTGAGCTATTTGGGAAAACTTGGGTGTTTGTTTATTCGATCGGAAAGTTTAACATTGTCTATTTATCTGGAATGTGAAACAATATTTGGAATCCACAGGTAGTTATGAAATAACTAATTTGAATGTTATAAATCTAGCAGTTCAGTCTCAGATGATCGGTTGCCACGGAATTTTGATGTGATCAAAAGTCCGTCGCAATCACGTAGCGTACGCGGATACTCGCCGGGTAAACTTAATAGACAGCCACGCCCCAAAGCCCCAACCAAGTGACTGTAGGAGAACCCCGTCGCCAAAAGCATCCGTTCGGGTGCTCGCGGCAGCGGTGTTCCGCCTTAGTCCACTTCGTCGACGGCATCCGGGGGTGCGGCCGTCTACTAAAGTTTACGACGAGCATTCGATCAGGATGTCGGGAATCTTGTTGAATTGCCGACTTGATATTGAAAAGAGTTTTCGATAATGAGACTAAAATGCGGGGTTTATAATTGTTAGGCATGAGATGTCTAAGGAATTCATTTGGTTAGGCATGCGATGTCTAAGGAGGTTGCGGATTCCAACTGTTGTAGTTTTACACTTTCTTTTCTGTGACCGTAAGCGTAGTATGTGGTGTATCACCGGCTTCGTTGCTATACATCAACGACAATCGGGATACGCATACTTGCTTACGTTGATGATATGAGATATTTTGCGTTGCTCTGATATGTTATATTGGACCGTCGCGTTCTGAATAGCCGGGGGTTTTATGTGAGATTAGAGTTTTTTTTTCATTCATGTAAAATTCATTTGTATGTAATATTCTTTTATTGGGGCACTTCCGGGCTGAGGATGATGTCACCGTTGTATATTATTTACTTTTCCGCATTAGGTAGACCCAAGGCGGGGAGCACAAGTAACCGGGTTCTAGGGTCCAGTGGGAGACCATCTCGAGGAGTCGAGACCAGGTCTCCTAACCCTAGAATTGGCAGTGTTGCTTACCGCTCTCGTACGGGTCTAGGGATGTGGGTTTGGCTATTCATCGCGACCGTAGAATCTGTGTTTTATACAGGCTCGTATTGAAAACACGGACGTCCTAGTATATCCAATATTTCATATATGTTCTTCTGCTGCAATGTTCTGTGATGAGATCATATTACTGCCTGAGACGAATGTTTATATTATATATATGAGATATATGTTATATTGCAGATTTCGTTTCAAATGTGATGCTTGTGAAGCACAATTAAAAATGAGACTTCATTAATGAGATTAATGAAATAAAAGAAACCTAAAGATGTTGTAGAAACTTATTTAAAAACCGGTAGCTCTAGTTCTTGCTTTGCATAGCGGTGTTCCTTGTAGAACATCCAGCACCTTATTCGATAAGGAAAGAGCCGAGATCCTTTCACCGGGAGTGACCTCTTTAGTGAAACTAGCAGATGCTACAAACTCGGTTTGTCTTTTGATTGCTTCTATAGTTCTTGCTTTGCATAGTGGTATATATGATATATCCTGCACCTTATTCGATGAGGAAAGGGCCGACGATCCCTTCACCGGGAGTGACCCCTTTAGCAAAACTAGAAAAGCCTCAAAAACACTCCATTTAAAATCACTCGATTCTACAACGATATCAAGTTCATTACGCAAAGGGTTTTCTTAAAAACCTGTCGTAGCCCTCCGTCATTTCAGATAAGTAATAGTTAGTATCCGTGCTGCGTTTGTTGACCTCTGTCAAGGCGTAGTGTGCGGTAGCTGATTAGTGCTTATCTGTATAAGCATATGATGTGATTGATTTAAGGTAGTCGTGCAACCTTGTTGACCTCTGTCAAGGGTCGTGCGGGTGGGTTTACTTCAATCAGTAAATAACGGGTTGAACTTGACTAGCAGCCTATGGTTTGTTGACCTCTGTCAAGGTCATAGGATGCTAGGGGTAAAATATTATTGGGAATTTCAAGTGTTGAAATTTGCAATGAGATTGCATACCTTCTATGAGATAATTGGATCTCGATACCCGCTGCGAGTAAGAGTTACTCCTGGGAGAGTTTTACACTTTACAATTAGCCGATCAAGTAGGTGTCTAAAAAGGTGTTAATGGGGTTACGCCTCTGGGAAAACGAGGTTTACTTTAATTAGGTTCGTGCGAAAGCACGGGGGACCTCCCTCAAAGTACCGACACTGGCCTGGCTGAAAGATTGGCGAACTTGTAGCGTGTAATTAATCCCGGCTAGTCTTTCCTTTTAGGGTTTGAAGGAAGATTTGATTAAAACAGTGGGAGACATCCTGATTAGATATATTAGATAACCAATCTAATCTTGCAAGAGCATACGCTGAGTGTTTTCTTCTCTCTCTCTACAGGTAGCGACCATATCACGCCTTAATCAAGATAATAAAACGGATGAATTAACCGAACCCGCTTGTTATACTGAGCTGAGGAACGTTGGTCCCGCTCCAACTTATAATTGTTATAAGACAGAGCAGGAAATTGGGGAATACCAGATTTCCCGTGCCGCCCAAACGAAGAAAGTGCATGCTGATGCATCTTCTTCGGGTATGTTCATTATAGAGAACTGTTTCTCAGTTTTCTTTACGTCCTGGGTATGAGATACCGGATCAGGATCCCGCATATGTAATCTGTTACATGGGCTACTGATAGGTAGAGAACTGAGAACGGGTGATAAGTTTCATGAGACAGAAAACGGTGCAAATGTTGCAGCCAAGTCTGTTAGTCACTATCACTCTGTATTACCAGAATACATTGATTCTGAACAAATGTTATTAGATACCAAACCTGATATACAACATCATATCAGTCCTCTGCCCGTATATTGGGAAGCAGGGCGTGACAACATCTGCCCCCAAATCCAGGCAAGACATTTGTCTTCCCCGTTTTCGGTGGAGAACAGATTCCGGCACACCCGATGGGACCTTTTCCTCATTCCACTCCACACTTCGTGTGTCATGTTCACGAATGAATCACGGTTTAATATGGTTGCCCCTGGATTCGAGGTACTAAGATTTGGTGTCTTGCCCTGTGCAGAGAAAAGAGAAATCAATGGCTTCTAACTGCACCTGCAATAGCAACTCTCGCCCCGCCCGGACTGGAGGAGTGACTTAAGGGCCCCAAGCGGCCTCCATCTTCGTCCTGCCAGTGGAACAGGTGACTCAGGCCACCACTGGACTGTTCTTTGGGACCATGATCCCATGAGCAAGCTTCAAAGCCCCGGTGCCATCACAGGAGGCTCCGAAGAAGTCGATCTTTGATCGACTTGCAACCACCACGGCCCCTCTCAGCGGGTCGTCCAAGTCTGCCACCTCAGTCTTTGACAGGCTGGGCCAAAGCTTCAGTGGGCCCGCAAAGAGGCCCGCAATACCTGAAGGGGTTATCCCGAAGCGGATAGCCATTTCAGTTCTAGGCATATGAAGTCATCAAAGGGGCTTCTCCTGCTAAGGGATCGGTCTTCGCAAGATTGGCCGTTCTAACTCCTGCAGCAGGAGAGGTCGTTAAAAATGCTTCCCCTTCCAGAAAGTCTGCCTTTGACAGATTGACCGTTCCCTCTTAGCGGACGTCAGTCTTCGACAGGCTGATACCGACATCAGCCTCTCATCAAAGCAAGGGGCATGACGAGGTCGCTTCCACAACAGAGGTGGTCCCGTCCGCACGACATGCTCGACGTCACCACTGGCGCCGAGTAAAGAAGACTGGGGGCAATCCCCCTTGTGGACTTACCCCACCAGCTCCGATGGTGGAAAATGACGCTGCTGTTCCAACTGTGAACAACTTCGAGCTGCTCAAGAGGGTACGCAAGAACTCTCCAACCGCTGTATTAAAGAAGTCTCCTCTTCCTGTTGAAAGTACAACGCGGGCGAAACTAGAACAGCCTCCTCAGCGGTTGTCCTCTAAGATCCACAGGGTTTGGCGGAGAGTCCAAGACTTTTTGATTGATAAAGAGTATTCTCGCCAGCTGAAGAAAACGAATAATCGGCAAGAGGAGGACCATCCCTCCGTCATATTACGGAAGAAATCATCTTCATGTGTACCTGCTGCAACGGCCCCCTTAACTTCGACCTCCCACAAGAGGAGAAGGCCGGAGAAGATCCTCATGCCTGCGGTAAATTTCAAAGGCAGTGGACTCAAACGCCCCAAGTCTGGGGGCATAGTAGTACATACGATGTACATGGCTTCCGGGAAGGAGAAAAGATGTACTTCCACGGGTCATCGACCACCCACGCGGTCTCTGACAAAAGCTCGGGAGCAACAACAATAGCTCCAGGAGGTGTTAACAAGAATGGCCGCACTCACTGGGCAGAAAGAAAGCCCGGAAGCATCGTCGGAACAACGCCAGGAACAAGCTGATCTCTCGAAGAGAAGTTGGGACGTCCTTACTCATTTTCCCGGGATAAAACGAGGAGACTGTTCGAACTGGCAGTGCGTAATAGGATCATCATTCTGCCGGATCCGAGACGCCTACTGCAGCCTGGGGACGTCAATAGTCCTAACTACTGCCCCTACCACCGAGTAATGGGCCACCCAATTAAAGATTACTACATCTTCAAAAACTGGGTTGAGGAACAGTACCAGCTAGGCAAGTTCGCACTGTCCAAAAACTGGAAGGTAAACCCGCCACAGCGGCATGCTCCTAAAAAGATGGACACGCCGGGGGAATTATGCTCGTTTATAGAAGAAGCTCCGTAGGAAATTGTCCTTTCGGCTAAAACTAAAAGAATGTTGAAGGATCTTCAAGCATGCCCGGGGATCAGATAGAAAAGCCCGCTGGAGCCTGAGATTATTGAGAGGATGCTTAAACCGCACTCGGCACCGAACGCCGGTAACAATGGGCAAAACACCCAGGTCAAGTCTTCAAAGTTCTCGAAAGGAAAGAAGAAGACCAAGAAGTCTGCGCAGCCTCACGACAAGCGCATGGACTTGCAAAAATACATCGACGCACTGGAGGACTACAACCAAAAAGCGCGGACCCCAGTCACACTTGAAGAGTTCCTCAAGCATATTCTTGAGAACGGAGACAGTGACAATGATGAGGAGAACGACTCATCAGAAGAACCTGAGGAGTATGTAGCGAGTTGCCAAATGATCTTTCACCTGTCGTTAAAAGACGAAGAAGCCTCCTCGGCGTTGGCAAGAAACGCAGAAGAACTGGGGGCAGGACCGGTGTCAAAATCCATGGAGTCGTCAGACGACTTGATTGACAGGCTGCTGAGCGAAGCCCTTCAGAAGAGAAAAGCTAATCGAGAACGTGAAACGGCCATATACGAAAAGGCCAAGCGTCGGCGTCAGGATGAAGAAGCTACGGCGAGGAAGAGTCACAAAGTACTCCAACCAGATCGAAGCACACCTGTGGTAGACAAAAGCAGGTTTAAGACGGGGAAACGGTTCGCCGAAGCTCTGTCAATGGGAATGAAGCTGCCACCTTTCGAAGGAAATACTCATGGGAGTACGTGTCTTGATGAAGCGGATATACATCCAAAATACTGCTTATACCTTCGGAAGGTCACGCACCCCACCAAAGAGTGCAATGCCTTCAAGCGGTGGTGACAGGAATACGTTGCTCACCAACAACATTTCAAGAGGATGAAGCGTGAAGCTCGTCGATAGCGAAAAAATGTGACAGATAAACATGGAAAAACAGTCGAAAACTGTTATATGGTTGATTCCATTTCAAAAAAAGGAAAATCTCAATTTCTTACGTTCGAAAGCAATTCTGACGAAGAAATAGCCCTCGGCCCTCTCTTCGAGGGATCCACCTCTGGAAAAGAAGAAGAGGTGAAAAAATGCGAGAACATCCAACTGCGTAGCCGTACGTTGCCTGAAAAAAATCTCGGACCCTCAAACAAAGGTTCAGGTAAGAGAGACAAGGGGAAGGAAAAAGTCCCTGAGGAAATTGCCCTCGATGATAGAGTCGTCAAAGAGCTCACAGCTAAAGACCCGCCTAAGAAAAACAAGGTGGATTACAATGTCCCGGCACACCTGAGGAAGATACCTTCACAACTGAGCATACTGGATGCTCTCCTCCTATCCAAAGAGGCACGAGATTCTCTAATCAAGGTATTACAAGAGCCCAATCAATTTCAACCCTTCCTTGCAAAAGAAAAGATGAAGGACAAGCTGGAAGAAGTTCACACAGCTGATATCACATTCGGCGATGAAGATCTCCTCCTCGGAACGTGCGAGCACAACCGTCCTCTGTATGTCACTGGGTACTACTACAACATCAAGATAGGGAATATCATGGTTGACAATGGGTCCTCCGTCAACCTTCTCAATGTGAGAGTGTTGAAGGAGATTTGCATGAACGTTCAACACCTAGCACGGGACAAAATTACTATCTCCGGGTTCGACTCACAGTCATCACAGACGCTTGGGTCCCTAATACTGACATTACGCTTCGGGATGCTCGTCACTGACATCAAGTTTCATGTCATCGATGCCAAGACTTACTATAACGCTCTGCTTGGCTGGCCTTGGTTGCATGAGTACAACATCATCCCTTCTACACAACATCAGTGTATGAAGTACTTCAAAGACGGCCTCGAGTACACCGTTACAGGAGAGTTAAATCCATTCTCTATAAATGAAGTCCGCAAATATGAAGACACTAAGTACTTCTTACCAGACTTCGAAGACACGGAAAGATATCGTAAATCAGAGAATCAACAGAAAGTCGTCGCCACCATCCCGATATTTCGGAGCGATACCGAAGATGATCAAGAGATGGTCTTCTCGGAGCAACCACAAGGCAGCGGGCCAGGACCACCAACGCATATTTTGGTCTTTGGCAGCGACTCCGAAGATGAAGTCAACACGGTATTCTCTGTTCGTCCATCAATACAAACCTTCATTAGAGCTGATCAGAGCTTGCAAATCACCATGGTTCCGCAGCACCATTACGGAGAACTCGACGAACTCGACACATACGGCGTGCAAGAGCTACAGACCTTTTACGTTCCTCCTAGACGAAAAGGTGAAAAAGTGATCCTCTTCTACCAATCTACGGAGACTAAGGTGGAAAAAGAAGTCTGGCATGGCTCCGATTTTGCGCTCGACAGGCTCTAGCTAATCCGTCTGCCCAGATATTACGCAGACGGATTGAAAAAGCTGTTGAGATACCAAGGTGTGCCCTTCAAACAAACCGCTCGACAAGCCCAGTTCTACAACAAGATTTGGGACATTACCGGGACTCGGCGAAAAATGCCCAACGGGAGGATAAAGACGACGGGGCTTGGATACATTCGGTCTAAGAAACGGGAGCGATTCTATGGTTGCCATGTCAAAAATAACTCCGGTGGAGATGCGAATGCATTTCCAGATAGCGCTAATGCCAAACCAGAGTGAGATCCCGACGTGAGAATACCAAGCATGTCATTCGAAGAACAAATTGACAAGTTAATAAGGAAAGCGGGTTAAAAGGTTTGGGATGACCACAGCCGTGAAATGGCCACTTACGAGAAAGCCAGGACGCAACATCTCATTCAGCAGTCTACAGAAAGAGAAGACGATGATGCCCTTCATCCTCAACCTGCTGTGTGCACTCGTGGCAAGGAAAAAGTCCGACGCGGAAGCAACAACAAGATCAAGAACAGGAATGGCATTCGAAGAAAACAAAGCGGATTCAAGAAGCCACGCGATCGAGAAAAAGTCAGCTGGAATCCGTATTTTATGAAAAAGATGGGTCGGGAATACTCTCTCTCTCAAAACAAGACAAGGAAAATATTCAATCTTGTCATGAAGTATCAAATGATGACACTCCCGGAGTCTCGGCACCTTGAGCAAATAAACGAGATCCATCATCTGGCTTATTTCTCCTACCACCGAGCGATAGGACATCCCCTTGAAGATTGCTTCACCTTCAAAGACTAGGTCGAAGACCAGTATCAGCAATGCAGTTTTGCTCTGTCCAACAATTGGAAGGTAGCCCCACCACGAAAGCATGACCCAAGAGCAACCTACACTGCGAGGGAAAGTCTGGATCAACATCGATCTTGGAAACGAACTCGTACCTGTCACGTAATAACAATCTTAAAGGAAGGAAAGCATGAGAATATGGACCACCTCTCCAAGTGTTCGCAAATGAAGATGAAGACGAGGTGATCTCAGAATTTCCACCGGCGCCAAAAGAGATGGAAGATGGGATACACACGACAGCAGACAATCTGAAGAAAATCGACTTGGGGACAATGAACAATACGAGGCCAACATTCATCAGTGAGCTGCTGTCTAAAGAGCAGGTGGCTACACTAAAAGACGTGCTTATGCAGTATAAAGACTGCTTCGCATGGAACTATTCCGAGATGCCGGGACTAGATCCAAAAATAGCAGTGCATAAACTGGCAATATCTCCGGACATCAAGCCAATCAAACAGGCATCCAGAAGAATGCTGCTCGAACTTGAAATAAGCATTAACGCCGAAGTCAAGAATCTAATCGATTCTGGTTTCATCCAATAAGTTCAATATCCCGATTGGATCGTCAACATTGTTCGGGTGATGAAGAAAAATGGGATAGTACGCATCTGCGTGGACTTTCGGGACTTCAATAAAGCTTGTCCAAAGGATGACTTCCCCGTACCGATTACCGAGCTAATGATCGATTACACGTCCACTCACGAGGTCTTCTCCTTCATGAATGGATCTTCAGGTTACAATCAAATAAAAATGCATCCCGAAGACCAAAAGCACACCGCCTGGACTCCGCTAGGCATATTCTGGTATAAGGTGATGCCTTTCGGCTTGAAGAATGCTGGCGCTACCTACCAGAGGGCCATGACAAAGATCTTTGATGACCTCATCCATGAGATCGTTGAATGTTATATCGAAGACCTCGTGGTGAAAAGCAAATCGTACGAGGAGCACTGGGAGCATCTGAAAATAGTATTCCAGCGTCTTCGGAAATATAATCTGAAGATGAACCCTCTGAAATACGTGTTTGGAGTTTCCTCATGCAAATTCCTAGGATTCATCGTACGACACCGAGGTATTGAAATAGACCCATCAAAGATCAAGGCGATTATGGAAATGCCCTCGCTAAGAACTCTCAAGCAATTGTGGTCTCTCCAAGGAAAGCTCGCATATATCCGAAGGTTCATAGCAAACCTCTCCAGCAAGTGTCGTCCCTACAGTCACCTGATGAAGAAGAGGACCCCGTTCGTCTGGGATCGTAAATGCCAAAATGCGCTGGACGAAGTCAAGCAATATCTGTAGAACCCGCCAGTATTGACCGCTCCGGTCAAGGGAAAACCCATCATCCTGTACACGACAACCCTCGAAGGTTCTTTAAGCGTGCTATGGGCACAGGAGAACGATCAAGGAAAGGAGAGAGCTCTATATTATTTGAGTCGAGTTCTCCTGAGGGCAGAAAACAACTACTCCCCTATCGAAAAGCATTGCCTAGCATTAATTTTCGCGATAACGAAGCTCAGGCATTATGCCTTGGCACATGAAGTCCATCTCATATTAAAGGTGGATCCTCTTAGGTACTTGATGTCAAGAGCCATACTAACAGGAAGGCTTGTCAAATGGGCTCTCCTCTTGATGTACTCGATAACATATCGACCCCTCAAGGCAGTAAAGGGCCAGGCTATCGCTGACTTCCTCGCTGAACATCCAATACCAGCCGACTCCCCCTTAAATTGTGAATTGCGGGATGAACATGCATTTAATGCAATCGATAAGGAGGAAGAAGGAAATAATGCCCGATAGGAACTATATTTCGATAGAGCATCTTCCATGGAAAAGCGAAAGCACAACACCCCCATAATCAAAGCTGGGGTAGGCCTTATCTTCGTGACTCCACAAGGAGGGATAATGCATTTCGCCCTTTCCTTAACAGAGCCAAGAACAAATAATGAAGCGGAATATGAAGCTTTGATAACGGGTCTTGAGATCGTTGTCGACATGGGGATCGAAAACCTCCTCATATATGGAGACTCCCAGCTGGTGATTAGCCAAGTAAATGGCGATTATCAGACGTGCAAGCCAGAATTGATCATGTATGGTGAAAGAGTGCAGCAACTGCTGACTCAAATCCCCTCCTACATCCTGGAAATCATACCGCGGGCAGAAAATACCAAGGCGGATGCATTAGCCAAACTCGCTAAGGAACTGGCCAACGCAAACCTCGATGACGTAAGGATCATTGTGCGACGTAAGGATCATTGTGCAAAGCCTCCGGATTCTCACGCCAGCAGAGATATCTCTGGAACCGTCTGAAGAAAAGGAAGCGGCTAAGAAAGCGGCCTGCCAAATAGAAGACGAAGAAAAGGCTAAGGATTAGAGAGAAGTCTTCATAGACTACTTCAAATCCAATCAAGACATAAGCTCATGAGGCGAGCCCTGTCTTTTGCCTTTGTCAATGATACTATATATAAGAGGTCATTCGACGGTTTGTGGCTAAGATGCTTGGGACAGGAGGAAGCAAGGAGAGTCATTCAAGAAATTCACGACGGACTCTGCGGTTCCCATCAGGCCGGGCCAAAGATGAAGCTGAAGATAAAAAGGATGGGCTATTATTGGCCCACGATGATTCAGGACTGCCTCGAATACGCGAGGTAGTGTCACTCGTGCCAGATTCACGGGGACTTCATCCATCAGCATCCAAATCCGCTACATCCAACATTGGCTAGTTGGCCGTTCGAAATGTGGGGAATCGATATAATCGGGCCCATCAAACCAGCATCGTCAAAGGGACATCGGTTCATACTGGCAACAACTGATTACTTCTCTAGGTGGGCAGAAGCAGTACCGCTAAGGGAGGTGAAGATAGAGAGCATCCTCCATTTCTTCAGGACGCACGTCATTTACCGGTTCGGCACTCCGCGATGAATCATTTCGGATAATGGGCCAGCCTACAAAAGCCATAAAATCAGTCGCTTCGCAAAGCAGCATAAAATAGATTGGAGATATTCTTTAGTCTATAATCCTCGCGCTAACGGTCTAGCTAAGGCTTTCAACAAGACCTTGACAAAGATTATAAAGAAAACGGTGTCCAGAAATAAAAGGGACTGGCACGAGAAACTGCATGAAGCTCTTTGGGCCTATCAAACCACGTCCAAAATGGCCACGAATATGACGCCATTCGCGTTGATATTCGGCACGGAAGTCGTACTTCATTTGGAGATAGAGTTACCCTCTCTATGAGTAGCAATTCAATACAAGATGACGGCTGAAGAAAATGCCCATCTTCGGCTTGAGGAGCTCGATGCCCTCGATGAAACTCGTCTCATGGCGCAGCAAAACCTGGAAGCTTACAAAGCAAGGATGACACGCTCATACTAAAGACTAACTAGGCCGAGAACATTCCGCCAAGGCGTACTCGTACTAATTGTCAGAAGACCTATGATCCCCACGTTAGTTATGTGTATGCCCTAGAGGCCATTATTGTACATATGATGTATATTATAGTGGATGCTTAGATATATATAGATAGGACTTTCTTGCTTGACATGATAGTATGCTATCTGGTTGCTCTTTGTCTTAACATGTAGACTTGTATTGTGATATTGTCTTGCTTTCACATGTTGATAAAGCCCTTAGGATGATTACTTAACTACTAGGACTATGATGGAGATCATACTAGTAGAGGCCAAGGGTAGTCCGCAAGTACATCCTTTAATTGTTCCTAGTCGAGGGTGTATCGAGACAGGGCATCGATATTCCAGAGTAGACTAGCGTATACGCTTCTTGACCCATATGATGGGCGATGGATGATCCCACATCCATTGGTGTTTGACATCAAAGATGGTATACGGGTGCTTAGTGAAGATTGTGTACACTGAACGGACTCGCCAAGAACTCCTAGTAGGTATTATACCTATCGTCAGATAGTAGTTCTCTGGTGACACTAGTAAAGGTTAGTCTGTAGACCCGAGATCGTCATAGAGTCTTGTGTGATTCCTACTGTGCTTTGATTTCCACCTTACCACATTCAAGAGAACGTGCAAAACGGTGGCTTTTGAGTACAGTCCCGAATCACATGGAGTCAATGAGCGATAGGAGGAGTTTCGTCTCTCCCGGTATTGGGGGTTGATGTTGCGCTGTGCTCGATTGGCTATAACAGGAAGTCTCTGGCCAGGGCTGATACGGAGATCTACCGGTAAGTGTTATCAGTAGTTTCTCGACCCGTTATGAGCCTCACATCGACATGACTTATCGGTTACTAGGGTCTGATGTTTACCACCCCTAAACTTGATATGCGACATATCAGACGAAGAGACCGGACTATACTAGTGTTACTGACAGGCTTTACAGGAGTATGAGCAGGCTTGCTTGTTGATCTTCTGATCGCTCAATACCCGGATAGCCGTTACGTCCAGCTGGTACCGCTGATAGCTTGTGGGTGCTTGATATGATCATCACCTACTGCCGGTGTATTGACGAGTCTTTAGAGTCCTACACAGAGTTTTATTAGCTCAGGCAAAACGAAGTAGGAGCATATATGTGATATGTTCGGGACCGAGAATAATACGAGTATGTGATACCGTATTCTATTCTAGCGATATGCGATATCGGTCAGTTATATATGATATAGCCGGGTTATCGAATCAAGTGTTGATTCGATAAGTTGATACATATAATACTAGTCGGTTATATGTGATATAGCTGGATTATTAAATCAAGTGTTGATTTAATAATTTAATGTATAATTGTATATTTGATATGCTAATTTACATTAACTAATATTTTCTCATTTCTTTTCTCACATGTGCACAATTAATATATATGTGATAAATATTATTTGTGTTTTCTTTTGTCATGCTTGATTATACATGCAACATGGGTGTATGAGACTCACACCATATTTTAGATTATATAGTAGGGTTTTATTTATTTAATGCAAATATAAATTGGTGGGAATTAAGCATGGTTGCAAGCCTTGGAAGCTTGTGGAAACCATTGACTTAGTCCACTAAATTTGTCTTGCATTAGATATTTATTAACCTAATCTTAATCTTTAGCCATGGTTATGTCTCTACAAGGGTTATATAAGATATTTCTTACCCATGGTTTCCATTCACTCTCTCATAACATTATCTCTTCATCTTCATCTTCATCTTCATCAAGAGCTTAGCTCTCTAGCTTTTGAGGAAGTGAGGAAAAATAGTGAGAAAAAGAATTCTAAAATGAGCAAAATTCCTACTTCTTCATCCTCTACTAGATTAGCCATTTAGTTTAGGGTGTTAGCGTCACTAATCCCTAATTAGTGAAGAGGTAGCTTGAGTTGGTGTCTCCTCAAAGTAGATCATCTTCAGCCTCGAAGATCATTGAGCAAGCTCGTTCATTTCGACTAGTGGAACCTCCGGAGAGTCTGGATCACCACTACTTGGAGTGAAGGGACTTCTACACGGAGCATTTGAAGTGAAGGACCGATCTACAAAGATTGTATTCCATATTCACTTAGATATAAAGTTGTTTATATATTGTATTGTCTAATTCTCAAGTTAAGATTCTAGGGTTAGGGTTAAGTAGCATGGCAAATTTTTGAAAATGGTATGGACGATACCTCCCGAAACTTTGTTGTCGTGCTAGGTAACCCTACACCCCAACCGTACAAAATGGGGGAAATTTGAGCCGAACTATGAGGGTCTGTATATCATAGACAAGGTCTACTAAGGTGGGGCCTACATGCTCATGGATATGCAAGGCGAAAGACCCTTCTGGCCAATAAACGGCCGGTTCCTTAAGAAATACTATGCTTGACAAGTCACGGCTCAGGTTAATGGTAGATGACGACGCCTATGTCCGCTCGCTATCTTCCTAAGTCAAAACTCTAAAATTAGTATTCAACAGTACTCCATCCCAAACACAGAGATCAACGGACTGTAACGTCCTTAAACTAGCTACGGACCGAGATGTCCTTAAACTACCTTGGACCGAAATGTCCCTAAACTAGTACTCTGACACAAACATGGCGATATCTTTTCCCGGGATCTGTGTTGCAATCAAAGTTCCCACGAAGTAAAAAAACGGTACGTCCACAAGCAAAATGGGCGTGGATGAAAACCCGAAAGGGCGCCATGAGTAAAAACAGCAGGGCTACCAGAGAGTTTGTGAAAACCCGAAAAGGGTGCAGTTTCATTAAAATAAAGACGCCTGCAAGGTACTCTCGACCTTGTAAGGGGAAAATACCTGCGTGAGATCCTTACGACTCACAAGGGAACAACACACTTAGGGATTGTCATGATTCCTAAGGAGAAATTACACTTATGAGATCCTCACGACTTGTAAGGAGAATTCCCCCCCCCCCCCCCGCTCTATGAGACCCTCACGGCTCATAGGATTCAAAAGCCTTAAGATATAGGGACTTGATCATGTTCTTAAGCCATCACACTCCTTAAGTTGCCCTACAAGCGATCCAATATTGATCCTTATATACAATCCACGGGCATAAATAAATGTTCCCTCACCAAGTTCCACCAATGACGATAAATATCCTCATATGGTGAACAACACTTGTAGGTCCTCTCGACTTATAAGGAGAAAATACTCTTATGAGATCCTTACGACTTATAAGAGAACAAGCACTTAGGAATCCTCACGACTCCTAAAGAGAAAATACACCTGCGGGATCCTCACGACTCGTAGGGAGAAGATACCTTTATGAGACTCTTACGGCTCGTAAAGTCAAAAAGCCTTAGTCAACTGGATCCTAACCCTATTTGCTAAACCACCTTTGTTCAAATCGAAAAAGGCAAATGATGATTCGCTCCTGGAAATATCCCAGTTGTAACGATGTTGATGCCTAAATCAATATCAAATTCCAAGTTCTTTCAAGGCAAATGATTATCCGCTCCTGGCAATATTCTAGTCGCAGTGATGCTGATACTATGATTGGTATCAAATCTCGAGTTCCATACTCGTAATAAAAATCAGCGAGCAAAAATGCATATAAAAATAGCCGAAATAATTGGGCACCGCGATAAAAACAGCCGAAATGTTTGGGCTACTTGCAATAAAAAGCAGCGAGTAAAAAGAAAAAACAGCTGAACTGATTGGGCACCGCGAAAATGGCCGAAATGATTGGGCAATCACGACTTTCGCGATATAAAAAGCTGAAATGATAGAACATCGCGGAAAGTGTAATACCCAGCTCTTTTATACCAAACTCCGCATTTTGTTACTTTATGATTTTATTTATTTTATTTATAATTTTAATTATTTTATATATAATTTTATTCCTTCTAAATCCCATTATCTTTTTTTAAAAACCCAACTCCTATTAGATCTTAATTATTCCAATTAATCCCTCGGCCTATTTTTCCCGGCCTGTTAATCCAGCCCACACACAAATAAAATTTAGAATGAAATTCTTTTAAACCCAATTCATCCCTTTTCTTCATCAAATCTCCTTCAGCCCTAAACTCAATTCTTTTATCCCCGGCCCGTTTCCTTCTCTCTTTTTTTCCTATCCAAATCTTTTTTTTTCCTTGCGCTGATTCGGCCCCCTTCTTTCAATTATCCTTGATTTTTCCCAGACCCGGCCCACTCATTTTCCCCTCACCCGCGCCTCCAACCCGACCCGGCCCACCACTCCTTCTTCTTCCCGTTGCGCTTTTCCCGCGTGTGTTTCCTTCGCGACCACGTCGCCCGCGCTTCTCGCCTCCGCCGACCCTCGCGCGAGTTACTCCCTCTACGCGCGCCTCTCTCCTCTCTCTCTTCTCTCGCCTCCACGTTCTCTTTCTCTTTCCCTCACGTTCTCCCCTCTCGTTCCCTCTCCCTCTCTCTTCTTCCGCTCCCCTTTCAAACCCACGCCCACGGTCGCCCACGCCCCGCCACCACTGCCGGCACCCATCTCTGGCCTCCTCCTTCTTCCTCAACCCCTCCTCGACTCCAACTCCCCTCTCCCTCTCAATCTCAAACCTCCCCTCTCTCTCACGAGAAAACCTCCGGCCACCTCCCTCCATCACCACCGCCACGACATTCTTCCACCACCGTCGCTCACCCACTCGCTCTCTCTTCTCGTTCTCACCCCACGTCTCTCTCTCTGCATTCTTCCTCCACTTACACTCTCTTCCCTCTCGCTCTCTCTCCCTCCCTTTTCTTTCCGCGCGCAAGCTCAGACCCACGCCGCACCCTCGCCAGCCTTGCCGTCACTCGCGCCCACGCCACCGATTTCGTCGTCTCCTTCACCCTCGACGGCACTCCGTCTCCCTCTACGACACCATCACCTGAACACCCAAGCACTGAAACCCATCGACCCCAACTACCAATCCGCCGACGAACCCTCCTCCGACGAGCCGCGACCTCACACCACCACGACCACCGTACAGCTCCCCCATCGCTTGCATCGAGCCTTGCGACCCAGCACCACCAGACACCCGAGCTCCGGCCACTTCGAGCACCAACATCTCTAATCTTCAGCCGAGCAGCTACAACACCTGGACCCAACCCCTCGTCACTGCACCTCACCTGAACTCCAACCCCGTCGCCGCTGAACTCATCGCCTGCACAGACCCTCGCCAGAGCACGTCTCACCATCATTCCCGAGCAAGAACCCCGCCGAAAACCCGAACTCACCCGGAGCTGCTGCCGTCGTCGTGCCAGTTCGTCGCGCGGACGTGCTGTACTTCGCTGCCGTGCGTCACCAGGCAAGTATTTTACTTGCTTACATACTATTTACTCAAGTTACAGTCGTTAATTACATAAATAATAAAGTTATAAGTCTAGAACAATTATGTGCCATACCTGTTCGACGCGTGTTCCCGAAGAAAATACTTTTCTAAATTGACGGAACTGGAGTGCTTACATTGGCCCTTGATGTGATGAATACATTGTGCAAGTTTCGCTGGAAATTATGACCGTTAACGACTGAAACGACTACCCCCAAGTTTAACCGTAAAACTGAAATTTTCCGTACCTGAAAACCGTTAAAATCGCCATAAATTGTATACACACTGAAACGACGCGCTCGAGGGCTTAAATCGAAGACAACTCGACGATCTATAAACCTATACTAGTTTCCAAATATTCCTGTACTCAAATTGTGATGATATTTGGATCGGAGTGCGACTCTGGACTGCAGTCCAGAGCGACTCCAATTGTTGCTTGCTGTTCTGTAATGGGTACCACAAGATTTTCCTTAACTCGTAGGTTGCGGAACTCCGCTGTATATATTATAGGTGAATCTGTTAGCTAGACAACACAAGTGATTTCATCCTGTTCCGTCATCATTTACTATTTAATCTGTAATTTAAAAGATCGGGACGCATAACAGTCCCAACAGAATCAGAATTGACATACTAGTATTAAACAGTGTATAACTCCTGACGTACAGATGCGATTGAAGATCCGTATGTTGCGTTGAAAACCCTACTGAAAACCCTAGAATTCATACAACTGTAGCGTCGCTAAAATCTGATCCCAATTGGGATTAAAATGAGTTGCGAAAAGGATTTCTGATTCTGAAACCGGATTTCCAGCCGCGAGCGCTTAAAATGAAATGGCTATAAATAATGATCCTGGAACCCGATTGGCTTGAAACTAAATTCTATGGATGGACAACTGAACATACTAATTATTACCTGTTTATCGTTTCGCTAAACTATACACGTACGTTTCATGATAAATCGTGCAAGTGATAGAATACTATTTTTATGACACCTTAATCATGCTTCATATACTGTTTACGTATCATATCATACCCATATCATTGTAGTGATAACCTAGTGATATCTTGCATTTACCCAGTGTTAGATTTTAGTGATGATTGTGGCAAGTACGTCAGTGTTCGTGTATCCGTGAATAAGTGAAAGTGATACGTACTTGTACACAATCAGTGACCCTATTATTCTATTGCATTGTCGACGTCTGTGGGATGCGTGTACATGTGACTATAAGTGGTATGGGACACTTATGGAAGCGCTTGCACGGGTGTCACAGATAAGGCACCAGACACTGCCATTTATCTTAGGTATTAGTCGGGACGTGCTTGATGGAGGTCCTGTCTCCAGTTCTCGCGCAGACTTGTCACGGATCGATTAGTATTTAGGGTTATGGTTAGCGTTTGATGTAGACCACGGGGTGTGGGGTAGTTTGAGTGTGAGTTCAACAGAATCTTGGGAGTCCCATGCTGGCTTATATATTTAGGTAGATATATGGAGATTTACAGGGTATGTGATATTCACCGTGATATACATGTTGGGCCCGTGGTCCCTTGCCCTTGGGTTCTACCCTTGGGTGGAGGACACTCGCGAGTGGTTGACTCTCACACTTGGACTGACGATAGGTTTAGTGACCTGTACAGTGAGACTTAGAGACTGATAGGGATACTGGCATTGATATACCTTACATACTGTGTTGACATACGTGGCATATCGTTCTACTTCTTTTACTGTTCCGCTGCATTGATTACTGCATGTTCATGCCTACATCATTCTGATTTACTGCTACATATATCTGTTATCACTGTTAGAATTGCCATATGATTTTATGTATTATATTGCTATTGTGTCGCTCTGACGACCTGAGTATGCATGCTCAGTGTGAGGAGAAGATTTTGCCTGGACCAGAACTAGACGTGCATCACAGACTTTTTGACTTGCTATTCCGAGTTACATTCGTTTGTTTTCCATCAGGTCAGTTTATATTACTGTTTTGTTCCAATTACTGCATTTCTCATTACCTGTGCATCATTTACTGTTTACCATGAAAAACTAGAAGCCGAAGTGTGACTACGGCAGGACATTTCCTCGACCGTAGGAGCATGGCTGGCCTTGTCTACACCTCGTATTCCGTATTTTGGGAAGAGGGGCGTGACATGGTTTAGTTGGTATCAGAGCCCAGGTTTTTCTTCGATTGGGATTGCAGCTTTCCGTGTATGGCTTGGCAATCTAAGACATTCCTTGGTCTAGATTGTAAACTTGTCACTCTTGATCCATATTCACATCGTGTGTTCAGCTATCCATTCGCTAGGGTTTTCGGGTGACTTGGCAAGGTTACGTGGTTGCAATTGCACTACCGTACTCGGTTTAAGTGACTTAGATTCATACAGTTGATTTTCCAATTGCAATGAATTTCATCACATCTGATATTCTTGAATCTTTGTCCGATCCATATTATATCTTGATTCTTATAGCTTGTGCCTTATATCATCTTCAAAATTATTGTTTCAGGACCATGTCTTCCAACGACTCTTCATCTATCTTCACTTCCCAGAATCAGACCGTTGAGATCCTGAGTGTACTGCAAGGTTTAAAGGAAGCCCAGGAGCGAACAAACGACTTGTTGGCTGAAGGACTGAGAAGACAGATGAATCAGGCACCGGCGGGAGTCTCCAATCATAAAGGGATCCACGTTAGACGAGGAAAAGAGAAGAAGATGAAACGCCAATTTGTTTCCCCGCGGCAGAAGCAGCAGAAGACCCCATGTTGTGGGTATTGTAAGAGGCCAGGTCATCTTCAGAGGGATTGTCGCCGCGCCCAAAGGAAATGTCTGATATGCGGGTCCGACAAAAATCTCATCAACGGTTGCCCAGAAAGGAAGGAACTACAAGGAGGAGGCTCGTCCACTCTCCACACTTCTGTCAAGTGATGATTATTGCGTAATTCGAACTTTGAGAATAAAGCAGACCCAACACAGGATTCAACTCGTGTAACGATGATGCAGCGGTCTAGCAATCAAAGAAGAATTTTTATGTTTTCCAATTTCAGTATTATGTCGTCATCCTCTTATAAACATTTCCTTCCGTTTGAACCCTTGTATCCGTTGAACTCTTAGTTGGATGAAATAAAATTTGAATCGTAATATATGCATCATTCTCTTGTCATTTCCCTTGTCCATACTATTCATTAGCACAACATTTTAATCTTGATTCTTTTAAAATTCCTGCCACCGCATATCTTTCTATACTTCGTACACTTAACTATTTTCTTGATGTGTTCCGTTGTTTAATCATAACACTTTCTTTTCAGGCCATGGCCCGCCCTGGAGCAGCGCCGCATCTAGATGAGGATGCACAGTCATGCGTTTCCTTAGACCGCACGCTGATGAGTTCTGACGATGAGATCAACGGTCCTCAGATCGATTTCGAAAACAACGATTCAGAGGACGAAGGAGCAGCCGTCCCAGAGTTTGACATGATAGGCGATTCCGATGAAGAGGAAGAAGACCCTGAAGAGAACCCGATAGAGGAAGACCCCGAGGAAGAACCGATAGAAGAAAATCCAGTGGAGGAAAATCCAGTGGAGGAAAATCCCATGGAAGAGAATCCAGAAGGAGAGAATCACTTGGAATCAAACCTCGATGAAGAAGCTCCAGCCGAGGAAGCAGGACCAGAAGGACAAGACCCTGCGGTGGAAGAACTCCCAATGGCGATACCTGTGAGGCGCTATGGAAATGGAAGCCCCTACCTGAGTGCGCGGGCCTACCGCAACCTGCTGAATCTCCAGAACCGCGACTGACGAGATTTCTTTGATGCTGTCTTTCTGGCCAAATAAAACTGTGTATAGTTTAGGGCTACTCCTTGTCTTTGAGAATGCTTTGTTTAAAATCTTTTTGGAATAAAATAAATTGTTGAGTTCACAAATCCTTCGACCTTCCTAGTTCGCGTGCTACTTGATTATTCCTTATGTACAATTATTCTTCCTACCGAGTTCTGTCTACACTAACTCCTTACCTTGCCTTAACCCTCACTCAGAATAACCAGTACCACACCCCGATCTTTTAGAGGTCCACCCTTCATCATTCGTCTGTGCCCTTTGAGATCCTTCTGGGAGGAGGACCTTTCTTATGAATTTCTGAGTCAGCTAACCCTTCAAATTTTTGATTCATAGGATATACCGACCGTTGTTCTCCCCATACTTTCCCCCTTGTAGTCCTTTGTTGCTCATCTTTACTGCCTGTGCTGACCCGACCCCGATCTTTGACCTTCAGTCTAAGCCGTCACACTCCGACCTTCTGAATGAGCCACACTTCCTTGTAATCATTACCTTATTTAGACCTATACCTCTTTGTGTTTTTCCTATTACCCTAAAATATATATATATAGGGGCATTATTATTCGAAAATTTGGTTTTCAGCATTTTGTATTTATTGAAGAGTGTGTGTTATTGACAAATTAGCTTTATGTATTGTAAGCACACTACTATTATCTTCAGTTTTCAGTAGCGCACCCTTACACCGCGTAAATTTTGTTCCAAGTTTCTTAAATTCACTATACAAGTTTTCTAAATCATTTTAAACCTATTTTTCGATACGTTATCCTAAAATGTTATAACCTACCAACTAATTTTTCACTACTTTATTGTCAGTACTTTATTTTCGGGTTTTGTGCCTATGATTACTATGATAGAGGGTCGAGCCTTATACTTATTTTTCTGCTTGCTTTTGTTAGACTTAGATGTGCACATATGTGGGTTTCGACTTTTATCAAACACATTTTGATTATTATTATTCGTTATTGATACCTATATTCTCGTATACTCGTAATTGCCCTTATAGTTATTCTTGCCTTATACCTATGTAGACCTACATTTCCGTATGTGGTTCTTACTTATATATATTTCAAATTTCTTCGTCCACGTACTATTAATAAATCTTTGTGTTAGTGTGCAATCTAATAGCTTTCGCTTATGTTTGTATAACCTATCATTTATTTTAAATTTCGAGGACGAAATTTTTGTAAGGGTGGTATGATGTAATACCCAGCTCTTTTATACCAAACTCCGCATTTTGTTACTTTATGATTTTATTTATTTTATTTATAATTTTAATTATTTTATATATAATTTTATTCCTTCTAAATCCCATTATCTTTTTTTAAAAACCCAACTCCTATTAGATCTTAATTATTCCAATTAATCCCTCAGCCTATTTTTCCCGGCCTGTTAATCCAGCCCACACACAAATAAAATTTAGAATGAAATTCTTTTAAACCCAATTCATCCCTTTTCTTCATCAAATCTCCTTCAGCCCTAAACTCAATTCTTTTATCCCCGGACCGTTTCCTTCTCTCTTTTTTTCCTATCCAAATCTTTTTTTTTCCTTGCTCTGATTCGGCCCCCTTCTTTCAATTATCCTTGATTTTTCCCAGGCCCGGCCCACTCATTTTCCCCTCACCCGCGCCTCCAACCCGACCCGGCCCACCACTCCTTCTTCTTCACGTTGCGCTTTTCCCGCGCGCGTTTCCTTCGCGACCACGTCGCCCGCGCTTCTCGCCTCCGCCGACGCTCGCGCGCGTTACTCCCACTACGCGCGCCTCTCTCATCTCTCTCTTCTCTCGCCTCCACGTTCTCTTTCTCTTTCCCTCACGTTCTCCCCTCTCTTTCTCTCTCCCTCTCTCTTCTTCCGCTCCCCTCTCGAACCCACGCCCACGGTCGCCCACGCCCCGCCACCACTGCCGGCACCCATCTCTGGCCTCCTCCTTCTTCCTCAACCCCTCCTCGACTCCAACTGCCCTCTCCCTCTCAATCTCAAACCTCCCCTCTCTCTCACGAGAAAACCTCCGGCCACCTCCCTCCATCACCACCGCCACGACATTCTTCCACCACCGTCGCTCACCCACTCGCTCTCTCTTCTCGTTCTCACCCCACGTCTCTCTCTCTCTCTGCATTCTTCCTCCACTTACACTCTCTTCCCTCTCGCTCTCTCTCCCTCCCTTTTCTTTCCGCGCGCAAGCTCAGACCCACGCCACACCCTCGCCAGCCTTGCCGTCACCCGCGCCCACGCCACCGATTTCGTCGTCTCCTTCACCCTCGACGGCACTCCGTCTCCCTCTACGACACCATCACCTGAACACCCAAGCACTGAAACCCATCGACCCCAACTACCAATCCGCCGACGAACCCTCCTCCGACGAGCCGCGACCTCGCACCACCACGACCACCGTACAGCTCCCCCATCGCTTGCATCGAGCCTTGCGACCCAGCACCACCAGACACCCGAGCTCCGGCCACTTCGAGCACCAGCATCTCTGATCTTCAGCCGAGCAGCTACAACACCCGGACCCAACCCCTCGTCCCTGCACCTCACCTGAACTCCAACCCCGTCGCCGCTGAACTCATCGCCTGCACACACCCTCGCCAGAGCACGTCTCACTATCATTCCCGAGCAAGAACCCCGCCGGAAAGCCGAGCTCACCCGGAGCTGCTGCCGTCGTCGTGCCAGTTCGTCGCGCGGACGTGCTGTACTTCGCTGCCGTGCATCACCAGGCAAGTATTTTACTTCCTTACATACTATTTACTCAAGTTACAGTCGTTAATTACATAAATAATAAAGTTATAAGTCTAGAACAATTATGTGCCATACCTGTTCGACGCGTGTTCCCAAAGAAAATACTTTTCTAAATTGACGGAACTGGAGTGCTTACATTGGCCCTTGCTGTGATGAATACATTGTGCAAGTTTCGCTGGAAATTATGACCGTTAACGACTGAAACGACTACCCCCAAGTTTAACCGTAAAACTGAAATTTTCCGTACCTGAAAACCGTTAAAATCGCCATAAATTGTATACACACTGAAACGACGCGCTCGAGGGCTTAAATCGAAGACGACTCGACGAACTATAAACCTATACTAGTTTCCAAATATTCCTATACTAAAATTGTGATAATATTTGGATCGGAGTGCGACTCTGGACTGCAGTCCAGAGCGACTCCAATTGTTGCTTGCTGTTCCGTAATGGGTACCACAAGATTTTCCTTAACTCGTAGGTTGCGGAACTCCACTGTATATTATAGGTGAATCTGTTAGCTAGACAACACAAGTTATTTCATCCTGTTCCGTCATCATTTACTATTTAAGCTGTAATTTAAAAGATCGGGACGCATAACAGTCCCAACAGAATCAGAATTGACATACTAGTATTAAACAGTGTATAACTCCTGACGTGCAGATGCGATTGAAGATCCGTATGTTGCGTTGAAAACCCTACTGAAAACCCTAGAATTCATACAACTGTACTGTCGCTAAAATCTTATCCCCATTGGGATTAAAATGCGTTGCGAAACGGATTTCTGATTCTGAAACCGGATTTCCAGCCGCGAGCGCTTAAAATGAAATGGCTATAAATAATGATCCTGGAACCCGATTGGCTTGAAACTAAATTCGATGGATGGAAAACTGAATATACTAATTATTACCTGTTTATCATTTCGCTAAACTATACACGTACGTTTCATGATAAATCGTACAAGTGATAGAATACTATTTTTATGACACCTTAATCATGCTTCATATACTGTTTACGTATCATATCATACCCATATCATTGTAGTGATAACCTAGTGATATCGTGCATTTACCCAGTGTTAGATTTTAGTGATGATTGTGGCAAGTACGTCAGTGTTCGTGTATCCGTGAATAAGTGAAAGTGATACGTACTTGTACACAATCAGTGACCCTATTATTCTATTGCATTGTCGACGTCTGTGGGATGCGTGTACGTGTGACTATAAGTGGTATGGGACACTTATGGAAGCGCTTGCACGGGTGTCACAGATAAGGCACCAGACACTGCCATTTATCTTAGGTATTAGTCGGGACGCGCTTGATGGATGTCCTGTCTCCAGTTCTCGCGCAGACTTGTCACGGATCGATTAGTATTTAGGGTTATGGTTAGCGTTTGATGTAGACCACGGGGTGTGGGTCGTTTGAGTGTGAGTTCAACAGAATCTCGGGAGTCGCATGTTGGCTTATATATTTAGGGAGATATATGGAGATTTACAGGGTATGTGATATTCACCGTGATATACATGTTGGGCCCGTGGTCCCTTGCCCTTGGGTTCTACCCTTGGGTGGAGGACACTCGCGAGTGGTTGACTCTCACACTTGGACTGACGATAGGTTTAGTGACCTGTACAGTGAGACTTAGAGACTGATAGGGATACTGGCATTGATATACCTTACATACTGTGTTGACATACGTGGCATATCGTTCTACTTCTTTTACTGTTCCGCTGCATTGATTACTGCATGTTCATGCCTACATCATTCTGATTTACTGCTACATATATCTGTTATCACTATTAGAATTGTCATATGATTTTATGTATTATATTGCTATTGTGTCGCTCTGACGAGCTGAGTATGCATGCTCAATGTGAGGAGAAGATTTAGCCTGGACCAGAACTAGACGTGCATCACAGACTTTTTGACTTGCTATTCCGAGTTACATTCGTTTGTTTCCCATCAGGTCAGTTTATATTACTGTTTTGTTCCAGTTACTGCATTTCTCATTACCTGTGCATCATTTACTGTTTACCATGAAAAACTAGAAGCCGAAGTGTGACTACGGCAGGACATTTCCTCGACCGTAGGAGCATGGCTGGCCTTGTCTACACCTCGTATTCCGTATTTTGGGGAGCGGGGCGTGACAGAAAGAAACAAAAAAATGAAACTTCTGCCCTGCAGGTGAGTCCGCATCGACCCCTGTATACAATCCATAGGCACAAACGAACAAGGGAACCACATTTCCCACCAGGCTCCATCAGAAAGAGAGCCAAATCTCGACGGCAACATCTACAGCCTAGAGATCAACAACGGCGTTCCTTCTCACTCCAACGGGATGCAAATGCAACGTTAACAACCGACCCCAGGGTCCAAACAACGGAGCCATGACAAAGTCCCTAGTTCCAAGCCTTGACGGTTCACTGACAACCTAGAGACAACCTCGACATTCGTCGCAATATTGCAGACACAATGCAACAAATGAAGCAAAGGAAGATCCCTAGCTTCAGGGTCTCGACGGCAACATCTACAGCCAAGAGATCACAACGGCGTTCCTTCTCACTCCCGCAGAATGCAGATGCCGTGTCAACAACCGACCTTAGAATCAAAACAGTGGAGCCATGGCAAAGTCCCTAGTTCCAAGACTCGACGGTTCAAAGATAACCTAGAGACAACCTCGACATTCTTCGCAATATTGTAGACACAATGTCAACAAAAGAAGCAAAAGAAGATCCTTAGCTTCAGGGTCTTGACGGCAACTCAAATGAGACCTGAACGACTATCAGAGATCATCCCACACCAGCGCGGAGTGGTCATGACTCATCGGGGCTCCCAAACTGAGCCTAACCTCAAGTAAAAGAAAGCGGCATGGAATATCCCTAACGCGTGCTCTTCCGACGGTAAATGACCCGGGAGATTACTTGAAGACGTCTTGTCCAGCCCCCAAAGGGATCAGAGACACGACGGTCATGGACAAAACCCTAGTACTACACACCCTAACAGTCTTCTATATTAGCAGAGGTTAACTGTGACATTAGGACATTCTTGCGAGAATTTCTCGATTCGTCTCGACTCATAGGGAAAATAATATTCCTGTGAGAACTTCTCGACTCGTCTCGACTCGTAGGGAAAAAACCTTAGGCAACGGAGATATCAACCCGTTTCTTAAGCACTGAGGCCCTGCAATTAAGTCCAAGATGGACTATTGTATGTTATCCACGGGCCACACTCTCCAAAGTCGAATATCGACAACGAGGAAAAAAACCACTTATGAGTCCTTTCGACTTGCAAGAGCGAAAATTCTCTTGTGAGATCCTTATGACTCTTAAGAGAAAACGCACTTAGGAGTCCTCACAACTCCTAAGGAGAAAATACACCTACGGGATCCACTCGACTCATAGAGAGAAAAGTCTTTATGAGACCCTCACGGCTTATAAAGTTGAAAAGTCTTAGGCAGTAGACCAGAACCTATTTCCTAAGCCATCGCTGCCTTACAAGGAGGTCAAGATAGACTATCTACGGGCCACATTTGCCAAAGTTACAAGCCACTGAAATGAAGAAAAATATTTCTTTTATTCATGAATCAAAAATGAATACAAGATGTTCTTATTCATGAATGAATACAAAAAAGAGAAGAGTATACAACAAAAAAAATGCTTAAGCCGGCGGACGGTGCAGTAGGCTAGTAAGTTCGTCGGTCTTCCGCTGAATCTCGGCCTAAAGCTCCGTTATTGCTGAAAGACGAGTCCCCGCCTGAGCTGTTGAGTCTGATATGAAGCAAACCGACTCTCAAGCTCCCTTTCAGCGACTTTATGAGCTTCAACCATCTCACGGGTAAAGATAACGGCTTTATCAAGAGCTACCACCTCTGTGATAGCTTCTTGAAGCACCCGCCAAATTTCATACACGCGAATGGTCTTGGCAGTGAGTTGATCCTGGAGTTCCCCCAAAGCGTTTGAGGCTAGGTCCCTCTCCGAAAATTTCTGATTGAGCCTCTTCTCGCATGACTGTAGATTATCTACACACCATTCGATCCATCCCCGCAGGCTCGCTTTCACAGCTAAAATGTCAGAGGGAAGGTGTATGCACTCAATCTCGTGTATACAAGCCTCTACTCAACGACAATATTCAACCCAAACATGCACCAATGTTTCGTCATGATAGGTGGAAAGAAAAAGTAAGGAAGTGTTGGCTTCGGCAGCAAATTCTTCGGCCGTGACAAAACTACCAGCGCGAAGATCTTCAATGAGAGCCGACAAGGAGTGAATGCTTTATTTTTCCATCTGTTCAGACGCACGTCGGGCATATGGGCCTAGTGGCATAGTGATTCGAGACTCTAATAGGATCAGGGCTGGCAAAGCTGGCAAGATTTATGAACAGTCGGCGAGACTGGTAAACATGGAATAAACAAAACAATGCCAAGGATAAAGCTTTACTTACCCACAGTCATGCAAGGGGGGTTTGAAAGATCCCTAGGCCCATCGAGGATCTCAACTTCATCATCAGCTTTCAGAACTGCAGAGTGCATATTTGCATCGTTATAAAAAAAGTGATAATAAAACAAAGGGGTCAAAGAACACCGACCTTGCCCAGAAGAAAGGACTATGCTTTGGGGGGATATCGCCTGTAGGGCAGCCATATTGAGTAGACACTGGAAGAACTTCCTGGGAGATAAATCCACAATGGACGCCGCCAATTCCCCCAATTCTAAAGGAAAGAAGGGTTCAGATAACGGAGAGATCATTAAAATGAAATATAGGAGATTACCTTCGATGTTCCGCCCGCCTTGAACTAGAGGGATAGCAGCTTCGGCAGCCTCCTCCACACCCTCAGGTACATCACCGGAGATATTTGCTGGCGTGGCAGCTTCCAGTTCAGAAACAACAACTGCCACTTCAAGCCCCGAGGATGGAACAACAGTCTCAGCGATCCTTTCTACAATTTCCAGGATGCCACCAGAGAGACCCACCGGATCTACGGCTGGTAAGCTCACCTCTGCGGAAAGTACTCACCTCTGCGGAAAGTACAGATGCTAAAGGGACGGAAGTCACCACCGGGAGCTCCAAGATAAGAATAACGACCTCAACAATCTTTTCTACACCCTTTGGTGCGTCACTAGAGATATCCATGGGGTCTGTAGCCGGTGGGGTCACCTCTGCTGGAGACATAGATACCGAAGGAGCAGAAACTACCATCGGAAGTTCCACAATAGGAATAGCGGCTGTAGTGATCTCCTCTACACCTGCCGGTGTGTCACAAGAGACATTTGTAGAGTTCACAGTCACGACCCGATCTGAACTCAAATCTTCTTTTGCCGCCGAAGTCCCTGCAAAGTTTTCAAAAAAATTGATGATAAGAAAACATAAAAAATAATATAGACTATTTGCTAGAAGAAGGATATGAGAAAGACGCGGACCAATGCGCCAAGGAGCTTGAAGTATGGCTTTTTCAAGACCTTTCTCCTTTCTTGCTAAGTGCACTCGCCGAAGTTCAAGTGCAGATGAATGAATGGCTATCTTTAATGCAAGCTCGTCTTCAGAGGCGATCGTTATGGGCTGTTTGAGGGCCCGTTCCTCTTCCATTAGCAAAGGACCCATATGTACCCTCCCCAATGATGGAATAACGTCATAGAAAATAACCGGAGGGTACGGCTTTTTCGGGATGCACACGTTCTAAGTCTCATCCTGTGAGCGCTTTAAAGCCTCAGCCAATTGCATGGCTTCCTCGGCGGATGAGCCAAGATAAATGACCCCGGGGTCCGGTTCCTCCATAGCAATCGGTTCATCCTGAATGAACAGCTTGGACTCAAACAAGGTGTTGAGTAAGCCGGCGACTGATCTTTTCCTCCTCTTAGAACTCGTGCTAGCGCTAGCAGAAGAACGCTTCCATCCACTCGGCGCTTTGGCGCGATGTTGACCAACCTCACTTCCAATATCCCCTTTTGTCGATACTACCACTAATGACACTACCGCTGTCACTTCACTAGAGGCCTTTGCTTGAGCTCTGGTGCGCACTGGCATCCCAGCAGTGTGAGGAGTCGATTCTGTTTCTGCGGCCTTCGGGATAAGTACCACACCGCTATCCCTCAAGGAAGGGCGGACCACTGTCTGCGGCCGCAACGGAACGCCAATGGCTTGGGTCGGAGCTAAATCTCTACATTCGAAGAGTACCCGTTTCTCCTCGGCAATGACAGGACCGACTCGATGACGATATCAACCTGTAAAAGACCCCCACGCACCTTGGAAGGTAGTCCGATTCAGGGATCATGAAACGGGAGCCGGTGTTTAGCCGCATAAAATGAAGGACGACGTCACGAGTGACTTCCAGAGACGGAGTGGGATCAACTAAGAATGCCTCGAAAGGGACACCTTGGTTATAACCCAATTGCTGGGCAAAGCGGTGCAGATTGTACCGCATAAACAGAGCCGTGTTATTCTGACGGAATACCAAGTAGCCCGGCCTAATCGAGTATAGGTGCAAAATCTCTTTAGGCTTTAAAGATGGCGCTCCCCCTTTTGATAGATCAAAAAGCTGTTGAATAGGCCCCGCAGGAGCAGAGAGGACTCGGTTTTTAAATATGTCACGCCCCGCTTCCCAGTATACGGCGAAGGAGACGCGACGAGGCCCGCTACGTATGTACTCAGAAATACATACGCTAAGCGTAACTAAGCAATATAAAATAATCACAAGAGACAAAAGATGGAAAATAACAGCAACTTTTATTAATAACATTCTTTTTTACAATGCATGAAATGGAAATACATCTGAACTGAAAAGCAATGCCTAAACAATGTCATAATATAAGAAATACTGAGAAGAGCAAGTACAAAGTCTAGAGCTCTGGGTCTTCCTGGAATTCCTCCAAATCTTCACTTGTAGGCTCGGTCTCAACTTGGTCCAACGCACCTGACGACATTCAAAGAAGAGAGAAATAGAATGTCGTCAGCGAACAGGTCGCTCGGTAAGTCCCAAAGAAGAATGAAGAATGAGAGTGACCGAGTATGGTATTTTCTAAAGTTTTGTATTGTAGTATATTATGGAATATTGTTTAACGATATTGTTTGTAGCTTGGTACAGAAAGCTGCCAGTGTATACGAGGGGAGTCTCTATATGCCAGAGACTAAGGGCACGTATAGTACAAGGAACCGTTTATGCCACGGTACAACAGCAACTGAATATAGGTTAGGTGTCTTAATATGACCACCTCATTCCACTTTTAACATCTTCCGTACCAATCTACCCCTTTAAACCCCGCGATGTCATATTTGTATTGTTATCTTGTAAACTTATAATGATTGCTTGATTGACTTTGATTGACTTGATTGACTGATTGACTGATTTACTGATTGACTGACCGAAACCATGATATCAGGAAACGGTTATAACCGTAGAGTCATGTAAATGGAATACTGGAAATCATGTAAAAGGAATATCCATGGTTCGGTTCATTCAAACAGATTGTTAACTGGATCTGGAATTCATGTATTCATGTTGAGTTAGAATATAAAAGAATATAGATTGACTTGAAACATATTCAAGTTTTGTAGCTTGGTACAGAAGGCTGCCAGTGTATACGAGGGGAGTCTCTATATGCCAGAGACTAAGGGCACGTATAGTACAAGGAACCGTTTATGCCACGGTACAACAGCAACTGAATATAGGTTAGGTGTCTTAATCTGACCACCTCATTCCACTTTTAACATCTTCCGTACCAATCTACCCCTTTAAACCCCGCGATGTCATATTTGTATTGTTATCTTGTAAACTTGTAATGATTGTAAGATTGATTAACTGACTGACCGAAACCATGATATCAGGAAACGGTTATAACCATAGAGTCATGTAAATGGAATACTGGGAATCATGTAAAAGGAATATATCCATGGTTCGGTTCAGCCAAATTGTATAAATTGATAATTGTATTCATGGATTCATGTGTTCATTTTGAATTGGAATCTTGTAGATTATAGGTTGACTTGAATCAGATTCAAGTCAAATTAATCAGACTCAAACCCGAGTCAGACAATCAGAATTATGATCCGTGGTCTTATAATTGTTAGGGTCCTTAGGGTAATTTATAAACTTGAGGGGGTTTTATGTAAAAATATTTTTGTATAGTTTTCAAAATATAACTCAAGTATTTAATTATCGTCTTTAAGTACATACAACAATTTAATAATCAAGCTAAATATGTATACATGTTCGAATAGCATGAAATGAGTCAAGTATATTATTCGAGTAACTACCATAAACAATGCTGTAAAGAAATATTATGTACGACTAATTAATCAAGTTGAACGAATGCGAAATATAAACAGAAATATGGCTCTAAATGTTTTGCATGCGTGAGTTCCAGTTTTACCTAAATATGACTACCGGTTTGAGAGATATATATGTTTTCGTATCGTCGCGCAAAACATATTAGAATCTATTCGGCACCGTCACATATTTTTAAAACGCAGTTTGAGTTAATTTGTTTCAGGTTTCAGGTTACGAAAATTATTAGAAAATTGTAGGTATTTCGATGTACTTATCGAAAACACCAAGATTCACATGATTTGGATTTCTAAAGATCTAGTTATGATCATTTTAATATCAGCGTTTAAAACAGAAATTCAGATTTCTGGACAGCAACTATATATTCTATTGCAAAGCCTTTATCAGGTTGTTTCATGCATTCCTAAGTAATATAATATACAGAAAATTATAGTTCTATCAATGGTGCATCTACACATCTAAATTTTGTCACAAACGGACATCGGGTGTTCGAGTTATGTCCAATTTAAAAACAGTGTGCGAATCGGAACAGATTCTGTCCAGATCCGTTACTTAATATTGTAATGCAGTTTTCTTTATCTTAGATATGTTTTCGGTAAAACTATAAAACTAAGAAAATCTAGATCATTCGATGTAGATATCAAAAACAACTGAGTTTTCTCAATTTGGATACCGGTATACCAAGTTACATGTCCTAGAAATTGACCGATAACTGCAGTTTTCTGTTTTACGATCAGTGAATAAATACGATGTAATTCCTAAACCGTTATGCGGATCGATCTAAAATTTTTACAGCATGTACAAAATAATATATTCTATCATAAGTAAATTTCATGAAATTTTCAGAATTAAAAATTAATTTCTACAAATTATTTTAAAGGTAAAGATATTGATATGTATACTAAAATCGGCAAAAAGATTAACTAGAATTTTTACGCAAGCTTCATCTTTTCTTTTAATAACCAAACCGATTCCATGAGATATCGTAAATATATTGTGACATGAAATCTATGTTCTCACTACTCATAATAAACATTTATAGTCATGAACAAAAAATTGAAAACACTTTAATTTGAACAAGAGGTAATAAGATATTATTAAACCATATATAACCATATGTATCTAGACTTATATATAAGTATATGTTTATGTTTATTTTTCTCTTAAGGATTACGGTATGGATAAAAACGGGTTCACGAGATATGAAAAGAGAAGAATAAAGAGATGGGGGAAGGGAGAGAGAAGGGACTTACATGCACAAGCCGGTATTGTCACCGGGCTTGTCTATCCGTCGATAGCCTCGCGTTAGTAGCGAGACCTTCTTGAAGACTTCTTCATGTTCTCCTTGTTGGACTCTAGGTGAAGAGGAAGAAGTGAGAGATAGAAAAATGTGAGGAAGGAAAAGTAGAGGAGGACAATAAATATGGTGTAATGGTGAATAATAATATATGCATTTAACATGAGAATTAAAAGAGAAATGAAAGGTCACCATTCATTTTGGAAATGAAAGGTCTCATTTGTAGGTTATGAGAAGAATAAAAAAAAAGATAAAAATAATTGCAAGAATGGGGATTTGAACATGTGACTTATGGAATAACAATGCAAGGACTTAACCAATGAGCTATAAGGTTGTTCATGCATATATTTAATTAGAATTAAATATATGATGTTGCTTAAAAAGAAAATGGGCTTTTTAGATGGGCTGTAGAGAATAAGAATAATGGATTTGGGTTAAATATTTATGAAAGGAAAAATAAGAATGAGAAGTTAAAAACTTAAATATAAGAAAAAGAAATTGTACCTAGAAAAAATACATAATAGATTAAGGAATAAAATAATAATAAATTTAATAGAAAAAGGAAAATACCAAGTACAAATAAATACGGTATATTATTGAAGAGGGATAATACAAATGTATAAAGATTTTGGGGTCATTACAAAATACCATCCCGCCCTCATTTGAATATAGGTTGAGCAACACACGAAGGGCCCCCAGCTGAGTCGGATCGGGAGCAGAAACATCCACCAACCTCATAACCCGTGGGAAGGTATAGAAGTCATAGAAATCTGGCCGCCGATGTGCAGCAAATGCTCCCAGTACATGCATCTCGATCCACGACGTGAAGTAGTAGAGGGAGAAATTAACGACATCCA
This sequence comes from Agapanthus africanus, assembly GCA_030015575.1. NCBI lineage: Eukaryota > Viridiplantae > Streptophyta > Magnoliopsida > Asparagales > Amaryllidaceae > Agapanthus > Agapanthus africanus. Next base: position 339,883,936 of record CM057339.1, read on the forward strand.
CACCTAGAGTCGAAGTATTGGCCACAACGCTTAATCCATGGTATAGGTGCGACAGTCCCGCAATACCGACGGCCAATTGTGCCCCTTCAGCTACGCGATTAGAGGGTAGAAGACAAAAGCTCTCATGAAGCGTCGATGCATCGGAATGGAGAACCAAATGAGCCAAAGGCTGATGAAGCCAACAAAGAAGGTCTCTTCGTCCATGCCAGGGGCCGCAATCGCGTCGAAGGACACAGCCGACAAAATCGAAATATAAAACTGCGGCAAGTCTTCCTCTTTGGCCGGCAGTTTATTCAACCCAAACCCAAAGGGTCATGAATGTTCGCAAACGTCGGAGCCTCTTTGGATAAAGCATCTTTACGGATGAAGCAGGCGATGAAGCTCTCAAAGGTGACGCCCTGCCCCTCTGACTTTGCGAACAGCTTCTCAAAAATACCCAAAGCCTTGATTAAACTGGGGTACTTATGGCGGACGGCGGTTTCGGTCGTCAGGACGTCAAGCATAACCGGCATGGTCGCGAACACATACTCGTCAAGAGGCAGCAACTCTTCATAATGCTCTCCCCTGATCGGCAATCCAGAGATCTCGCGAAACTCCTCCAGTGAAATAGAGACCTCGCGATCCCTTAGAAAGAAGGTGTTGGTGGGAAGATTCCATTAGTTCAGAAAAGCTTTAACCCACCAGACGTGAGGGGCCTGGTAATGGAAAAGAGACACGTACACCGCTTAATATAGCCCCACCTTCTGCAACCGTGCACGGTGGGAGGAAAGAACATACCGAGCCCAGGAAAGATAGCCTACTGGGTGGCGAGGGGTAAGCCCTACTTTGTAAACTTGCCCCCAGGGTTGGGCTTCACCTTGAAAGATGCGGCACCCTAAGATATCTATAGACGGCAAGGGCTGGTCGAGTATCTCGGTTGTTGACAGCTCAAGCCAGCTTGTAGGAGTCCAATTAGCCGCCTCCACTGTATAAGCGGTCTGCGGGCGCTCCATCAGCGGTATGGGACGGAAAGGCTCTGTTGGCACCTCGCAAGTAAAGATGCGGTGGCCCCGGATGATGTGACCATACCAGACTCCCCATAAGAGCAAACTAGTACAGTCCCTGTCATGGGCCCTGATTATCGCCATAACCTCCTCATCCGACGGCGATTGCGGAAAAGCGGCGTCTGAGCGAGTAAAGGGAAAGTAGGGAAGAGAAGCCATTGTTTCTGAAATAAGGGAAAGAAAAACCATTAATGCAACATATATATATATATATATAACAACAGAGAGAAACGACAGAAAGTTCGTTCCATAGGACCACTGATTGCAAAACTAATGGACCCCATAAAATTAATATGGCAGCTCACCAATGATGAGACAGGACAATCATTGTGAGAATCAAAAAAGATTCTCATTAAACAGACACGGGAGTTTAAACAACTCTTGACATTCTCATAGAGAAAACACGTTCTGTTAAAATACCCAACAAATTTAAATTTGTGTAAGTAAGGGAAAAACCCTATGAAAATATTCTCAAGAGCACCAGGGAATGAAATTCCCGAAAGGCCCTCTTGATCTTCAGAGTCAAGCTCTTTTGGTGAGGAATTAAATTCCTTTTATGCGGTGAAATTAAATTCCAGAAACCCCCATGATGAGGAAACGAAAAATAAAATTACAATGCCATGAATCCTTAAGGATCAGAAGAGGAACGCCCAAGACATTGAGGTTTACTACTCAAAGATCACATCTTTGGATCTTTAAGAGATGGGTTTCAGAAGAGAGCAAAGCCCTCATGGTGGATTTAAAATCCAGAAAAAATTTTAAAGAAAAGGGTTTCTTTGTTGTTCAAGATCTTCACCTAAAAAAAAGGTTTCCTTTTTCTGACAGAGTTTAACTCTGAAATATCAATGGGCAGAGAACTAAGCTCTGAAGAAGAAAATTAAATTCTCCAAGAAGACAAGAAAGGAAGAAGATGAAAGAACAGAGGCTTCCAAAAGACAAGACCCTTGCATTTGTAAGACGTGACGGGGCGGTTCATCTTCCCGTTCCCCTAGGCAGATCCAACGGCTATAAGGGTGGCAACGTTGCACTCTCGTGCAAGTCACGTGAGAACAACGCTGTGGAGGAATTTGTTCCCTTATAAAAAAAAGAGAGAAAAAGGCGATGGGAAAAATTCCCCTAATGGAGTATCACGTGCCCACACGTGATGCGACTTAGAACAAAAATTATAGGCATTACGTTTAATTATTAAGGCTGAAATTGAGCCTCACGTGCAAACATGTGAGCATCTATATACAAAGTATATAGGCGCTTTTTTAAAACAAATAACAGGCCAGGCTCACGTGTCAGCACGTGATTCCCTCTTTGGATTATTGCACATAAGAAAATGAGTTTAACTCTGTGGGGTCACGTGCTACACGTGAGTGGTCTCAAATACCTTCTGAACCAATAGAATTAAATTCTGAGTAAAGAGATAAAAACTCTATTTGGAAAATATTTCCTTGAATCATTCTAAACAAGAAAAATTACTCTCTGTAAAACAGAGTACCGTTGGATTAAAAAATCCAATGGTGATTTAAAAATCACCTATCGACAGAAAAATTCGTTATGGGGAAATATTTCCTTAATCTTGTTAAAAAAACAAGAAAATATCTTCTGTAAAATAGAAATATTTGGATCAAAGATCCAACGGTGGATAAAATCCCCAAATCAATTAAAATCTCTCAATGAAAGATTTCTTTAACTAAATCAACAAACTTTCTTCTACTATATAAAGGACCCGAGACTTTAAGTCTTGCAAAGAGGAGACCCCCTATAAGATTTGAGAAGAAGAGAAAGAAAGAAGAAGAGCCCTCTTTTAGAAAAAGAAATCCTATGTAAGAAGAAAGACATAGAGATCATTTTATCTCTTCTTCGCCATTTTAAGAGTTTACCTCATCTAAAAAGAACTTAGTTCTTCCTCTGGTTGAGGTCTGCAGAAGCAGATCTCCCCACAAGTTGAGAATTTAATTCTCATCGGGGAGATTCTGTCATGCAGACTCAAAACATATGGGAAAGAACTAAGTTTTGAAGAATTTAATTCTTCTAAAAGATATAGGAATTTAATTCCTCTGATAAATTAGGATTTAAATCTATAAAAGAATTTAATTCTTATAAAAACAAGGGATCTGAAAATCTCAAAACTCAGATCAAGATCTCCATGCATATAAAAGAAATGATTAGCGTTAAACGCTATAACAACAGATCACGTGTTCCCCCGTGAGCACCTCTGAGGAACAAAAAGGAACGACTGAGATCGAGTCACATAATCCCACGTGACCCTCGAATAGTGCTTAGCACTTATAAAAGGAAAAAGAGAATAAACCAAAGACAGTTCCCATTTTGGGGCTCCTCACGTGATCCCACGTGACCCTCTAATAGTGCTTAGCACTTATAAAAGGAAAAAGGGAATAAACCAAAGACAATTCCTATTTTTTGGGCGCCTCACATGATCCCACGTGACCCCCAATAGTGCTTAGCACTTATAAAAGAACAAGGGAATAAACCCAAAGAAGCAGTGCCCAATTCTCAGGCGTCTTATGTGCCACACGTGAGCGCTCCAAATTTCAGTGTTTAACACTGCTTTAGAGTCTCATGTGGGAACACATGAGCGCCAAGCAGATATTAGTGTTTAACACTATGAGAGACCAACCTTAGCCCAAATTAGCCAAGTCATCCGAGGCCAAAAAACCTTTTGACCACCAATCAACCGAGCCTTTCTATGCTTAGATCTCCCCAAATCGAGCTTAGTTCCAAAGATGACTAATGATCTCCTAATAGATGGTATCTAAAATGATGCTCATTCCACCGTGATCTCTCCCTTTAATCTGGAATTCGGTTCAAGGGTGCATCTCTCCATACTTCTGATACATGTCGTTGTAATTCTTCAACGTATTCAGAGAGGTAGAGGGTCCCAACAACCAACAGCTCTTTGGTACATTCCCAAACCCATGAGCACTTCCTAATGGACCGCAATGTCCTTAAACTAGCTGTGGACCGAAACGTTCTTAAACTAACAACGGACCGAAACGTCCCTAAAACTAAATCAATAGAGCCTACATGCTCTTTTGTCGGATCAAAATGATCCTAAACCCCCGTTAAGTAGATCTTAGTCCAAGATTGGACTAACATATCCTTAATAAATATTTAAGTTGATCTTAATCTCAAACGAGATTAACGAGCCTTAAATCAAGCCAAACCCAAATCTAAGAATATACGGATTTGGACTAATCCATACCCTACGGCCAACAATATAAATTAGTCTCCGTATACAATCCACGGGAAACCAAAAATAAAACAAACACACATGATACGAAGTGAACTTCTGGAGTAGGAGAAAGTGGTTACCGTGATGCGGTAACGTAATTAACTGCAGGGGCTTGCGCCTGCAGGGAAAAGAGTCACCACAATCAAAAAACCCTCGCAAACGAGGGGGGATCTGACGAAGTCTGATACAATGGCCGCATCCGTCCAAACCTCCGATGCACGGTGCCATAAATCAACTTAGAATCTTCGGAGAGGTGGACGGATAAATCCAAATAACATCTGCCCCTAAATCCAGGCAAGACGTTTATCTTCCCCGTTTTCGGCGGAGAACACACTTCCTCGCAGCACGAAAGGTAACGATACGGTATGGGTTATTGTGGATCGACTCACAAAGTTGGCTCACTTCATCCCATTTCGAGTTGGCCAATCTACCAAGACACTAGCAAAGAAGTACATGGAAGTAAATCTGAATCTAAGTAAGATTTAACTCTTTAATGTGTACTATCTCTGATACCCATGAACTCATGCAGGAAATCGTAAGATTTGTAGGGTTAGCTTAGCACCTTGTGAAGGTTTTGGTAAGCATCAATCATGCAACTTTAAAATTTTTGGGGTGCTAAACAAACCAACCAAGTAATTGAACTAGAGAATTAGGGTTAAACATGATATGTAAACTCTTTATATCTAAGTGAACAAGGAATACAATCTTTGTAGACCGGTGTTCATATCATAATTTTGCATTATTATATTCCCCATTCTTATTCATTTTACAAATAAATAGGTGCTTTTGATCCATGTCTGCTACATAGTTGCAGGTTGCAGGTTTTCGGAACAAAACAGTGAAAATGATGAAAAGACGATACAAAAGTGAGACTGCGACCAACAAATAGAAGAATCTTGATCATGCCTATAGTTTGGGGGACAAATGAAGATCAATGAACAATTTCACAAAGTACAAAGGCGGCGCAAGATTCAAGACTTCAACACGAAGCAAACGGTAAAAGTCCACAACATTCTACACTGTGGAAATCTGGAAGAAACTAGAAGACATTCTGAAGAACCAAGTGAAGAAAACAGATGTGAAAAGCAACTTGAAGCATCAGAAGAAAACAGAGGCCAAGAACTCTCAAGATGGCCGCGGATCCGAGGCCAAACAAGGGTTCCTGCCGCGGATCCACGGCCATACAGTACACGTGTCGGCGCAAAAAGTCGGTGGATGGCGGTGCGTTGACTAGGCTTCTCAGGGTAGTTTTGTAAATGTAGATAGGGATCAGATGTAAACCCTAAGGTTTCTATAATCTATAAATAGGAACCCTACAGCTCTTTTTGGAGCATGCATCTTCCTATGCCTCTTTTTAATTCCTAAATTCAGAATTTTAATTCTGGTAATGTTTGAATAGTGCATCAAATAAAAAGTAAGTTTTCTTTTCTATGCCTTAGTTTAATTTTCTTTTCTTCCCTAGTATAAATTTTATTTATCTGTCCTAATTATAAATTTTAATTATTTTCCGTAGTTTAGATAATTAGGTTATTAAAAACAAACAAAAAATGTCTCTTGTTATCAATTCCATAATGAGTGAGTAGTTCCTCACTTGTTAGGGTTAGGAATAGGAAAGGTTTGAGAGGTGAAAATCTCTCACCCCTTTCTTGCCCGTCATACATTTTTAATAGGACACTATGCATACATACACACACCGCTCACTACGGCACCCTATCCCACGAGGTAGCGGTGAAACCGTAATTAAAGGCCGGTTGTGTATGTTTTCCATGGAGGTTAGGGTAAGAGTTAAGAAAGGACGGACAAGGACCTAGAGGAAGAAACTTAATTTCTTCCCGATCGTGCTAATCCCCTTTGTTAATTATTAGATTAACACCTAAATAGATCTTAATTAGGGCAAAAAAAGCGGTGAGAAATATTGAATTTCCAAACTTAATCTAAACCTAACCCTAGCAAGGTTTTAATCCTAATCAAACTCATTTCAGTTTTTAGTGATAATCAATCCTACCACAATTGGAATTAACTCGTTAGAACAGATAGAAAATACACAAAATCCCTGTGGACCGACCCGGACTCAACCGGCTAGCTACCAAGCTGCGCCGTTCTTGATTGCGGTTAATATTCTTTGATTTATGTTTTAAAAGCGTAAGCGCACGCAAAATATCACATCAATCAAATGGCGTCGTTGCCGGGGATGGCGTAGTTATTTTCTTTTTGTAATTTCGGGTTAATATAAAAATTAAAAAATCATAAAAACTGAAAAATTTTAAAAATATAAAAATTTATCATCTTGTTATTTTTTGAAGGGTTTTCGTTTGAATTGTGCAGGATCGACGAACAGATTCACATCTGGAAAAATCCAGTGAGCAAAACAGCAAACAGCAGATCTGAACAAACAGAGGATAATCAGAACAGAGAAAAAGAAAAAATTTGGAGGCCTGATCCTTCTTTTTGACCACGGAGCCGCCGCCAGAAGCTGTCTTTGACCGCGCTTCCGCCGCGGCTTGCTGACGTCAGCAAGCCAAAATCTCTCTGTAAGCTTTCTCTTCTTCTCTGTAACCCCCTGATCTCCTATAAAAAAAATTTCCTGCAGGATTCTTTACGTAAAAACTTCTCTCCCTTCTCCAATAACTTGATCTTGTGCAGGATTCTTTGCGCCGCAATAAAAAAAATTTGGCAAGTGTGTTTTGTGTGTTTTACTGCTTTGCATCTTTAAAAATTGACTTTAAGTGGCTTTAACACCAATCCAGATTGAGTGGGGATTTCATTACCCTTCCTAGGACCCCAAAAATCATAAAAAGTATATTGCATTAACCATCGAGTTAATTAAAAAAGATTAGACTCGGCCTATAAGGACTGTCGTGCTCGATAGGACAAAGGAATAGTTGTAGGCATCGATCATTTATCTAAACCAGAATTTGTGGTGCCTAGGCTAAACAAGTGGGAAAAGGTAATTTTCAAAGGCCCGTCTCACGGTGATTCGTGAGCGGATCCATCATTTCTTTACTTGTGCTTACCTGGCCACAATTGGCGGTGAAGATGCGATTTGAGGACCTCACAACTTGCCCTTTGGAAGAGTTAGGAGCAGTCTAGTTGACCTAGGAGACCCTAGATCTAGGCTTGATTGTGTATATTATGATTGCTTGAACGTGTGTCTAAGCTTCTTATAAAAAAAAATTTGCAAAAAGCTCCTTATATAAAAAAAACACAAAACAGAATTTTTTTACAAAAACTTACCACTTGTCGCTAAGAAATCCATCACATCCCACTTGCACCCACTTCCTTCCATTGACGTTTTCTTACCCCCCACCTTCTGTTTTCACCTTTTGACTACACTACACCTCTTTAGTGTATGTCCAATTGGACTAGGGACACTAGCGCCAGTTTAGTCCGTGTCTCGTTAGTGCAGACTGACGACGCTTTCGACTCCGAAGTCGAAATTCCATCCACTTCTTTACCTTCACCTTCATATTCATCGTCTTCTAAGGAAATGTCGGGATTCAATCCTAACAATCCCTTACCCGCGGGACTAATTCCACCTCTACTAGGTGTGAATAACCCACAACACCCACCTGTTGAAGCGCCCCAACGAATCGCGCTCCAGGATCTTTTCTACCTTATCCGCACCGCTTTACCCACTTGTCTTTCACTTCCACCGGCCAATGGAGATAACATTGAGATTAAACCCCGCTTCATCAATATGTTGCCCAAATTTCACGGGCTGGAATCCGAAGATGCCTACATCTTCATTAACAAATTCCAGAATGTTTGCGCAATGATGAAGACCACACAACTTTCTGATGATGCTATAAGGCTACGTGTCATTCCATTCACTTTATGTGACCTAGCCGAAAAATGGTTATATAGCACAGCATCACACTCGATAAAAAATTGGGAAGAGTTTGTTAAGGCTTTTCTTAAAAAGTTTTACCCACACCACAAGACAGCAAGAATTCGCAACGAAATTATTCAATTTTCCCAGCTTCCTTCCGAACCTTTTTGGAAGTGTTTTGAAAGATTTAAGGACTTACTTGTTCAATGCCATCACCACGGTATCGAGAATTGGCAACTTTGCCAAACTTTATACGAAGAACTAAACCCAGCAACTAAGCAGTTGTTGGAAACCATTTGTCAAGGTCACCTTCTTACAAAATCTAGCGAGGAAGCTTGGCAGTTTCTCGACGATCTTGCTGAACAAACACTTCAGTAGGAAAGCACTAAGACCGCCTCATCTACTTCATCAGGTCAGTCTAGGGCAGGCATACATCAACTAAACATGTCGATTGCAATGAAGGCCGAAATGGCCGCACTTACGAAAAATCTAGAAGCAATTGAGAGCAAATTCTCATCGCCTTCTCCTGCCCCTGCTTTACCCCCACGCACAGTTTGTGCTTGTTGTTCGGATCCATCCCATCTTACTGAAGAGTGTCCTTACAATCCACCTGTTCAAGGACAAGATCAAGTCAATACTGCTTTTCAGCAAAGACAAAGAAATGATCCATACTCTTCAACTTACAATACTGGTTGGAGGAGCCACCCAAATTTTGCTTGGACTCAAAATCAACAATTCCAAGGAAATAACAACTTTCAAAGGCCTCCTCCTCCACAACAACAAGCACCTCAACAAACTCAATATCAGCAACCTTTCCAACCCCAACCTTACCCAAACCAAATGAACAATTTTTTACCCAACAACTCTTATCCTCAAAATAATTTTGTTCAGCCGAATAACGATAAGGTTTTCTCTCTAGAACGAAGTTTGGATGCGTTTTTAAAATAATCTACACCATCCGCAGCAAGGTTGGAGACTTCTATTCAATTTTTGGTGCAAAACAGTGCTTCACATGATCAGAGTATCAAATCAATCGAGGCCCAAATTGCACAACTGAACACTGCGTTAAGCGAGCGAGAAAAGGAAAAACTTCCGTCTCAACCATTGCCAAATCCCGGTCACACACACAACGCACATGTTGCTTATGAATAACAAAATCATAATGTAAATGTTGTGACCACGTTGAGATCTGGAAGAGTGTTGCACAATAATGTGGGTAATAGTGATGACACCCCTGCCGGTGCTTCTTCTTCATCTTCTTCTTCATCTTCATCTTCTACTTCTTCATCTTCTTCGTCAGAGCCTGTTCTTCATTCTTCATAAGGCTCTACTTCTTCTAATTCGAACGGACCCGCATCTCACATCACGAACACACCAACACTAGGACCGTTCCAACTCCGCAATCTACTCCACAAACATTAGACTCAACAGATTTTCAAAATGTTCCATTTCCAAACAGGTTGAGATCCAATAAACCAACTCCACAAATGGAGAAGATTGTGGAGTTATTCAAACAGGTTAGCATTAACATACCTCTCTTGGATGCAATCCAGCAACTCCCTTCTTACGCTAAAATCTTAAAGGACTTATGCACCAAGAAGAGGAAGTCACAAGTACCGAAGAAAGTTTTCATGGCTAGTGCTGTAAGTGATGCTCTTATCCAACCTTTACCCCAAAAACATAAGGACCCAGGCTGTCCTACAATTTCAATAACAATTGGGGATAAGAACATAAATCGCGCACTTTTAGATCTTGGTTCCAGTGTTAACTTGCTTCCCTATTCCGTTTATGAGCAATTAGGCGTTTGAGAGTTGAAACCCACTCATTGTACTCTCCAAATGGCCGATCGATCTATCACCCATCCTAGGGGTGAGTTAGAGGATGTGTTAATTAAAGTAGAGGACTTCATTTTCCCCGTTGATTTCATTGTTATGGACACACAGCCTGTGGCTAACCCACGGAACCAAATTCCGGTGATCCTCGGTCGACCATTTTTTGCCACTTCCAATGCTGTAATCAACTGTCGTAATGGCTCTATAACTCTATCCTTCGGGAAGATGTCAAGTGAGTTCAACATTTACAAGACAGGAAGTCTGCCCTTCGAGCCTAATGCTAATATAATTGATGTTTGCTCGATCCAAGAGATCACACAGGAGGACTGTGAGCTCGAAAAATTTCTGTTCGACCACAGCATTTTTGACGCCACTAGTGCGTTCCTCCTTGAATCTGACACGGTTTTCACAACCGATAACGATTACGAGTGTTTCACTTTTTCGGACGATTTTGAAGACACACCACCCGAGTTTGAGTCCTTTGATTTTTCGGATGAATTAGCTGAACCATCTGACTCGGTTGATTACACTTGCTTTGAACCATTGATGGAATCCTTCGAGTTCGAGACAGTTTCACCAATTTTAGCTTCAATTGTTTCGCCTCCAAAACTCGAACTTAAGCTATTGCCATCTCACCTTGCATACGCTTACTTAGGTGAGAATGAGACCCTTCCTGTTATCATCTCGGCTTCTCTAGCCCTCGAGCAAGAGAAAGCCCTTTTAATGGTCTTACAAAACAATCGGCAACCTTTTGGGTGGACTATGGAGGACATCAAGGGGATTAATTCCCTCATAGTTGAACATCATATACATATGACGGATGATGCCAAGCCAGTAAGGGATCCACAGAAACACCTCGTGGATTTTATGGTTAATCAACCTCCACCTATAGAAGTTGTGTAAGTCCACGGTAGCGCCCCGGCCGTCTAACAGACGCCAAATGCGGAACAAAAACTTTTACAACTGGCGATATCGCGTACCGTAACCCGGATCTGCCATTAAAGCTAAACTAACAAACTACAAAGTGGGTAGAAATGTTATACCGAATGATTCGAGTCCTTCGGTCTTCAACCATCATCCCACGCTTTGTTGCGGCTGCTCCGATCTCCTAAATCTCCAGTCTTCTCGTCCAGGTGGCACCACGTCGACGGATCTTTAAACGGGCTCCCGCTTCTGAACCGAGGCAACTCGATCATCAAGTTTGCTAAAATAGATGACCAAGATTGATGTAGAGAATGAGTAGAACACTTTGTCTCGTTACGTCCAAAGCTATGGACGAACGGTTAATGAAGTTGCCTTTTTGGATCGGGTGAAATAAGAAATCAACCTATGAAATTTCCTTGAAGCAAATTTCATATACTTTTTCCAAAAATGAATCAATCATCATTCTCACAAGAGAATGGCCGGCCACTATATGGAGGTGGGGGTGAGTGTAGGAAGCAAGGAGGGTAACCATAACATTAAATGAATGGGTGAGTCAAATAAACACCTTGCATTAACATTAATGTAAGAATGATTCATCTAACCTAGTCACCCTTTCATTAAATGCAACCAATGAACCATGAACACCTCACAAGACACCTCATCATCCTAGTCATCATCTAGAAGCTTCCACACTCATCAATAAAAGATAAATCCGCATTTAACCGATTGTTAAATACGGGTGATAGAAAACTGGAAACTGGCAACTTCCAAAAGCGATCCTGAAACGAATTTCAGGATAACCCCGTAACAATATAAACATACCCGTATTTGTATTACAACCGAATACAAATGCAACTGAGACAAAGATATTATATCTACACAGTATAATACTCGGATCCGGCTTAAACCAAAGCCCGCCAGTATTATCTGCCCGAAATATGACACGTGCGTAAACGCACGTGCATTTTTCGAACCCTGCCATAAAACCATACGGCCTCTACAACGTTTCTCCCGAAGTTAGGAAACTGTCTGTGGGGGAATCTAATGACTCATCAACACACTGGCACTGGGTATAACCTCTAGCACGTCAGAGGTACAAGCTGTACGTAACGGTTGCCTATGTATTGATTGGAAGGGAAGCTGACGAGCGAACTCATCAAGAAACCCTACTGAGCCTAACAGTGACAATATACATACAGTCCGGTCCGTTCGTCTATGAGTATCGTATATCGGCCTAGGGGGTGGATAAAGTCACACCCCTAATAACTCGATAATTCATGTCGGTATGAAGCCCATCACCACCTGAGAAACTACAGATCCAAATCAGTAATTCTCCACTACCTCGGCCGAGGATTTCTAGTGATGGCCACCCGTGCACTGTGCGACATCAACCCCCAATACCGGGAGAGACGAATCCCCGACGATCCGCTCACAGCCTCCATGTGGCTCGGGACTGTACCCAAAAAATACCTGTTTGCATGTCTCCTTTGAGCGTGGTAGGGTAGAAATCAAAGCACAGTGGGAACTCACACGAAACAAATGACGATCTCAGGTCGACAAACTAACCTGTACACATGTCACCAGGGAACTGCTATCTGACGATATATATAATACCAACTAGCATGTTCCCGGCGAGTCATGTCCGGTGTACTCATAACCCAATGAGCACCTGTATACATCTTAGGTGATCCAACTGACACCAATGGCTTGTGAGACCGGCCACCGCGCCTCGTCGGGGTCTCAACTGTATACACTAGTCTACTCTGGAGTATCGATGCCCTGTCTCGAAACTCCCACGACTATGGACACTTTAAGGATGTGCTTACAGACCCCAGCTCCCACATATTTGATCTCCATCATACTGCTGGCAGTCAAGCAAGAATCCTATGGGCTCTATCAACATGCAATAGAGAACAAAAGCATGCAAACGATGATAAAGTCAAACCAGATAGCATACTATCATCTCGAGCAAGACTTTCATATCGGTATAGGTCCTCCCTCAATCATTGCAATCACGTATCTGCGATCCAATAATTGACTTAGAGGGCACTATCCAACAATCTCCCACTTGCGCTTAAGGTTATTATTGCGATGCCGCATACTCATAGCTTGTGTGATACCGAACACCCAACTTCTCTACTAATCAGTTTCACAAAGCTAGTTTGTAAAACTCTTGTGTTCGAGAAATAGCCTCAGTGAGTGGATCCGCCCTGATATTTCTTTCTATGTCTCTCTTAATCTCAAGTTCACGGAGAGAACCATCTCCCGAATTGAGTAATACTTGTCTTAGAATATGTCTGAATATCTGATGGGACCTAGTACATAAATGAACTCCAAATCCAAACTTCTTAGACTGTATCGATAACATAACCTAATCAGTATCCAGCACCATGCCTCCCACAGTATCCTCTTGGACCACCTGTCCATAATACTGTCCCTCGTCTGAGGGAAAACTATAACTCTGACAATCACTCTATCATCCATGTCACCTTTGAAGCCTGGAATGATAACTGTCCCCCGAAGGAGGCTGCCGTCATCGAATCCGTAGAACATGCACTTATGTTCCAAAACTGCTTCCTTATGTTTCTTCAGGATTGGATTAATATAAACTTATTGCATCTAGTGCAAAAACAACATCTGGTGTGGTACTTGACATCTCACGATTGACTCAATTGCCTAAGCAAGTGATCTGCCAATCATGCACATCCCTCTCCCCTTCAGTCTGTAAGACACCTTTAGAGAGGGTGACTCCATCACCTGCAGGTACACCACCATGCCAGGAGTCATCTATTCTAAAATACTATTAGAATACTGTCAAAGTACCCACATTGGGAAACTACCCAAATCTAGATCTAAAACCATAGATCTAGTAACCAGAATGTCTGATATTATATACATATCCTTTGTGGAGAAACAACTGTGTGACGACCAAAGTACAACCGATCGTACTATAGGAATTTTACTTCCTACTCTGTGTATGTCATCCAAATACCAGGACATCACACCCTACTATCTTCTTAACAGATCCATCCCTTATTCTGATGAAGTCAAAACCCATGACTGTCACATCAAAATTAGATGATCTTTCTCTGCTATATTTGCTCAAGTCTATAAACAGACATAAGCTACTTGTCCACTGTGCTTCCGCTGCTCTCACTGACTACGACAACCCTCTGGCAAAATAATATATATGTACACTTCTAAAACTAGTTTAGAACGACGCTATACATATCCTCCTGCCGGGTCTCATAATCTGGAACAACAGTAGTGTCAAGTCTGGGTAAACAAGAACCTCCCTGTCACCGTCCTTGAGGCTACCGGAGTACCTCTCGGGTGTCTGAGGTTACCCACCATGTTTGCAGAGTGGCTATTGGAATGTCAAACCTGATTGAATATATAGGTCCTATTAAATTTTCCGTAATCGTTTGCGGTTCTGGAATCACTTCCAGTTCTACCATACTCCCACTACTGTTTTCTGGAAAGATCCATTTTACAAAAACTGTGGCGAGTCAAGAACAATATCACTATTGATCTTCCAGTATTATCTGTCCGAAATATGACACGTGCGTAAACGCACGTGCATTTTCCGAACCCTGCCATAAAACCATACGGCCTCTACAACATTTCGCCCGAAGTTAGGAAACTGTCTGTGGGGGACTCTAATGACTCATCAACACACTGGCACTGGGTATAACCTCTAGCACGTCAGAGGTACAAGTTGTACGTAACGGTTGCCTATATATTGATTGGAAGGGAAGCTGACGAGCGAACTCATCAAGAAACCCTACTGAGCCTAACAGTGACAATATACATACAGTCCGGTCCGTTCGTCTATGAGTATCGCATATCGGCCTAGGGGGTGGATAAAGTCACACCCCTAATAACTCGATAATTCGTGTCGGTATGAAGCCCATCACCACCTGAGAAACTATTGATCCAAATCAGTAATTCTCCACTACCTCGGCCGAGGATTTCTAGTGATGGCCACTCGTGCACTATGCGACATCAACCCCCAATACCGGGAGAGACGAATCCCCGACGATCCGCCCACTGCCTCCATGTGGCTCGGGACTGTACCCAAAAAATACATGTTTGCACGTCTCCTTTGAGCGTGGTAGGGTAGAAATAAAAGCACAGTGGGAACTCACACGAGACAAATGACGATCTCAGGTCGACAAACTAACCTGTACACATGTCACCAGGGAACTACTATCTGACGATATATATAATACCAACTAGCATGTTCCCGGCGAGTCCTGTCCGGTGTACTCATAACCCAATGAGCACCTGTATACATCTTAGGTGATCCAACTGACACCAATGGCTTGTGAGACCGGCCACTGACCCTCGTCGGGGTCTCGACTGTATACACTAGTCTACTCTGGAGTATCGATGCCCTGTCTCGAAACTCCCACGACTAGGGACACTTTAAGGATGTGCTTACAGACCCCAGCTCCCACATATATGATCGCCATCATACTGCTGGCAGTCAAGCAAGAATCCTATGGGCTCTATCAACATGCAATAGAGAACAAAAGCATGCAAACGATGATAAAATCAAACCAGATAGCATACTATCATCTCGAGCAAGACTTTCATATCGGTATAGGTCCTCCCTCAATCATTGCAATCACGTATCTGCGATCCAATAATTGACTTAGAGGGCACTATATCCAACAAGTTGAACCACCACCTTTTCTTCTAATAAAATACGAGAATGCCAATATTCCACTCATTTCTTATCATTCACATTCTCGTTTTTATTTATCATCACCTCTTATCTCCTCACATTCATATTCACGCAAACCCTTTCCATACCACCACTTATCTCTTCCCCACTTCTTCTTGGTTCTATATAACATGTTCTTCCACCGACCTATATGTTGCATTGATAAATTCTTCGAATGGTTGGTGTTGACTTTTGGTCTTTGCAGAGCTTAGCATTGACCGATAACTTTGACCTCCCTCTTTAAAAAGCTTAGCATTGTTTAACTCAAGTTTGGGGGGTATAATTTGGCCTTCGAAAATAAATTAAAAAAAAATAAAAAATTGAAAATAAAAAGAAAATTTTGGGGTATTTTTTGTAAATTTCCAGTTTTAATAAAATTAAAAAAATAATAAACAGGGGAATGCCGACAATTTTGACCCTCTTGGTGTAGCCTGACAGTGAGGACACTGTAAAGATTAAGTTTGGGGGTGTGCTCGGTAAGCTTTCTTCCTTCGCATTCATATGTATATTTTTGCATTTGCATACTTATTTTAAAACCCATAAAAATTGAAAAATTTTAAAAATTATAAGAATTATAAAAAGTCAATTTTGGCCATAATTGACTTAAGTTTGACAAGACGGTAAACTAGCTAGGAAAAAACTAGATCCCAAAACTTAGTAAATTAAAAACCCTAAAAATAACATTTCTTAAAATTTAACGGTAGAAAATATATGTCCTTGTGGTTTACTTAGAAATAGGCAAATTTTGAGTTCACTTCTTGGGCTAAGTTAAAATAAGGGAAGAATATTGAAATTTTTATTGAAGTGTAAGTCTGAAAAATAATTCTGAACCTTAAGTCTAAATTCTAAAAATATATACCCTACTACTTGCGCAAACACGAACCTTGAAACTTGGAATAGTAGAGGATACCTTGAAACGCTCTTGTCTAAAGTCCTTAGTATGAAGTAAAATAAAAAATAAAAGTGTGAATAATGTAGGGTTACTAGGCACCCTCACAAGGTTCTATAAGGCATCAACCATGCCCAATTTAAAAATTAGACATGCCGAACAACCCTAACCAAGATCTTTAAACTAGAGATTAGGCGAAATAAAGCAAGTAAACAACTTTACTTCTAAGTGAAAAGGATTACAACCTTTATAGTCCGGTCCTTCACTTCAAAAGCTCAGTGTTGAGGTCCCTTCGCTGCGATCATCGAGAATCCGAACTCTAGAGAGGCTCCATGAAGAGAAAGATGCAAGCTTGCTTCCGATCTTCGATAACAAAGATGATCTACCTTAAAGTTTCTTTAACACAAACTCTCACTCACTAATGAAGTGAACACCCTAATCTAAATGGCTAGGATAGATTAGGATGATGAAGTAGGATTTTTTGCTCTCATTTGTTTTCTTAATCTCACTCATTTTCATCACCTCTCAAAAAGCTAGAAAGCTTTTCAAGCAAGAAGGAAAAAGAAGAAGAAGCTAACTCTTTTGTGATGAATAATGAATTGTGGTATGGTTAGAAATGCAACCATGGGTAAAGTATGATAACTTAACCCATGTAGAGACTTAACCAAGGTCAAGGGTTGGGTTAGGTTAACAAATATCTACAAAAATATCTTTACAAAATATCTTTGCAAAAACAAAACAAAAGCTTTTAGAAGCTTCTAGAAAAATTAACCCAAATCAAACCTTAATCATATTTAATCTCCACTAATCTCGTTGCATTAATAACCCTAACATGTTACAATATTATATATCACATATACAATATTTATTGTAACAGAATAAAATAATACAATTAACATATATCGCATATATATCAATGTATTACCCGAGTGAGAAAAAGAATCTTTTGGTAAGCTTATATCAGTTAATGTTATTTAATATATCAAATATATAATTATACATTAAATTATCGAATCAACACTTGATCCGATAATCCGGCTATTTCACAAATAACCGACTAATAAAATCTGTATCAGTTCATCGAATCAACACTTGATCTGATGACCTGGCTATATCACATATACCCGGCCGATATCTCATATCGCGAGAATCTAATACGGTATCACATACACGTATTGTTCTCGGTACCGCACATATCATAAATGTGCTCCTATTCCGTTTTTCCTGAGCCAAGAAACCTTTGTGTAGGACTCTAAAGAATCGTCAATACGCCGGCAGTAGGTGATGATCATATCAAACACCCACAAGCTGCAAGCGGTCAGCTAAACGTAACAGCCACCCAGGTATTGAGCGATCAGAAGATCAACAAGCAAGCCTGTACACTCTCCTGCGAATCCAATCAGTAACACTCTCGTACAGTCCGGTCTCTTCGTCTGATATGTCGCATATCTCGCCTAGGGGTGGTAAACGTCAGACCCCAGTAGCTTGATAAGTCGTGTCGATATGAGGTCTATAACAGTTCAAGAAACTACTGATAACACTTACCAGTAAATCTCAGCAACCCTGGCCAGGGATTTCCAGTTATAGCCAATCGAACACAGCGCAACATCAACTCCCTATACCGGGAGAGACGAATCCCCTCCTATCGCTCATTGCCTCCATGTGATTCGGGACCGTACCCAAAAGCCACCTTTTTGCACGCCCTCTTGGACTGGTATGATGGAAATCAAAGCACAGTGGGAATCACACAAGACTCTATGACGATCTCGGGTCTACAGACTAACCTGTACCAGTGTCACCAGAGAACTGCCATCTGACGTGAGGTATAATACCATCTGGAAGTTCTCGGCGAGTCCGTCCAGTGTACCCAGTCTCTACTGAGCACCCGTACACCATCCTTGATGCCAAACACCGATGGATATGGGATCATCTATCGCCCATCATATGGGTCAAGATGCGTATACGCTAGTCTACTCAGGTGTATCGATGCCCTGTCTCGATACACCCTCGACTAGGAATAGTTATAGGATGTACTCGTCGACTACCGTGGCCCCACTAGTATGATCTCATCATAGTCCCAGTAGTCGAGTACATGTCCTAAGGGCTTTATCAACATGTGAGAGTAAGACAGTAAACTAATATAAGTCAACATGTTAAGATAAAGAGCAACCAGATAGCGTACTATCATGTCGAGCAAGAAAGTCCTCCCTATATATGTCCAAGCATCCACTACAATTTACATCGTATGTACAGTAATGGCCTCTAGGGCATACATATAACTAACAAATAAAGAGATAAAAAAATGAACACTGGTTTTGTAATTACTTAAGGGTGGATAAATAGAAAAAAAAATATAGCGAGGGTGCTTTATCACCTGGTGCCTTAGACCAACTGGTTTGGGAGTCACTGCTAAAAGCCTTAGGTATTACAAGACGGGGAATTACGTCTTAATGCGCAAACACATTTTGTAATCGGTCGTTAGTACCTCAAGAAGTATTAACGGTCGCATGAAAGATGTGTGAGCAATTTCATCTAAAAAATTCACCAACTAAAAGTACTTTGGACAATGGACAAAAGTATAAGACCTTGAATTGAATTTCCAAGTGTAGGGGTGATACATACACACACGTAGGGGTATATGATTGGGGTTTGGATGAGAGATAGGAATGAAAAATAAGACTTATATCTTTAGTAGAGATGATAAAAATTCCTAAGTTGTGATGGAACCTTAGAAGGAAAACTCAAAAGATGCTAAAAGCTAAATAAATTTACAGAACATGTATAATTTTAAGTTAAATGATAAGGAAGCGTGAAAAATACGGGTTGATAATTTCAGAGTTAAAGATAATAGAATTTCTTGTTAGAAAACCGAATTGAAGAATAAAAGTCAATAGGCCAAATTGATAGGATTTTGTAGGTAGTATCTGCTGAAAACCCTCAGGAGACAACACTCCTCCTACTAGGAACACCTAGAGGTTTAACGGCTTGTTGCACGAGCTCAGTGCAATCGCGTTTCCCTGCGAAAGTGTGGTTAGGTCTTTTTTCGAGAATAAACTAGTTTTGCTCGAGGACGAGCAAAAGATAAGTTTGGCGGTATTTGTTCATATCATAATTTTGCATTAATATATTCCCCATTCTTATTCATTTTACAAATAAATAGGTGCTTTTGATCCATGTCTGCTACATAGTTGCAGGTTGCAGGTTCTCGGAACAAAACAGTGAAAATGATGAAAAGACGATACAAAAGTGAGACTACGACCAACAAATAGAAGAATCTTGATCATGCCTATAGTTTGAGGGACAAATGAAGATCAATGAACAATTTCACAAAGTACAAAGACAACGCAAGATTCAAGACTTCAACACGAAGCAAACGGTAAAAGTCCACAACATTCTACACTGTGGAAATCTGGAAGAAGCTAGAAGACATTCTGAAGAACCAAGTGAAGAAAACAGATGTGAAAAGCAACTTGAAGCATCAAAAGAAAACAGAGTCCAAGAACTCTCAAGATGGTCGCGGATCCGTGGCCAAACAAGGGTTCCTGTCGCGGATCCGCGGCCATACAGTACACGTGTCGGCGCAAAAAGTCGGTGGATGGCGGTGCGTTGACTAGGCTTCTCAGAGTAGTTTTGTAAATGTAGATAGGGATCAGATGTAAACCCTAGGGTTTCTATAATCTATAAATAGGAACCCTACAGCTCTTTTTGGAGCATACCTCTTCCTATGCTTCTTTTTAATTCCTAAATTCAGAATTTTAATTCTTGTAATGTTTGAAGAGTGCATCAAATAAAAAGTAAGTTTTCTTTTCTATGCCTTAGTTTAATTTTCTTTTCTGCCCTAGTATAAATTTTATTTATTTGCCCTAGTTATAAATTTTAATTATTTGCCGTAGTTTAGATAATTAGGTTATTAAAACAAACAAAAAAATGTCTCTCGTTATCAATTCCCTAATGAGTGAGTAGTTCCTCACTTGTTAGGGTTAGGAATAGGAAAGGTTTGAGAGATGAAAATCTATCACCCCTTTCTTGCCCGTCATACATTTTTAAAAATACTATGCATACATACACACACCGCTCACTACGGCACCCTATCCTACGAGGTAGCGGTGATACCGTAGTTAAAGACCGATTGTGTATGTTTTCCATGGAGGTTAGGGTAAGAGTTAAGAAAAGACGGACAAGGACCTAGAGGAAGAAACTTAGTTAGGGTAAGAGTTAAGAAAGGACGGACAAGGACCTAGAGGAAGAAACTTAGTTTCCTCCCGATCGTGCAAATCCCCTTTGTTAATTATTACCTTAACACCTAAATAGATATTAATTAGGGCATAGAAAGCGGTGAGAAATATTGAATTTCCAAACTTAACCTAAACCTAACCCTAGCAAGGTTTTAATCCTAATCAAACTCATTTCATTTTTTAGTGATAATCAATCCTGCCACAATTGGAATTAACTCGTTAGAACAGATAGAAAATACACAAAATCCCTGTGGACAGACCCGAACTCAACCGGCTAGCTACCAAGCTACGCCGTTCTTGATTGCGGTTAATATTATTTGATTTATCTTTTAAAAGCGTGAGCGCACGCAAAATATCACATCAATCAATCGGTCCTTCACTTCAATAGCTCCGTGTAGTAGTCCCTTCACTGCGATCACAAACCCCCCGGACTCTAGAAAGGCTCCAATGAAGAAACAAACAAGCTTGCTTCGAATTCTTTGAGGCCGAAGATGATCTACGTCGAGGAGACACTAGCTCATGCTATCTCTTCACTAATTGTGTAGATTAGTGAAGCAAACACCCTAAACTAAATGGCTAATAGTAGAGGATGATGAAGTAGAAATTTAGCTCACTTTAGTATTTAATTTCTCACTATATTTCTTCTTGATCTCAAAGTCAAGAGAGCAAAAATGAGATGAGGAAGAAGAAGAAGAAGAAAAAATCTCAAGTGATGAAAATATCTCTCCTTGTTCAAATGCAACCCTTGGGTGAGTATATCATCCATACACTAATCCATGTAGAGAATTAACTATGGTAAGGGTTAATGGTTAGGTCACAAAATATTTTAAGTAGAAACAAAAGAGCGGACTAAGTCAAAACTTATCTACAAGCTTCTAGCTTTGATTAAATACACCAATTTATAATTAGTTAATGATAAATGAAACCCTAACATAAACCCTAGCATGATATGAGTCTCATACATACATGTTGCATGTGTAACCTAGTATGTCACAATATTATATATCACATATATAATATTCATGTAACAAAAGAAAACAATACAATAAACATATATCACATATATGTTAAATGCATCATAAGTGAGAATAATAAATATTTAAGTGAGCTTATAATATATATATATATATATATATATATATACATACATACATACATACATACATACATACATAAATATTATATATTATTTCATCGAATCAACACTTGATCCGATAATCCGACTATATCACATATAACCGGCCGATATCACATATCGCGAGAATAAAATACGGTATCATATACTCGTATTAATCTCGGTCCCGCACATATCATATATGTGCTCCTACTCTTTTTCGCATGAACCAGGAAATCTCTGTGTAGGACTCTAAAGACTCGTCAATACGCCGGCAGTAGGTGATGATCATATCAAACACCCACAAGCCGCAAGCGGTCTGCTAAATGTAACGGCCATCCGGGTATTGAGCGATCAACAAGCAAGCCTGCTCATTCTCCTACGAATCCAATCAGTAACACTACCGTACAGTCCGGTCTCTTCGTCTGATATGTCACATATCTAGTCTAGGGGTGGTAAACGTCAGACCCCAGTAACCGATAAGTCGTGTCGATGTGAGGTCCATAACATTTCGAGAAACTACTGATAACACTTACCAGTAAATCTCAGCAACCCTGGCCAGGGATTTCCTGTTATGGCCAATCGAGCACAGCGCAACATCAACCCTCAATACCGGGAGAGACGAAACCCCTCCTATCGCTCATTACCTCCATGTGATTTGGGACTGTACCCAAAAGCCACTGTTTTGCATGATCTCTTGACCGTGGTATGGTGGAAATCAAAGCACGGTGGGAATCACACAAGACTCTATGACGATCTCGGGTCTACAGACTAACCTGTACCAGTGTCACCAAAGAACTTCTATCCGACGATAGGTATAATATCATCTAGGAGTTCTCGGCGAGTCCGTCCAGTGTACCCAGTCTCCACTGAGCACCCGTATGCCTTCTCTGATGTCAAACACCAATGGATGTGGGATCATCCATTGCCCATCATATGGGTCAAGAAGCGCATACGTTAGTCTACTCAGGAGTACCGATGCCATGTCTCGATACTCCCACGACTAGGAACATTTGAAGGATGTACTTATTGACTACCCTATCCCCACTAGTATGATCTGCATCATAATCCTGGTAGTCAAGTAATCATCCTAAGGACTTTATCAACATGTGATCACAAAACAGTATTTGTTAACATGTTAAGATAAAGTGCAACCAGATAGCATACTATCATGTCGAGCAAGAAAGTCCTCCCTATATATGTCCAAGCATCCACTACAATATACATCGCATGTACAGTAATAGCCTCTAGGGCATACATATAACTAACAATCTTCCACTTGCACAAAGGCCATCTATTGTAGTATCCAATACCGAACAATATAGCAGTGGTTGTAGTATCCCATACTCAACTATTGTAGAGAAAGTCTCTCTAGGAGTAAGGCCTTTGTGAGTGGATCCGCTGTTTCAACCTTCTGGTCTACTCTCCTAATCTCGATCCCTTGGAGATCAGCTATCTCCCTAATCAGGTAATATTGTCCTCAGAATATGTCTGGAATGCTGATGGGACCAGTGTTCCTAGGCCAAAGCCACAACTCCATTGTTGTCACAATAACAGTTATTGGACGCTTAGTGGTAGGAACCTTGTTCATCTCATGAATAAGAAATGTCCAGACAGCCACTTTGGTAGTATCATTGGTAGTAATGTATTCAGCCTTTATCGTCTAGTATGTCACGGTATCTAACTTGGAACTCTTCCAACATATCGTCCCTGCACAGAGGGTAAAGACAATGCCTGTGACTGACTCTCAGTCGAACTTATCACTCTGGAAGCTGGAACCAAGAACTTTCTTTTAGTGCTTCTCAAGTACTTAAAAATGTCCTCCACAGCGGTCCATTGATTCTTCCAAGATCCGATTGATTCCTAATCACTACACCTAGTGAGTCATCTACATCTGGTTTGGTACATAACATCGCATACTCTGATAGAGCCTACTAACGAAGTATATGGTATCCCTTGCACGCGAGCTCTCTTCAAATCAATATCAGGAGACATCTTTTTGGAGAGAGTGATCCAAGAGCAAGTGGGCGAACCACCACTCATAGAATCTTCCATACTAAACCCCTTTAGTATGGTGTTTATGTACCTGGATTTGGGACTCTCCCAACATCCACTTAGATCTATCACCATAGATCGTAATCCATAAGATGTAGTAGTTATCATCCAGATCTTCTATTGAGAATCCCCACGATAAGAGGAGCTTGACCGAGTGTAGCATAGGAAACCATTTCCTATCAAGAGTATGTCATCTACGTACAATACGTGTAAAACAACCTTACTCTCTACAACCTTCTTGTATATATAAGGTGCATCTACCTTTTTTATGAAGTCAAACTTTTTGACTATCACATCAAAACAGACGTTCCAACTGCCTGAACCCGGTTGGGCCATCATCTAATGATGCAATCCTCACTCCTACTGTCACCGAGAAGACCTTAGTATCTCTTAAGTGGATGAGGAACCCTACCAGATTCGCGAAGAGGCTGAGCTTCGTTGGAGACTATTGAATCCTTTGGTTTCACCAAATTATCAACTGTTAGTTTGTCTAGCAGGAACTTCTTCCAGTTTTACCTCATGACAACAAATTTCTTCACAAGAAATTCCTTCTCTAAAAAAGGTGGCATGCTGAGAAACAAAACACCTTTTGCTCCTTAGTTAGGTAGAAGATATTCCCTCACTAATGTTTGTGATATCCTGACAAACATACATAACTGACCTTGCCTCGAGCTTGTCCGGGTTTTGCTTTTCAACATAGGCCGGACAACCCCATATCTTAACTCTTTTAAGCCATGGTCTCTTCCCATTCTATATCTCATATGGAGTGGTAGGCTCTGATTTGGACGGAACCCCACTCAATAGGTATGCAGCTTCTCAAGTACATAACACCCAAAAGGAAACAGGTAACTCAGCAATACTCATCATAGAGCGCGCCATATCTCATAGGGTGTGATACCTCCGCCCCGATACACCGTTGTGATGTGGTGTATATGAAGAAGTAAGCTGAGAGAGAATCGCATTCTCCTTTTAGAAACTCCAGGAACTCCATACGCAAGTATTCGCCTCCTCGATCATATCGTAGGACTTTAATACTTCTACCCGTTTGGTTCTCAAAAGAACCAATCTTGGCATTTGTAGACATAGGACTCTATACATCATCATGTATCCGTCCCAAGAGTTCAGTAACTCTTTCTCTGTTTCTAGTAAAGGAAGTGGTGGTCATTTTATCTTTGAGACAAGACTAGCAAGTAGCATAAGATAAAAATTCAAACAGATTCTCATATTCATCCTAATGTAACTTAGCTGGTCGTGTCACATTGATATGACCTAGTCTATAATGCCTCAAGAAGGATTCGTTCATTTCTGAACTACTCCTCTTGTGTGTGTTCTATATGCTTTGAACTGTGGTTTAATTTAGAACGTATATGCTATTATATAATGTGCTTGATCGAATCAACTCTTGATTCAGGAAAATGTTCACAACATTATCCTCCAATACAGAATTATATCCTTCTTTAACTTGATAAAGAAACCGATGTAATGTTGTATATCAGGTTCGGTATCTAATAACATTTTTTCAGAATTAATGTATTAATACAAGGTGATATATGCCAACTGACTTGGCTGCAACAATTGTACCATTTCTCTAACACTTGGAGACATATCACCTATTCCCAGTTCTCTACCTCACTGTAGCCCATGTAACATATTACATATACGGGATCCTGATTCGGTATTACATACCCAGGACATAGAGAATATTGAGAAACAACTCTCGGTAATGAACATACCCGAAGAAGATGCATCAACATGTACTTTCTTCGATTGGGTTGCATGGGAATCCGGATATTCTTCTATTTCCTGTTCAGTCTTATAACAATTATAAGAAAGAACGGAACCAACATCCCCTTGCACAGTATAATGAGCAGGTTTGGTCAATGCATCCATATTATTATCTTGATTAAGGCGTGACATAGTCGCTACCAGGAAAGAGAGAGAAGAAAAACACTCTACGTGCACTCTTGCAAGATTAGATTTGGTTATTATTTTTATCTAATCAGGATGGCTCCCACTGTTTTAGTCAAATCTACCTTCAAACCCTAAAAGGTAAGACTAGCTGGGATTTAATTACATCCTACAAGTTCGCCAATTTTTCGGTCAGGCCAGTGCTGGTACTTTGAGGGAGGTTCCCCGTGCTTTCGCACGGACCTAATTAAAATAAACCTCATTTTTCCATAGGCATAACCTCGTTAACACCTTTCTAGACACCTACTTGATCGACTAATTGTCATGTGTAAAACTCTCTCAGGAGTAACTCTTACTCACAGTTGGTATCGGGATCCAACTATTTCATAGAAGGTATTCAATCTCATTGCAAATTTCAACACTTGAAATTCCCGATAATGGTTTTTACCCCTAGCACTTATGACCTTAGATATGGTCAACATATCATAAGTCCTAGTCAAGTTCTACCCGTCATTTCGTGATTAATTAGACCCACCCACATGACCCTCAGCTATGGTCAACATAATCATGTGACTGTCCTAACTAATCGTATCATATGCTGTATAGGAAGACATCACTTGGCTACCGTACACTATGCCTCGGCTATGGTCGACATACGCAGTACGAATACTAAGTACTCTGCTTCCTAAAATGATGGAGGGTTGCAACAGGTTTTTAAGAAAAACCTTTTGCGTAATGAACTTGATATCGTCGTAGAATCGAGTGATTTTGAAAAGGAGTGTTTTTTAGGCTTTTACTAGTTTTGCTAAAGAGGTCACTCCCGGTGAAGGGATCTCGGCTCTTTCCTTATCGAATAAGGTGCCGGATATTCTACAAGGAATACCGCTATGCAAAGCAAAAAACTATAGAAGTAATTAAAAGACAAACCGAGTGGGTTGTAGCATCTGCTAGTTTCGCTAAAGAGATTACTCCCGGTGAAGGGATCTCGGCTCTTTCCTTATCGAATAAGGTTCTGGATATTCTATAAGGAATACCGCTATGCAAAGCAAGAACTAGAGCTACCAGTTTTTTAAAACAAGATTCCGCAACATCTTTAGGTTTCTTTTTCTTTCATTAATCTCATTAATGAAGTCCCATCTGTTATGCTTCCTAAGCAACACATAAGAAACGAAAGCAGCAATATTTATTATATCTCATGTATATAATATAGGCATTCATCTCAGAACATATCAAATGATCGCATCACAGAATATCAGCAGCAGAAGAATCACATATGAAATATTGGATATACTAGGAATTCCGTGTTTTATTTAAGCCAGTAAAAACGCGGATTCTACGGTCGTGATGAATAGCCAAACCCACATCCCTAGACCCCTACGAGAGTGGCAAGCAACCCTACCAATTCTAGAGTTAGGAAACCCAGTCTTGACTCCTCGAGATGGTCTCCCACTGAACCCTAGAACCCGGTTACTTGTGCTCCCCACCTTGGGTCTATCCTAATGCGGAAAAGTAAATAATATACAATGGTGACATCATCCTCAACCCGGAAGTGCCCCAATAAAAGAATATCACATACAATGAATATTACATGAATGAAAATAAAAAAAACTCTCATCTCACATTAAAAAAATCCGGCTATTCAAAACACGACGATCCAATATAACATATCACAGCAATACATAACATCTCTTGTCATCAACGTAAGTAAATATGTGTATCCCAATTGTCGTTGACATATAGCACCGAAACCGGTGATACACCACATATTACACTTACGGTCGTAAAAAAGAAAGTGAAAAACTACAACAGTTGGAATCCGCAACCACTTTAGACATCAGAAACCCAATATATCACATACATTGGATTTCATGCCTAACCAAATGAATTTCTTAGACATCGCATGCCTAACAATTATAAACCCCGCATTTTAGTCTCGATATTGAAAAAAACTTTCCAATAACCTGTCGGGTAATTTAAAAAGATTCCCGATAACCTGATTGAATGCTCGTCAGAAACTTTAATAGACGGCCGCACCCCCCGATGCCGTCGACGAAGTGCACCAAGGAGGAACACCACGGCCGCGAGCACCCGAACGGATGCTTTTGGCTATGGGGTATCACATACTCGTATTAATCTCGGTCCCGCACATATCACATATGTGCTCCTACTCCTTTTCGCATGAACCAGGAAATCTCTGTGTAGGACTCTAAAGACTCGTCAATACGCTGGCAGTAGATGATGATCATATCAAACACCCACAAGCCGCAAGCGGTCTGCTAAATGTAACCGCCATCCGGGTATTGAGCGATCAAAAGATCAACAAGCAAGCATGCTCATTCTCCTGCGAATCCAATCAGTAACACTACCGTACAGTCCGGTCTCTTCGTCTGATATGTCACATATCTAGTCTAGGGGTGGTAAACGTCAGACCCCAGTAACCGATAAGTCGTGCCGATGTGAGGTCCACAACGTTTCGAGAAACTACTGATAACACTTACCAGTAAATCTCAGCAACCCTGTCCAGGGATTTCCTGTTATGGCCAATCGAGCACAGCGCAACATCAACCCTCAATACCGGGAGAAATAAAACCCCTCCTATCGCTCATTGCCTCCATGTGATTCGGGACTGTACCCAAAAGCCACCGTTTTGCATGATCTCTTGACCGTGGTATGGTGGAAATCAAAGCACGGTGGGAATCACACAAGACTCTATGACGATCTCGGGTCTACAGACTAACCTGTACCAGTGTCACCAGAGAACTTCTATCCGACGATAGGTATAATATCATCTAGGAGTTCTCGGCGAGTCCGTCCAGTGTACCCAGTCTCCACTGAGCACCCGTATGCCTTCTCTGATGTCAAACACCAATGGATGTGGGATCATCCATCGCCCATCATATGGGTCAAGAAGCGCATACGCTAGTCTACTCTGGAGTACCGATGCCCTGTCTCGATACTCCTACGACTAGGAACATTTGAAGGATGTACTTATTGACTACCCTGTCCCCACTAGTATGATCTGCATCATAATCCTGGTAGTCAAGTAATCATCCTAAGGGCTTTATCAACATGTGATCACAAAACAGTATTTGTTAACATGTTAAAATAAAGTGCAACCAGATAGCATACTATCTTGTCGAGCAAGAAAGTCTTCCCTATATATGTCCAAGCATCCACTACAATATACATCGCATGTACAGTAATGGCCTCTAAGGCATACATATAACTAACAAGATTACATGGAGTACCAGTTTGCATTGTCTCCGATCATAACACCAGATTCCGATCGCAGTTTTGGCAGAGTCTGCAAGCTAGCTTGGGATCAAGTCTGAATTTCAGCACAGCTTACCATCCACAAACAGATGGACAG
The DNA here is from genome assembly GCA_030015575.1 of Agapanthus africanus. Lineage (NCBI taxonomy): Eukaryota > Viridiplantae > Streptophyta > Magnoliopsida > Asparagales > Amaryllidaceae > Agapanthus > Agapanthus africanus. The sequence goes on from CM057339.1 coordinate 339,913,108, forward strand.
TCTGAGCGAACGATTCAGATCCTTGAAGATATGCTAAAAGCATATATGTTAGACTTTGGAGGATCGTGGGAAGATTACCTACATCTTGTGGAGTTCTCATACAACAACAGCTACCAAGCGAGTATTGGAAAGGCACCCTTTGTAGCTCTCTATGGAAGTAAGTATCGATCATCATTAAGTTGGGATAACATCAGAGATAGGGAACTCCTTGGACCAGAGATGATCGTGGCAACTATGGATGTAGTTTGCACGATTAGGGAAAGAATGGGCATAACCCAAGACCGACAAAAGCACTGGGTTGATGCAAAGCGCCGACACCTTGAATTCCAGCCGAAAGATCATGTGTTCTTAAAGATCTCTCCAAACCGTGGAGTAATTCATTTTGGCAAGAAGGGTAAGCTCAGTCCGAGATACATTGGACCGTTCGACATACTCGAACGAGTCGGAGAAGTGGCATATCGTTTAGCACTTCCACCCTCATTGGAAGGAGTGCACAACGTATTCCGCATATCCTGGCTTCGAAGATATGTTAGCGACCCCAGCCACATCCTTGATCACTCTAAGCTCACTGTACAGACAGATCTATCTTATGAGCAACAACCAGTTGAAATCCTGGACAGAAAGGTAAATTCACTTAGGAACAAGGAAGTAAACTTGGTTCGAGTGATATGGAAAAAAGATTCACCTGGAGAATCAACGTGGGAAAGAGAAGACAACATGCGTGCAAGATACCCTTTCTTATTTTTAAATTAGTTCTTATATAATTGTAAATTTCGAGGACGAAAATTTTTTTAAGGAGGGTAGAATATAACGACTCTGCTTTTATTGTACAAATTCTTTTTTAAAAGTTAATGTACATAATAGAGTTTGCAAGCCTGAGTATACTTTAAATGTTGTTTTTGTTTAAGAACTCACTGGTAAAGCCCATGCACTGCTGTGACATAGCCCATGTGTTCGAATCCCATCAGCAACATATATTTTTAATGATTTTTCTTTTAAACTTTTTTGGAAGTCCAAAAGTTTACACGTGCAATACACATAAAAATGAAAAGTCAGATAAAATAAACATGTGCAAAAGGGTATTTATACAGCCGAGGACACGTGGCCAAAATCCAAGCCCCAACTCCCTACATTGGACCGACGAGATCCCTTCTAGGGCCGGCGCCGACGGGCCTTCGTTGGTAAAACTCCCCCGTGCTTTGCCCACTAACCCCTTGGCCTACCCCCACTACTCCTATGTTGTTTGATTTTCCTACATTTATCCAGAGAGTGTTAATTCACCTCTTTAATCCTATTTTAATATATTTTTAATTCTCTCTTCATTCTCAAAACCCTAATTTTACCCTATAAATACAACATCATACCCTATCCTTCTTCATTCTGAAATCTATTATCAAAAATTCGCAAAATTTTCCAAGTCAAAGAAGAGTACAAGTTGAGTTAGCACTAGGTCAAGTTCCGGCGAGAATTCAAGACGATTCCGGCGACCCCACGACTCCACGAAACCACCAATCTTTTCCTAAACCTCTCTTATCTCCTCTAAGATTGTAATTCCTACCTCTATACTTCTCTTTCTATTATAAAACTTCACCTTTTCAAATCACATCGGTAAGTGGAGTTATACCGATCTTTAATTCTATTCTCTTTAAAATTGCAATTTTTCTTAAGAACCAATCATCCAAATCATCAAATCTTGCTTGTTAATCATGAAACAATTTTTAGAAACAAGTTTCAATTTAAATTCCATGTAAAACAATTTTTATTAAGTTCTTATGCTTAAATACCATGAAGTTACATATGACATCATTTTAATCATTCTTGCTTATATTACCTTTCGAAAAATCTAATGAGGTAATGACCTACCTCTCACAAACACGCATATTGACATAGCACGTTTCTCTTGAACAACAATTTTATGGCAAATACGACTTTTACATCAAAATACCATAAACTATTAAAAAACCGTATTCTTTAAATTGTGTTATTTAAATTCCTTGCGATTGTGGCTCTGCAACCCACTTTTGGGGAATTCTATTCGGTTAGTGCGAGTTATCGCACATCATCGAAGTAGTAGGGCGAGATGCAGACCTCTTCACGGAGCATACGATCTCGATAGAATTTTTAATGCAATTTTTAAGAAAAACGTGATTTTCTAAATTTTAATTTTAATAATTATATATAAATATTATCAACCCATTTATTTTAAATATATAATAAATTCCATGTTTTTCTAAACAAAAGAAAAGAATTACAAGTTTCATGAAAATACTATCAAGAATCCATTCAAGTCAAGTTTACACTAAAGTACCATGTACTATTCAAGCTAGGTATTTATTCATTAGAATACCTCACTTCTAAAAATCACATCCATTAAAAACCCTAACTATAATAATTAAATACTTGAGGTTTATTTTGAAGGTATACTAAAAATATTTTTCATAAACCCCCCTCAAGTTATTTTAAATTACAATAAGGACTCTAGTAAGTATAGGTTTAAGCGGGACCAATTCTCTTGAGCCTCAGGGAGCCGGAGAAAGTGGGTGCTTTCTTATTTAAGGTAGAAAACTAAAACAGGGTTATCAATGGTAATTATCTTGGAAAAAGTCACAAATCCTGCAGTCCATGTGCAGTAGTTACCGATAACTCCTAAACCTAATTCAAGACTCAAATCTGTTTAAGTGCCTGACTCAATCTGAGTCTCAGTCTAATCTGAATACAATGCAAACATGAATCCAACCATATATTCAATTCAACATGAATCCAATGTATCAAACATGAACACTTGAACTTGAACATAGATACCGAACAATACGAACATGCAACATGACTTTAATCGACCGAATCATGGATATATCTTAACTTGACTACTTGATTATCCGTTTACATCCGAACCGTTTACATGAACAACTTATACCATGGTTTCAGCAAGTCTTATACTACAACTCATTACAATCAATACAATATGCATTACGGGGTTTTTAACGGGGTAGATTGGTACGAAATGTATTGGAAGTGAAATGAGACGGTCACTATAATACACCTAACTTGAATATCTGTGCCGTTGTCCCGTGGGTTTAACGGGACCTTGTACTCCATATGCCTTAGTCTACGGAGCAAGTTGGACTCCCCTCGTATACAATGATACATTCTGTACCAAGCTACAAACAATTACGTTAGTATAACAAACAAAAACGAATAAATTACCAAATCCATTCCTTTTAATTGATCTATCTCTCTTTAGGGACTTACCGAGCGATTGTTCGCTGACGACATTCCTATTTGTTCTTTCTTTGGAATGTTGTCAGGAGAACCCAACTCTCAGGAGATCGAGCTCAGCCGGGAAGATTTGGAGCAGTTCACTGAAGATACAGAGTTCTAAATCTACTTGTATTTACTTTACTTTTAGTTCATATGCTATTGTTTAGACATCGCTTTCCAGTATTGTACTTACTTTTCAATTGTATGTAAAGAATGTTAATCAATAAAAAGTTGTTGTTTATTTACATCTCTTGTTATTCTTGTGTTATTCATTTATATTACTTATTTATGCTTAACGTGTTTACTTCTGAGTAAATACGTCGTGGGCCTCATCACGTCTCCTTCTCCGTATACTAGGAAGTAGGGCATGACAGTCTTTTGCACCTAAGATCGTATACAGGTGCTCACTGAGAGTGAGTACATTGGACAGACTCACCGAGAACTTCTAAATGGTACTATACCTATCGTCAAAAAGCAGTTCTCGGGTGACATGAGTACAGGGTAGTCTTTAGACCTGAGATCATCATTTGTCTCGTATGATTTCCTACTGTGCTTTGATCACTACCCTACCACGGCTCTACTGAGTCGTGCAAACAAGTTTTGGTTGGGTACAGTCTCGAGCCACATGGAGGCAGTGAGTGATTGTTGGGGACTCGTCTCTCCCGTTATAGGGAGTCGATATCGCACTGTGTTCGATTGGTCAGGACCATAAAACCTTGGCCAAGGCAGTTGGGATTTACTGATAGGTCGCTCAGTAGTTTCCCGGATTGGTCCGGAGCCGCATCAGCACGAATTATCGGGTTATTAAGGTCTGACGTTTACCACCCCCTAGACTCGGTATGCGATACTTTCATACGAAGAGACCGGACTGTACGGAGATTGTCATAGATTGGCTCTGTAGGGATCCATATGAGTTTTCTTGTCGACCTTCCTTTTCGACAAGTACCCGGGTAGCCATTACGTACAGCTAGTGCCGCTGACGTACTTGTGGTTTTGGATTTATCCAGTAACTCAATGATGGCGTACTGTCGAGTCTTTAGAGTCCCACACATAGAGTTTCCCTGATTCAGGCAAAATGATATAGTAGCCGTATTGGATACGTGCAGGGTTCCGATTGATTGATGGTACTATGTAACCGGACTTTCGATCGGACAGTTGATAATACTAGCCGGCTAGGGTTTGAGCCGGATTATTAAATTAGTTTTTTATTTAATAATCTACATATATATATTTCGATATGTATATTCTAGTATTATGTTCTTTGTGTTTATCACGACCCAAAATGGCACATGTCTGGCACTTGAATCATATGAAGTCTATAGGACCCCATCTAATTCAAGTAAGCCAAAATCCCAGAAATATAAACCATTTAAAAGAAGAAAGTGAAGGAAAACTTGTTTAAAAGTTTGTATATAAATCACTTTGAAAGTCGTAGTAAACACTTTTAAAATATCAAGTCTTTTCCGAAAATTCGGAAGAGTCTCCTTTGTAAATACTGGCCCCAAAAGGATACAACACATGAAATATATATAAAGGCATCCCCAAGCGGGAGCTAGCTCTTCGCCAATTGGCGGTCACAACCACGCAAGAAATATAATATACAACGCCGAAGGGCGAGGATCAATACTCAGAAGAAAACCAATAACCACCAGAAAACCATAATAATATAAGCGTGACTCTAAGATCGAAATAATATACACTGGTCTTCTAAGTCTATAAATTAATACAAGTCTAGTTGATGGAGTTTTCTAGATACAACTGAATAAATATGAATACAATGGTGGTCACGATGCAAGTGAACCCACCTACCAAAGCAATCACCCGGAAAAAAGCAGTGTGCCAGCAAAGCCGCCAAGGAAACCTGTACGGCAAAACCTGCAAGAAACTGTGGCACAACGGGGGTGAGTTGCCAACTCGTGAGTATAAAATATCACCGAGAAGAAATAGTATGTATGACTCAATCCTAGGTCATACGATAATAATATATCCTCAATAATATATCCTGAACCATCTGCACATAAGTGTAATATCATGTGCTCATGTCAGTGCCTCAGGTAGCAGCATATCATATATATGATGTATGAATGCATCGAAATGAAAACAGAATACCTTATGAATGAGAAAACTGTTTTCTTTATTTAATGAGATTTCTGTATATATAAATCGAGGTATCATCAATGAAATCAACATAAAATCTGTGTCAAGTATCGACACAAAACATAAATCCCATTATCCAAAATTTCGGGCTCCGGCTATCCGGACTGGCCCATATCATAATATCTCAATACCTCAAAGTCTCAATATCTCGGGCTCCGGCTATCCGGAATGGCCCCAAAACATCAAATCTCATGACTACGTCGATATCCTCTGGATATCCGCCGCGTCTCAAATAACCGGTCGATAGTGCTCCCCTGCCAGGATCAACGCCATCATCTGCGACCATCTTGCCCCGGGGTACCGCACCGGGTCTACCGTGCACCCACAGACGGTTCCTCCTCCTCCTCAAATCGAGTGCATGATATCGCTAAAGAGCCGAGAAAACTCATGGTGGACATATCTCATATCATATCACAAGAAAACCGCAGCTTGCATTTTTAAAATGATATTAAGTTATATAAAATCCTTGCGGTTTCTCCAAATCCAGAAATCTCATGGAAGTCCAAAATTCCAATCTCAAGAGTAATAACAATGAATTACCGGGCTCCGGCAATCCGGACTGGTCCATAATATCACATGGCAAATGAATATATAAATATGCATGAAATATCACAATAATAAATGCAATATCTAAACTAGCACGGTAATGATATATCGGAACTATCAGTTAGCAACGATATCAATAAAATAATATTCTCTAAAGTGTACGTGACATGGAAATTACCGATGATGATGTGTGTGAGCCGGCAAGCAAGTGTATGTGGAGCATACACATCATCGGTAATGGTGTTGGTGTCCTGACAACATGGTTTCATAATTACTAAAGTACACATCAAGCATGCAATGGATTGATAACAACATGAATAAACGGAGAATGAATAATAAATGCAACAATACAGAATATACATATCTATATACGAGTCATACAGTTTTTTTTTCTGAAATCGCATTAATCGTGGTGTTTAGAAAATAGGGGCTACGGTGTTTTTAAGAAAAGGTACGTCCTTTGAAATATCCGTAGAATCCCTTGGCCTGTCTTTAAAATACTCACGATTCGTTAGTTTTGAAATAAGTATGACTCGAGCCCAGTCTAACATCTACTAAGTAAACTACAAGACAAGCTAAGAGACTAAAAAAAGGGTAAGGAAATCCACCTAAGTCTGAGTCGATCTATATATCTAGTAGTCGGTGATCTCGCCTCAATAGCGTCACATACGATAACATATATATATAATACGACATCCTCGAATCATGAGTGCCGATCAATCATCATATTTATATCTCGTACGGAAAATCCATAGTACGGCATCCCAAATATGGGTACGGGTTGCCTATCACATGTACATCAATATCCGTATGGTATCATTATCAATACATCATGAACAGGGTACTGATCTAAGTCTAGTACATACTGATACCATCAACATATATCTGCGTGTGTATGAAAACACATCGCCCAATGATCCGCTATAATACTATGTCATATCTCATAACACGACCCAAATCACATCACTGATCTCACAGCATCATGCCCCATCACATCGACTCATCTTCAAGTATCATATACTATCATCATCATCCCTGTATACGTATACATACATATATATATATACATATTCACATACATATATGTGTATATATATATACACATATCCTCATATACGCACAAGACATCGAATGTATGCGTGTGTGTGCGCGTGTGTGCAAATCATTATTCTAGGGTTTCGCAACTAAGAAACTAATCTAAAAGCATTTCCTACAATTTCGCTAAAACTAACCCAAAGTCGCCTAAGGCATTTCTTGCTAAGTTATCCTCGTATCACTAAACACAATATCATAAATATATATATATATATATATACGTAGACTACATTACGAAACTGCGAGGGTGTTATACGCCATCCAGCCGACTTCCCCCGTAGATATATATCTACTCACTTGAACGCCTTGGCTAATCTGATGCGATCTCCGCCATGTCATTTCCGCGCCACGTCCGAAGCCTCGGCACCCGATCTTAAGAATGTACACAAGGAAAACAAGAGGATAAATATAAATAGTCGCGGACACAAACAATAAAAGTCAACCACGCGCATTAACTTGACGCGCACACACTCGGTGCACGAAACGCACCGCGACAATTCCACAAACTACAACTAGGGTCACTATAAGTGAAAATCCCCAAACATAAAACCCAAACGTACCAATCATGGTTTCACAACACACTAAATATTATATGAAATAAGTTGTAACTCATCAAAACTCAAAATTATTCAAATCGATTTATTTCCAAAAAACCTAGTAAGCCTCCATTTAACGATTTAGTTCAAAACTTGATGTTTTAGCAAAATTAGTGGTCATAATATTCACTAATTATCTTAATTAGGTCACATAAACATTAACTAGATTTTAATCTCACATAATTTCATTAATCCTAAAATCTAGTTTACAACATAGCTTAATTTGGACAAATTGAATGTAACAATTAGCAATGTAGCAACAAGATTAAGTTTTGCATGCCCTGAAATGTTAAAATACACCACACAACCATCATCAAATGATCACAACCCTAACTTGATCCACACCCTTTTCTTTACAATTTCAACTTGAAAATTAAACCAATCTAGATACCTAATTAAGTTTGATTACAACAATCATTAACAAGATAACACTTGGAGTAAGATTATACCTCACAAATTGTAGATCTATCTTGCAAAAATCTTAGCCTCCAACAATGGTTTCATGCTCCAAGATCCATGCTTGATTGATCCAAGAATAATCGGTAGGGTTTAATGATAAATTAATGTGACTTTGTGTTGATTTTTGAGGCAAAAATGAAGAATTTTGGAGTGAAAAGGAGGTGGGGAAAATTTGGGGCTGCAAGAGGGGGAGGGGCTCGGCCAGCAGCAGCAAGGGAGGGAAGGAGAGAGGTGTGGGTGAGTTTGGAAAGTCAAAGAAAGAAAAGAAGACCCATACCTCAAATATCTAAGCATCTCACTTCTTTGCCTTTTGCTATTTTCCTTTTAATTCCATTTCCATTAACTTTGAAGTGAGGAAAAGGGAAATGGGGGCAGCTTGGATTTCATCCAGCAAGGTGTGTATGGGAGGAGTGAGTGGGTATGTGTGTGTGGGTGTTTAAAAACAACCCCAATATTTACCCCTTTTACTTATTTCCTTAATTATCTTATTTCACAATTTAAGACTTTTTCTTTTGTATTTTCTAAAACCGTCTTAACAATTTCTTTTCATTTCAAAAACCACATGTTACACTTTGGTTTAATGTGTCATGATGTACAAAACTTGTATTAACCCATTCCAATTTGTAATTATCACTAATTAAATGTATTAGTGAAGGCTTAAAATAATATTAAAAATAATTAATTACGGAAAATATTTAAGAAAACTAGAAATTTGCAAGTGACCAATTAAATACCAAATACTAGAAATTACATAGCTAGAATAGGTATATTTAATTCTATGTTGAAAAATAATTATATCTTGGTTTTTACGAAAAACGCCAGTTATTTTACCGATTATCCGAAATTTCACCTAAATGATTTTCAAGACGTTACAATCTTCCCCCCTTAAAAAAATTTGGTCCCCGAATTTAAATTAAAACTCCCCCAATACTAAAACATTTCAGCAAAACACTCAAGTCGTCGTGGCTCCGACATCGTAAATACTTAAAACATATCTTAGCGCAATGCATGCGCATGAAAACGAGCATATTGCTCAAAATCAAAACTCCGTCAGGTATCACGCAATCATCGGAGTCATGGTGAAAATACCAGTGTCAAAGTCCAATACGAAAACCGTATGATATACATCAAAACTATAACAAGTACATAGTACGCGTCGTTGTAAACTCTTCCAAACAACTGGAGGAAATGTATGCTGAACCTTTTTCAAGTCGTTGTGCGATGCGCGTATCACAGCACAAGTAGCGGTTGTTTATTGTAAGAAAATAATTATATATATATATATATATATATATATATATATATATATATATATATATATTCCTTGTTTAACATACATGTCCCACCATTTTTTTTAAAATAATTTTTGAAGGGTTTCCTTTATAAAATGTTTCATGTCATCTCAGACACATAGGAAAATACAGAGACTATAGCTCTCTTTTTGGAAATCCCTTCGGTAACTATCAATGCATGCAAAATATACCCAGGTACTGTCCTCGGACTAGTCCTGCACAGCTACTATACCAAATAGTAAATATCATAAAAATGTACTGCTCAAGGAATCATACTCAAAAGTACAAGTAACAATGCCACGTGCGTCTGGTGCCACGGAAATCGAAATCAATGAATGTGCCATACATGTGCACAACAACAAAATCTAAGTGCAACGAATGTGCACAAAAATACCTGTGAAAGGCAACAGGTGTTCCTGACAACAATATCAGGTGCATCTGATATGCACGAAAAATCCCGATTTAGTGCATCTGGTGTGCACCAAAATCGCATCAAGCTCCCAAGCATGCGTAAGAATCCAAATCAAGTGCACAAGGTGCACGAAAACAATATCGAGTATCACAATCGAAATTGACGGCATACAACACATCTTGATCCAAATCAGGTATACCGTAGTATATAATCTCACAACCATATGCAACAGCGTGCACAAAATCGAATCAAAATACTAAAAGTGCATGGAAACTACACCGAAAGCACAAGTCGAATCACATGCATACCATAGGCATGAAATCAAAATCAACATCTCGAATGACATCAAATCGAAGTCAAGTGCAACTGCAGTGCACAAAATCTCAATCATGCAAATAAATCGCCCAAATACCGAAATCAAAGATGACGGAAACAGTCCCGCTCTGGCACATCCTCTAAAGATCTCTGGCCAACTGTCATGGTCACTCATAACATGTCTTGTCGACGATGCCGAACTCTGGCCTACTGGGTGTGCACAATACGACTGATCCTGGGTCTAAGTATTCTCGTATAGTATTCCAGAAAGGTTCTGTCAAAGTCTTCCCCAAATCTCGTTTCTGCCGAACTGCCCGGAAGTTATCACCCTTTACTAAATCTATTTCTTGTTCCGGAATGGCTGCATACTAATCACGACTTCTTCTAAAAGATATATCCATATACAACGCCTCTGCATGCGTATTATATCTCTGATATCAACGGGATGAAACGTCATCTCATCAAAATCTCGTACGAACCTCTTACTCCACGTTTCTCTAATGTCGACTGATTCAGACTCGTCTCTTCGTAGCTGTAAAGACTGCGCTACAAACGGCTATACTCATATCTGGAGTCTCCCAAGTAATGTATCCCATCACATGATATCCGGACGATGTCGAACTTTTCGATTGATTCGTCAAAGTTCAATAATCCCCCAAGAGCTCAGCTCTTGAGCACAGTTTAATAATATCCAGTACATGCCACAGTACCTATGGGCCAGCCATAGAAGGACAAACCCAAGTCTCATTAATGGCACCGTGGAACTGCCGCAAACTCTTAGGTTCAAAGGCGTTCCCATTGTCATTATATCGAGTTAGGGTTTCATTCTTCTAGAGGGTCCACAGAATTGCTTGCATATTTTTCCGAATACTTTAAACTTGGAAAAATGGGTTTCTGACATTCGATCATTTTCCTTCGACACCCAACATACCTGCGTGAAGTCTTCTCTAGCTGAAATCAATCAATCTGATGACCTCGCATCGGGGTATGCAATGAACCACGTGTCCTAGTCATTCCTCCTTGGGTGACTAGCGATCTTCTATCATATCTCCAAGTACAACACGTACTGCATAGCTCCAAACATCTGGGTGATATCTTGTCATTCGCAGCAACAACCGGTTCATTCTTCTGCATGCTAAGCAGTGCCCCAATCATCAAGAATAACGGTGCATTGATGGTCATCACATTCTAGCCGGCCTCTATCAGTGGCCCCAATCCTTTGGTGCTGATCTGCACGTTTGAGAAATCTTTGTAAAAGCAATCCATCAAACGCTCATGGCGCAAAAAACACAATAAAACGACACATCTATACAATCGTGTGTCACCGGAATTATGCCTTGGTCAGTCCCCGTCCAAGACGAGCTCATGCTGACCGCAACTTTAGCCGCAGCTCTCTCTGCCTATGCAATCGTGGTAACAAAACCACCAACCGATATCGATGAGGATGGATCATAGGAATGAATATAATAATATGCAAGGAAATGTACATCCTAAGGCTTCTTAAGCGGAGTAGCGTATCGTAAGTATGCCGCGGAACATACACACGGTACATCACTCTACTAAAGTCACATACCCCATCAACCAAGATCAACCTATGCGACGAAGGTTCGGGTCTAATACCCCCTCGACCAAGTCTAAGTTCTGTAAGCTCAAGCCTAGGTTCCGAATACAATTATACACCCTAGACTCTGCATAGTCAAACATAGATTCGAACCAAGGTTAAACCTAACGCTCTGATACCAACTTTGTCATGACCCGAAATGGCACGTGACTAGCACTTGAATCATATGAAGTCTATAGGACCCCATCTAATTCAAGTAAGCCAAAATCCCAGAAATCTAAACCATTTAAAAGAATAAAGTGAAGGAAAACTTATTTAAAATTTTGCGTATAAATCACATTAAAAGTCATAGTAAACATTTTTAAAACACCAAGTCTTTTCTGAAAATTTCGGCAGAGTCTCCTTTGTAAATACTGGCCCTAAAAGGGTACAACACATGAAATATATATAAAGGCATCCCCAAGCGGGAGCTAGCTCTTCACCAATTGGCGGTCATAACCACGCAAGCAATATAATATACAACGCCGAAGGGCGAGGATCAAAACTCAGAAGAAAACCAATAACTACCAGAAAACCATAATAATACAAGCGCGACTCTAAGGTCGAAATAATATACACTGGTCTTCTAAGTATATAAATTAATACAAATCTGGTTGATGGAGTTTTCTAGATACAACTAAATAAATATGAATACAATGGTGGTCACGATGCAAGTGAACCCACCTACCAAAACAATCAACCGGAAAGAAGCAGTGTGCCAATAAAGCCGCCAAGGAAACCTGTACGGCAAAACCTGCAAGAAACTGTGGCACAACGGGGGTGAGTTGCCAACTCGTGAGTAGAAAATATCACCGAGAAGAAATCGTATGTATAACTCAATCCTAGATCATACGATAATAATATATCCTCAATAATATATCCTGAACCATCTGCACATAAGTGTAATATCACGTGCTCGTGTCAGTGCCTCAGGTAGCAGCATATCATATATATGATGTATGAATGCATCAAAATGAAAACAGAATACCTTATGAATGAGAAAACTATTTTCTTTATTTAATGAGATTTTTGTATATATAAATCGAGGTATCATCAATGAAATCAACATAAAATCTGTGTCAAGTATCGACACAAAATATAAATCCCAATATCCAAAATCTCAGGCTCCGGCTATCCGGACTGGCCCATATCATAATATCTTAATACCTCAAAGTCTCAATATCTCGGGCTCCGGCTATCCGGACTGGCCCCTGGGCTCCGTCTATCCGGACTGGCCCCAAAACATCAAATCTCACGACTACGTCGGTATCCTCCGGATATCCGCCACGTATCAAATAACCAGTCGGTAGTGCTCCCCTTCCAGGCTCAACGCCATCATCTGCGACCATCTTGCCCCGGAATACCGCACCGGGTCCACCATACACCCACTGACGGTTCCTCCTCCTCCTCGAATCGGGTGTATGATATCACTCAAGAGCCGACAAAACTCATGGTGGACATATCTCATATCATATCACGAGAAAACCGCAACTTTCATTTTTAAAATGATATTAAGTTTATATAAAATCCTTGCAGTTTCTCCAAATCCAGAAATCTCATGGAAGTCCAAAATTCCAATCTCAAGAGTAATAATAATGAATTACCAGGCTCCGGCAATCCGGACTGGCCCATAATATCGCATGGCAAATGAATATATAAATATGCATGAAATATCACAATAATAAATGCAATATCTAAACTAACACAGTAATGATATATCGAAATTATCAGCTAGCAACGATATCAATAAAGTAATATTCTCTAAAGTGTACGTGACATGGCAATTACCGATGATGATGTGTGTGAGCCAACAAGCAAGTGTACGTGGAGCATACGCATCATCGGTAATGGTGCTGGTGTCCTGACAGCATAGTTTCATAATCACTAAAGTACACATCAAGCATGCAATGCGATGATAACAACATGAATAAACGAAGAATGAATAATAAACACAACAATACAGAATATACATATCTATATATGAGTCATACAGTTTGTCGTCTGAAATCACACGAATCGTGGTGTTTAGAAATAAGGGCTACGGTGTTTTTAAGAAAAGGTATGTCTTTTGAAATATCCGTAGAATCCCTTGGCCTATCTTTAAAATACTCACGATTCGTTAGTTTTGAAATAAGTATGACTCGAGCCCAGTCTAACATCTACTAAGTAAACTATAGGACAAGCTAAGAGACTAACAAAAGTGTAAGGAAATCCACCTTAAGTCCGAGTCGATCTATATATCTAGTAGTCGATAATCCCGCCTCAATAGCGTCACATACGATAACATATATAATACGAAATCCTCGAATCAAGAGTGCGGATCAATCATCATATTTATATCTCGTACGGTAAATCCATCGTACGGCATCCCAAATGTGGGTACGGGTCGCATATCACATGTACATTAATATCCGTATGGTATCATTATCAATATATCATGAACAGGGTACTGATCTAAGTCTAGTACATACCGATACCATCAACATATATCTGTGTGTGTATGAAAGCACATCGCCCAACGATACGCTATAATAATATGTCGTATCTCATAACACGACCCAAATCACATCATCAATCTCACGGCATCATGCCCCATCACATCGACTCATCTCCAAGTATCATATACTATCCTCATCATCCCTGTATACGTATACATACATACATACATATATATATATATATATATATATATATATATATATATATATTCACATACATATATGTATATATATACATATCCCCATATACGCTCGAGACATCGATTGTATGCGTGTGAGTGTGTGCGTGTGTGCAAATCATTACTCTAGGGTTTCGCGACTAAGAAACTAAGCTAAAAGCATTTCCTACAATTTCGCTAAAACTAACCCAAAGTCGCCTAAGGCATTTCTTGCTAAGTTATTCTCGTATCACAAAACACAACATCATAAATATATATATACGTAGACTACACTACGAAACTGCAGGGGTGCTATACGCCATCCACCCGACTTCCCCCGTAGATATATATCTACTCACCTGGACGCCTCGGCTAATCAGATACGATCTCCGCCTTGTCATTTTCGCGCCACGTCCGATACCTCTGCACCCGATCCTAGGAATATACACAAGGAAAACAAGAGGATAAATATAAATAGTCGCGGACACAAACAATAAAAGTCAACCACGCGCATTAACTTGACGCGTGCACACTCGGTGCACGAAACGCGCCGCGACAATTCCACAAACTACAACTGGGGTCACTATAAGTGAAAATCCCCAAACATAAAATCCAAACGTACCAATCATGGTTTCACAGCACACTAAATATTTTATCGATTATCCGAAATTTCACCTAAACGATTTTCAAGACGTTACAGTGTTATTCTATCTCGCCGGGTATTCGAGTTTTTATACGAATGCAGGTATATATATACTGTAGATTGTTATCCGTATATTTTACGGAAAGTGTTCTAGAAAGTGGACACCTCATCATGGCTTTTTCCATTTATTTTTAAATGGAAATGAGGTGTAAAATAAAGGAGAAGGAGCATGGTGAAAACCATGCCTCGATAGTTGACAAATGAATTATTAATTCATTTGTGGCAACTATTGAAACATGGTTGATACTTTTTTATTCATTGAAATAGTTTTACAAAACCATTGTGATTGATTTTCTCTCACATGCTATGCTTCATTCTTGAGTTCACCGTTTGCTTTGCTCCCTCTCTTTTGTTCTTGAGCTCCTCCACCTTCAAGTTAAACCTCCTCTCTACCTTCTCATGAGTTGAGAATCAAGAGAGGAGGTGAGATAGAAACACTCTTAAAACCCTAGACTACTTTCTAGAGTTCTTAAATTAGCAATCCAAGTTCTCTAGTTGCTCCATTTGATACTTAGTTTGGAGCTAGAGCCATGGATCACAACCCTCGGGTGGATCATCTTCGATGGAGGGAGACGGACGATCAAGCTCGATCATGGAGGCCACTAGGAGCATACGAAAAGAATAGAAGACCAAAGGACATGGATCTTTTATTGAGAATCTCTATCATAGTAAATAACCACGCCTAGTTTGCTAGTTAGGTTTATGGTAGATCCGGTGTAAGGAGTTATTCTAACGCCAAGTTTTTGAAACTAGAAAAAAATTTGTTCCGCAAACGGCCATGGTAGATGGTCAGGGCGTTAGTGTAACCCAACTCAATATAGGTTTTGGGGGTAATATATGTCCCCTCCCAATGTATTGTCATTAATCCCTAATGGTGTTAACAAAATTTTCTAAAAAGATGCTCTTTTGTCAAGTGAGGGGTTAACAGGAGTACCTTATAAGTTTGGGGGTAACAGATAAATACTAAGTATGTAGGGGACAGAAAAAAATATTGAAGTACGGAGGGGCTAGCGAAAAAACCCCAATATTTTCTACTGACCACCCTTAAATGTAGCATCTTAGAGAGATTTGTAACCTATAGAAAAAAGGGGAATGGGCTTAGGTTTTTGTGTCCCTAAGATCATCAGGGTTTAGTCCCTAAACCGAGTAAACTTGTCAAAAACTCCATATCCTCATAGATTTCTTTGTTTTTGTCCATATATTACTGTTAGCTAATGTGTTATGTCAATACCGACCTTTGAGATAAATTGCTGCATTTACCATTTAAAATTCTACATTTATTTTATAAAACCACATTTATCTTATACTTGTATATTTTAACATAAATATATTTTTGAGATAAATTTAGTATTTTATAAGACAATATAGTATTTTAAACAGTAAATGTAGTAATTTAAGTGAAAGGGTGGAATTGAGAAAACACATCGGGTAATATATTATAAGGAAAATTGGTCCTGATCTGGTTTGGGATGATGACTTATTTTTAAACGTACGAAGTTCCAAAATTATGGAAAAAAAAGACCCAAAAATATAATTTGATATATTTTTACTATTATAACTAGAAGTCCCTAAACGATGTCATTAATCAACAAAATAAAAAATAGAAAAAATGACAAAATTCCAATAGCTAAAATTGAGAAGTGGAGATGTCCATCACATCCACCACAAAAGAAAACAATAAGAAAATGAAAAATCAACAACTCTTTTTCTCTTTCTCGTAAACTCTTTCATCACATATTCTTTCCTGTGCTCAAAAGCCTAAAACGATATATATGCCTTACAAATTTATACATAAACGCTTATATCTTTGTTATTTTGTATAACCCTTAAATTTCTCAATTCTAATACACCACTAACTGCATTCATTTAGTTTAAATTTAGAAAAACTATGAATATCTTTAAAAATTTCATGTAATGTCCAAGATAAAAAAAAATTATGCACGCCTTCAATATTTCAATATATACGTGTTCCAAATATACACACATGCATTGCATGTGCAAAATACTAGTTTACTATTATAACTAGAAATTCCTAGATGATGTCATAAATCAACAAAATAAAAAAATAAGAAAAAATAACAAAATTCCAATAGCCAAAATTGAGAAGTGGAGATGTCCAGCTCATTCACCACAAAAGACAAAAATTAAAAATGAAAAGTCAACTGCTCTCTTTCTATTACTCATAATCCTATTCATTACACATTCTCTCTCATTCTCAAAAACCCAAAAGAGATACGTCTTATAAATTTATACATAAGCAATTATATCTTTTTTATTTTGTAAAACCATAAAATTTTCAATTCTAATATTACAACTAACCATGTTCATTCAGTTTAAATTTAGAAAATATCTTTAAAAAATTTTCATGTAATATTTAAGATGATTTTTTTTACACACGCCTTCAGTATATATGTTGTTCAAAATATACTCACGTGCATCGCACGTGCAAAATACTAGTTATTTTAAATCCAAACATCGATTTGTATACATATTTATATATGCATTACTTATAATATTTTTTAAGATATTAAAACATGAGATTTTTATAGTGTACCTATAGTTTTTTCCATGATTTCTTTATTTTTTTCTCTCTTTATCATTTCTTACCCTAAAAAACACATCTTATTTTATTGTTGCTTGCTCTCTTTATTATTACATGTTCTAATTTCCGACTTCTTTATTATTCCCTCTTCGCTGTTGATCGCGCTATTTCGAAGCTTATTGTGCATATTTGTCAATTTTACTGGTTTAGTTTGTACTAGTTTCCGAATCAGGGACATCCCTACCTAAGCATTAATATAATGGAGTTCAATAGGGTTTTACTATTTAACAAAGGCATTGGTTTTGCACTTGTATTATATTTATAGGTTTTAATATCATTGAGAATTTCCTTGCCTTTGAGGCAATGCAGACAAGGCAATGCAGACAATCCCGATAAACAGCACGGCACGACATCTGTTCCTGATGGATCTCTGGATCTCCTTCAGATGTTACCTTCCGTTGATCTGCAGTGAGTGCTGATGGATGGCTGATATTGAGTTGGAGGGTTGCCTCCTGAAGCGTGTGGATCTCAATGGGTTTTATGTGGTTGAGGCCGAGGTACCTGCAAAGAAGTCCCGGGGTGGTTATGCCACCGAGGACCCTCCGACGATCAAGTTAGATGGGGTATTTTGGCAGAGTAACGGCCTATTGGGGTCAGGTTGGCTTACATGAATCGTCTAGGAGAGGGTTTATATAGTGGCAGCAATGGGCAGGCGGGCGCGAGATTCACGCCGGCCGTTACACCCCTAGCGTTACGCGCACGTGATAGGCGGGATTCCCCATTAATGACGAGATATGCTCGTTAATGGAGGATCGTGATGGCGTGGAACGTGGGATCATGAGCAGCGGATATCTCGCGCCTGGTGAGATTCGTTGATCCGTGGCGGAGGCGCCTGTGATCGGTGCTGTGGGTCGGTCGATGAGACCGAGGAAGATAAGCTCGGCGAGAGGCTCGGGAACAAGCGGGAGGCTGGGGCATCTTGGTTCTGTGATAGCTCGGAGGCGAGCTGGGGGTGGTCAGGAAGGCCACCGAAGGTCGGTAACATCCTCGGGTCGCAGGCCCGGGCATGCTTCCAACGTATCGGTCTTGATCCTTTCTTGTAAGCTCTGGGACACGTCATCTGCCACGTGTCATGATCTGGGGAGTCACCGATATCGAGCATCATCATTAGCCCCCTACTCTCGTCTCGACCCGTTCCTGGGTCGGGTCGAGAGTGGTCTGACCGGTCCCCCGGGGTGAGCTCTTATTTGAAGATATCGTCGGTGCGTATTCCCGGGCAATTAGTCGTATTTTCTTAATGACGTCAGCGGATCAGGGGAGAGAACTCGCATTAAAGAGGAAGCGCCGGTTTGTGCGTATGTTCGTCGAAGTGCCAGCCCACGTGTCTGGCGCTGGTTAGCTGACGATACGGGCTGCAGGCATTCCCGCACCCGATGGGACGCGCCCAATGTGAGTGTGACAGGTGGAATGTTGTCGGCCGTTGGTTGCGAACCGCTGTCTTAGCGGGAGGCGATCAGAGCCGTGGGATGTGTACGCCGGCAGCTATAAATAGAGGTGGGATCCCCATCAGGGGCCATACCTCATCACAATCTCCTCGTTCCTAGTCATATTAGTTTGGCGCTCTTCTCCTCAGGTTAGATTCCTTGCGTTTTCTCTTCCGAGGACTCAACCCTTTGATCAGGTTAGATGTCTTCTACCGAGAAGTCTGTAGAAATAGTCCGGGAAGAGTCTAGGGAGTCCTCTGTAGATTCCTCTTCTTCTTCTTCCTCATTTGCTTCTTCCTCTTCTTCGTCTGAGTCGGTGTCCCCCGGGAAGTTAGGGTTAGTCATGCTTCTCGGGGTTGTACGACCGGGGCGGTCCCCAGAGCGCAGGTAATGGATGCTCTTGGCACGTCATCCATACTGAGGCATGCGGATAAGCTCGCCACCATCCGGACTTGTTTCCACATTCCTCCCGGCTACTCGCTTCGTCTGGCCGAGGAAGGGGAGAGGGCAGACCAGGTATGGGGCAAGGAGATTACCTTGTACCTGGAAGCCTTTTGGATTGGGATGCGCATGCCCTTCTCCTCCGAGGTGAGTGTGGCGTTGAATTGTTTTGAGCTAGCCTCGGGCCAATTAGTGCCAAACTCTTGGAGGATTCTACTTAGGTTCCTGGTCCGGTTGAAATTATGTATGATCCCTTTCAGCCAGAGCCTTCTCGTTTCTTCTCTCTGCTACAAAAACCATCCCGGCACTCGCAGGGGCGAGCCGAACTGGGTATACATCTCTTTTAGAAAACACCGGGGAGGTGCTGCCGGGTCGGGGGTCATCGTAGTACCTTCTTCCATTCACGAATGGAAGAAGAAGTTTTTGTTTGTTGGGCCGCCCGAGGGTGAGGATTGGCCTGTGCCCATCCAGTGGCACAAGGCCAACTGCCCCCGGGTGAGGCGGTCGAATGATTCGGACGCGGTGGCGGTGGCGGTGTCGGTGTGGGAGCCCCTCCCCCGGGCTGATGTGTTGCTGTCTGAGTGGGCCCTCAGTTGGGCCGGGCTCAGCCCCGCCCAGTTCACGGGTAAGTCAGGAGTTTTCAGGCAACCTGTTTAAACTTGTGTTTTCTTTCACTTTTTCCGGCATTGCTGACTCCTTTGTACTTTTGTCTTATGCAGAACCCATGGACCTAGGCAAATTTCGGGCAGCCCTGGTCAAACAGAAGAAAGGGAAGAAGGCTGGAGGCGCCGGCCCTTCTCGCCCGTCGTCGGCTCTGGCTCCACCGGCAACCGCTCCATCCAGGCGCTCAAGCGTGCCCCGGGCCCCGGAGTCCAGCCATGCGCCGAGCCGGAAACGCGTTCGGGAGATGGAGCCCCGGGCTCCAAAGGTGGGAGGCGAAACGGGCTCTCCTGAGTCTCTCCTCAATAGGTACCACAGGACGGTACCCCATTCCTCAGCTTCCCCGATTGTCGTGGACGAAGGGGAGTTTCGCTTTGAGGTGCCCTCGGGGCTTTCTATCGCCGATAGTTTGCTCTCAAAGATGGAGAGGTCGGCCGGGGGCAGAATCCTTTGGGGGACCCTCCGGGCCCAGATGGCGGCTATAGCCCAGGAGTCCGTGCAGGTCAGTGTTCACACCTCACTCAGGTCTTCATTCAGTATTTTTGTTCGTGAGATTGGGCGCCCCCTTCTCTTTTTGACCTTCCTTTATTTTCTTCAGGTCCTCCAGCATGTCGCCCTCGTCGTCAACATGGAAGACGAGGAAATCGTCCCAGCGATGCAGGACGCGGGGGAGTTCTCCTCGCGGGAGGAGAGCTTAAGGCTGGAGCTGCAAGCAGTGATAAAGAGGGTCACCACCCTCGAAGACCAAATGGCGGCCGGGGATCAGGAGATTGCCAAGTGCCGAGAGGCCGCCCGAGCCGCCGAGGCCAAGTTGGAAGATTCCAGGATGCTTGTTGCCACCCTGAAGAAGATGGCGAACACCTTCCGGAGGGAGAACAAGGCAGCAAAGGAGGGAATGAGGCGTGCTGAGCTCCGAACGTCAAAGGAGGTGGAGAGCTACAAGAAGTCGGACCAGTACTACACCGACCTCGCTGGAGCCACTGCCGTCGTTTGGCACAACGTCCTCGACGCTGTCAAGGCCCTGATGTCGGGTTTCCTGACGGCGAGCTTCGGGGTGAGTACCCCCTCGGGGATGAGGCACAGGGGAATGCCCCCAGAAGCACTGCAGGGGGGAGATGCCCCTGGTGGGAGCATTGGGGAGAAGTCGGTCGCCTCGGCCACCGGCGCCGAGGCTGCTGCGGTAGGCGCCGACCTTCAAGATGCCACCATGGTTGTCGTGGTGGACGCGGAGCTCATCGAGGCTCTCCCCGGCCCCGAGGCCTGAACCTCCTCGCCCCCTTATTTTTCTTTTTGCGCTGAAATTTTGTAAGCCTCCGGGCGTTTTTGTAAGGCTGGGGAGCCCATAATACCTCTGTAAAGACTTTCGGCTTTATGGATAAAAATCTTTTTGTAGTGTTCTTTGCGTGCGCAGTTTCCCTTTGTTTGTGGTAAACATTTTTATTTACGCGGTACTGCTTTCATGTTAGGTTGGTTTTTCATCTAGCGATCGCACGTCGAGTTGAATTCGACCATTTGCCAAGTGTGCAAAGACCGGTGAAAGGTCGGCATCTCCATGACCCTTAAGTCGAGATGGAGATCGCTTAGTGAAGACGTGTAGGAAGTTGAGCAGGGTAGCTGCTCGGTGGCCTCTTGATGAGGGTTTTGATCCTTGGCGTCGTGGGGCAAGAGATTACCAGCCAAGGATGGACCGAGCAGGGTAGCTACTCGGTGGCCTCTTGATGAGAGCTTTGATCATTGGCGTCGTGGGGTAAGAGATTACCAGCCAAGGACGGACCGAGCTGGGTAGCTGCTCGGTGGCCTCTTAATGAGGGCTTTGATCCTTGGCGTCGGTTGGTAGTGAACTACCAGCCATGGATGGACCGAGCAGGGTAGCTGCCCGGTGGTCTCTTGATGAGGGTTTTGATCCTTGGCATCGTGGGGTAAGAAATTACCAGCCAAGGATGGACCGAGCAGGGTAGCTGATCGGTGGCCTCTTGATGAGGGCTTTGATCCTTGGCGTCGGTGGGTAGTGAACTACCAGCCATGGATGGACCGAGCAGGGTTGCTGCCCGGTTGCCTCTTGGGGAGGGCTTTGATCCTTGGCGTCGGTGGGTGGCGAACTACCAACCATGGATGGACCGAGCAGGGTTGCTGTCAGGTGGCCTCTTGGTGAGGGCTTTGATCCTTGGCGTCGGTAGGTAGTGAACTACCAGCCATAGATGGACTAAGCAGGGTTGCTATCCGGTGACCTCTTGGTGAGGGATTTGATCCTTAGCGTCGGTGGATAGTGAACTACCAGCCATAGATGGACCGAGCAAGGTTGTTGCCCGGTGGCCTCTTGGCGAGGGCTTTGATCCTTGGCGTCGGTGCGTAGTGAACTACCAGCCATGGATGGACCGAGCATGGTTGCTGCCCGGTGGCCTTTTGGTGAGGGCTTTGATCCTTGGCTTCGGTGGGTAGTGAACTACCGGCCATGGATAGACCTGGCAGGGTTACTGCCCGGTGGCCTCTTGGTGACGGCTTTGATCCTTAGCGCGGGAAGGCATTGAGAGGCCTGGTAAGGATGGACCGAGCAGGGTAGCAGCTCGGTGGCCTCTTGATGAGAGCTTTGATCCTTGGAGTCATGGGGTAAGAGATTACCGGCCAAGGATGGACCGAGCAGGGTAGCTGGTCGGTGGCCTCTTGATGAGGGCTTTGATCCTTGGCATCGTGGAGTAAGAGATTACCAGCCAAGGACGGACCGAGCAGGGTTGCTGCCCGATGGACTCTTGATGAGGGCTTTGATCCTTGGCGTCAGTGGGTAGTGAACTACCAGCCATGGATGGACCGAGCAGGGTTGTTGCCCGGTGGCCACTTAGCGAGGGCTTTGATCCTTGGGGTCGGTGGGTAGTGAACTACCAGCCATGGATGAACCGAGCAGGGTTGCTGCCCGGTGGCCTCTTGGTGAGGGCTTTGATCCTTGACGTCAGTGGATAGTGAACTACAAGTCATGGATGGACCGAGCAGGGTTGTTGCCCAGTGGCCTCTTGGTGAGGACTTTGATCCTTAGCGCAGGAGGGCATTGAGAGGCCTGCTAAGGATGGACCGAGAAGGGTAGCTGCTCTGTGGCCTCTTGATGAGAGCTTTGATCCTTGGCGTCGTGGGGTAAGAGATTACCAGCCAAGGATGGACCGAGCAGGATAGCTGCTCGGTTTTGCGAGGTTCTGTCCGACCTTCCCTGGTGTATGAACATCGGGAAGAGTGATCGTCGCGGGCGACATGTGTCATGAACGCATGGGGGGAGGCGAAGAATAAGAGCCGTGTCGCTCCGACTTCGGTTCGCCGAGAAAGACGGGATACCCGCCGCGTGGCGGTACAGTATTGGAATAAACGAGCGAATATTGGACTCTTGGGGGCGCTGTGGGGCTATAAAACAGAGAGGTGTGTTGATCATTCCTTTCTCCATCCTCAAAATGTAAGAATGGATCAATTCCTTTTCTCCATCCCCGAGATCATTTCTTTCGAGGACATATACTTGTACGACCAGCTGTGCTCCGAGAAGACGCTGCAGGCGGTGATCCGGCGCATCGAGGACCATGCCGGCCGCCTGCTTCCCCGGCGATCACCCCTACTCCAGCTGTTGATGTACTCGATCTGGAGGGCATCGCCGAGGCTGCACAACCCCTTGTCCGAACAACTGAAGGACGAGGCGGTTGGCAAGCTGAGATCGTTATGTCGTCTCGGCCTGATCTCAATGAGTCGGCGGGATCGGTCGGTGGCAATTATCCTCGAGTGTTACCAATTGAGGCATCTCGCCGATGGGTGCCCGCCCGCAGAGCTTTCTGGCCCGTCCGTGGCCATGAGGGTTCGCGGACACTATCAAAGGCAGAGGTCCGAGGGGGCAAGGGCTCGGCTGGCGAAAATTTGTTCGGAGTACCACGAGCAATGTTTCTTGCACCCCCTTCCCCCGCTGTTGTAATTTTTTTTGTTTAAGCAATGTAAGGCTGAGGAGCCTACAATACCTTTTGAATGAATAAAATTCTCCTTTTTGCAATGCTCTGTCGTGTCCTTCTTATTACTTAAGTAAAAAGAACTTAGAAGAATTTACATCGCTTTGGTGAAAGAAGAAATACACATTCATAGACATTTTTTTCAGAGGTATAGCTTGAGCTTCTCGGCGTTGTAAGGCCGTGGAAGGCATCCATGAAACTAAGTAGCTCGTGGCCTCCTGAGCTGTCGACGAGCTGATCTATCCGAGGGAGGGGATAGTTGTATTTCGGGGAGGCCTTATTGAGCTCAGTGAAGTTGACGCACATGCGTCACTTCCTGCTAAGGGGTGGCGCGTTTTGTCGGTACCCGTCATACCCCCCGCTGACACGACCATGATTTGGCCTATTGTTAACTCGCCGGGAGGGGGTTGGTGTTCTTGTCCACGGTCGGCTTGCTGCTTGTCTCGCAAGTACGTTGCCAGGTGCCCTGAGTGGATTAACTCCTCGATGTAGTCTCGGAGATGCTGGCAATTCTTGGTGGAGTGGCCCTGCAACCTGTGGAAAGCACAGTAGGGGCCCCGGGTACGCTTTGCCGCCCTATTCGAGACTGGGGGAGTTTGAAGAACCTCTCACTCTTAGCATCCTCCAACAGTATCGTCTGGAAGACGTTGAGCGGGGTGTACTCTTGAAACTTTGGGGAGTAGGGCTTTGGCTGCTCAATCTTCTTCTTCTCCTCCCTAGCCCTTTTCTTCTGATAGGCTTGCTCTGTGCGGGGGAGATTTGCGTTCACCTCGGACTCGAGCTGGATCTCACGCTCGGTCCAGGCCTTTACCTCGGCCATGGTCTTAGGTTCCGCTATTGCAAAGGAGAGTAACCATTCCTTTTGCCTAAGACTCGACCTAAGGGTCGTAATGACCGTCTCGTCCCGGTGTTCTGGGACCTCAAGGAGGGCATTGTAAAAGCAGGTGACATATCCTTTGAAGGATTCTTTTTCCCCACTCTTTATGGTGAAGAAATGGTCAACGGTCCGCTTCTGCCGTCTGTTCCGGACGAAGTGGCCTAGGAATTGGGCGGCCGGCTCATCAAAGGTAGAGATCGAGCGTGGCGCGAGTCCTCGGAACCAATCTCATCCGGAGAGGATGAGAGTGGCGAGAAAAGCGCGGTATTGTGCGGTGTCGGAACAGTCCTGGAAACTCATCCAGGCTGTGAACGCGTCCAAATAGTCCTTCGGGTCGGACTTCCCATCGAAGAGTGAGACTTTCGGGGGCTTGTTCCGAAAGGAGACGTGGATGGCGAGTAGCTCTTTGGTGAAGGGCTTCGTAAGCGAGTCGGCGGCATATTTAGCCCCGTCGCTTGAAGGACGATTTTCCCGATGCATGCCTTCGATCTTCTTTTCGAGGGCGTCGAGTTGGCCGTGGTATCCCGATGATTCGGCACATTCTGATTTTTTGCTTCTGCTGCCGGAGACCTGTGCCTGGCTACGGACCCGGTTCCGATCGATGAGGTTCCTTAGGTCCCCTGGCGAGGTCGTCTTCGAGCTGACGTGGCGAGTCCCGTCCACGCGACCCCATCAAGGGTGGGGGTGCTGGTCATGCCTGGGCGCAGGCGAGCTGACCGATACCTCCTTGGGAGGGACAAGGGCACGATGGGCATCAGGACCAGGCGCTCTGACGAAAGATCTCGGTGTTGAGCTGTGCGGCGCCCAGCGGATCATTGAATTCGTTGGCCCGGGGGATCTGCGGCCGCCGGAGACAGCGAGGTGGTGTCCGGTCGTGCTGACGCGGGCAGAGTCTTCTCTCCCTCTGTAGGGGTCCCAATCCCGAGGTGGGGGAGCGGCAACCTGGGGAGCTTGCCCGGTCGTTTGGACACGGACGAGTGCATCCACAACGGACGCGAGCCGATCTATCCAAGTGGATAGGACGTGAATAGGGTTCGGGGGAGGAGATTCATCCACGCCTCCATTGTGGGGAAGACAATGGCTAGCGCTTGGATCGTCGCGGTGATCGCTCGCCATGAAGTTGAGATTGGAAGGTGAACTTTAGTTGAGTGGAACTAGCGTTCCCACAGATGGAGCCAACTGATGGATCTCTAGATCTCCTTCAGATATTACCTTCCGTTGATCTGCAGCGAGCGCTGATGGATGACTGAGATTGAGTTAGAGGGTTGCCTCCAGAAGCGTGTGGATCTCAATGGGTTTTATGTGGTTGAGGTCGAGGTACTTGCAAAGAAGTCCCGGGATGGTTGTGCCACCGAGGACCCTCCGAAGATCAAGTTAGATAGGGTATTTTGGCAGAGTAATGGCCTATTGGCGTCAAATTGTCTTATATGAGTCGTCTAGGAGAGGGGTTTATATAGTGGCCGTAATGGGCAGGCAAGCGCGAGATTCACACCGGCCGTTACGCCCCTTGCGTTACGCCCGCGTGATAAGAGGGATTCCCCATTAATGACGAGATATGCTCGTTAATGGGGGATCGTGATGGCATGGAACGCGAGATCATGGGCGGTGGATATCTCGCGCCTGGTGAGATTCACGGAGCCGTGGCGGAGGCGCCTATGTTCGATGTTCTGGGTCGGCCGGTGAGACCGAGGAAGATAAGCTCGGCGGGAGGCCGAGGCATCTTAGTTCTGTGATAGCTCGGAGGCGAGCTGGGGGTGGTCTAGAAGGCCACCGAAGGTCGGTAACATCCTCGGGTCGCAGGCCCGGGCATGCTTCCAACGTACCGTTCTTGATCCTTTCTTGTAATCTCTGGAACACGTCATCTACCACGTGTCATGATCTGGGGAGTCACCGATATCAAGCATCATCAGTTCCCTTCTTAAAACGGTATATATCCAACACCACGGCTATGCCATCCCCCATCCCTTCATCAGCATCGCCGCTACCACTATCTTCATCACCTCTGTCATAGTTCTCCACAATCTCCACCATCATCGTCATCGCCGGTCACAACCACTCTATAACCTATCTACCATGGCTGCTGATATATATTATACATCTACCACGGTTGCTGAGATATATTATAGAGGATGATCAAGTTATACTAAGCACACTAATGCAGAAGGGATCAATCCAAGCTTGAGTTCCGATTGGATTATTTATTTTTGGTATTGCTTTTATAGTTCTAGGAATTGATTCCTCTCTCTCTCAGCCTCTTTTCTATTATCAAGAAATGACGTTTCAATGTCAACCTAAATTAATGCCTGGATTTAACTTGGGAATCAAATTAGAATTTGTGTTCAAGTATTCTCCTTTTTTTGAGTTAAAAAATCAAAATACAAGATAAAATTCACAGGGTATTTTTTCGAAATGGGGTGGTTATATATTAAAATTAGTAAAATAGTATAATTTAAATTATAATTATGAGAATATGACGGTTTGGATTGAGTACGGTTAGAAGATGGGTTCCAGACACCCGCTATAAATCTTTAAAAAGTGAAAGGCGGGTTCTCATAACCCGTCCTGCTCACACACCAACTCCATCCCTAACCCCTCCCACCCTACCCCGCCATGGAAGGCGGGTTCTACGAACCCACCCTCCCACCCTCCACAGAGAGGGGGGGTTCCTAAAACCCGCCCCTACCCCCTTAAAGAGGACGGGTTCTGGGAACCCGCCCTCTCCTTTTTAGAGGGCGGGTTCTCCACCCTCTTTAAGGAGGTGGGGGCGGGTTCCTAGAACCCGCCCTCTCCTTTAAAAAGGAGAGGACGAGTTCCCAGAACCCGTCCTATAAAAAAATTAAGATTTAAAAATAAAAAAATTTAAAATTTAAAATTTAAAATAAAACATTTATTAAATTAAAAAAATAATTTATTAAATCAGGTTCTAAAATCCGGCCTAGAGCGGGTTCCAAAAACCAGTCCTCGCACAAATATTGGATAAGATTGTTGTTATTGTTACTGACGTGGGGATAAGTGTTATTACTGTTTATATATAAGGAATTCAATACTTAGATCATACTATAAATATGAATCATGTATACACTTCAGTAACAAAATGAATCCGTTAAAAGAATTGGACATCTTTGATGCCCAAATTAAAAGTATACAATTAACGATTTTCCTTTCCCTTTCCCAACCCGAGGAGGCTTGACATAAGCCTATGTCGCTTGGGGTAACTGGACGACCCTCCCGTGTCTTGGGTATGTGGCGGTGGCATCTGCTCTTCTGCTTCATTTTCAGTATCGTCTTGGACAGGTTGTTGTTCCGCAAATCCTGAATGTGGGACAGGTGTCGGATATGCGCTGCCTCCCAACAACTGTATATAAGACGCAAAATCCGTCTCCTAACTGGGCTGTTATTGCGAAGAACCTGTCCCGGTTTCATGCTGCTGCTGTTGCACAAAACCTGCCCCCCAAGGCTGAGCAAAATATGTCACCCAAGACTGCTGTTGCTGCGCAAAACCTGACCCCCAAGACTGCTGTTGTTACGCAAAACCTGTCCCCCAAAACTGTCGTTGCTCCGGTTGTTGCGCTTGTTCAATATGCAAAGGTTGTTGCTGACCGTATGGTGCTCCGAACCACTGATCCCGCAGCTGTGGATCTGGCGATGCTGGGACTCTGGTTCCGGCTCATGCTGCGGCTCTGGTTCCAGCTCATGCTACGGCTCTAGCAATGGCGATAAATGTGGAAGCATATGATATGAACTGAATATACCATCAATATATGAGTCTACGGTAGAAAATAAAGCCTAACTATCTGGACCCGTATCAGTCGGATATGAATCTTATATCAACGATTATATATGATGCAACCCACGAGCCTGTCGTTATATAAAAAATACGATATAATTATTGACTCATACCGCCGGATGTTAAAAACTAATTTAATTTAAAAAATTTAACTTACTATTCCTCGTTCCACATGGTCTCTAGGCTCGTACTGCTGGACGTTTGGAAAGTCGTTAGAGGGAGCAAAAGATATCTTACAATGACATGCTTATTCCATTTTAGGTATGTTTCTATAGCGCCGGTGGGTGTTTGATCACCTATTTGCCGTAAGGCAATATTACACTGCCTATCTTTCCATCTCAGCGAATATTGATGATGATGCTCCCTCCAATCACGATCCGCCTTTCCTCCTCGCATGTCTTCCTCTATTGTCATAGGCGCAGGCGGCGGACCAGGAATATATGGCGATGACTCTCCGAAAGATACGGTCACTTATCATGCCAGTTATCCGTACAGATGTGGCGATGACTCCCCGAGAGATACGGCTCTACGTAAGTGGAAAGCACAAAATTCAAATTTCGTATGTGAAAGCATGGGATGCTCGTAAAAAGGTATTATGCAAGATATTTTGGGTGGGAAAGCTCAAACAACTCGCTAATCCCTTTTATGAAATCCATGAAAGCATCAAATTCGGGGTCCGTACACCAATTAAAAACCACAGAAACAGATGTCGATGGCTGTGTCAGGTTTCAAAAAAAATTCTAGTGTTTTGCTCTTTGCGCGGCTAATTTCACACATTGTCGGCCGGTATTGTGCGTGGATGGGACCTATCTATATGGTAAGTATAGAAATTGCATGTTAATTGCTACCTGTGTTGATTCTAATAACGGTATATTTTCGTTGGGATTTTCTATTGTCGAGGGTGAAAATACATCATCCCGGTCATAGTTTTTTCGTCAACTCAAAAATATCCCATCTGTTATTAATAAAACAGATTTATGCATCATATCTGATAGACATCTTGGAGTACTAGCTACAATGAGAGCTGTATTTCCGACGACACCACATAGGTTTTGCCTATGGTACTTCAGACAAGATTTTGATAGAAAATTTAAAAATCTACATAAGCTTATGTACAAAGCCGGTGAAGCGTCTAACCCTAATGTTCATGACATGTACATGACGAAAATTGGAAAGATGAGTCAAGCAGCGAAAGCATGGTTAGATGAGTATCCAACATGCATGTGGACACAAGCACATGATAATGGATGCAGGTATCTACTAATGACCACTAATATGTCTGAAAACTTCGACGGGGTCCTTAAGGGTGTTAGAGACTTACCGATACAGGGGTTGATTATTCAAACATTTTTCAGAGTGGATACTTATTTTGTGCAATGAAGGGAAAAGTCTTTGCCGATGGAGACTCCACTCACCGCGTATTACGAAAATATATTTCGGAAAAGAGAGCGCAGATCACAATACAGATCTGAAAGGTTTGACACAGCGGAGTTTCAAGTTACGGAGAGTAATGGGAATCAATATACTGTAAATTTTAGAGATGAAGAGCTATCTTCATACACATGCGGTGTTTTCCAGTAACAACATTTACCGTGTGCCCACGTAATTACTGCTGTGAGCAGCATGCAAAACTCACATTACAATTTTGTTTCACATTACTATACGGTTTCCAATTACTAAGACACATACGATCCAAAATTTCATCCTATACCAAACAGTCACTATTGGCACTATTTGTAAGTACACGGTAGCGCCCCGGCCGTCTAACAGACGCCAAATGCGGAACAAAAACTTTTTGACTGGCGCTATCATATACTATAACCCGGATCTGCCATTAAAGGTAAACTAACAAACTACAAGGTGGGTAGAAAAGTTATACCGAACGATCCGAGTCCTTCGGTATTCAACCATCATCCCACGCTTTGTTGCGGCTGCTCCGATCTCCTGAATCTCCAGTCTTCTCGTCCAGGTGGCACCACGTCGACGGATCTTTAAATGGGCTCTCACCTCTGAACCGAGGCAACTCGGTCACCAAGTTTGCTAAAAGAGATGACCAAGATTGATGTAGAGAATGAGTAGAACACTTTGTCTCGTTACGTCCAAAGGTATAGACGAACGGTTAATGAAGTTGCCTTTTGGAATCGTGATGGAATAAAAAGAACTATGAAATTTCCATACACCAAAACTATAATCTTTTTTTCCAAATCAACAACTATCATCCTATGAATGAATGGCCGGCAACTTACATACAGGAGGGAGGTGAGTGTAGGAGAGAAGAGGGGGTGGCCACAACAATAATGAAAGAATGAGTCATTTTAACCTTGTCACCAAAAACCATTAATGAACTAATGAATCATCTAATCTAGTCACCATACATTAATTGCACAATAAATGCACTAATGAGTCACCAGCCACCTCATCATCCTAGTCACCATCTAGAAGCTTCCACACTCATCTCAAGAAAGGATAAATCCGTCTTTAACCAAATGTTAAAGACGGACGATAGAAAACTGGAAACAAGTAACTTCCAAAAGCGATCCTGAAACGAATTTCAGGATAACCCCGTAATGGTATAAACATACCCGCATTTGTATTACGACCGAATACAAATACAACTGAGACAAAGATATTATATCTACACAGTATAATACTTGGATCCGGCTTAAACCAAAGCCCACCGGTATTATTTGCCCGAAATATGACACGTGCGTAAACGCACGTGCATTTTCTGAACCCTGCCATAAAACCATACGGCCTCTACAACTCTTCGCCCGAACTTGGGAAA
Organism: Agapanthus africanus; assembly: GCA_030015575.1. Taxonomy (NCBI): domain Eukaryota; kingdom Viridiplantae; phylum Streptophyta; class Magnoliopsida; order Asparagales; family Amaryllidaceae; genus Agapanthus; species Agapanthus africanus. The sequence continues at coordinate 339,944,741 of CM057339.1, forward strand.
CTGTCTGTGGGGGACTCTAATGACTCATCAACACACTGGCACTGGGTATAACCTCTAGCACGTCAGAGGTACGAGCTATACGTAACGGTTGCCTATGTATTGATTGGAAGGGAAGCTGACGAGCGAACCCATCCAGAAACCCTACTGAGCCTAACAGTGACAATATACATACAGTCCGGTCCGTTCGTCTATGAGTATCGCATATCTGCTTAGGGGGCTGGTAACGTCAGACCCCCATTAGCGGTATAAGTCGTGTCAGAGAGTATCCCAGAACACTCTGAGATACTACTGGAGTACCTACCAGTAAATCTCCTGCCTCGGCCGAGGGCTTTGTGTAATGGCTCTCCTAGACACAGCGCGATCTCACCCTCAATACCGAGAGAGACGAATCCCCTGCCGATCCGCTCACTTGCCTCCATGTGGCTCGGGACTGTACCCAAAAAAGACATGTTTGCACGACTCCTTTGAGCCGTGGTAGGATAGAAATCAACGCACAGTGGGAACTCACACGAGACAAATGACGACCTCAGGTCGATGAACTAACATGTACACATGTCACCAGGGAACTGCTATCTGACGATATGTATAATACCAACTAGCATGTTCCCGGCGAGTCCTGTCCGGTGTACTCATAACGAGATGAGCACCTGTATACATCTTAGGTGAACCAACTGACACCAATGGCTTGTGAGACCGGCCATCGCCCCTCGTCGGGGTCTCGACTGTATACACTAGTCTACTCTGGAGTATCGATGCCCTGTCTCGAAACTCCTACGACTAGGGACACTTTAAGGATGTGCTTACAGACCCCAGCTCCCACGTATATGATCGCCATCATACTGCTGGCAGTCAAGCAAGAATCCTATGGGCTCTATCAACATGCAATAGTGAACTAAAGCATGTAAACGATGATAAAGACAAACCAGATAGTATACTATCATCTCAAGCAAGACTTTCATATCGGTATAAGTCCTCCCTCAATCATTGCAATCACATCCCTGTGATCCAATAATTGACTTTGAAGGCACTATATCCAACAATCTCCCACTTGCACTTAAGGCTAATTATTGCGATGTCGCATACTCACAACATGTGTGATACCGAACACCCAACTTCTCTACTAATCAGTTTCACAAAGCTAGTTTGTAAAACTCTTGTGTTCGAGAAATAGCCTCAGTGAGTGGATCCGCCCTGTTGATTCTTTCTATGTCTCTCTTAATCTCAAGTTCGCGGAGAAAGGTATCTCCCGAATCGAGTAATACATGTCTTAGAATATGTCTGGATATCTGATGGGACCTAGTTCATAAATGAACTCTAAATCCAAACTTCCTAGACTGTAGTGATCACTGAACCTAATCAGTATCTAGCACCATGCCTCCCACATTATCCTCTTGGACTACCTGTCCATAATACTGTCCCTCGTCAGAGGGAAAACTATAACTCTGACAATCACTCTATCATCCATGTCACCTTTGAAGCTTGGAATGATAACCGTCTCCCGAAGGAGGCTGCCGTCATCAAATCCGTAGAACATGCACTTATGTTCTAAAACCGCTTCCTTATGTTTCTTCAGGATTGGATTAATATAAACTTATCGCAACTAGTGCAAAAACAACATCTGGTGTGGTACTTGATATCTCATGATTGACTCAATTGCCTAAGCAAGTGATCTGCCAATCATGCACATCCCTCTCTCCTTTAGTCTGTAAGACACCTTTAGAGAGGGTGACTCCATCACCTGCAGGTACACCACCATGCCTGGAGTCATCTATTCTAAAATACCATTAGAATACTGTCAAAATACCCAGATTGGGAAACTACCCAATTCTAGATCTAAAACCATAGATCTAGTAACCAGAATGTCTGATATTATATCCAAATCCTTTGTGGAGAAACAACTGTGTGACGACCAAAGTACAACAGATCGTAGTATAGGAACTTTACTTCCTACTTCTTGTATGTCATCCAAATACCAGGACATCACACCCTACTACCTCCTTAACAGATCCATCCCCTATTCTGATGAAGTCAAACCCATAACTGTCACATCAAAAATAGATGATCTTATCTCCGCTATATCTGCTCAAGCCTATAAATAGACACAAGCTTCTTGCCCACTGTGCTTCCGTTGTTCCCAATGACTACGACAACCCTCTAGCAGAATAATATATACGTGCACTTCTAAAGCTAGTTTAGAACGACGCTATACTTAACCTCCTGCCGGGTCTCATAGCCTGGAACAACAGTAGTGTCAAGTCTGGGTAAATAAGAACCTCCCTGTCACCGTCCTTGAGGCTACCGGAGTACCTCTCGGGTGTCTAAGGTTACCAACCATATCTGCGGAGTGGCTAATGGAATGTCAAACCTGATTGAATATATAGGTCTTATTAAATTTTCCGTAATCGTTTGCGGTTCTGGAATCACTTCCAGTTCTACCATACTCCCACTACTGTTTTCTGAAAAAAATCCATTTTTCTAAAACTGTAGCGAGTCAAGAACAATATCACTATTGATCTTCCAGATGGTAGAAAATCAACTCTCGACATAGCCCGGGTCAACCCACAAACTGCCATTACAGAAACGTGCCTTGAGTTATCCAGAGTCTGTTTTTAAGCATAAGCCGGACAACTCCATGTATCTTAACATCGTTAAGATATGAACCATTCTATATACAATATAGAAACTTTGGCACTTATTTAATTGGAACCAGATTCTAATCATGCAGCTCTCTCCAGTGCATATCAACTTAATGGAGAGAGGCTAATCAGCATTACTCAACTTAGGAATCCATCCAATTATGAGTAATCTGAAAGAGAAACAAGTTTTTCAAAACCATTAATATCATCTGAATAGCAATCATAAGTATCTACATCTTCGATCTCTTTGAAGAATCCCGATACTTGTAATACCTGGTTCTCTACTTTATTCTTATACCCACAACTTCTCAAAACTTAGACATTGTATTTCTACGAAACACTTGTCTAAAAACTAGAGAAGTCATAAGTAAACAGAACATAGTACGAGGACCTACCCCTTTGTCCTGATGGACACTGGAAAACATACAATACTCTGTATAAGTCCGCTGAGTTGAATAACTCAGAACCTGTGCATCGTAGGTTGAAAACTGTACCCAGGCGATTTCCTCAAATATCACCAATTACAACGAATTCTGATATAATGAGGATGATCACCTAATTCCCAAAAACTTACTCCCACTCATCATCTGTAAAACCATACAGATATGAGAATCATACCTGGTAAATACATACCCTGGAGTAAGTACCTAATCGGGAAATCAGTTTTCCTTTAACAATGCACTGAAACATCAAAATGTTTCATAGGGGTATTCTGGTATTCTGAGTAATGCCTCTTCCATAATCCTATTCATGACTATAACCGTATATTTCTTTGTCATCTCTCCAAATCCCTTTATTTGTATTTATTCATTACCTTCTGTACACCAACGTTAGGCTAAATGGTTTTCTTCCTTCCCTACCGTTCGGCACTAGCCTATGGTTTGGAAGAAGACTATCCAGTAAGCATAATGGGTGTACTCTCCTAATCCTAGGAGTACTCGCAACTTGAGAGAATGTGATGATAAAAGACAACTGAATAATATCTTATTCTATTTCTCCCGAACTGGGGAAAAAAGCAAAGGTGAAATAGGAGTGGCGATGAAGTACGTGTTTTGGTCGTGAATGATAACAGTCGCAATTTACTTTGCCCTCTTTCTAATCCCTTTATTTTGTCTTTAGTTATTACCTTCTGTACACCCTATTTAGGCTAATTGGTTTTCTCCATTCCCTACATTTCGGCACCAGCCTATGGTTTGGAATAAGACTATCCAATAAGTGTAATAAGTGTACTCTTCTGAACTAAGGAGCCCTCGCAACCTGAGAGAAGGTGATAATAAAAGACAACTAAATAAACCAATTCTATTTCTCCTGAACCTGGATCCATCCTCGAAGAAGTCCCTCCGAGTTCGTATAACACCATACGATGGATCTATCCAATGGAAGTGGATATCCGTAGTAATACGGGGTGTTCTGAGAAATACAAAGGGTAAAAGGAGCGGCAATGACTTTTGCAACTCGAACAATCCAAAAGCCAGTATTTTAATAAGGTTCGGTCAACTTGGTCACTGGGTCATAGTCTAGGGTCGGTCAAAGATCGCTGCCAAAGAGAGAGAGAAATGAAACACTCTGCGTGCACTCTAACCTAAATCAGAATGGTTATCAATTTATCTAATCAGGAAACCTCCCACTGTACCGTCAAATTCTCCTCCAAACCTAAAAGAAGAATCAATCGGGATCACCCGAAGAGTAGACCAACTCATCAGTGGGAATCGGGATCCAACTCTCATCGCATGATAACTCGATGGAAGCCACTCAAGTTATCACACTCCAGAAGGTATGCGCATACTTAGCAAGTTTCAGTTTCTTTAGAAACTCCCGATATGATTTTTACCCCATGCTCTTATGACCTTGACGAAGGTCAACAAATCATAAGTCACATGTTAAGTTCTACCCGTCATTGTCCAGGTCAATTTGAACCCACCAGTACAAGCCCTTGACGAAGGTCAACAAGGCTATACGACTGTCCCAAACCAACACATCTATCTATGTAATAAATGAATACCTCAGCAGCTACCAAACACTATGCCTTGACGAAGGTCAACAAACATAGCTTGAATACTACTGACCATCCATAAGAAATGACGGAGGGCTGCGGCTGGTTTTTGGCGAAAAACCTTTAACGTAATGAACTTGATCTCGTTGAAGGAACCTGATAGCTTTTTATAAATATATAATGACGAAAACCTTTGCTAAAGAGGTCACTCCGGTGAAGGGATCTCGGCTCTTTCCTCGTGGAATGAGGTGCAGGATATTCTAACTGAATACCGCGATACAAAGCAACTTGTAATCGACTATAATGAAGTTATTACCCTGACGTAAACTTCTGTCCAAGGGGTCACTCCCGGTGAAGGGATCTCGGCCCATGCCTCGTCGAATGAGGTGCAGGATATTCCAACTGAATACCGCTATGCAAAACAAAAGGAAACATTTTTGTAATAACACCTTTTAAAATTTGTTCCAACAATATCAAATATAGGTTTTTTTATCCTTGCATTGATAAGAATCAATGCAGTCCCATCTGTAAGTCTACGGTAGCGCCCCGGCCGTCTACAGACGCCAAATGCGGAACAAAAACTTTTAAACGGGCGCTATCGTATACTTTCACCCGGATCTTCCATTATTGCTAAACTAACAAACTGTAAAGAGTGTAGAAAGGTTATACCGAACGATCCGAGTCCTTCGTTCTTTAACCATCATCCCACGCTCCGTTGCGGCTGCTTTGATCTCGTCGATCTCCAATCTGCTCGTCCAGGTGGCACCACGTCACTGATTCTTTAAACGGGCTCCCGCCTCTGACTCGAGGCAACTCGGTCGTCAAGTTTGCTAAAAGAGACGACCAAGAATGATGTAGAGAATGAGTAGGTGACTTTGTCTCACTTCGTCCAAGTCCGTGGACGATCGGTTAATGAAGTTGCCAAATGATTCGGGTGATGGAATGAAATGAGCTGTGAAATTCCATACACCCCAAAATCTATCATAATCTTTTTACCAAAATGAAACATCAAGTGAGAGTGTGTGAGAGAGGGAGAAGGGGCCGGCCACATATATAGTGGTGGGGGGTGAGTGTAGGAGAGGGGGAGGTAACCACAAGAGAAAAGATCAAGGGAAAATATCCTAAGCAAGAACAAAACCTCATTAATGCAAATGGTGATTCATTAACCTAGTCACCATTGCATTAATGGCTCCATTAATGCACTAATGACTCACCATGCCAAGTCACCCTTTCTAGAACCTTCTAGAAGCATGACTCACCCTCATCCAAGAAAAAATAAATCCGTCTTTAACCGAATGTTAAAAGACGGCTGATAGAAAACTGGAAACTGGCAACTTCCAAAAGTGATCCTGAAACGACTTTCAGGATAACCCCGTAACTGTATAAATATACCCGCAATTGTATTACGACCGAATACAAATGCAACTGAGACAAAGATATTATACCTACTCAATATAATACTCGGATCCGGCTTAAACCAAAGCCGACCAGTATCATCTGCCCGAAAAATAACACGTGCGTAAACGCACGTGCATTTTCCGAACCCTGCCATAAAACCATACGGCCTCTACAACATTTCGCCCGAACTTGGGAAACTGTCTGTGGGGAACTCTAATGACTCGTCAGTACCCTGGCAGTGGGTTTAACAACAAACCGTCAGCGGCACTAGCTATGCATAACGGCTGCCCATGGACTGACCTCAAGGGAGGCCGATGAGCGAACTCATCCGGAAACCCTACTGAGCCTAACAGTGACAATGTATATACAGTCTGGTCCGTTCGTCTATGAGTATCGCATATCTGCCTAGGGGGCTAGTAACGTCAGACCCCCAATAGTAGTATAAGTCGTGTCGGAGTGTAGCCCAATAACACCCTGAGATACTACTGGAGTACCTACCAGTAAATCTCCTACCATGGCCATGGACTTTGTGTAATGGCTCTCCTAGACACAGCACGACCTCGCCCCCAATACCGGGAGAGACGAATCCCCTGCCGATCCGCTCACATGCCTCCATATGGCTCGGGACTGTACCCAAAACTACCTGTTTGCACGACTCCGTTGAGCCGTGGTAGGGTAGAAATCAAAGCACAGTGGGAACTCACACGAGACAAATGACGACCTCAGGTCGATGAACTAACTTGTACACATGTCACCAGGGAACTGCTATCTGACGATATGTATAATACCAACTAGCAGGTTCCCGGCGAGTCCTGTCCGGTGTACTCATAATCCAATGAGCACCTGTATACATCTTTTTTGATCCAACTGACACCAGTGGCTTGTGAGACCGGCCACCGCCCCTCGTCGGGGTCTCGACTGTACACACTAGTCTACTCCGGAGTATCGATGCCCTGTCTCGAAAACTCCTACGACTAGGGACCACAATTAAGGATATGCATATAAACTACCCAACTCTCACGTATATGATCGCCATCATACTGTTGGTAGTAAAGCAAGATCCTAAGGGCTCTATCAAAGTGTAACATGTAATCAGTCACCTGAACATGTACACGACTGATAAAGGCAAACCAGATAGCATACTATCATCTTGAGTAAGACTGTCCTACCGGTATAGGTCCTCCGCAATCATTGCAATCACGTACCTGCGATCCAATAATTGACTCTGAGGGCACTATCTCCAACAATCTCCCACTTGCACTTAAGGCTAATTATTGCGATGTCGACTACTCACAGCCCGTGTGAAACCGAACATCCAACTCCTCTACTAATCAGTTTCACAAAGCCCGTTTGTAAAACTATTGTGTTCGAGAAATAGCCTCAGTGAGTGGATCCGCCTAGATGTTTCTTTCTATATCTCTCTTAATCTCAAGTTCGCGGAGAAAGCCATCTCCCGAATTGAGTAATACCCGTCTTAGAATATGTCTGGATATCTGATGGCACCTAGTTCATAAATGAACTCCAAATCCAAACTTCTTAGACTGTATCGATCACTGAACCTAATCAGTATCCGGCACCATGCCACCCACAGTATCCTCTTGGACCACCTGTCCATAATACTGTCCCTCGTCAGAGGGAAAAACTATAACTCTGACAATCACTCTGTCATCCATGTCACCTTTGAAGCCTGGAATGATAACCGTCTCCCGAAGGAGGCTGCCATCATCAAATCCGTAGAACATGTGCTTATGTTCTAAAACTGCTTCCTTATGTTTCTCCAGAATTGGATTAATACAAACTTATTGCATCTAGTGCAAAAACAACATTTGGTGTGGTACTTGACATCTCATGATTGACTCAATTGCCTAAGCAAGTGATCTGCCAATCATGCACATCCCTCTCCCCTTTAGTCTGTAAGACATCTTTAGAGAGGGTGACTCCATCACCTGCAGGTACACCACCATGCTAGGAGTCATCTATTCTAAAAACCATTAGAATACTGTCAAAGTACCCACATTGGGAAACTACCCAAATCCAGATTAAAAAAAAAACCATAGATCTAGAAACCAAAATGTCAAATATTATATCCATATCCTGTCTGGAGAAATAACTGTGTGACGACCACAGTATAACCGATCGTAGTATAGGAATTTTACTTCCTACTCTGTGTATGTCATCCAGATACCATGACATCACACCCTACTACCTTCTTAACAGATCCATCCCCCATCCTGATTGAAGTCAAACCAATGACTGTCACATCAAAATTAGATGACCTATCTCCGCTATAACTGCTCAAGTCTATAAATAGATATAAGCATCTTGCCCACTATGCTTCCGCTGCTCCCACTGACTACGACAACCCTCCTACCGGGTCTCATATCCTGGAACAACAGTAGTGTCAAGTCTGGGTAAACAAGATCCTCCCTGTCACCGTCCTTGAGGCTACCGGAGTACCTCTCGGGTGTCTGAGGTTACCCATCATATCTGCGGAGTGGCTATTGGAATGTCAAACCTGATTGAATATATAGGTCCTATTAAATTTTCCGTAATCGTTCGCAGTTCTGGAATCACTTCCAGTTCTATCATACTCCCACTTCTGTTTTCTGAAAAAATCCATTTTACTAAAACTGTGGCGAGTCAAGAACAATATCACTATTGATCTTCCAAATGGTAGAATATCAACCCTCGTCATAGCCAGGGTCAACCCACAAACAGCCATTACAGAAACGTGCCCTGAGTTATCCAGAGTCTGGTTTTAAGCATAAGCTGGACAACTCCCCGTACCTTAATATCTTTTAAGGTACGAACTATTCTATATCCAATATAAAAACTTTGGCACTAATTTAGTTGGAACGATATTCAAATCATGCAGTTGTCTCCAGTGCATATCAACTTAATGGAAAGAGGCTAATCAGCATTACTCAACTTAAGAATCCATCCAATTATGAGTAACCTGAAAGAGAAACACGTTTCTCAAAACCATCACTATCATCTGAATACCAATCATAAGAATCTACATCTTCGATCTCTTTGAAGAATCCCGATACTTGTGACACCTGGTTCTCTACTTTATTCTTATACCCACAACTTCTCAAAACTTAGACCTTGTATTTCTACGAAACACTTGTCTAAATAGAGAAGTCATAAGTAAACAGAACATAGTACGAGGACCTACCCCTTTGTCCTGATGGACACTGGACAACATACAATACTCTGTATAAGTCCGCTGAGTTTAAGCAACTCAAAACCTATGCGTCGTAGGTTAAAAACTGTACCCTGGCGGTTTCCTCAAATATCACCAATTTCAACGAATTCCGATATAATGAGGATAATCACCTAATTCCCAATAACTTACTCCCACTCATCATCTGTAAAACCATACAGATATGAGAATGAAACCTGGTAAATACATACCCTTGGAGTAAGTATCTAATTGGGAAAACAGTTTTCTTTTAACAATGCACTAAACATGAAAATGTTTCGTAGGGGTACCCTGGTATTCATAGCAATGCCTCTTCCATAATCCAATTCATGACTTTAACCGTATATTTCACTGCCATCTCTCCAAGTCCCTTTATTTGTCTTTAGTCATTACCTCCTGCACACCATCTTTAGGCTAAATGGTTTTCTTCCTTCCCTACCGTTCAGCACCAGCCTATGGTTTGGAAGAAGAAGATCCAGTAAGCATAATAGGTGTACTCTCCTAAACCAAGGAGTACTCGTATCTTGAGAGAAGGTGATGATAAAAGACAACTGAATAATACCTTATTCATTTAAAGGTGAAATAGGAGTGGCGATGAAGTACGCGGTTTGGTCGTGAATGATATCAGTCGCAATTTACTTTGCCCTCTTTCTAATCCCTTTATTTTGTCTATACATATTACCTTCTGCACACCCTACTTAGGCTAATTGGTTTTCTTCATTCCCTACCTTTCGGCACCTGCCTATGGTTTGGAATAAGACTATCCAATAAGCGTAATAGGTGTACTCTCCTAAACCAAGGAGCCCTCGCAACCTGAGAGAAGGTGATAATAAAAGACAACTGAATAAACCAATTCTATTTCTCCTGAACCTGAATCCATCCTCGAAGAAGTCCCTTCGAGTTCGTATATAACCATACGATGGATCTATCCAATGGAAGTGGATGTCCGTAGTAATACGGGTGTTCTGAGAAATTCAAAGGGTAAAAGAAGGAGTGGCAATGACTTATGCAACATAGACAATCCAAAGCCAGTATTTTAAGAAGGTTCGGTCAACTTGGTCACTGAGTCATAGTCTAGGGTCGGTCAAAGGTCGCTGCCAAAGAGAGAGAGAAAAGAAACACTCTGCGTGCACTCTAACCTAGATCAGAACGGTTATCACTTTATCTAATCCGGAAACCTCCCACTGTCCTGTAAAATTCTCCTCCAAACCTGAAAGAAGAATCAATCGGGATCACCCGAAGAGTACACCAACTCATCAGTGGGAATCGGGATCCAACTCTCATCGCATGATAACGTGATGGAATGCATCCACGTTACTCATACTCCAGAAGGTATGCGCATACTTGGCAAGTTTCAGTTTCTTTAGAAACTCCCGATATGATTTTTGCCCCAAGCTCTTATAACTTTGGCGTTGGTCAAAATGTCATAAGTCACATGCCAAGTTCTACCCGTCACTATCTTGTCAATTTGAACCCACCCGCACATGCCCTTGACGTTGGCCAAAATGGCAGAACGACTGTCCCAAACCAACTCATCTATCTATACAACAATTGAATATCCAGCAGCTACCAAACACTATGCCTTGGCGTTGGTCAAAATACATAGCTTGAATACTACTGAATACCCAAAAGAAGTGACGGAGGGCTACGGCTGGTTTTTGGCGAAAAACCTTTAACGTAGTGAACTTGATATCGCTGAAGGAACTTGATAGCTTTTTAAAATATAGTGGCGAAAACCTTTTGCTAAAGAGGTCACTCCCGGTAAAGGGATCTCGGCTCTTTCCTCGTGGAATGAGGTGCAGGATATTCCACTGAATACCGCTATGCAAAGCAACTTGTAATCAACTATAGTGAAGTTATTACCCTGACGCAAACTTCTGTCCAAGGGGTCAGTCCCGGTGAAGGGATATCGGCCCTTACCCCGTCGAATGAGGTGCAGGATATTCCACTGAATACCGCTATGCATAACAAAAGGAAACGTCTTTGCAATAACACATTTTAAATTTATTCCAACAACTGTAAACAGGTTTGCTTTACTTTGCATTGATCAGAATCAATGCAGTCCCATCAATCAATCACACCAGAAAAGAACGAAAATAAAATATATGTATATGCCATCCGCATTCGTCACTGGGTCCCGTCATCACCCGTTAGGTTACTTAACTAACGACAGAGCGGGGACTGGACTAGCGCGGGTGTAAAACATATACAACATCTAATAGTATATAAACCAATATACAATAATCGCTCCAGGCGTGATAATATGCAACATTACAGAAAAGTAATAAGCATCACAGAACAATACAGATAATCTGGGATCCCCGAGTTTCACAGAGCCGCTGCTGAAACTCAACGTTCCCCTGTCGTGTGGATAGCCTGTGCAATGAAACCTAAACCCCTACTGGTGCGGCAAGTTACCCGCCAAAACCTGAAGCGAGGCAGCCCCCTACAGCATAGTGAATGGACCACCCAGCACTTCACGGAATCCGGTAATCTTGGGCACCCCTCCTTGGGTCAACCTGTACCCCCTACGAGTGCGGCGAATAGTCTGCCAATTCTAGAGTGGGGCCCCCCTGCCTCTCAAAGCCATGAGATGCGGACCCGTTGCCCCTCCAGAACCCGGCTATCCGTGCACTCCGTCGCGGGGCAAAACCTAGTACAGTAATGAAAAATAGTACAACAGGTACATTGACCGCAACCTGGTCGTGCCCCAAAAGAATATTATACAACAGGCAGTGACGGCAGTCCACATGTTAAACGCTCGCCCCGCAATATCAAATGTACAAATAAACTCAAACTGTACTACTATTGCACACTGCTATCCACCACGACAAATCCGCAACATCACAGCACAACACAGAACATCAACGCGAATGTCACGTTCGCAAACCCGTCTAAAAGAACTATAGCAATCGGACGCGGTTTACCGATCAAATGACATTCCCGGTCGGAGATATAATGTAAGCACTGTAAACTAACATGTTTAAATTTCGACCGACTAAATATCACAAAGTGGGCCCCACGAACAACTGGTGAACAGTAACAAAATCTGGGCCCAAAAGATATATACCAAAAACCCCAAATTCCAGAGGAGAATACACTGTGAAAGTTTGGGGGCATGATCACACAGAACGTCCGCGGAAACGCGGCCAAACCACTTTTAGCGAACTTGACGACCGAGTTGTCTCGAGTCAGAGGCGGGAGCCCGTTTAAAGAATCAGTGACGTGGTGCCACCTGGACGAGCAGATCGGAGATCGACGAGATCAAAGCAGCCGCAACGGTGCGTGGGATGATGGTTAAAGAACGAAGGACTCGGATCGTTCGGTATAACCTTTCTACACTCTTTACAGTTTGTTAGTTTAGCAATAATGGAAGATCCGGGTGAAAGTATATGATAGCGCCCGTTTAAAAGTTTTTGTTCCGCATTTGGCGTCTGTAGACGGCCGGGGCGATACCGTAGACTTACAGTGGTATCAGAGCTGTGAAATTCCATACACCCCAAAATCTATCATAATCTTTTTACCAAAATGAAACATCAAGTGAGAGTGTGTGAGAGAGGGGGAAGGGGCCGACCACATATATAGTGGTGGGGGGTGAGTGTAGGAGAGGGGGAGGTAACCACAAGAGAAAAGATCAAGGGAAAATATCCTAAGCAAGAACAAAACCTCATTAATGCAAATGGTGATTCATTAACCTAGTCACCATTGCATTAATGGCTCCATTAATGCACTAATGACTCACCATGCCAAGTCACCCTTTCTAGAACTTCTAGAAGCATGACTCACCCTCATCCAAGAAAAGATAAATCTGTCTTTAACCGAATGTTAAAAGACGGCTGATAGAAAACTGGAAACTGTCAACTTCCAAAAGTGATCCTGAAACGACTTTCAGGATAACCCCGTAACTGTATAAATATACCCGCATTTGTATTACGACCGAATACAAATGCAAGTGAGACAAAGATATTATACCTACTCAATATAATACTCGGATCCGGCTTAAACCAAAGCCGACCAGTATCATCTGCCCGAAAAATAACACGTGCGTAAACGCACGTGCATTTTCCGAACCCTGCCATAAAACCATACGGCCTATACAACATTTCGCCCGAACTTGGGAAACTGTCTGTGGGGAACTCTAATGACTCGTCAGTACCCTGGCAGTGGGTTTAACCACAAACCGTCAGCGGCACTAGCTATGCATAACGGCGGCCCATGGACTGACCTCAAGGGAGGCCAATGAGCGAACTCATCCGGAAACCCTACTGAGCCTAACAGTGACAATGTATATACAGTCCGGTTCGTTCGTCTATGAGTATCGCATATCTGCCTAGGGGCTAGTAACGTCAGACCCCCAATAGCAGTATAAGTCGTGTCGGAGTGTAGCCCAATAACACCCTGAGATACTACTGGAGTACCTACCAGTAAATCTCCTACCATGGCCATGGACTTTGTGTAATGGCTCTCCTAGACACAGCACGACCTCGCCCCCAATACCGGGAGAAACGAATCCCATGCCGATCCGCTCACGTGCCTCCATATGGCTCGGGACTGTACCCAAAAACTACCTGTTTGCACGACTCCTTTGAGCCGTGGTAGGGTAGAAATCAAAGCACAGTGGGAACTCACACGAGACAAATGACGACCTCAGGTCGATGAACTAACCTGTACACATGTCACCAGGGAACTGCTATCTGACGATATGTATAATACCAACTAGCAGGTTCCCGGCGAGTCCTGTCCGGTGTACTCATAACCCAATGAGCACCTGTATGCATCTTAGGTGATCCAACTGACACCAGTGGCTTGTAAGACCAGCCACCGCCCCTCGTCGGGGTCTCGACTGTACACACTAGTCTACTCCGGAGTATCGATGCCCTGTCTCGAAAACTCCCATGACTAGGGACCACAATTAAGGATATGCATATAAACTACCCAACTCTCACGTATATGATCGCCATCATACTATTGGTAGTAAAGCAAGATCCTAAGGGCTCTATCAAAGTGTAACATGTAATCAGTCACCTGAACATGTACACGACTGATAAAGGCAAACCAGATAGCATACTATCATCTTGAGTAAGACTGTCCTACCGGTATAGGTCCTCCGCAATCATTGCAATCACGTACCTGTGATTCAATAATTGACTCTGAGGGCACTATCTCCAACACCATCAATCAATCACACCAGAAAAGAACGAAAATAAAATGTGCGTATCTGCCATCCGCATTCGTCACTGGGTCCGTCATCACCCGTTAGGTTACATAACTAACGACAGAGCGGGGACTGGACTAGCGCGGGTGTAAAACATATACAACATCTAATAGTATATATACCAATATACAATAATCGCTCCAGGCGTGATAATATGCAACATTACAGAAAAGTAATAAGCATCACGGAACAATACAGATAATCTGGGATCCCCGGGTTTCACAGAGCCGCTACTGAAAACCGACGTTCCCCTGGTCGTGTGGATAGCCTATGCAATGAAACCTAGACCCCTACGGGTGCGAAAAGTTACCCGCCAAAACCTGAAGCGAGGCAGCCCCCTACAGCAAAATGAATGGACCACCCGGCACTTCACGGAATCCGGTAACTTGAACACCCCTCCTTGGGTCAACCTGTACCCCCTACGAGTGCGGCGAATAGTCTGTCAATTCTAGAGTGAGGCCCCTCTGCCTCTCAAATCCATGAGATACGGACCCGTTGCCCTCCAGAACCCGGCTATCCGTGCACTCCGTCGCGGGGTAAACCTAGTACAGAAATAAAAATATGTACAACGGGTATATCGACCTCAGCCCGGTCGTGCCCCAAAAGAATATTATACAACAGGCAGTGACGGCAGTCCACATGTTGGACGCTCGCCCCGCAACATCAAATGTACAAATAAATCCAAACTGCACTACCATTGCACACTGCTATCCACCACGACAAATCCGCAATATCACAGCACAACACAGAACATCAGCGCGAATGTCACGTTCGCAAACCCGTCTAAAAGGACTATAGCAATTAGACGCGGTTTACCGCTCGAATGACATTCACGGTCGGAGATATAAAGTAAGTGCTGTAAACTAACATATTTAAATTTCGATCGACAAAATTTCCCGAAGTGGGCCCCACATACATCTGTTGTACTGTAACAAAATCTGGGCCCAAAAGAATAGTACCAAAACCCACAATTTTCTCTATAGACCCACCAGAAGAAATTTGGCCCCCTGAAGCACCAATATGGCCGCGGATCCGCGGCCAAAGCATGGGTTTGGCGGCGGTTCTGCGGCCGTACGGTCGGATCATGGGACCAGTTTTCTTCTGTGTTCTACAAAAAGCCTGCTCTGTTTTCTGTGATACTCAAAATAATTTTTAGGCCCTTTTAAAAATCGACAGAAACTATTGCACAGAAAATTGTAGTTTTGGAAAATCCGTTCGATCGATATTTTAAACACGTTAGCACAAGTTAGTAAAGCTTAATGGTGAGGCTCTGATACCACTGTAAGTACACGGTAGCGCCCCGGCCGTCTAACAGACGCCAAATGCGGAACAAAAACTTTTTGACTGGCGCTATCGTATACTATAACCCGGATCTGCTATTAAAGCTAAACTAACAAACTACAAAATGGGTAGAAAAGTTATACCGAACGATCCGAGTCCTTCGGTCTTCAACCATCATCCCACGCTTTGTTGTGGCTGCTCCGATCCCCTGAATCTCCAGTCTTCTCGTCCAGGTGGCACCACGTCGACGGATCTTTAAATGGGCTCCCGCCTCTGAACCGAGGCAACTCGGTCACCAAGTTTGCTAAAAGAGATGACCAATATTGATGCAGAGAATGAGTAGAACACTTTGTCTCGTTACGTCCAAAGGTATGGACGAACGGTTAATGAAGTTGCCTTTTGGAATCGTGATGGAATAAAAAGAACTATGAAATTTCCATACACCAAAACTATAATCTTTTTTTCCAAATCAACAACTATCATCCTATGAATGAATGGCCGGCCACTTACATATAGGAGGGAGGTGAGTGTAGGAGAGAGGAGGGGTGACCACAACAATAATGAAAGAATGAGTCATTTTAACCTTGTCACCAAAAACCATTAATGAACTAATGAATCATCTAACCTACTCACCATATATTAATTGCACAATTAATGCACTAATGAGTCACCAGCCACCTCATCATCCTAGTCACCATCTCGAAGCTTCCACACTCATCTCAAGAAAGGATAAATCCGTTTTTAACCAAATGTTAAAGACGGGCGATAGAAAACTGGAAACAGGCAACTTCCAAAAACGATCCTGAAACGAATTTCAGGATAACCCCGTAATGGTATAAACATACCCGCATTTGTATTACGACCGAATACAAATGCAACTGAGACAAAGATATTATATCTACACAGTATAATACTTGGATCCGGCTTAAACCAAAGCCCACCGGTATTATCTGCCCGAAATATGACACGTGCGTAAACGCACGTGCATTTTCCGAACCCTGCCATAAAACCATACGGCCTCTACAACGTTTCGCCCGAACTTGGGAAACTGTCTGTGGGGGACTCTAATGACTCATCAACACACTGGCACTGGGTATAACCTCTAGCACGTCAGAGGTACGAGCTGTACGTAACGGTTGCCTATGTATTGATTGGAAGGGAAGCTGACGAGCGAACTCATCCAGAAACCCTACTGAGCCTAACAGTGACAATATACATACAGTCCGGTCCATTCGTCTATGAGTATCGCATATCTGCCTAGGGGGCTGGTAACGTCAGACCCCCCTTAGCGGTATAAGTCGTGTCAGAGAGTATCCCAGAACACTCTGAGATACTACTGGAGTACCTACCAGTAAATCTCCTGCCTCGGCCGAGAGCTTTGTGTAATGGCTCTCCTAAACACAGCGCGATCTCACCCCCAATACCGGGAGAGACGAATCCCCTGCCGATCCGCTCACTTGCCTCCATGTGGCTCGGAACTGTACCCAAAAAAGACATGTTTGCACGACTCCTTTAAGCCGTGGTAGGGTAGAAATCAAAGCACAGTGGGAACTCACACGAGACAAATGACGACCTCAGGTCGATGAACTAACATGTACACATGTCACCAGGGAACTGCTATCTGACGATATGTATAATACCAACTAGCATGTTCCCGGCGAGTCCTGTCCGGTGTACTCATAACGAGATGAGCACCTGTATACATCTTAGGTGAACCAACTGACACCAATGGCTTGTGAGACCGGCCATCGCCCCTCGTCGGGGTCTCGACTGTATACACTAGTCTACTCTAGAGTATCGATGCCTTGTCTCGAAACTCCTACGACTAGGGACACTTTAAGGATGTGCTTACAGACCCCAGCTCCCACGTATATGATCGCCATCATACTGCTGGCAGTCAAGCAAGAATCCTATGGGCTCTATCAACATGCAATAGTGAACTAAAGCATGTAAACGATGATAAAGACAAACCAGATAGTATACTATCATCTCGAGCAAGACTTTCATATCGGTATAGGTCTTCCCTCAATCATTGCAATCACGTACCTGCGATCCAATAATTGACTTTAAGGGCACTATATCCAACACTATTATACTGGGAACGGACAAACACCGATTGTATTACCACCGGACAAAAATATAAGACCCGAAAGACCTAAGATGCGTCGAGATCGAATGACAATGGATGATGATTCTCAGGAAAGGCACGACAGATGTAGTATATGCAAACAACCAGGTCATTATAGGACCAGATATCCAGGACAGTCAACAGGGGCGGGACCTTCGAGATCGTGAAGAATAAGCAACGAAAGGAAAAACAATTAGCGCTTGTAGGGAAACTTGTACAATTTAAATTTTAGTATGATCGTTTTGTATTATTCGTTTGAGGCTAAGTTATTGTAAACTAGCGTTAAAATTGCAAGATGTAAATTGAGTAGCGAATAATGACACTTGAATTTACTCGTTTTCAACTGAAATAGCTTCTACGGCATACTGATTTTCTACTACAGTGCTACAAATTTGTGCTACGATACATACATCAATTAAATGTTATACAATAATATTAAAAAAATAGATGCCACACGGTCCGTGATTTTGAATTGAATGCAGTTCTGAGAGGGCTAAAAGATCGTGTCCCTACATAGGCCCGTTTCTTCCCTCGAGCTTCCACGACATACTATATTAGGTTTAGATTGGCAATGGGATGGACTTCAAGTATTAAGAAATTACGTTAGTAACCGCTTAGAAACTTCAAGTCATTCTACCCCATATCTTTCACCCTTTAGTAACCACTTAGAAACTCAATACCAGCTGTAGTTGTATTCTTTGTATCTTCTCTAATTCTTTCATGAGGAGACAAAACTTGACACTAAATTTTGAAACAGAACTTGAAACTAAATTTTGTTTGCTTTGCTTTTGGTTACTGAAGTGTTGCTCATTCTCATATTTATAGTATGATTCAAGTATTGGATTCTTTCTATATAAACAGTAACAACTCTTATCCCCACGTCAGTAACAACAATCTTATCTTCCGAAGGCGGATCAATCTTATCCAATATTTGTCCAAAAAACGGATTTTTGGAAACCACTCTCTTTGCCATACACTAAAGGACGAGTTCTTAGAACCCGATTTACGGTACCACCAAAATCCACCGGGAGATCAACGGAAGACAACATCTGACGGAGACCTGAAAAAGACCTCCATCAGTTGGCGCCGTTTGTGGGAACGCAAACTCCACAAAAACAAAGTTGTCCTTCCGATCTCCATCCGCATGGCGAGCAACCATCCTGAAGATCCCGGTACCAGCCGCCGCCTTCCCCTCACCGAAGGCGTGGATGAGCCTCCTCCAGCGACCATCATCAACGCCCTCGCCAGCCGGATAGATCAGTTACAGTCCCTCGTGGAGGCGCTCGTCCGTGTCCAAGCGGCTGGGCCTGGGCCCCAGATCGCCGCTCCATCGCCTCCAGAAGGCTCTGCCCCCGTCGGGACGGCTGACCACCAGCAAGCTACGACTCCTGGCCACAGATCTCTTGGGCCGGTACTCCCTAAGGCCCGCTGGGCGCCCCGCGGCTCCACACCAAGGTCCGCCGCCAGAACGTCTCGCCTCGAGCTTCCTCACGACCCTTATCCCCCTGAGGAGATATCAGTCACATCGCCTGTCTACAGGCATGATCGACACCACTTCCCTCGACGGGGCCACACAGAAGGGGTTCACCTCGGCGGCTCGAGAGCCACCTCACCCAGGGATCTGAGGCACCTCATCGAGAGGAACCGGAACCGCTTCCAGACATAGGTCACCCACAGCAGAGGCCAGGGATCCCAAGGCGCCGATTCCTCGGGATACCACTGTCGACTCGACGCCCTCGAGAAGAAGATCGAGGGCATGCGCCGGGAGGCTCACCTCTCGAGCGATGGGGCTAAGTACGCCTCTGATTCACTCACAAAGCCGTTCACCGAGGAATTGCTCGCCATCCACGTCTCCTCGCGCAACAAGCCCCCAAAGGTCTCTCTGTTCGACGGGAAAACCGACCCAAAGGACCATTTAGACGCTTTTACCACGGGGATGAGCTTCCAGGACTACTCCGATGCCGCCTAGTGCAGGGCCTTCCCAGCCACCCTCATCCACACAAGTCGGGACTGGTTCCGGAGGCTCGAGCCCCGCTCAATCTCGACCTTCGACGAGCTGGCTACTCAGTTCCTCAGCCACTTCGTTGGGAACCGTCGGCAGAAGCGCACGGTCGACTACCTCTTCACGGTTAAGAGTGGGGATAAGGAGACGTTCAAGGCCTGCATCACCCGCTTCTACAACGCCCTTCTCGAGTTCCCCGAGCACCAGGACGAGACCGTCATCACGGCGCTCAGATCTGGTCTGAGGCACAAGGAGTGGTTACGCTCCTTCGCGTTGGCACAACCTAAGACCATGGCCGAGGTCAAGGCGTGGACCGAGTGCGAGGTTCAGCTGGAATCCGAGGTGAACGCAAACCTCCCCCGAGCAGAACGATCCGACCAGAAGAAGAGGGCTCGGGAGGAGAGGCCGGAGCGTCAGCAGCCCTATCACCCGAAGTTTCAGGAGTATACCTCATTCAACGTCTCCCTCGCGGTATTACTAGAGGAGGCCCAGAACGAGGGGTTCTTCAAGTTCCCTCCAATCCCGTGTCAGGCCGCGAAGTGAACCCGAGGCCCTTACTGTGCTTTCCACCGGACGCTGGGCCATGCCATAGAGGATTGTAAGAAGCTCCGGGACTACATCGAAGAGCTCATCCGATCGGGGCACCTTGCCGCCTACTTGAGAGACAAACGGCAGGCCGACCGCGAGCAGGAGTAGCGTCCCCCTCCAACCGAGCTGACCATCGGCCAAATCATGCTCGTTTCGGCAGATAACCTGTCCGACGCTCAGGGAGCCCCGTACCCGGTGCCGAGCACGGAGACCAACAAGCCCCCGGAGAGCTTGGGCCACGCTAGTAAGGTCATCTATTAGCATGTACTTTTCCTTTGGGGCAATGTAAACTCTTCCTAGAGTCTGTTGTTAATTTAATAAAGATCAATGGAACATTGCGGAAAAGAGGGAAAGATCTCATTTATTCAAAAAAGGTATTATAGGCTCCTCAGCCATACATACAAAAAGAAAAAGAAAATTACAACAGCGGGGGAAGGGGGTGCAGAGAACACTACTCATGATACTCGGCAAAGATCTCCACCAGCCGAGGCCTCGCGAGATCCAACCTCTCCCCTCGGTCCCCCCCCCCCGCACGCGTTGACCCCGAGCCTCAACTCGTAGCACTCGCGGACGAGCGCCTCCGAGCGAGCCAGCCGGTTCGCGGAGAACAGGCCGAAGTGCCTCAGGGACCGTAGCTTGCCCACGGCCTCGTCATAGAGCTGCTCGGACAGGGGGTTGTAAAGCCCCGGCGATGCCCTCCAGATGGAGTACATCAGCAGCTGCAGCAGGGAGGAGTGTCGGGGGAGCAGCCGGCCGAAATGGTCCTCGATACTCCCATAGACCAACTGCACCGTGTCCTCGGTGCAGTTCTGGTCGTAAAAGTACACGTCTTCGAAGTGGATGATGTCGGGGATGGTAAACGGGAAGTCATACATTTTCAACGACCTGTTTATGACTTCAGCCTTATATAGCCCACTGCGCCCCAACGGAGATCAACAGTCGTCCGCTTTCACCCAAAAAGTCGCTTACATGCGGCGGTCATCAAGCCTTCTCTGGTGGAATCGAAACGACGCGGCCCTAGCGCTTCACCTCCCCCCACATTCAATGCACATGCTACGCGCACAGTCGCCGCGACCGTTCCTGTTCCTCATGCCTACAGCTGGATGGTCGGGCTAAACATCGTGAAGAATTAACCAAAGCAGCTACCCTGCTCGGCTATACCTGGCCGGTAGCTTCCCTACTCGCAACGCCTGGATTCAAAACCCTCACCAAGAGACAACCTAGCAGCTACCCTGCTCGGTCATCCCTGGCAGGTAGCTTCCCTACCGCAACGCCAGGGATCAGAAGCAGTCAAGCCAAACCATCGCTCAGCTATCCCTGGCGGGTAGCTTCCCTACCGCAATGCCAGGCATCAGAAAGTCATCCCAGAGGCAGTTGAGCCCAACCGTCGCTCGGCTATCCCTGGCGGGTAGCTTCCCTACCGCAACGCCAGGGATCAGAAAGCCCTCCCAGAGGCAGTCGAACCCGAGGATCTCTCGCTCGGCTATCCTTCAGGACAAAAGCCCTCGCCAAGAGGCACCGGGCAGTAACCCTGCCCGGCTAAGGGTCCTTGGTAGGCTTCTACAGCCCCTCCCGCGCCAAGGACCAAAGTTCTCCCAGAGGCAGTCGAGTCATTGCTCGGCTATCCCCGGCTGGTAGCTTCCTACCACAACCGGCAGGGATCAAAGTCCTCGCCAAGAGGCACTGGGCAGTAACCCTGCTTGGTCCCCGTCCTGAAGGATCAAAGTTCTCGCAAGAGGCAACCGGGCAGCTATCCTGCTCGGTCATCATCGGCTGGTAGCTCCCTACCCATGACGCCAGGGATCGAAACCCTCGCAAGAGGCGTCCGAGCGGCTATCCCGCTCGGTCATCCCAGGCTAGTAGTTGCCTACCCACGGCGCCATCCCATGACGCCAGGGATCAAAGCCCTCGCTAAGAGGCAGCCGCGCAGCTTCACTTCCCGGTCATCCCCACTCAGTTATCTCCGGCGGGTAGCCTCCCTACCGCAACGCCTGGGATCAGAAAACCCTCCCAGAGGCAGTCGAGCCCGAGGTTCCCTCACTCGGCTATCCTTCGGGACAAAAGCCCTCGCCAAGAGGCACCGGGCAGTAACCCTGTTCGGTCCCCGTCCAGAAGGATCGAAAGCCCTCACCAAGAGGCAACCGCATAGCTTCACTGCTCGGTCATCTCAGGCTGGTGGTTGCCTACTTATGACGACCGCGCAGCTTCACTGCACGGTCTTCCTTAGCGGGCTTCTTACAGCCCCTCCAACGCTAAGGACCCGAAATCCTCCATGAGGCAGTCGAGCCTGACACTGGCTCGACCATCCCTAGCTGGTGGTCGATGCTCGCATTGCCAGAAGTCAAAAGATGACACCCCCCATGGGGCCACCGAGCAGCTTCCCACTCACGCTAGACACGAATACGGCGAACAGCGCTCTGCCCACCACCCGCAGAGGATCCGAAATCCCAGTGAGGGGCATCAAGTCTATCCGGGTCTAAACGATCTCCCCTCTACTTCGAGGCCCATGGGGATACCTCCTCGGCAGCGCTTGGCATGCTCGTCGGCAAGTGATCGAAATCAACTCAACGGACGATCGCTAGACAGATGACCAACCTGACATGAAAACACAACGGTGCAAGTAGTGATATCTTACGAGTATTCTTCACAAACAGATGGTAGAGCGCGATTCGATGAAACCAAAGAAAATTTTTATTATTACCAAAGACAAAGGCTTTACAAAGGGTATTTTTTGGGGCTACCCAGCCTTACGAAATTCCAAAAACAAAGAAATAAAAGGAGGAAGACGGAAGTTCGAGACCTCGGGGCCAGGTGTGACCTTGGGGTCCTCGACATCCACCACGTGACGCACGGGGTCCTCGGCGGTTTCCTCGCCAGGAACCTCTTCCACCTGCTCATCGGCATCCGCGAGGGGGAACTCGGCCCGGAGATCTCCGTAGGCAAACTCCGGCATCCGGGCCTTAACGGCATCAAGGGCGTCGTGCCAGATGCGAGTCGTAACCACGGCCAGGTCATCATAGAAGTCCTTCGACTTCTTATAGCTCTCCACCGCCTTCAGTTCGGCCTACTTGGCCGCCTCGGCCGCCGCCCCAAACTCCTTCCGGAGGGTCTTCACCGTCCTCTTCAGGTTGCCGGCAAGCACCTGGGCATCCCCGAGCTTGGCCTCGGCAATCACGGCGGCCTCGCGGTGCCGGGCTACCTCCCGTTTCCCGGCCTGCACCTCGCCTTCCAAGGTGGCAACCCTCGCCGTCACCGCCTCCAGCTCCCGCCTGGAGCTCTCTTCCAGCGAGGCGAGCCGGCCCGCAGCCTCCAGTGCCGGGGCTACCACCTCGGCTTCCATACACAAGGCAAGGGCAACGTGCTAGAAAACCTAGGAGATACGAAAGAGATCAGAAAGACGAAGGAGGTACCGAATCTCACAGTGAACCAAACACTTACCTGCACGGACTCCTGGGCGATGGACGCCAGCTGAGCCCTGAAGGTCCCTCCGGGAACTCTACCCCCGGCCGAGGCCTTTATCTCATGCAGAAGGCTATCCACAACGGATAGCCCCGATGGCACCGCGAACCGGAGGCCCCCTTCCTCCACCACGATCGGCGAGGACCGGCCCCGGGAAGGTCTCTGGGAGCTCCTCTTGAGCGGCTCCGAAGGAGAGCCGATCTCTTCCTCCGAGACCGGGTCCTCCAGAACCAGGGCCCGCTTCCGGCCCGACACTCTGCTGGGACCCGGAGCGGGATCCGCCCCCGAACGCTCACGGGACACCACCACCAAAGCAATAGGAGCCGGGACGGGCTTCGCGCGAGAAGAGCTGGCGCCCCCAGCCTTCGTAGCCTTTCTCGGCTGGTGCATGGAGGGTTTAAGCGAGTCGAAGTCCATGGATCCTGCACAAAGAAAATACCCAACAAGTCAGCGACACGAGCAAAACACAAGCCAAAAAGCAAGCCTAACTTACCGACGAACTCAACGGGGCTGAGCCCGGCCCAGCTCAGGACCCTCTCAGACAGCAACACATCGGATCGGGGGATGGGCACTCACGACGCCACTCTCACCGCGGCGAGGTCATTGGACTGCTTCCCCGGCAAACATTTCTCCCTCGACCACTTGGTAGGCACGGACCAGTCATCGCCCTCGGAAGGGGAAACGAAGAAAAAATTCTCTTTCCAATCATGAAAAGAAAAGGGCAAGGCCACAACCCCAGTCCCGGCAGCACCCCCGGGCCGCTTTCTGAAAGAGAGATAGACCCATCTCGGGTCGCCCGCTCGACCACCAGGGTGACTTTTGAAGACGAGAGAAGAATCGAGAAGGGAGAGGCTGAAGGGAACCGCCTGTAATTTCAGGCGGATCAAGAACCCGAGTAGGATCCTCCACGAGTTCGGCACTAACTGGCCGGGGGCCAAACCGAAAAAATTCAGCGCTGTGACGACCTCGAGAGAGAAGGGCGGGCACATTCCGCCCCAAAAAGCTTCCAAATAAAAGGCGGTCTCCCTGCCCCGTACTTGATCCGCCCTCTCCCTCCTTGGCCAGTCGGAGCGTGTAACACGAGGGGATGTGGAAGCGAGCCCGAGCATTGACGAGCTCATCCTCATGCCTCACCCAACACGAGGAGTCGGGAGCCGCATCTGCCGCCTCCTCCCTGAGGGCTGCCCCCGTCGCACGATCCCGAGGAGAGAATCCGACCCCTGCTTCCCGGGGGGACTCGGACACAACTAAAGGGTCCCTAGAACCTACTCCTATAACACCTACTGATTTTATATAGGAAGACATTTAACCTTGAAAAAGGGAATCCTCGAAGGCCGAAAGCGGGAGAAAGAAGACGTACGCCAAGCAACCAGGACTTAGAAGAGGGAAATATGAAGGAGTAGGGGCCCAAGGGCAGGCCCCACCCTTGTTTATTGCGGTAAGCGGCCTCATCCAACGACGCCCGTCATCTCCCGCCAAAACGACTCCTCGCGTCCAGCGGCTCCGATCGCTCCACGTGTCGATCCTACGCTGGAACGCATCCCATCAGACGTCGCAGGCCTGCATACGTCGCGTCGGCCAATCGACGCTTGACGCATGGACCGTTGCTTCAGTGACTGAGTACACGATCCGGCACACCTTCCATAAATGCAGAGATCTCGCCCTGATTCGCTAGCAGAAAAGACAACTGACATGCCGAAGACTCGTCCCGACAAAGCCTTAGGAAGGAGCTCACCTCGGGAGGCCTGGCAGACCACTCCTGACCCGACCCGCCGGCTGGTCGTGACAAAAATGGGAGGCTAATGATGATGCTCAATATTGACGATACGAGATCAGGACACGTGACGGATAACGCGTCCCAAGACCCGGAAGGATGGGCCCACAGAGGCCGACTAGGCCGCCCTTATACCCGATCTGCAAGCACAGCTGGCCATCATCAGAGCCCCTGCAAATTTGCCTCCTCGGCCCCTCAGCTTGTCCCGGCAAACTCCACCACTCACAGGTGTAACCGCCGCTTCGTGAATCTCGCCACGTACAGATTCTCCGCCAACGTCTCACGTTCCACGCCATCACAATCCCCATTAATGGACGATACGCTCTTCGCGCAGGCGTGACGTCGGAAGCGTAACGGTCGGCAAGACTCTCGCGCCTACTGCTGCGTGTTGCCGCCGCTATATAAACCCCCATCATAGAGGGGTCAAATAAGCCATTTTTTATTACACTTAGCCGTTACTCTGCTCGGATCTAGCACTAACTTGATCGATGGTCCTCGGTGGTATCAAACTATCCCGGGACTTCTTTGCAGGTATTCGGCGCTAAACTCTTCAAATTACCAATCTCACCAAAACCCATTGAGATCCACACACGCACCACCAAAATCCACCGGAAGATCAACGGAAGACAACATCTGACGGAGACCCGAAGAGGACCTCCATCACTCCCTCACACCCCCGAAATCAAATCGACTGATTTTATAGAATCGTCCCACATAATTAACAATTAGCACTCCAACCCCAAAAACCTTGCACAAACAGCGTCCCCCTTTAATTTATTTGCTTCTTCATACTCGCTTTATTACTATTTTTATTTTTTAAATCACCGTTTCCTGCTTGCTCAGCTTTCTTTGCTATCTTCTTGCTCAGCTTTCTTTGCTATCTTCTCCAGCATCGCCTTCGCATCTCTGCAGGACAATAAATATTAAATTAAATCAAAAATCCAAAGAAATGAAAAGAAAGGGGCAAAAAGAGACAAAAGGCCCCTTCAAAAGTGACAAAATTCGAGATCGTACTTCTCGCGTCGCTGCTCAGGTGTGAGGCCATCGTCTCGCGCCTTGGCCTGCTGCTTGCGAGCGAGCGCCCTCACGCGATCTCGCTCCCTTTGGTTGCCACGTAAGCACGCTTCCAGTTAAGGAAATCCGCCATCTAATTGAAGGAAAAATCGAAACAAAAAACATAAAGAACGCAACAGATTCGGAGATAAAAGGAACAGATTCAATAAAAAGTTAGGGCTTTTGAAGGATATGAATCATTGTCTCGATCTCCGCTCTCTTCGAAAAGGATGGATCGCTTTAAAAATAAGCCCTAGTTATTGATTGAAATTGAGAGGGTGAATTTATTTGGGGGGAAAAGGGCGAAGGCTTGGAGGATTTATTGCTCGAATATTTATAAGGGCAAAAGCTATGAATTCTGGAAACTTCCATATTCTAGAAAATAAAAAAAGCGATTATAAATAAATAGATTGTATCTCTTAGGAAAAGTTTTAGAAAGAGGAAGGTGCTGGAAGCCTAGAATGTGTATTCGTTAAACAGCGGGCCGCAATCGGGTCGAGTCGAGCTCGATTCGAACCTGTTCAATTATTAATGGGATAAAATATGTTGATTGAACTTGTTTATAACATACTCACAAATTCTTTGTTCGGTATAATTCGGTGAGGTCAAAATTCGGAATCGGAGAACTATTCGGAAAAATTCGGCAGGTTTCGGGAAAGATTCGGTAAGTATTCGGGAAATGTTCGGAAAGAATTTCGAGCAAGAAATTAATATATAAGACGCTAGGTTTTGATTTTATGAATTATTTGCCATTTTTTGAATTATTCATTGTTTTTCACATAATTCGGGAATTATTCGCGAATAATTCGAGAATTATTCGCGAATAATTCGCGAATTATTCAGCCCGCCGATTAAGTCGGCTGATCAAAAATTCGCGAATTATTCGCGAATTCGGTGAATAATTCACGAATTATGTGAGTATGGTTTATAACTGGTTGTGTTGTCAAATTTTGGAATTTTATTTTAAAAGTTAATACTCTCATAAAACTCGATAAAAGAATTGAATTTAAAGCCATTCCAAATATCGAGTATGTGACAATGGCTTTGAATACTGATATTTCTAATTTGAGTTGAAATCTTTTTAAGCCAAATGTTTTTAATAAGCAAGAATCGGGTGTTCCAAATGTGTCCACTAAAAATCGCACATCCATTTATATCTACAAATTAATTTTTATATTACATATAAAATAAAGATTTTCTTTTCTATAGAGAACCCAAAATCCACTTTCATCAAAATCCCGTTTATGATATATAGCAAAAAATGTTCTAGTATTTGCATATCATGTTTATGAATAATAGCTCTTAAAAATAACTAGAGCTATAACGATAAAGACTAGAGGAATTTAGATAATTTCAGTCACGTTAGGGATCCTTAACTTTGAGGTGAAGCTTACAAAAAATAAAGGTAAATTACACTAAAATTCTTTTAACTACCACTAAACTACCTTAAGGTTTCCCTAATCACAATAAGCTTCCTTAAAGTGATACTTTTCAAGGTATTCTATAAAAGAAAAAATGTTCTTTTGAGGCATTTCAATGAGAGAATATCTTTTAAGTTGTTGGGTGAAAGCATGCAAGTTAAAGATCGCAATGGCCCCAACACAATGCGTGGGCACGAAATCTAAAGTCAAGAATGATCATACCGATTTCAAATTTTATTGTTGCATCATTTATAAGTTGTAATATCTTATATATATGAACTTCATACGGAAAATATATGAAAGATCAGCTGTCAAATAGTTGGGAATTTTCATTAGATTTTCAATATTTTTTTTGCTGTAACAAACAAAATTCATAATTTTATTAAAATATTTTTAAAAAATTCTAGTTGTTCAATATTTTGATCGTTAGAGCACATGAGAATCATGCAATGTCCGAAAATCCCAATTTTTTTTCTTCAAATTTTCAGCATTTTGCTCGTTGTATAATGCGTAAATATGGTGAAATTTAATAATCTAAAAATTTATATTTTCCAATATTATATTTTCTATAATAGAAGAAAATTATGAAATATTAAAGAATAAATTATTTTTTATCGGCTACTCAATATTTTCTATGATGCAACACATGAAATTTTCAAAATTTTCAGTTATCTTTCCTTTTTCAATATTATGCATATTACACTAATTTTAAAAAAATCTCGGATTTTTTAATATTTTGAATTCTATAGCACATGATAATCGTGAAATTTTAAAAAATCCAAAAATTATTAATTTTCTTCAATTTAGAATATTTTACACCCTATCACATGAAAATTGTGTAATTTAAAAAAAATCTCTAAATTTTCTTTTTTATTCGGATTTTCAATATTTTGCTTGCTATATAATACATGAAAATCATGATATTTTCAAGAAAATCAAAGTTTTCTGCTTTCTTCATGTTATTATTATTATTCATGTTATAACACTTGAAAATAGCTAATTTTTAAAACCCGGATTTTTTTTTCAAATTTCCAATATTTTGCAACACGGAAATTTCAAAAATCTCAATATTTTTTATTTTATTTGTTTTTTCTGCATTTTTCTTGATATAGCATTTAAAAATCATGAACTTGTTAAAAATATAAATTTTTTTCTTCTGATTTCTAGATGTTTTGCTTTTATAGCAATCAAAAATCGCTGAATCTTAAATTTTCTTTTGTTTTCTTCGGTTTAAAAATTTTAAATCATGTGATTTTTAAAAATCTCATGATTTTCTTTTTCCTTTGGTTTTTGAAGTAATTTTCTTGGAATATAGAGCATAAAAATTGCAAATTTTTATGTTTTTCGGTTTTCCAATATTTTGCCTAATTTCGGTTTTCTAATATTTTGCCTGATAACTGTAACACCCTATCATGTTCGTACATTTTTTTAATTAAATAGATGTATTGGTCTTATTTCTAATTATTATTGTTTGGGTCATGATTGAAATTTGGATGGGTATCCGTGATTATCAT
Source organism: Agapanthus africanus (assembly GCA_030015575.1). Taxonomy (NCBI): domain Eukaryota; kingdom Viridiplantae; phylum Streptophyta; class Magnoliopsida; order Asparagales; family Amaryllidaceae; genus Agapanthus; species Agapanthus africanus. The sequence goes on from CM057339.1 coordinate 339,974,408, forward strand.
ATTTGTACCCAATTCGCTTACATGTTAGCCTATTATTTTATTATTTGGAGTTTAATATTTTTATAGAATATATTATAGTTATCTAATTTGTTAAATAAATGATAATTAACATTTAATATTTGTTTTCTAATCTAGTGATATCTTATTTTTTTATTCATAAAATATATATTTTAAATATTGAAAGGTAACAAATAACAATATTAGTATGGTAGTTTTAAAGGAAAGATATAATAAGTTATTGGAATCTTTATATGATCTTTCAAAACAAATATTGGGGGGCTTTATGAAATTTTGCATCCAAGCCTATATATATTATTGACCTTCTCCTCTCTCTTTCTCCCATCAGAAATTTATCTCTCTCTCTATATATATTATTTAAACAACCCATGTCCTTCAACCTTTTTCTTCGATCCTATTGCCCTAACACCGAGCAACCCAAGTTGAACCTGTTAGTGTATATGCCTTAGGGGCCATTATTGTATCATACTAGGTTGTATATTACTTAATGGAAGCTTGGGATATTCACAGTTGTATATAACAGTCTTGCTAAATATGGTGGTATGCTACTTGGTTTGAGTCTACTTTAATATGTGCATATGTTTCTTGTAACGCATCACTTCTACATATTAGTAGAGCCCATAGGATCTTTGCTTGATTACCAGCGTCGTGATGGCAGTCACACTAGTGGGGGCTGGGTAGTCTGTAAGCAACATCCTATACAGGTCCCTGGTCGTTGGATTATCGAGATAGGGAATCGATATTCCGGAGTGGACTAAGTGTATACGCTTCTCATCCCAGTTGGGGAGATAGTCTGTCCCACAGCCATCAGTACATCGTACTGGAGATAGTATACAGGTGCTCGTTAGGTTACGGGTACACCGGACAGGACTCGCCGGGGAACTGATTGGTTGGTGTTATACCCATCGTCAGTTAACAGTTCCCAGGTGACATGAGTACAGCATAGTCCGCAGACTTGACACTTCTACTTCGCCTCGAGTGTGTCCCACTGTTCTTAGATTGCTACCCTACCACGGCTCAAAGGAGTCGTGCAAACAGGTAGCAGCTGGGTGCAGCCCCGAGCACTTGGAGGCAGTAGCGATAGATAGGATTCGTCTCTCCCGGTATTAGGAGATGATATCGCACTGTGTCAGAGAGCCATTACGCAAAGTCCCTGGCCAGGGCAAGCGAGATATACTGGTAGGTTCCAGTAGCTTCTCAGGGTGTAATGGGTTTCGCTCCGACACGACTTATACAGCTATTAGGGGACTGACGCTTGCCGCCCCCTAGGCTTGATATGCGATAGTCTTAGACAAACAGACCGGACTGTACGGAGATTGTCACATCAGGCTCAGTAGGGGTTCGGATGGTTTTCCTCATCGGCCTTCTTATCGACATCTACCTGGGGACCGTTACGTACAGCTAGTACCGCTTGCGGTCTGTGGTTAAACCCACTGCCAGCGTAGTGTCGAGTCTTTAGAGTCCCACACAGAGAGTTTCCCTGCTCCAGGCGAAACGATATAGAGGTCGTATGGTTTTACGACAAGGGTTCGGACGCATACGTGTGTTTACGCACGTACGACTTTTCGGACAGTTTTTACTAGCCGGCTTTGGTTTAAGCCAGTTTCTAGTATCGGGTTATAGGATTTATACAGTCTAAAGTTTTTCCGTGTTTTCACGGATTGGAGGGGCGTTCTCGTAATTTGTCGAGAAGCTTCTAGAAGAGTGGTGACTTGGGGAGGGAGGTGGCATTGCATTAAATGAAATTTGTGACTCATTTGTGTGATTCACTATGTCATTAATGCATCATTTATTGCTTAATGACTCACATAGTGAATCACTCATATTGAATTAATGAAGCATGGTGAATAATCATTTATTTGATAATTCATTATGTTTCATATATTCAAGTGAGAAGCATTTTCATTCTCATTATCATTCTCACCTTCTCTCTCCTCAAGCTCACTCTCTCTTCAAACCCTAACCCTAACCTATCATGTGTTGAGATCAAGGGTTAGCTAGACTAATACATCCATAATCTCACTCTATATCCCCTAGGTAGCTTGGATTAGCACTTTAAGCAACCTAGTTATCTCAAGTTTGAGATTAAGCTTGGCGTAGGAGCTTTCGGGTGGATCGTCTTTGATTCGAGGAAGCCGTTGAGATGCCGATGTTCTAAGGAGCCTACGAGGAGTGGAGGACCGCGATGAAGACCCGAAGGACAAGTAACGTGAGGTATAACTTCGTATCCGAGTAGTTAAACCTCTAGTACTTTGTTAGCAATGGTTTAGAAACGATTCATGCGCTCAAGTACGTGTTACGAAGCTTTGATAATTGTTTTTCATATATTTCGCCTTCCCGCAAGTTCGTGGGGTGCGTGACATGGACTTACAGTGGTATCAGAGCCAACTAAATCATTACTAGCTTGTTAGCAACTAATTAGAAGTTCGATCGACGGAAAACACGAAAACAAAACCCTGAAAATTCCTAGTTGCTGTTAAATTTAAACCTGTCTGAAAAATTATTTGATATGTCTTAAAAATCACAGCAGGGAATTTGATGAATTCTGGGAAAATACGAGTGCACAAAACGACAAGACCGCCGCGGATCTGCGGCAGAACAGTGCTTTGCGCCGCGGATCCGCCGCCAAGTCAACTCGGTTTTGACTCGTATTTTCACTGTTATTCATTTTGTGTGGTGTTTTGTCTTCCTGTATATACTGTTTCTTCCCAGGTTACTTCAGTGCTGGTTTGCTTTTGGGGTAGACACGGAATATGGTATTCGATCGATGTTCTAAGATATTTGCGAACTGGGTCTTTATCTGTAATGTTTAATGTGTTCGTAAACCTCCCCTAACTGCTAGTATGTCGGTTGGCAGGGGGTTGCACATTTCTGAAATGTTTACTGTTTATGTATATGAACTGTGTTGGACTGTTGTGATGATTAGCCGGGGTTTGAGATGGGTTTAATATTCATTCATTCGATGTAAATGTAATATGATGTAATATTCTTTTGCGGGGCACATCCAGGTTGCGGTTGTAGCCACCGTTGTATTATTTCTTTTTACTGTTTTTGCTCCTAGGATAGACCTAAGGCGGGGTACACAAACTACCGGGTACGTCGAAGTGTTTAGTGGCCTACTCACGTTGTTGAGGGAGACCGCTTCACTTCGGGTACTTGACGGGTAGTTTGCCGTACCCGTAGGGGTCTAGGGTCGGGTAATGGCTATTCATCACAACTGTGTAATCCGTCTTTTATTGCAGGCTCAAAGCAAATGCGGATTGCTAAAAAATCCAATAAAGTTCATCTGTGATCTGGAATGCTTATTATTGCGTCTGACGAATGTACAATATCTATATATGATAGCTATTATACGTCACTTATGTTTTACACCCGCGCTAGCCCAGCCCCCGCTCTGTCGTTAGTTAAGTAACCTAACGGGTGATGACGGGACCCCGTGGCGAATGCGGATGGCATAAGAGGACATGGTATTTTCGTTATTTTCTGCAATGATAGGATTAATGATGGGACGCATTATAATAATGCAAAGAAAATAAACCAAAGTTTAATCGTTGGAACAAATTTAAAAGAAACCACTCGGTTATTTTAAAAGATCAGAATTTTTAAATTACGGAGCTTTAACCACTCCTTTTAAAAAGTATCAGGTTCCTTCGATTATATCAAGTTCACTACGTTCACGGTTTTGCCAAAACCATTCGTAGCCCTCCGTCATTTCATATAGATAGTCAATAGTATTCAAGCTGTGTTTGTTGACTAAAGTCAAGGCACAGTGTTTGGTAGCTGTTGGATATTTATATGCAGCATAGATAGATGCGTTGGTTTGGGACAGTTGTATTACCTTGTTGACTAAAGTCAAGGGTATGTACGGGTGGGTTCAAATTAACCTGGATAATGACGGGTAGAACTTAACATGTGACTTATGATTTGTTGACTAAAGTCAAGGTCATAAGAGCATGGGGCAAAAATCCATATCGGGAATTTCTAAAGAAACTGAAATTTGCAGAGAGAGCATACCATTTTGGAGTTTGATGAATATTGGTAGAATACCTTCAACATTATCATACGATGATATTTTGGATCCCGATCCTACTGTGAGTACAAGCTACTTATCAGGAGATTCATCACTTAAACAATCAATGCTATAAACCAAGTAGGTGCCTAGAAAGGTGTCAGCGGGGTTACGCCCCCAGAGAAAAAAGGTTATTTAATTAAGGAACTTCGCGAAAGCGTTGGAAAACCTCCCTCGAAGTATCGACAATGACATGGCTGAACGGTTAAGCAAGAATTGTACCGTGAGAATAGTCCTGGCTAATTCTTCTTTTATGGTTTGAGGAGGGATTCGAGAAACAGTGGGAGCCATCCTGTTTAGATAAATTAAACCACTCTAAACTTGCAAGAGCATCATGCTAATAGTATTTTCTTCTCTCTCTTAAATTGCAGCGACCTTGTGACCACACATAGGTTACATCTAGATAATAATTTGACTGAATCTTACTTATATGAGTGGCAAAGTCTGTCCAGATGTCCATTGCCTATGACAAGCTGGACCACCCTATTACTACTCAAGATCCCGCCGTCCCAGGTCCAGATTCCACTGTCGCGGATATGGATATCCGTCAGACAAGGGAAAAAGATAAAGAGAAAGCTAAGTGCCTCGTGTTAGCTTCAGTTGATGGTGTATACCAGAAGCGGCACGAGAAGATCGACTTAATTTCCATCTTTCTCCATAACAAAGATTTATATGGAGAACAATCTCATATCGCAAGATATGAGACCTCGAACGAATTAGTTCAAGCGAGGTTGGCTGACGGGTCATCTGTAAGGGACAACGTCCTTACAATGACTAGCTGTATTGATGAGCTCCAGGACCTGGAGACCGCGTTGGGAAACGAGTCAGATACTGACTTGATTCTACAGTCTCTGCCTCCTACCCTGAAGGAAACCAGGGAAGCAGAAGGAAAGAGAACGGCAAAAGTTTCGGGACTGGATATAGTAAAAGAGGGACGTTCCTATTGTTACAGGAATGAACATTGGCAGAATGATTGCAGGGCTTTTAAAGCCAGTAGCCAGGATACGAAGCGTGTTGTGGCTTCAGCCTCAAGTGTATTAGTAATAGAGAACTGTTTGTCAATTAACTCTACTTCCTGGGTACTAGATACCGGAGCAGGATCTCATATCTGTAATTCATTACATGCTTTGAGAAACCGTAGAGTTATAAAGGTAGGTGATTGGTCTCTCAGAGTTGCAAACGGAATGAGCGTGGACGCTGAATCCGTGGGAGAATATCGCCTAGGTTTGACAAGTGGACAGATATTGATTTTACGTAAATGTCTATATGTACCTAGTATGACTTATAATATCATATCAGTATCCTCACTTTCAAGAGAGGGATATAATTTTACATTTGAAAGCGATGTAGTATACATCCACCTAAATCAAGTTCTGATTGGGTCCGGTACATTAGATAACGGTATATACGTATTAAGTCAAGCTCATGTTTTCAATGTCCAGAATACACTTAAAAGAAAGTCTCCGGAATTGAATCAGGCTTTCTTATGGCATTGTAGACTAGGTCACATCGATGAAACACGATTAACTAAGTTACATAGAGAAGGATATTTGAATTCGTTCGAATATCAATCTTATGCTACTTGTGAATCTTGTCTCATGGGAAAGATGACAAAAACTCCGTTTACTGGACACGGAGTAAGAGCAAACGAGCTCTTAGGACTCGTACACAGTGATGTGTGCGGTCCAATGTCTACACATGCGCGAGGTGGTTATTCCTACTTCATTACTTTTACGGATGATTTCTCTAGGTATGGATATATCTTCTTGATGAAGCATAAATCCGATGCTTTTGAGAAATTCCAAGAATACAAGAATGAAGTGGAAAAACAAACAGGCAAGAGTATAAAAACACTGAGATCTGATCGAGGTGGTGAATACTTAAGTGCCGAGTTCCTGGGTTACTTAAAAGAGAATGGAATTCTCTCTCAGCTTACTCCTCCATACACACCACAACACAACGGTGTATCGGAAAAGAGGAATCGAACCCTATTGGATATGGTTCGTTCCATGATGAGTAACGCTGAGTTACCGCGATCATTCTGGGGATATGCACTAGAATCAGCTGCATATCTTTTGAACCGAGTTCCAACCAAGACTGTGCCTACCACACCATATCAGATGTGGAGTGGGAAGAAACCCTATCTTAAGTATATTAAGACATGGGGATGTCCAGCTTTTGTAAAGAAGCAGCATGCGGACAAGCTCGAGGCACGCTCAGTACAGTGTAAGTTTGTGGGATATCCAAAGAACTCCATGGGATATTGTTTCTATTACGCAGAGGAACAAAAGGTCTTTGTTTCTCAATATGCCCGCTTCTTGGAAACTGAATTTTTGGAAAATCAGAAGAGTGGGAGCGCAATAGAACTGGAAGAAATTCCAGAGCCACAAGCTATTACTGAAACCTTGGTAGAACAAGAAGGTTCAGGAGAACAGGACATCTCAACGCCACTCCGCAGGAGTAGTAGGCCGTCTCATCCGCCTGAGAGATACTACGGTTTTCTCATATATGGGGATAGAGAGGATTGTGTCATTGATGAAGATGACCCTACTAGCTTCCAGCAAGCCATTCAGAGCGGTGACTCAGTAAAATGGCTGGAAGCAATGCGGACCGAAATGGAGTCCATATACACTAACAAAGTATGGACTTTGGACGTTGCTCCAGATGGGGTAAAACCCGTAGGATGCAAATGGATCTTCAAAAAGAAGATTGGTGTAGACAGACAGGTTGAAACCTATAAGGCTAGACTTGTTGCAAAGGGTTTCCGTCAAAGACCTGGTTTGGACTATGACGAAACATTTTCTCCAGTGGCTATGCTTAAATTTATTCGGGTCCTTCTTGCTATTGCTGCCTTCCACGATTATGAAATCTGGCAGATGGACGTAAAGACGGCCTTTCTAAATGGAAATTTGGAAGAAAGCGTCTATATGGATCAGCCAGAGGGATTCATTCAGAGTGGGAGCAGCGATAAAGTATGCAAGCTGCTTAAGTCCATTTATGGACTAAAGCAGGCATCGCGGAGTTGGAACATTTGTTTTGATGATCCTGTCAAAGAATTCAACTTCATCAAAAATCCAGATGAACCTTGCATATACAGTAAGATTGTAGGGAGAGCTGTTGTATTCCTCGTCTTGTACGTAGATGACATTCTCCTAATAGGAAATGATGTTCCTATGTTACAGTCAGTCAAAAAATTCTTGTCACATAAATTCTCCATGAAAGACCTGGGTGATGCCACCTACATTCTGGGGATCCGGATCTATCGTGATAGATCAAAGAGGATGTTGGGACTTTCACAGTCCAGGTACATAGACACCATAGTGAAGAGATTCAGTATGGATGATTCTAAGCGCGGTAATCTACTGGCTTGTCACGGATCACCCTCTCCAAAGAGATGTCTCCCAAGACTGATTTGGAAAGGGATCGCATGTCGATTATACCCTACGCTTCTGCGGTAGGCTCTATAATGTATACGATGTTATGTACCAGACCAGATGTAGCATACGCATTGAGCGTTGTAAGCAGGTATCAGGCAAACCCAGAGGAGAATCACTGGAGAGCAGTAAAGAACATTCTCAAGTACCTGAGGAGGACTAAGGATATGTTCTTGGTATATGGCGGAAAAGACCTCCAGATGGAGGCCTTTGCTGACTCCGGCTTCCAGAGTGACAAAGATGACTCCAAATCCATGTCGGGTTATGTCTTTACCCTCAATGGAGGGACGGTCTGTTGGAAGAGTTCCAAACAGGAGACCGTTGCTGACTCAACGATGGAAGCAGAGTACATAGCTGCTTGCGATGCCGCAAAAGAAGCAGTCTGGATGAAGAAGTTCCTCACAGAACTTCAGGTGGTTCCTACCAGTGTTGGTCCAATACCTCTGTATTGTGACAACAACGGCGCTATAGCTTTAGCGAAGGAACCCAGGTCCCATCAGAAGTCCAGACACATCTTAAGGCGGTATCACCTGATCAGGGAGATCGTAGATCGCCGGGAGATCGAGGTGAAGAGAGTAGAGACAGAGAATAACATTGCTGATCCATTCACAAAGGCCCTTCCTCAGACGCAGTTCGAGAGGCTATTCGAGATGATAGGTCTATGATATGCCAGCTCATGGCCCTAGTGCAAGTGGGAGATTGTTAGTGTATATGCCCTAGGGGCCATTATTGTATCATACTAGGTTGTATATTACTTAATGGAAGCTTGGGATATTCACAGTTGTATATAATAGTCTTGCTAAACATGGTAGTATGCTATTTGGTTTGAGTCTACTTTAATATGTGCATATGTTTCTTGTAACGTATCACTTATACATATTAGTAGAGCCCATAGGATCTTTGCTTACCAGCATCGTGATGGCGGTCACACTAGTGGGGGCTGGGTAGTCTGTAAGCAACATCCTATACAGGTCCCTGGTCGTTGGATTATCGAGATAGGGCATCGATATTCCGGAGTAGACTAAGTGTATACGCTTCTCATCCCAGTTGGGGAGATGGTCTGTCCCACAGCCATCAGTACGTCGTACTGGAGAAGTATACAGGTGCTCGTTAGGTTACGGGTACACCGGACAGGACTCGTCGGGGAACTGATTGGTTGGTGTTATACCCATCGTCAGTTAACAGTTCCCAGATGACATGAGTACAGCATAGTCCGCAGACTTGACACTGCTACTTCGCCTCGAGTGTGTCCCACTGTTCTTAGATTGCTACCCTACCACGGCTCAAAGGAGTCATGCAAACAGGTAGCAGTTCGGTGCAGTCCCGAGCACTTGGAGGCAGTAACGGTTAGATAGGATTCGTCTCTCCCGGTATTGGGAGATGATATCGCACTGTGTCAGAGAGCCATTACGCAAAGTCCCTGGCCAGGGCAAGCGAGATATACTGGTAGGTTCCAGTAGCTTCTCAGGGTGTAATGGGTTTCGCTCCGACACGACTTATACAGCTATTAGGGGACTGACGCTTGCCGCCCCCTAGGCTTGATATGCGATAGTCTTAGACGAACAGACCGGACTGTACGGAGATTGTCACATCAGGCTCGGTAGGGGTTCGGATGGTTTTCCTCATCGGCCTTCTTATCAACATCTACCTGGGGACCGTTACGTACAGCTAGTACCTCTTGCGGTCTGTGGTTAAACCCACTGCCAGCGTAGTGTCGAGTCTTTAGAGTCCCACACAGAGAGTTTCCCTGCTCCAGGCGAAACGATATAGAGGTCGTATGGTTTTACGACAAGGGTTCGGACGCATACGTGTGTTTACGCACGTACGACTTTTCGGACAGTTTTTACTAGCCGGCTTTGGTTTAAGCCAGTTTCTAGTATCGGGTTATAGGACTTATACAGTCTAAAGTTTTTCCGTGTTTTCACGGATTGGAGGGGCGTTCTCGTAATTTGTCGAGAAGCTTCTAGAAGAGTGGTGACTTGGGGGGGGGAGGTGGCATTGCATTAAATGAAATTTGTGACTCATTTGTGTGATTCACTATGTCATTAATGCATCATTTATTGCTTAATGACTCACATAGTTAATCACTCATATTGAATTAATGAAGCATGGTGAATAATCATTTATTTGATAATTCATTATGTTTCATATATTCAAGTGAGAAGCATTTTCATTCTCATTATCATTCTCACCTTCTCTCTCCTCAAGCTCACTCTCTCTTCAAACCCTAACCCTAACCTCTCATGTGTTGAGATCAAGGGTTAGCTAGAATAATACATCCATAACCTCACTCTATATCCCCTAGGTAGCTTGGATTAGCACTTTAAGCAACCTAGTTATCTCAAGTTTGAGATTAAGCTTGGCGCAGGAGCTTTCGGGTGGATCGTCTTTGATTCGAGGAGGCCGTTGAGATGCCGATGTTCCAAGGAGCCTACGAGGAGTGGAGGACCGCGATGAAGACCTGAAGGACAAGTAACGTGAGGTATAACTTCATATCCGAGTAATTAAACCTCTAGTACTTTATTAGCAATGGTTTAGAAACGATTCATGCGCTCAAGTCCGTGTTACGAAGCTTTGATAATTGTTTTTCATATATTCCGCCTCCCCGCAAGTTCGTGGGGTGCGTGACATGGACTTACAGAACCCAACCCAAGATCTCATAACCCTAGCATCTCACCGTCAACCCAACACGAAACCGCAGCCATCTTCCTTGTCTTCATCGTCTATGAGGCAAGTATCTAATACTTGTTCGTACATACTAGTTACGACGACAATTACGGTCGTTGTAATATTATTTATCTATAACGATTAAAATTAATACATGCTTAAAAGAATAATCATGTTTAATTAATAATATTATTTTGAAAGATGTTGATTGTTGCAAATTGTTAACTAACATTTTCTACAGTTTATATAACACACACACACACAACCCGTTTTACTAACGTTGCAACCTGAGACTAAACCCAAGCCGTTTCAGGAAATAATGTACATAATAATGAAACCCCTGTTAAAACTCATATTATGATCATTAATTTATATTGGATATAATAATCGCTGTTCACACCTATTCAAGTGTGCACCAGGTGTTAAGAGCGCACATCATGAAATTGATTCAATTGACTTGCGCACTTATATACAAACACACATCATGAAATTGATTCAATCGACACGCACGCCTATATACAAGTGCGCATCATGAAATTGATTCAATCGACCTGCGTAACTATATACAAGCGTACATGATAAAAAATGGTTTGATCGACTTGCCCAACTATGTACAAGCACACATGATGAAATTGGTTCGATCGATTTGCGTATCTATACACATGCGCACATGAAGGCTAATGCAAGACACATATAAAAAAGAAATGCGAGTGTAAAAGAAGAAAGGCTTTTCATTAATACGTCAAAACGGAGGATTACAAACTAATACTGAAAAGTAAAAGACAAATAAAAGCAAAGGCTGTTATATCGTTCAAAAGTTCATAGCGGCAATAAATTGACCGAGTTATAAGGATGAGTGAGGTCATAAACAGACTCCGACAAAGACTCGAAAGCCTTATCCTCCATCGTTGTGCGCGTCTGTTCACCTCTATTATATGCGGACAAGATCGCCCGTTGTTGGAAGATTATATGCAGAAGGGCGGTTGCATGGTCTCTCAACCCTATGGAGATAAATCTCATCAGGAAAACTGAATGTTATTCACGACTTGACCAAGAGCAGAGAGAGGCATTACATCCATAGCCCCAGGAATGGTATTATGGATGACTTGAAATATCAGTTGGAGCAAAGTGAAGTGTCGATGAAGCTTTTGCCCACTGTAAGCCTCATAACGACGAAGTACGTCTTCATACCGAGCGTCAGTAAAAGCCGGCTCGTAAAAACGGATGTCGGCATGGGAAACAATCTCCTTAATTGTATAAAGACGGCTGGCCATGACACCCGAAAGAAAAAGACTGGAAAGGCGTCAGTTTACTAGAAGGATGAACTAAAAATGTCCAACTTCAAAATTAAAGGTTGATTAAGGTCAAACTTAAGTGACATCCTTAAAGTAAAAGAAACTTTTAAGGTTTATCTTAAGTTAAGTACGCAACCAAAGAGTACGTAAGATAATTCAAATGCCCAACCCAAAAGATACGCAAGTTAAATCAAAAGTGAAAAATAAAAAGGGATGCGCAACTCAAGACAGAGCTGCGTAAACACACTTACCAAATTAGTAAGGAAACAAAGGCTTCTAGTGAAAAACAAGAAGTCCAGAAAAGTACAATTTTCAAGGGAATGAGAAGAGCTTCAGAAAAGTACAATTTTAAAGGGAATGAAGAAAAAGTCACATATTTATTGGATCTGAAAAGACAATTCGCATTCTGGAAAGTCTCGAGACAGAACCAATGAATCATAGCTCGACATTTATTCGTTGCTTCGAAAACATGCAAAAAAACAAGTGCACGCGCATGTTTGATGACAAAGTCATATGACACGAGCGCACATGCAGCAATTGCACATATAATAAGTGCACATATGCATGTGCAATGCACGGGCGCAATGCGCACTCAATCAACAACAAGTGCAAATGTATGCGCATTTCCTGAAAACAGACGCTTATTGAAAAATAAATAAATTTTGATTAATAAGCAATCAAATGTTTAATTAACAATAAAATATTCTGTTGATTAAATAGCTTAACCAAAAGATCCGTGGATCTAACAGTGCGCATATCAACCTTAATTGATATAAATTAATTAAATCCTTTTAAATCAATCTAAAATCAGATTGAGATCAAAACAAACTAAAACAAAACAAACAAATCCTAATTTCTTCTATCTTATAAATAGCAGCCTCAATGAATAAATCGAGACGGGAAAACTCCTCATAAGCTTGAAAAAATCTCAAGTTTTCTCTTTTATCAAAGAAATTGCGTAAGGTAGAAATGAAGAGAAAACTTCTCTTTTTCCATTAAAAAGCTTTCGCTTTTATACTGAAGCTTTGGTTTTTTTTTTTAATCTATCGATTCACTATTAAAAGAGATCAAATGATCTTAGGGCCCGTCCTTCATTCTTAAAAAAAGAAAGAAAGATGCGCACCAAAAAATAGATGAAAACTGAGATTTTCACTTCTCTGCAAATCAGAGAGAAAGAAAAGAAGATAAATTAGAAGCCATGACTTCTTAATAAAAGCTGGTGCTTTCTGATAAAAACAAGTGCGCACCCAAATCAGTGCGCACTTAATGGAAAAGATTGCTGCTCTTGGGTAAATAATGCTCCGGGGATGTACGCACCACGTGATATCCACGTATACGCACTTCATAAAAATTATCACTGAAGGCATGCGCATCATGTGATATTCGCGTGTGCGCACTTGATAAAAATGGTCTCTAAAAGCATGCGCATCACGTGATATCCACGTGTGCACACTTGATGAAAGCTGTCTATGGAGGCATGCGCATCACGTGGTATCCATGTGTGCGCGGTTGGAAAAAATGCCTATGAAGGCATGCGCGTCATGTGATACATACGTGTGCAATATCCTTGAAATAAAACAGTGCGCAATCACGTGCAACGCATGTGTACACCCTTTTCAAATGAAGTAAATGGGCATGTGCGTTACATATACCTGTGCACTTATACCATAAAACATCATTTAATCACTTAAATAAAGTTTAATTAAATGATAAAGCTTCTGTTGATCAAAATATCAATAGACCCAAGTGACCTTAGTCTCAAAGATGACTAAAGGTCCTAAATCTTGTTAGTTAAGTTGATCTTAATTCAAAATAGGATTAACGAGCCTTAACTACATACTCCGGAGTTGATCTTAGTCTCGAAAATGACTGACGATCCTCAGATGACATATTTCGAACATATGGACCTTGTTTATACGAGATCTGCGTTCTAAGTTCAAACCCAAATTTAATATACGGATTTGGACTAATCCACACCCTACGGGCGACGACATAAACTAGTCTTCGTATACAATCGACGTGCAACCAAAATAAATAAACATAACACGACACGAAGTGACCTAACGGAGCATGAGAAACTTGTTATCGCAACTCGATAACGTAATTAACTGCTGGGGCTTGCGCCTACAGGGAAGAGTGTCCCCATAATAAAAAAAACCCTCACAAATGAGGGGGAATCTGATAAAGTCTACTACATCGGTCGCATCTAACTAATCCTCCAATATACGGTGCTATAAATCAACTTGATATTTTCGGAGAGGTGGATGGATATGTCCAAATAGCATCTGCACCCAAATTCAAGCAAGACGATCAATCCCAGTTCGTTTCTGTTTTCGGTGGTAAAAAATTCTGGCATGCCCAGTGGGACTTCTTCCTCTTTCCACTCTACACTTCGTATGTTGTGTTTCGCGAACAAAATCGTGGTTCACTATATTCATGGTTGGCCTTGGATGCGAAATACTAAAACGTGGTGCTTCGCCCATATATAGAATCAATGGCCTCTCACTGCACTTTCTGCAAAAGCAACTCCCACTCCGCCTCAATCGGAGGAGTGACATACGGGACTAACATGGCCTCCTTCTTCTCAATGCCGGTAGGACAGGTCACTCAGGCCACTACCGTGCTATTCTTTGGGACCATATTCCCGAAGGCCGGTCTTTGATCGACTAACTACTGAGACGGCTCCTATCAGCAAGCCATCCAACTCCGGAGGTTCAGTTTTTAACAGGCTGAAAGAAAACTCAAACAGGCTTGTAAAGAAGCCCATAATTCCATAAGGGGTTGCCCAAAAATGGCTAGCCCTCCCTGCTCCAGCTATGCGTGAGGCTGGCAAAAGTGCTTCACCTTCAAGACGGTCAGTCTTCGACAGATTGGCTGTAACGACTTTGATTTTATTGAACGAAAATTTTTAAGTTAATGTACAGAATGGAGTTTGCAAGCCTGAGTACAATTTATAAATTTAATTTGTTTAAGAACAGTAAAAAACAACTTGTAGATCACCGGTAAAGTCTTGCACTGCTGTGACATAGCCCCTGTGTTCGAATCCTATTAGCCACATATTATTTTTCTGAATTTTTCTTTTAAACTTTTTGGAAGCCCAAAAGTTTACACGTGCTCTGTACATAAGAAAATGAAAAGACAGAAAATCGAACATGTGTAAAATGTTATGTACACAGCCGAGGATACGTGGCACAAATCCTAAGGCCCATCTCCTAAATTGGACCGGCGAGATCGGGAGTTTGGCCGGCAACGGCGGGCGTCCTCAGGGGAAAAGTCCCCGTGTCTTGCACACAAAACCCTTTGGCCTACCCCAATACCCTTGTTCTATTTGTTTTCTCTGTAATTTAACAAAGAATTCAATTTCACCTTTAATCCAATTTTAATGCATTTTAATTCAATCTTTCAATTCTAAAACCCTAATTTCACACTATAAATATAACCACATACCCTAGCCCCTCCTCATTCTGAAATCTCTAGTCAAAATTATCAAAAAAATTTAAGTCAAGAAGAGTACAAGCAAAGTTAGTAAGAGGTCGACTTTCGGCGAGGATCTACGCAAGTTCCGGCGATCCCACAACGCCACGAAACCTTCCACATCTTCTTCATCCATCCCTCTTTCATTCTAGCAAGTAAATCACACCCCCTTCTTCTCTTTCTACAATAAAAGTTCTCTTTTTCAAAACATGTCGGTAAGTGGAGTTATACAGACATTTGATTCTAAAATCTTTGAAACTACAATTCTTCCTAAGAATCACTCATTCATGTTTCTATACCTTACTTGTTAATTATTAAACTAACATTTAGAAATAATTTTCACTCTAATACTCCATGTTAAATAACTTTAACTAAACTTTTACTTTTAAATACCATAAATTTTATATACATCACCTTTAAAACATTTTGCTTAGCATACTTTTAGAAAACCTCACGGGTTAATGACCTACCCCTCACATGCACACATATTGATATAGCACGATACTTTTTGCAACATAATTTCGAGACAAATACAATATTTCAGTTAAATACCATGAACTATAAAAACCCATTTTCTTTGAATTGTATTATCAATCTCTTTGCAATTATGCCTCTACAACCCATTTTGGGGAACCCGGTATTGGATGGTGCGGATTATCGCACATCTTCGGGCTAGTAGAGCGAGATGCAGACCTCCTCACGGAGCATTCGGTCTCGAAAGAATTTTAATACGATTTTTAAGAAAAACGAGATTTTTTCTGTTTAATAATAAAAATTAATTTTTCAATAATTATGTAAATATTATTAAACCACATATTTTCAAGTTATAATAAAAAAATTCCATGTTTTCTAGAAAATAAAAGCATGACAAGTTTCACCAAAATACCATTAAGTATCAATACAAGACAAGTTACACTAAAATACCATGAACTATTCAAGTTAATTTAATATTCACTAAAATACTTCACATTCTTGAAATTCACAAATTATGGAAACCTTAAATAATTTAAAAAATTACTCGAGATTTATTTTGAAAGTATACAAAATATTTTTCATAAAACCCCCTTGAGTTATATAAAAATTACATTAAGGACCCTAGTAAATATAGGTTTAAGTAGGATCAATTCTCTTGAGTCTCAGGGAGCCGCAAAAAGTGAGTGCTTGCCTATTTAAGGTAGAAAAACTTAACGGTGTTATCAATGGTAATTGTCTTGGGAAAAAACACAAATCCTGTCGTCCATGTGCAGAAGTTACCGATAACTCCCGAACTTAATTCAGGATCCAAAGCTGTTTAAAGTGTCTGACTCAAGTTTGGGTCCAAGTCTAACTCTGAATCCAATTCACACATGAATCCAAATCAACATGAATCTTATATACCAAACCTGTATACTTGAACTTGAACATGAATACCAGAACAATACCAAACATGCAAACATGACTTGACTTGACCGAACCATGGCTGTGACTTGATTTGATTATATGACAACTTGATACATCCTGAAACTGTTTACATGAACAACTTATATCCATGGTCTCGGAAAGTCTGATAACTACAATCTATATAACATACATTACGGGGTTTAACGGGGTAGACTGGTACGGAATGTGTTAAAAATGGCATGATGATGGACATTAAAAGACACCTACATGAACATCCTATGCCGTTGTCCCGTGGGTTTTGACGGTGCCTTGTACTTACATGTTACCATAGTCTACGGGATAGTTGGACTCCTCTCGTATACACTGATACATTCTGTACCAAGTTACAAACAACTACATTAGTATAGCAAACATATATCTGTTTATATTATCAGTTCTCTCATCTTTACTTGTCTATTCCATCCTTATCATTGGGACTTACCGAGTGCTAGTTCGCTGACGACATTCCTGTTTCTTTCTTTCTTTGGAATGTTCGTCAGAAGGACCCGACTCTCAAGAGACCGAGCCCAGCCAGAAGTACTTAGAGCAGATTGAGACCCAGATAGACTTCTAGATTACTTGTACTTATTTCTTTTCATTGTATGCCACTGTTTAGGCATTGCTTTCAACATTGTACATTTCTTTTTTAAATCAGTTGTAATGTAAAGAAAGAATGTTAATAAAACTTACTGTTTATTATTGCATCTCTTGTCATTCTTGTGTATTCATTTATATTGCTTATTTACGCTTAACGTGTTTACTTCTAAGTAAATACGTCGCGGCCCGTCACGTCTACTTCTCCGTATACTAGGAAGCGGGGCATGACAGGATTTGTTGGCAGCCCATGCAGGTCAGTTCTGCATGAAATCCTAAGCAATATATCACAAGGATTATAAGAGTCAGCAACTAAACATTCCTTATATTTTTAATCTCTTGAATCTATTCTAATCCTTCCTTTTCTTTTAAGGTTATGGATTCACCGAACAACACCAGCACCAACGTGAATGGAAACACTCCACCTCCTACCCTACCACAACCACCTACCGTTACAGCTCCTATCAACGAGCAAATAGTATTTCTTGAGGCGATCTAGAGCCTTTTGGAGGGTCAGCAACAGCAGATTGCTATCCTCATGCACCGACCTAAGCTGAGGCATCCGGAGTCAAGCAATTCCGAGCATTGCATCCGAAGCATTTCTCTGGGAAAGAGAGCCCCCTGGAGGTAGAAGAATGGGCTCAGTCAATTGAAGATGACCTGACAGCAGCACAAGTGCCAGAAATTGCTTAGATGAGAGTTGCAAAGCTGCAACTCACAGATAACGCCAGAGTATGGTGGAAGGCTGAAGAAAACCGACTCGCCCAGCCAATTGAATGGAGGACTTTTCGCGACACGTTCTACGCAAAATACCTCCCTGAGACTGCCCGTTTCGACATGGAATATCAGTTCATCCACTTGTAGCAAGGTTCAAAATAGAACAAATCCGTGAATGAATACGATGATGAATTTACCATGCTCAGCAGGTAAGATATGTCTCGATATTCACTTTCTTGATATCACATATTACACTTCTAACACAAGACCATGACTAGTTCATGGCACACCTCATCCCAACTGCTGAGATCCGGGAAAGAAGATTTCAGTAAGGATTGGACCCAGAGATCAAAGCTGCATTAGATACAGGGGATTTCCCAACCCATGATCTTGCGCTGAAGGCTGCCCGACGATATGAAGCAGTGGTGAAGAAGAAGGGCAGACTTCAGATTGCCGGTGTGAAATGCCATGCCACTCAGATGGAAGGAGGAGCCTCTTCCAGGCCATCGTTTGCACCTAGGAGACCGGGAGTACCATTTAACCAGCCCAGTCCAGACTTTTGCCTCTACTACAAGAGGAATGGACACCTGGAGAAGGACTGCAGGCGTGCGAATGGCCTGTACTTAGTTTGTGGCACGTCCACTCACGCCATTGGAACTTGCCCACATCGTTTCACCCCAGCTCCCGCACCCCGACCAACGATCACTTTTCTGCAGTAGCCAACTATTCAGGCTCCTGCACATCGCTTAGCCCTACCTGCTCCACCTCCTCATGGACCTCCTGCAGAGCCTCCCCATCAATTCCATCAGGCATAGAAGAACATGCCTCAAGGACAGAGGAACGGAAAGAGGAATGTGCCTCCAGCAAGGAGGAATGTACCCCGGCATCAGGCTTTCACAAGACTGTGGAATAAACTGAAGCCACTGGCCAAGTCATCACCGGTAACTCCAAATCCTTCAAATCTTTTCAATCTTTATACATCAATATTTCTTTTTCTATACCTAAACATATCCCACACAACTAAGGTACAATCTTAGTAGCCTCCCTACCTGCTTTAGCACTTTTCAATACTGGAGCATCACATTGCTTTATGTCGCAACAGTTCGTTTGACCTCATGTGATTCCAGTTAAACCGCTCGTATCCAGCTGGAATGTCAGTTCAGGGAACGGCATTCTAAAGGCAACTATGGGATACGATCTGTGTCCAGTGGTCGTCTGCAACAGAGAATTTTATGCGGACTTCAAGGTGATGGACATACCGAACATCGACGTAGTCTTGGGAATGGACTGGCTAGGAACTTTCTTCACTACCATCGACTGTCGCCAAAAGAGGGTAGTGTTCGAGATACCAGATCATCCGGTCTTTTATTTCAAGAGTGAAGACCGTACCCTGGAACCTAGCACCTACAAAGCTAAACCAAAGAAGGCAGTGATTACAACAATACAGGCAGAAGAAGACAAGCCAGAGGTAGTTCGAGAGTTTGAGGATGTATTCCCTGAAGACATCTCAGGTTTGCCTCCCGATCAAGCTCTTAAATTTAGCATTGACTTAGTACATGGTGCACAACCGGTGATCAAAGCACCATATCGCTTAAGTCCAGAAGGATTGAAGGAGATCCGTACTCAATTGGACGAACTTTTGAAGAAATGATGGATTCGTCCCAGTACTTCAAGTTGGGGATCTCCGGTTTTGCTCGTAAAGAAGAAAGAAGGTTCATACAAAATGTGTATAGACTACCGAGCTCTGAACGAAGTGACGATAAAGAACAAGTATCCACTACCGCGCATCGACGACCAGTTCGATCAGCTGAGTGGGTCTTGTGTTTTCTCAAAACTAGATCTTCATTCGGGTTATCATCAGGTGAAGGTCAAAGAGTCTGATATTCCGAAGACGTAATTCAAAACTCGCTATAGTCATTATGAGTTTCTCATGATGCCATTTGGAGTGACCAATGCACCTACTATTTTCATGAATCTGATAAACCAGGTTTTCCGAGAGTACCTAGACAGGTTTGTTGTTATTTTCATCGACGACATCCTGGTGTATTCAAAAAATCGGAAAGAGCAAGCTGAGAATTTGCGGATTGTCCTGGAGACTTTGCGACAGTATCAACACTATGCCAAGTACAGCAAGTGCGAATTTCGGCTAGATCAAGTCGGATTTCTAGACACATTGTTTCGGGCGAAGGAATCTCAGTAGATCCAGCTAAGGTATCAACCGTCAGCGAATGGCTGACACCAAAGACGGTGAAGGATATTCAAAGTTTCTTGGGTAGTGTTCGAGGTACCAGATCATCCGGTCTTTTATTTCAAGAGTGAAGACCGTACCCTGGAACCTAGCACCTACAAAGCTAAACTAAAGAAGGCAGTGATTACAACAATACAGGCAGAAGAAGACAAGCCAGAGGTAGTTCGAGAGTTTGAGGATGTATTCCCTGAAGACATCTCAGGTTTGCCTCCCGATCAAGCTCTTAAATTTAGCATTGACTTAGTACATGGTGCACAACCGGTGATCAAAGCACCATATCGCTTAAGTCCAGAAGGATTGAAGGAGATCCGTACTCAATTGGACGAACTTTTGAAGAAAGGATGGATTCATCCCAGTACTTCAAGTTGGGGATCTCCGGTTTTGCTCGTAAAGAAGAAAGAAGGTTCATACAAAATGTGTATAGACTACCGAGCTCTGAACGAAGTGACGATAAAGAACAAGTATCCACTACCGCGCATCGACGACCTGTTCGATCAGCTGAGTGGGTCTTGTGTTTTCTCAAAACTAGATCTTCGTTCGGGTTATCATCAGGTGAAGGTCAAAGAGTCTGATATTCCGAAGACGTAATTCAAAACTCGCTATAGTCATTATGAGTTTCTCATGATGCCATTTGGAGTGACCAATGCACCTACTATTTTCATGAATCTGATAAACCAGGTTTTCCGAGAGTACCTAGACAGGTTTGTTGTTATTTTCATCGACGACATCCTGGTGTATTCAAAAAATCGGAAAGAGCAAGCTGAGAATTTGCGGATTGTCCTGGAGACTTTGCGACAGTATCAACACTATACCAAGTACAGCAAGTGCGAATTTCGGCTAGATCAAGTCGGATTTCTAGACACATTGTTTCGGGCGAAGGAATCTCAGTAGATCCAGCTAAGGTATCAACCGTCAGCGAATGGCTGACACCAAAGACGGTGAAGGATATTCAAAGTTTCTTGGGACTAGCAGGATACTACCGAAGATTCATTGAAGGGTTCTTGAAGATTGCAACACCCCTGACCAAGATCACACGTAAAGATGAAGCATTCGTGTGATCAGAAGCATGTGAACAAGCTTTTGTAGAACTCAAGTCAAGATTGATATCAGCTCCTATTCTCGTAATACCGGATCAATCTGGAGGTTTCGTTGTGCATTGCAATGCGTCCGGTAAGAGATTGGGATGTGTTCTACACCAGCATGGAAAAGTTATAGCCTTTGCATCAAGACAGCTGAAGATTCATGAGCGCAACTATCCGACACATGACTTGGAGTTGGCAGCCGTTATCTTTGCACTTAAGATTTGGCGCCATTATCTTCTAGGAGAACGAGTGGATATATACACGGACCACAAAAGTCTGAAGTATGTGTTTACTCAGAAGGAGTTGAATATGCGGCAGAGAAGATAGCTAGAACTTATGGAGGACTTCGACATCAATCTACAATATCATCCATGGAAGATGAATGTAGTTCCTGATGCACTTAGCCATCAACCGTTATCAATGAATCTCACCGAACAGTGGAAGCTTCAGCATGAATTGCATGGGATGGAGATAGAAGTGGTTATGCCAGGTAACACTTTGTGTTTGATGAACTTACAAGTTCAGTCTATTATTGTCAATCAGATCAAAACAGCTCAAGCAAGTGATACCAAGCTGCAAAAGATCCGAGAACAAGTAGAAAGTGGACTTCGAACAGACTTTATCATCCACGAAGACGGATCTTTGAGATACGGAAGCAGGTTGTGTATACCACAAAGTTCTGTTCGGGAAGAGTTGATAAAAGAAGCTCACAGCACTCCGTACTCAGTACATTCTGGTGGTACAAAGATGTACAAAGATTTACGGCAACATTACTGGTGGCATGGAATGAAGCGCGAAGTAGCCAGAAGCGTAGCCAAGTGCTTGGTGTGTCAGCAAGTGAAGGCTGAACATCACAGAACTGCCGGTTTACTTCAACCGTTACCTATCCCAGAATGGAAATAGCAACACATCACCATGGACTTCATGACTGCACTTCCTCGTAGCACGAAAGGTAACGATGCGGTATAGGTTATTATGGATCGACTCACTAAATCGGCTCACTTCATCCCATTTTGAGTTGGCCAATCTACCGAGAAGCTAGCAAAGAAGTACATGGAGATAAACATGAATCTAATGTAAGATTTAATATTTCTGATACCCATGAACTCATGCAGGAGATCGTGAGATTGCATGGAGTACCATTTTGCATCGTCTTCGATCGTGACACCAGATTCTGATCACAGTTTTGGCAGAGTCTGCAAGCTAGCCTGGGAACGAGTCTGAACTTCAGCACAGCTTACCATCCATAAATAGATGGACGGTATAAGAGAACAATTCAGATTCTAGAAGACATGCTAAGAGCTCGTATGCTAGACTTCGGAGGATCGTGGGAAGATCATCTACATTTTGTGGAGTTTTCATACAACAACAGCTACCAGGCGTGTATTGGAATGGCACCATTTGCAGTGCTCTATGTAAGGAAGTGTCGTTCACCACTAAGTTGGGATGACATCGGAGATCGTGAACTCCTTGGACCAGAGATGATCGTGGCAACTGTGGACGTAGTTCGCACGATCAGGAAAAAAATGCACATAGCCCAAGACAGGCAGAAGCACTGGGCTGATGCAAAGCGCCGTCACTTGAAGTTCCATCATGGAGATCATGTGTTCTTGAAGATCTCTCCAAACTGAGGAGTAATTCATTTTGGTAAAAAGGGTAAGCTCAGTCCTGGATACATAAGATCGTTCAACATACTCGAACGAGTCAGAGAAGTGGCATATCATTTGGCACTACCACCCTCATTGGAAGGAGTGCACAACGTGTTCCACATATCCCAGCTTCGAAGATATGTGAGCGACCCCAGCTACATCCTTGATCACTCCGAGCTCACTGTACAGACAGATCTATCTTGTAAGCAGCAACCCGTTGAAATCCTGGACCGAAAGGTAAAGTCATTGAAGAACAAGGAAGTAAACTTGGTCCGAGTGATGTGGAGAAAAGATTTGCCAGGAGAACTAACATGGGAAAGAGAAGACGACATACGTGCAAAATACCCTTTCTTATTTGTAAACTAGTCCTTATGTAAATATAAATTTCGATGACGCAATTTTTGTAAGGAGGGTAGAATGTAACGACTCTGATTTTACTGAACGAAAATTTTCAAGTTAATATACAGAATAGAGTTTGCAAGCCTGAGTACAAGTTATAAATTTAATTTGTTTAAGAACATTAAGAAACAACTTGTAGCTCACCGGTAAATCCTTACACTGCTATGACGTAGCCCTTGCGAATCCCATCAGCCATATATTATTTTTCTAAATTTTTCTTTTAAACTTTTTGGAAGCCCAAAAGTTTACACGTGCTCTGCACATAAGAAAATAAAAAGACAGAAAATCAAACATGTGTAAAATGTTGTGTACACAGCCGAGGATACGTGACATAAATCCTAAGGCCCATCTCCTAAATTAGACCGGCAAGATCGGGAGTTTGGCCGCGGCGGGCGTCCGTAGGGGAAAAGTCCCCGTGTCTTGCACACAAAACCCTTTGACCTACCCCATTACCCGTGTTCTATTTGTTTTCTCTACAATTTAACAGAGAATTCAATTTCACCTTTAATCCAATTTTAATTGCATTTTAATTCAATCTTTCAATTCCAAAACTCTAATTTCACACTATAAATACAAGCCCATACCCTATCCCCTCCTCATTCTGAAATCTCTAGTCAAAATTATCAAAATTTTCTAAGTCCAAGAAGAGTACAAGTAGAGTTAGCAAGAGGTCGACTTCCGGCGAGGATCTACGCAAGTTCCGACGACCCCACGACGCCACAAAAACTTCCACATCTTCTTCTACCTTCCCTCTTTCCTTCTAGCAAGTAAGTCCTATCCCCGTTCATCTCTTTCTACAATAAAAGTTCTCCTTTTCAAAACATATCGGTAAATAGAGTTATACCGACAATTGATTCTAAAATCTTTGAAACTACAATTCTTTCTAAGAATCACTCATTCATATTTCTATACCTTGTTTGTTAATCATTAAACTAACATTTAGAAACAATTTCCACTCTAAAACTCCATGTTAAATAACTTTAATTAAACTTTTGCCTTTAAATACCATGAATTTTATATACGTCATCTTTAAAATATTTTGCTTAGCATACCTTTAGAAAACCTCACGGAGTAATGACCTATCCCTTACATACACACATATTGACATAGCACGATACTCTTTGCAACATAATTTCGTGGTGAATACAATATTTCAGTTAAATACCATGAACTATAAAAAAAAACCTTTTTTTTAATCGTATTATCAAACTTTTTGCAATTATACATCTACAACCAATTTTTGGGAACCCGAAATTGGATAGTGCAGATTATCGGACATTCTCGGGCCAGTAAAGTGAGATGCAGACCTGCTCGCGGAGCATTCGGTCTTGAAAGAATTTTAATACGATTTTTAAGAAAAACGAGATTTTTTCTATTTAATAATAAAAATTAATTTTTCAATAATTATGTAAATATTATTAAACCACATATTTTTAAGTTATAATAAAAAAATTCCATGTTTTCTAGAAAATAAAAGAATGCCAAGTTTCACCAAAATACCATTAAATATAAATACAAGACAAGTTACACTAAAATACCATGAACTATTCAAGTTAAGTTAATATTCACTAAGATACTTCACATTCTTAAAATTCACAAATTATGGAAACCCTAAATAATTTAAATAATTACTCGAGATTTATTTTGAAAGTATATAAAATATTTTTCATAAAACCCTCTCGAGTTATAAAAAAATTACATTAAGGACCCTAGTAAATATAGGTTTAAGCGGGATCAATTCTCTTGAGTCTCAGGGAGCCGGAGAAAGTGAGTGCTTGCCTATTTAAGGTAGAAAAACTTAATGGTGTTATCAATGGTAATTGTCTTGGAAAAAACACAAATCTTGTCGTCCATGTGCAGCAGTTACCAATAACTCCCGAACTTAATTCAAGATCCAAAGCTGTTTAAAGTGTCTGACTCAAGTTTGAGTCCAAGTCTAAATCTGAATCCAACTCACACATGAATCCAAATCAACATGAATCCTATATACCAAACTTGTATACTTGAACTTAAACATGAATACCAGAACAATACCAAACATGCAAACATGACTTGACTTGACCAAACCATGGCTATGACCTGACTTGATTACATTACTACTTTATACATCCTGAAACTATTTACATGAATAACTTATATCCATGGTCTCGGAAAATCTGATAACTACAATCTATATAACATACATTACGGGGTTTAACGGGGTAGACTGGTACGGAATGCGTTAAAAGTGGCAGGATGATGGACACTTGTCACGGCCCGAAATATTAGCTCGTGACCAGCACTTAAATCACGCAACGTCTAAAGGCGTAACGAAATTCAAATAAGCTGAAACCCAGAAATCTAAACCTTTTTAAGAAAATAAAGGAGGTGAAGTTTTGAAATAAAAATATAATGAAATCAAGTTTCTAAAAAGCATGGCAAAGGAACATGAATAATGCAAGTAAAATTTACAAGTTTGAAAACATGTTTCGTCTTTTTATAAAAATTCGGGCAACACCACCTTTGTATTTTTTGATCCAAAACCATAAATACATAACAAGAATAATGGCATCCCCAAGCGGGAGCTAGCTCTTCGCCAACCGGCGGATCACAACCATGCAAAGCATAAAAATAAGTATACAACGCCCAACGGCGAAGATCACCACAAAAGATAAAGAAATAAGCAAGACATCAAAACCACAAGTAGCGGAAAACCCCTCGCTCTAAGTCTCGCAACCATAAATCTCACTAAGTCTCATTACTTACACAAATACTAATTTTGATTGATGGAGTTGACTAGATACAATAAGAAATATAAATACAAAAGTGGGTATGATACGAATGCCCCACCTACCAATGTAAAACACCCAAATGAAGCAATGTGCCAGCGATGCCGCTACGGATCGATGCGGTCAACCTGCGAGAACTGTGGCACAACGGGGGTGAGTTGCCAACTCGTGAGTAGAAAAACATTTACAGATAGAAATCGAATAAACAACGACTTCTAGGTCAACTATATCATAAAGGTGATACTATGATATCTAGGGTGACCGGTCTGCATATGTGCCAACAATGAAATCAATACCTATATGTATGCGGATATAATTGTTAGTTGTATATATGCCCTAGAGGCCAGTATTGTACAGATGATGTATATTATATTGGATGCTTGGACATATATAGAGAGAACTTTCTTGCTCGATATGATAGTATGCTATCTGGTTGCTCTTTATCTTAACATGTATACTTGTCTCTTGATACTGTCTTATAGTTATATGTTGGTAAAGCCCTTAGGATGTGTACTTGACTACCAGGACTATGATGCAGATCATACTAGTGGGGACATGGTAGTCCATAAGTACATCCTTTAATGTTCCTAGTCGTGGGTGTATCGAGACAGGGCATCGATATACCAGAGTAGACTAGCGTATACGCTTCTCAACCCATGAGATGGGCGATGGATGATCCCATATCCATTGGTGTTTGACATCAGAGATGGTATACGGGTGCTCAGTGGAGACTGGGTACACTGGACGGACTCGCCGAGAACTCCCAGATGGTATTATACCTCACGTCAGATGGCAGTTCTCAGGTGACACTTGTACAAGTTAGTCTGTAGACCCGAGATCGTCATAGAGTCTTGTGTGATTCCCACTGTGCTTTGATTTCCACCTTACCACGTCCAAGAGGGCGTGCAAAACGGTGGTTTTTGGGTACAGGAAATGAGCGATAGGAGGGGTTTCTTCTCTCCCGGTATTGGGGGTTGATGTTGCACTGTGCTCGATTGGCCATAACAGGGAAGTCCCTGGCCAGGGCTGATTTAGAGATTTACTGGTAAGTGTTACCAGTAGTTTCTCGACCCGTTATGAGCCTCACATCGGCACGACTTATCGGTTATTGGGGTCTGACGTTTACCACCCCTAGACTTGATATGCGACATATCAGACGAGGAGACCAGACTGTACGGGAAGTGTTACCGTTAGGCTTTTACAGGAGTTGGAGCGGGCTTGCTTGCTGATTTTCTGATCACTCAATACCCGGGTAGCCGTTACGTCCAGCTAGTACCGCTGACGGCTTGTGGGTGCTTGATGTGATCATCACCTACTGCCGGCGTATTGACGAGTCTTTAGAGTCCTACATAGAGATTTTACTGGCTCAGGCAAAACGAAATAGGAGCGCATATGTGATATGTGCGGGACCGAGAATAATGCGTGTATGTGATACCGTATTCTATTCTCGCGACTTTTTGTATCGGTCGGTTATATGTGATATAGCCGGGTTATCGAATCAAGTGTTGATTCGATAAGTCAATACATTGGGTGTTAGTCGGTTATATGAGATATAACCGGATTATTAAGTCAAGTATTGATTTGATAATTTAGTGTATAATTGTATATATGATATACTAATTTACATTAACTAACATTTGTTCACTTAAGGATTTTTCTCACATGTGCACAACTTTAATATATATGTGATATATATTAAAATGTGTTTTCTTATTGTATCATGGTTGTTGATACAACATGCATGGGTGTATGAGACTTACACCATACTATTTGTTGTGTTGGGTTTAATATTTAAAGTAATTACAAAATTAGTGGAAGATTAGAAAAATGCATGAAGCTTGTGGAAGCTTGTGGATGCATTGACTAAGTCCACTAAGTTTGTTTTTACTTTGGATATTTGTTAACCTAACCATCACACTTAGCCATGATTATGTCTCTACATGAGTTAGTATATGATACTCACTCACCCATGGTTAGCTCACTCACTTGATCATTATCTTTCTCTCTTTATTTCTTCATCTTCTTCCTTGAGCTAAAAAGCTCTCTAGGGTTTGATCCAAAGTGAGAAACATTGTGAGAAAATAAAATCTAAAGTGAACCCACTTCCTATTTCTCCATCCTCTACTAGACTAGCACTTTAGTTTAGGGTGTTTGCTTCACTAATTCTCTAGTTAGTGAAGTAGTAGCTTGAGTTGGTATTCCCTCGACGTAGATCATCTTCGGCCTCGAAGACTTCAAGCAAGGACGCTTCTTTCGCCTCGTGAAGCCATGCAAGAGCCCGGGAGAACCATGATCGCAGCGAAGGGACTACGACAAAGAGCTTTAGAAGTGAAGGACCAATCTACAAAGGTTGTATTTCGTATTCACTTAGTAGTAAATGTTATTTACTTGCATGTGTAACCCTAATTATCTAGCAAAGATCTTGTTTAGGGTTGTTCGGTACGGCTAAAATTTTAATCGGGCATGGTTGATGCCTTGTAGAACCTTGTTAGAGTGCCTAGTAATCCTACAATAATCCAACAATATAATCAATGTATGTATGCATGTGGATCTCGTCCAACCATATAATCAATGTATGTATGCATGTGGATCTCGTCCAACCATATAATCAATGTCTGTGAATATCATAAAAGCATATGCATGAAAGTATAAGGATATAAATCAACGGGTGTGCCTCGCGACACATTAAAATCATGGAACCTGAGTGTCCAGCATCGACACTCAAAACATCATGAAAACCGTATCTAGCATCGACACGTAAATCCTCATATATCACAGACGCCGCGTCCTCAGATCGGCCCTCAGGCGCTGCACACCCTGGTCGGCCCTCATATCCATCTCGCTGCTCCGGTCGGTATCCTTCGGATAACCTCCGAGTCCAAATACTATCACCGGTAGGTAGTTCTCCCTGCCAGGCTCACCGTCTAACATATACGAGCCCTCTTGTCCAGAGGTACCTCATCGGGTCCACCATGTACCCGCAGACAGTGCCTACCGCTCCTCAAATCGGGTTTCACATGCCACTCTCAGAACCGAGAAAACACATGGTGAACGCACTGAAATATCATATCAAGAAAAACCGGGGTTTTAAAACAGTACATGCTTTCCTTTGAAATCGCCATGGTTCTCAAATCCAGAAATCTCATGAAAACGGCATATCTCAATGCGTAAAAGCGTAAAGCATGATGTATGTGGCATATAACAGAAATGTAAGCATATCCGTATATCATGCAGCATGGAGCAGTAATATGCACATATCGAGGGAAAACCGCTCTTTTAAATGAATCCTGTTTTAAAATATATCATGCGGTTCCCAAATCTCCAAAATCGAATGCAATACCGTATAAAGGTGCATATGTGTATATACGCAAGTATGGACGTACAAATGTGTATGTCCGCAAGTATGGTGTACAATATGTATGTACGCAAGTATGGTGTACAATATGTATGTCATGATGCAGCAACCCTACTGTGTAGTGACATGGCAATTATCGATGATGAAGTGTGTGAGCCGGCAAATATGTGTACGTGTAATATACGCATCATCGATAATGGTGTAAGTGTACTAGCACAGGTATAAGTAATGCAATGCGAATAACATGAATGCATCATAAGGTAAATCGTCGGCTAAAAGCTATAAGGCATACATGTCTACAAGACCGAGTCGGTGAATCTATCAATCGGCATCCAACCTAACAACATCACGTACGGTATAATCCATCGTACGACAACCTCCAGTCAAGGGTAAGGATCAATCATCAAATCAAACTCATCACACATGGAAAATCATCGTACGGCGGCATTAAGCTAATAGGAATCCTATCAACCTATAAGACAATGAGGGTACGGCCTAATATCACGTACGGCCTATCATTCATGATTCACAACATTCTATATATATCTATATACCTATGTCCCAGGTCACATCCATAACAATCCCGTATCAGGAGACCGGCAAGGTATCAATCATCTCAATCGACTCTCATCCGTATACCAACATATCACCAAATCATCATATCGAATCATACATTCTTTTTATCACATTGATATCTCACATCGAATCAAAGTTATATATATATATATATATATACATTCTACCTTTACTATAAGCATACACACACACCCGAACCATACAATCAGTTTTTAAAAGATGTGAATCGTAGTTTTGAAAATAAGGGCTACGGTGTTTTTAAGGAAAAGATATCTTTTGAAAATCCGTAACTTCCCTCAAGGTATCTGTTTAAAAGATGCATACGATTCTTCGGTTTGGAAATAGGTATGGTTTGGATGACACACCTACGTCGACTATCTAGTCCTATAGTACCCTAAATGGCAATATCATCAAATATCATCCTCAACTTCTGTCATCACATACTAGTCGTATCATATCACTTCTAACTATCCTTAGTTTCTAATATGGTTCTCTAACTACCTTTTTACTCTAACTATAGTTTTCTATTAAAGGTTTCATTAATCAAAATCTACATATAAATCGGTTTCCATCAAGGTGTGCGGGGGTGTTATACGCCATCCACCCGACTTCCCCCGTAGATATAGATCTACTCACCTCGATTCTTGCTTGCCGATGTCGATGTCGCCACGCTCATCCTCATCGTCTCGAAGTCCACGTGGGGGTACCTACAACCAATACACCATCGCAATGCATATTAAAATCAAGTCGGAAAACCAAAATGACATGCGAATCGCTTATAGGTTAGAACCTATAGCCTACGCCTGCAAAACCACCAAACAACCCCCGTCGCTGACGTACAAACATCAGATGACGGAACACAATATCAAATACCAAAAATCAAGTTAAAACGAAATCGCAAAGCAAAGCAGCAACTCAAGAAAATGGTCCCAGATTTTACCCTAGGCCAAATTGGTCAATTCTGCACATATGGAGGGTCTAATTTACTGATATAGGAGCTACAGAACAAGCACGAGTCAATTTGGAAGTACCAAGGCCGCAATTTGCGGCCCAAATTATTAAATCTGCCACCTTGGTAGGGGGTTTGGGGCTCTGGTCTTCAGGGTAGCTTCTAGGTTGCATGCATGACTCACAGTAATCGCTAAATAATTTTTAGGATCCCCGGGTGTTAGCAGATTCCAAAATACCCTCACAATTCACACAATTATTCGATGTCGGGGTTTCTAAGTTCGTATTCTGGGGGTTAAGTCTCAGGTTTTTGTCAGTATACGATCCCTACAGGGGTTATAAGGTCTCTACTAATCTCAATTACACATCACCACTCAAGATTCCCTCAAACCCTAACTTGAAATTTTCAAAGCTCACTAAACAACACTATATCAATTCTAAACATGTATAGGTGCTAAGGTAATTGAATTACAATACTAATGGTGGAGAAATTACCTCATTTGGGCAACCCAAGAAAAACCCTAGATTGCCAATGTTGTCAAAATCCCATTTTTCTTGGTCCAATGTGTAGTGGAGAAGGAGGGGATCAACTTTTGTGAAGGGAGTATAGGGTTTAAGTGAATGTTTAGAGATGGATCTTGGGGTAGAGGTGGAGGGAAGTGAGTTGAAGGAGGAGATGAAAACAAATAGGGGAGGATGAAGATGGCTGCCCTCTCTCTTTTCTCTCTTTTCTCTCTTATGCTCACCCTCACTCACTATTTACCCTTTTACCCTTTCTCTTTTTAATCTTTTCATATTTATTTAAAACCAAATCATATAATACCCCAAAACAACACAAGAAACAACATGTAACCAGAATGCGACATGCCATGGTGCACTAGCCAGGAAAAACTGTAAAAACACGGATTTGGCCTAATCGCCATTAGCAGTGCACTAATCGGGTTTTCATTTAAACTGCATATAATAAATCTTTAAAATGCCAAATCCTTTAAATATATTTTTAAATGAATAAATCATTTTAATTCCCAATTATTTCACAATTATTAGTATATATATTTATACCCTTTTTCGAAAACCCCAATTTCGCAAATTGGGAAGTTTTCGGGAAATATATTTTAATATTAAATTCCAAAAATAATATTTATATTTTTTGAAATGTTACAATCTTCCCCCCTTAAATAAATTCGGTCCCCGAATTTAAATTTAAACCCCCAAATGCTAAAACATTTCAATAATCAACTCAAATCAACGTGGCTCCGAAATCATGGAAGATACAGAATAACACAGCGCGTCAGTGAGCATGAAAACGAGTACAAAAACTCAAAAATCGAACTCCGTCATGCGTCACGCAAATCATCGGGTTTGCACACATATCATCGGAGTTACAAAGGATATACAGATCTCAAAATCCAATGCCGAAATCCAATATACACTAGTCAAATACTATAACATGTATATAGTACGCATACTTGAAAAATCTCCAAAAACCAAATAAAATACATGCAAAATCTTTTCTGAATCGCCGTGTGATGCGTAACTCACGGCTTTAGTGACGGACGCTCATTTGTAAAATAATAATATATGTCCATATATGTTTTGCTAAATATACGTTCCGTCGTTTCAAAATATTCCAACAAGGTTTTCCTTTATAAACGTTTGTGTCGCTCACGGACACGTAGGAAATATCGAGACTATAGCTCCTTTTGAAAACCCTCTTGAAAATATTTTAATGCATGCAAAGTACTCAGGTACTGTCTTCAGATCAGTCTTGTTTGGCTACTACACAATATAGTGCCCAACATGAAAACAAAGTGCTCAAAAGCAAAATCAGTCTCAAAAGGCATATCCAATAATCACATGCGTCTGGTGCGCACAGAAATCAAATCCAAAAATACGCACAAAGAAAAACTAAGTGCAACAAGTGTGCACAAAAGCATATGTCCACTGCAACGGGTGTGCACGACAACAATATCTGGTGCATCTATTGTGCACGAAAATCTCAAATCTGGTGTATCAAATGCGCGAAATACAAGTACGGTGCAACCAATACACGAAAATCATATTAATAACTCAAATGCGTATAAGAACGACACCGAGTGTACAAAGGTGTATAAATCAAAAACGTGTGCAACTATGAGCACAAATCCATATCAATGCACTACAAGCACATGTGAGCTATACCGAGTATAAAAATCACGTCATCCATATGAAATCCACGAAATCATAAATACATGCTACGAAGGTACAAAATTGACATCAAATGCAATGGATATGCACAAATCGCAAATCAACACAATGGTGTATAAAATATATATCAGGTGCGATAACTATGCGCAAAAATGTAAATACCCAGTAGGTGCAGCCATGGTGCACGAAAACGATATCATGAAACTCAATCCTCAAAACTCAAATCCAAGCAATATAAGCGTGATACTCGGATCACAAACGCAAATCGCAACAAATGACATTGAGGTACACTTCCTACAATGTCGAAAAATAAATCGGTGCGCCTAAAATCGGCAGAACAAGAACATCCGCTTGCCTCCTGCTCACGGTTTGGCGTCCTCAGTCTCTGGGTCCTTATCTTCTCTGCAGATTCACCAATCTCGCAATCCATCGGCTCATCGGCCCGGTCAGGTGTGCTAACGGGAACGATTCCGCTCTAGCACTTCTCTGGCCATCTCTCGGCCAATCATCACGACCACTCGTAAAGCAGCATGTTACTGGCGTCGGCCTCTGGTCCTCTGAATACACGTGACACAACTGATCCTGGGTGCAAATCTCATTGCAGCAGTATCCTGGAAGGAAGCATGCTCAAGGTCTCTTCCAGTCTCTCCTATGCCGAACTGTACGGAGGCTGGTACTCTTACATAATCTTTTCTCGTTTTCTTGACATCTGCGTGTTCCACACACATTTCCTCGGGAACTGGCCGTATCCCAACGCCTCTGTATGCATATCAGATCTCTAATCTCGAAGGGGAGTAGCAACAGCTCGTCAGCATCTCGCATGAACCTCTGGCTCTACTCGTCTTTACCATCGTCCGCTTCGACGTCGCGTCTTGCTATCTGCGTACTGCTACTGTTCTCGGCCACGGTCAATCCGAAGTCTCTCACACGGACTCAAAATCACCTACTCTGTATCTTCTTCACTCTATAGAAGATATCTGGCCGAACACGTCCTCGGGAACTGTCCCAACCATCGGAGGAATACTCAATACTCGCCCGTTCTCTATCAACTCACAACGCATCTGAGTGAGGTCCTCTATCCGAAACTGGTCAGCTTGCTGATCTCTTATCACATGATATCTGGACAACATTAAACCTTTCGATCGAGTCATCAAAGTTCCAAAATTTTCCGAAGGCTCAACACCTGAGCACAGTCTAAAAATATCTGGTACATACCACAGTGCCTCTGGACCAGCCGTAGAAGGGCAAACCCAAGCCTTACTAATGGCACCGCTAAACTGCCGCAAACCCTAAGGTTCAAAAGCGGTTCCATGGTCATCAAGTCGAGTTAGGGTTTCATTCTTCTAGAGGGTCCACAGAATTACCTGCATGTTCTTCCGAATACTTAAACTGGGAAAAATAGGATTCTGACATTCGTTCGAACTTTTTAACTTCGCCTAGCCGACATGTGAATACCCTTCGTCCGCATGCTAAACAATGTCTCAATCCTCCAGGAAAGATGATACACCAACGGTCATCTTTGGATCGGTCTACTCTAGATCTGAGTAAGACTCTCCACACTGAAAATCTTCAACTCAACTGGGCCTGCGTCGGCGCATCAATCTGACGAATCACCTTCGTCTCTCAAATCGGGATAGGCTAACTATCCTCTGTCGCATCTCTGCCAGGAAGCTCCAGCGATCTCAGCTCGTAAGCTCTGGAAATGACATCCCGTCAATCTCAGCAACAGCTGGGTCATCTGTCTGCACGGTAGATGACATCGCAATCTCTGAGGTATGTTGTACATCAACAGTCCTCTCGCAACTGGCAGCTCTAACAATGGCCCGATCATCCGGTGCAAAACCAAACACTCGCCTCAACAGGAGTCACAACACAACACTACATCGAGACGTTCCCATGTCACCAGAAACACAATGGCCAGCCCTCGTACCAGACGAGCTCGCCCTGACCGCAACACTAGCAGCAGCTCAAACCATGGTGACAGAAACCTCCATCGAGTATCGAAGAAATCAGATCAAGGGCATGAAAGAAAGCGACAGATCCAGAGTGGATACATGATCATAGGAAGGAACAACATCAATGAGAGTATGATCACAGAAACGAATAGAATCAAGGATCTCAAATGGATGTATAATCATGGGTATGAAGAGAATCATAAGTTTCAAAAATATGTACACCCTAAGATTTATTAAGTGGAGTATTGTATCGTAAATATGTCGCAGAACATACGTATGGTACGTCACTCTACTCAAGCTACCCACTCCATCAATCAGGGTCAACCTATGAAATGAAAGTTCGGGTCTAATACCCCCATGTTCAAGTCTAAGTTTCATAAGGTCAAGCCTAGGTTCCGAAATATATACCCGTCCTAGACTCCGCATAGTCAAACATAGATTCGAACCAAGGTTAAACCTAGCACTCCGATACCAACTTTGTCATGACCCGAAATATTAGCTCGTGACCAGCACTTAAATCACGCAACGTCTAAAGGCGTAACGAAATTCAAGTAAGCTGAAACCCAGAAATCTAAACCTTTTTAAGAAAATAAAGGAGGTGAAGTTTTGAAATAAAGGTATAATGAAATCAAGTTTCTAAAAAGCATGGCAAAGGAACATGAATAATGCAAGTAAAATTTACCAGTTTGAAAACATGTTTCGTCTTTTTATAAAAATTCGGACAGCACCTCCTTTATATTTTTTGATCCAAAACGAAATACATAACAAGACTAATGGCATCCCAAGCGGGAGCTAGCTCTTCGCCAACCGGCGGATCACAACCACGCAAAGTATAAAAATAAGTATACGACGCCCAACGGCGAAGATCACCACAAAAGATAAAGAAATAAGCAAGACATCAAAACCATAAGTAGCGGAAATCCCCTCGCTAAGTCTCGCAACCACAAATCTTACTAAGTCTCATTACTTACACAAATACTAATTTTGATTGATGGAGTTGACTAGATACAATAAGAAATATAAATACAAAAGTGGGTACGATACAAATGCCCCACCTACCAATGCAAAACACAAATAAAGCTATGTGCCAGCGATGCCGCTACGGATCCATGCGGTCAACCTGCAAGAACTGTGGCACAACGGGGGTGAGTTGCCAACTCGTGAGTAGAAAAACATCTACAGATAGAAATCGAATAAACAACGACTCCTAGGTCAACTATATCATAAAGGTGATACTATGATATCTAGGGTGACCGGTCTGCATATGTGCCAACAATGAAATCAATACCAATATGTATGCGGATATAATCCAACAATATAATCAATGTATATATGCATGTGGATCTCTTCCAACATATAATCAATGTATGTATGCATGTGGATCTCGTCTAACCATATAATCAATGTCTGTGAATATCATAAAAGCATATGCATGAAAGTATGAGGATATAAATCAACGGGTGTGCCTCGCGACACATCAAAATCATGGAACCTGAGTGTCCAGCATCGACACTCGAAACATCATGAAAACCGTGTCCAGCATCGACACGTAAATCCTCATATATCTCAGGCGCCGCGTCCTCAGATCGGCCCTCAGGCGCCGCACACCCTGGTCGGCCCTCATATCCATCTCGCTACTCCGGTCGGTATCCTCCGGATAACCGCCGAGTCCAAATACTATCACCGGTAGGTAGTGCTCCCCTGCCAGGCTCACCGTCTAACATATACGAGTCTTCTTGCCCTGCGGTGCCTCACCGGGTCCACCATGTACCCGCAGACGGTGCCTACCGCTCCTCGAATCGGGTTTCACATGCCACTCTCAGAACCGAAAAAACACATGGTGGACGCACTGAAATATCATATCAAGAGAAACCGGGTTTTTAAAACAGTACATGCTTTCCTTTGAAATCGCCACGGTTCTCAAATCCAGAAATCTCATGAAAACAGCATATCTCAATACGTAAAAGCGTAAAGCATGATGTATGCGACATATAACAGAAATGTAAGCATATCCGTATATCATGCAACATGGAACAGTAATATGCACATATCGAGGGAAAACCGCTCTTTTAAATGAATCCAGTTTTAAAATATATCATGCGGTTCCCAAATCTCCAAAATCGAATGCAATACCGTATAAAGGTGCATATGTGTATATACGCAAGTATGGACGTACAAATGTGTATGTCCACAAGTATGGTGTACAATATGTATTTACGCAAGTATAGTGTACAATATGTATGTCATGATGCAGCAACCCTACTGTGTAGTGACATGGAAATTATCGATGATGAAGTGTGTGAGCCGGCAAATCTGTGTACGTGTAACATACGCATCATCGATATTGGTGTAAGTGTACTAGCACAGGTATAAGTAATGCAATGTGAATAACATGAATGCATCATAAGGTAAATCGTCGGCTAAAAGCTATAAGGTATACGTGTCGACAAGACCGAGTCGGTGAATCTATCAATCGGCATCCAGCCTAACAACTGTTAGTTATATGTATGCCCTAGAGGCCATTACTGTACATACGATGTATATTGTAGTGGATGCTAGGACATATATAGGGAGGACTTTCTTGCTCGACATGATAGTATGCTATCTGGTTGTACTTTATCTTAACATGTACTCTGATTGTCTCTATGTTACATGTTGATAAAGCCCTTAGGATATGTACTCGACTACTGGGACTATGATGAGATCATACTAGTGGGGCCACGGTAGTCGACAAGTACATCCTATAACTGTTCCTAGTCGAGGGTGTATCGAGACAGGGCATCGATACACCAGTGTAGACTAGCGTATACGCATCTTGACCCATATGATGGGCGATGGATGATCCCATATCCATCGGTGTTTGACATCAAGGATGGTGTACGGGTGCTCAGTGGAGACTGGGTACACTGGACGGGCTCGCCGAGAACTCCCAGATGGTATTATACCTCACGTCAGATGGCAGTTCTCCGGTGACACTGGTACAGAGTAGTCTGTTAACCCGAGATCGTCATAGAGTCTTGTGTGATTCCCGCTGTGCTTTGATTTCCATCATACCACGTCCAAGAGGGCGTGCAAAAAGGTGGCTTTTGGGTACAGTCCCGAATCACATGGAGGCAATGAGCGATAGGAGGGGATTCGTCTCTCCCGGTATAGGGAGTTGATGTTGCGCTGTGTTCGATTGGCTATAACCGGAAATCCCTGGCCAGGGTTGCTGAGATTTACCGGTAATTGTTGTCAGTAGTTTCTCGAACTGTTATAGACCTCAAATCGACACGACTTATCGAGCTACTGGGGTCTGACGTTTACCACCCCTAGGCGAGATATGCGACATATCAGACGACGAGACCGGACTGTACGGGAGTGTTACTGTTTGGATTCACAGGAGAATGTACAGGCTTGCTTGTTGATCTTCTGATCGCTCAATACCTGGGTGGCTGTTACGTTTAGCTGACCGCTTGCAGCTTGTGGGTGTTTGATATGATCATCACCTACTGCCGGCGTATTGACGATTCTTTAGAGTCCTACACAGAGGTTTCTTGACTCAGGAAAAACGAAGTAGGAGCACATATGTGATATGTGTGGGACCGAGGATAATGCGGTATGTGATACCGTATTGGATTCTCGCGATATGAGATATCGGCCGGGTATATGTGATATAGCCGGGTCATCGTATTAGTCGGTTATATGCGATATAGCCGGATTGTCGGATCAAGTGTTGATTTGATAATTTAATGTATAATAATATATATGATATATTAAATTACATTAACTAATATTAGCTCACTAAAAGATTCATTTTCTCACGGGATAATACATTGATATATATGCGATATATGTTAATTGTATTATTTTCTATTGTTACAAAATATATTGTATATGTGATATATAATATTGTAACATGTTAGGGTTACAAGTTTAACAATGGTTTAGGGTTAAAACTTGGTTAGGGTTTGGATTAGGGTTAGCTTTTGCATGAAGCTTCCATGAAGCTTCATGAAGCTTTGACTTTGTGGTTGCTTGATATTTTGTGAAGATATTATGTTAACCCAATCCAAACCATTAACTCTAGTTAACTCTCTACAAGGGTTAACTCTTTCATGCTTAACCCTTGGTTAGATTTGTAACCACTACAATATTTCATTTTTCATCACAAAAGGATTAAGTGATCATATTCATTCTTCTTCTTCTTCCTTGGTTTTCTTCTTGAAAAAGCTTTCTTTTATGATGAAAGTGGGTGCGAAAAAGATTATAAATGAGAGCAAAAATCCTATTTCATCATCCTCATCTATCCTTGCCATTTAGATGAGGGTGTTCACTTCATATTATGAGTGTTAGCTTGTGTTAACGAAACTTCAAGGTAGATCATCTTTGTATCGAAGATCGGAAGCAAAGGTTGCATCATTCTCTTCGTGAAGCCTCTCGAGAGTCCAGAACACGATGATCGCAGCGAAGGGACCTCAACATGGAGCTTAAGAAGTGAAGGACTGGATCTACAAAGGTTGTAATCTCTCTCACTTAGTGTTAAAGTGTTTAACATGCTAGTTTTCGCCTGAACCCTAGTTTAAAGATCCGGCTTCGGGTTGTTTGGCACGGCTAAAATTTTAATCGGGCATGGTTGATGCCTCGTAGACCCTTGTGCGCGTGCCTAGCAACCCTACAACAACATCGCGTATGGTATAATCCATCGTACGGCAACCTCTAGTCAAGGGTAAGGATCAATCATCAAATCAAACTCATCACGCACGGAAAATCATTGTACGGCGGCATTAAGCTAATAGGAAGCCTATCAACCTATAAGACAATGAGGGTACGGCCTAATATCACGTACGACCTATCATTCATGATTCACAACATTCAATATATATCTATATACCTATGTCCCAGGTCACATCCATAACAATCCCGTATCAGGGGACCGGCAAGGTATCAATCATCTCAATCGACTCTCATCCGTATACCAACATATCACCAAGTCATCATATCGAATCGTACATTCTTTTTATCACATTTATATCTCACATCGAATCAAAGTTATATATATATATATATATATACATTCTACCTTTACTATAAGCATACTTATCTAATCTAACATGCACACCCGAACCATACAATCAGTTTTTAAAATATGCGAATCATAGTTTTGAAAATAGGGGCTACGGTGTTTTTAAGGAAAATATATCTTTTGAAAATCCGTAACTTCCCTCAAGGTATCTGTTTAAAAGATGCATACGATTCTTCGGTTTGGAAATAGGTATGGTTCGGATGACACACCTACGTCGATTATCTAGTCCTATAGTACCCTAAACGGCAATATCATCAAATATCATCCTCAAGTTCCGTCATCACATACTAGTCGTATCATATCACTTCTAACTATCCTTAGTTTCTAATATGGTTCTCTAACTACCTTTTTACTCTAACTATAGTTTTCTATTAAAGGTTTCATTAACCAAAATCTACATATAAATCGGTTTCCATCAAGGTGTGCGGGGGTGCTATACGCCATCCACCCGACTTCCCTCGTAGATATAGATCTACTCACATCGATTCTTGCTTGCCGATGTCGATGTCGCCACGCTCATCCTCATCGTCTCGAAGTCCACGTGGGGGTACCTACAACCAATACACCATCGCAATGCATATTAAAATCAAGTCGGAAAACCAAAACGGCATGCGAATCGCTTATAGGTTAGAACCTATAGCCTACGCCTGCAAAACCACCAAAAAAAAACCCGTCGCTGACGTACAAATATCAGACGACGGAACACAATATCAAATACCAAAAATCAAGTTAAAACGAAATCGCAAAATAAAGCAGCAACTCAAGAAAATGGTCCCGGATTTTACCCTAAGCCAAATTGGTCAATTCTGCACATATGGAGGGTCTAATTTACTGATATAGGAGCTACAGAACAAGCACGAGTCAATTTGGAAGTACCAAGGCCGCAATTTGCGGCCCAAATTATTAAATCTACGGCCTGGGTAGGGGGTTTGGGGCTCTGGTCTTCAGGGTAGCTTCTAGGTTGCCTGCATGACTCACAGTAATCGCTAAATAATTTTTAGGATCCCCGGGTGTTAGCAGATTCCAAAATACCCTCACAATTCACACAATTATCCGATGTCGGGGTTTCTAAGTTCGTATTCTGGGGGTTAAGTCTCAGGTTTTTGTCAGTATACGATCCCTACAGGGGTTATAAGGTCTCTACTAATCTCAATTACACATCACCACTCAAGATTCCCTCAAACCCTAACTTGAAATTTTCAAAGCTCACTAAACAACACTATATCGATTCTAAACATGTATAAGTGCTAAGGTAATTGAATTACAATACTAATGGTGGATAAATTACCTCATTTGGGCAACCCAAGAAAACCCTAGATTGCCAATGTTGTCAAAATCCCACTTTTTTGGTCCAATGTGTAGAGAAGAAGGAAGGGATCAAATTTTGTGAAGGGAGTATATGGTTTAGGTAAATGTTTGGAGATGGATCTTGGGGTAGAGGTGGAGGGAAGTGAGTTGAAGGAGGAGATGAAAACAAATGGGGGAGGATGAAGATGGCTGCCCTCTCTCTCTCTCTCTTTTCTGATGGCTGCCCCCCCCCCCCTCTCTCTCTCTTTTCTCTCTTATTCTCACCCTCACTCACTATTTACCCTTTTACCCTTTCTCTTTTTAATCTTTTCTTATTTATTTAAAACCAAATCATATAATACCCCAAAACAACACAAGAAACAACATATAACCAGAATGCGACATGCCATGGTGCACTAGCCATGAAAAACTGTAAAAACACGGATTTGGCCTAATCGCGATTAGCAGTGCATTAATCGGGTTTTCATTTAAACTGCATATAATAAATCTTTAAAATGCCAAATCCTTTAAATATATTTTTAAATGAATAAATCATTTTAATTCCTAATTATTTCACAATTATTAGTATATATATTTATACCCTTTTTCGAAAACCCCAATTTCGCAAATCGGACAGTTTTTGGGAAATATATTATTTTAATATTAAATTCAAAAAATAATATTTTATATTTTCTGAAATGTTACAACACTAAAAGACACCTATATGAACATCATGTGCCGTTGTCCCATGGGTTTTGACGGGGCCTTGTACGTACATGTTACCATAGTCCACAAGATAGTTGGACTCCTCTCATA
Source organism: Agapanthus africanus (assembly GCA_030015575.1). Taxonomy (NCBI): domain Eukaryota; kingdom Viridiplantae; phylum Streptophyta; class Magnoliopsida; order Asparagales; family Amaryllidaceae; genus Agapanthus; species Agapanthus africanus. The sequence continues at coordinate 340,016,430 of CM057339.1, forward strand.
TACACTGATACATTCTGTACCAAACTATAAACAACTACATTGGTATAGCAAAATACCTGTTTATATTATCAGCTCTCTCTCCTCTTTACTTGCATATTCCATCCTTATCTTTGGGACTTACCCAGCGCTAGTTCGCCGACGACATTCCTGTTTCTTTCTTTTTTTAAAATGTTCGTCAGGAAAACCAGACACTCAGGAGACCGAGCCCAGCCAGGAGTACTTGGAGCAGATTGAGGCCCAGATAGACTTCTAGATTACTTGTACTTATTTCTTTTCATTGTATGCCACTGTTTAGGCATTGCTTTCAACATTGTACATTTCCTTTTTAAATCAGTTGTAATATAAAGAAAGAATGTTAATAAAAGTTATTGTTTATTATTACATCTCTTGTCATTCTTGTGGATTCATTTATATTTCTTATTTACGCTTGACGTGCTTACTTCTGAGTAAATACGTCGTGGCCCGTCACGTCTACTTCTCCGTATACTGGGATGCGGGGCCGGTATTTTTAATGCGGAGTGCATGGAAAAAGAGGGGCGAGGAGTGTCCTAAGGACACGGGCATGGCGCGTGGGCGTGTGCGGGTAGAGGGTAGGGTGATATTTATAGGGTTAGGCTAGGATTAGGGTAGATGAAAGGTTAAAATGAAAAATGTGATAAAATGTATTAAAAATGTATTAAAAGTGGAGTAATTGGGGTTTTCTGAATTCTCCGGAACCGATCTCAATATTTAAGGTATACAGGGGGTTGAGAAACTCAAAAGGCATAACTCCCATGTTGGGGACTCGGCCGTCCGGCGGCGCCGGCCCGAGTCGGTCGGTCCGCCGGCCGACTCGGCCAAGTCAGGGCATGGGAAGGTGGGGGTCTCCTGACGTACACTCTGGTATATTTACTTTTTCAGGTGTAGTTCAAAGTTTGGGAGTTATTGTGTGTGGACTGTTGGGCTTCCAAAGAATTTAAAACAAAATAATATTAAAAAATAATGTGGGACAAGGGATTTGAACTCTGGTGGCTTGATTCACCAGTGCAAGGTATTACCAATGAGCTACAAGCTCCTTCTTGTAATTAAATTGCTAATTAATTACTTAGGTCATGTGCTCAGGCAATAAATACCCCTTTAAGGATTTTGAAAAAAACAATTTAAAAATTTGTATGGAAAAAGTGTATAAGAAAATTAGGGTTGTTACATTCTACCCTCCTTATAAAAATTTCGTCCTCGAAATTTGTAAAAGGAAAGTGTAACAGACTCAAGAAAAGTTTGGTGATCGGAGTATAGATAGTGTATGAAAATATTTAGAAGAAAGAAATATTGCAAAAAGTTTTGGTCAAAGTGAGGGAGTTACCTGGGTTACCTTGGTTCACAGTCTCAGGTTCTATGGCTGCTAAGGTGGAGGCTTGACGTCTCGGCACATTTTTCTGTGTAAGCCGGTACATCGATGCCTGACTAGGTAAAGGTGGTCCATGTGGAGGTAGTGCTGGGAGTGTAGGACGAGTTGCAGGAGCCTGGATAGCTGGCCGCTGCGAGTAGTTGATGGGTGTGTGAGTTGAGTTGCGTCTATAGGGACAATCTCCAATTCTATGATCGGATGCGCCACAAACTAGGTACATGCCTTTTGGGCGCCTACAGTCCTTCCACAAGTGTCCATCCCTATGGCAGTAGTAACAAAAATCTGGACTTGACCGGTTAATTGTTTCCTTCTGTCTCTTGGGTTTTGCAGGTTGGGTAGGGCAGGCTCCTCTTGCCATTTGGGTGGCAGAGCGCTTTATATTGTGTGCTTCTGCTTCTGATCGGTTCACTAATATAGCAGTCTGCTGCTGCAGTCCAATCAGGATGCTTCGAATTTCTTCAAGTAGAACCATTTGCTCGTTGGGTGGAGCAGGATCGGCAGGTGTGATTGGTAGTGGAGGTGGAGGTATGTTGTTGACATTGGTGCTGGTGTTGTTTGGTGAATCCATAACCTTGAATGAAAAATTTAGGTTAGGACAGATTCAAAGTATATGATTCAAAGAATAAGAAATGATGGGATTCAAGGAACATGAATTGTAAAGAATGTTTTAGTTGCTGGTTCTTGTGTTTCATATTGCTTAGGGTTCCATACAGCTCTGACCTGCATGGGCCACCAACAAAACCTGTCATGCCCCGCTTCCCGGTATACGGCGAAGGGGACGCGACTGGTCCGCTTAGCGTATTTACTTCAGAGTAAATACGTAGCGGACCAGTCGCGTCCCCTTCGCCGTATATCGGGAAGCGGGGCGTGACACCATGTTTGAGGCGGAGTTCTAGTTTAGGGACAACTCGGTCCTTTATTGCCATGTTTGAGGCAAGGTTCTAGTTTAGGGACATCTCAGTCCGATACCGCCATGTTTGAGGCGAGTAATTAGTTTAAGGACTTTCCGGTCTTTTGTTGCCGTTTTTGAGGCAAAGGAGCTTTGTGTATACTACTTTCAGAGTTAAGACTTAGGAAGATAGCGAGCGGACACAAGCATCGTCATCTATCATTGATCAAAGTTGTAACTCGTCAGGCATAGTATTTTTTGAGGAATCGACCGTTTATTGGCCTGAAGGGTCTTTCGCTATACATATCCATGAGCAGCTATGCTCCACCTTGGTAGACTTTTATCTATAATGTACGTGCCTTCATAGTTCGGCTCGAATTTCTCCCGTTTTGCACGATTGGAGATCATGGGTCTTTTGACGACGAGGACGAGTTCGTCTTGGCGAAAGGTTCTCAGCCTGGTCAATTTTTCATATGACCGCGTCATCCTTGCCTTATAATGCTCCAAATTTTGCTGTGCTATAAGGCGAGTTTCGTCAAGGTCAATTTCCTCGGGGATTTTTTTCTTTCCTTTTGTCTCTTTTGCTCGAACCTTTGTTTGTAGGTCCAAGGTTCTTCTTAGGCAGCGTGCGGTTATGCAACTGAATGTTCTCACAGTTCTTCTCCTCCACTTCTTTTTCGGAGGTGGAGTCTCTGAAGAGAGGGCTGAGGGGTATTTTGTCCTCAAAGTCGCTCCCGAAGATAAGAACTTGGGGTTTTCCCCCTTCCGAACTGGTATCAATTATATGACAGTTGCCAGCCGTTTTTTCATGCGCGTTTGTCGCACTATTTTGCAGTCGATGAGCACGAGCTTCGCGTTTCATCCTCTTGAAGTGTTTTTGATGGGCAACGTATCCTTGCCACCACTTTTTGAAGGCACTGCATTCCTCGGTGGGGTGGGTAACCCTCCGATGATACAGGCAGTAGTTTGGATGTGAATCCTCTCCGTCGAGGCATATGACCCCGGGAGTGCATCCTACGAGAGGTGGCGGCTTCATTCCTCTTGACAGAGCTTTGGCGAACCGCTTCTCTGCCTTGATCCTGCTCTTATTTATTGCAGGTATGCTTCGGTTTGGTTGGAGTACATTACGACTCGTTCTCGCCGCAGCTCCTTCATCCTGACGTTGACGCTTAGCCTTTTCGTATATGGCCGTTCGCGTTCTCGGTCAGCTTTGCTTTTTCGAAAAGCTTCATTTAACAGCCTCGATCGGGTCTTCTGGCAGTTCCGAGGATTTTAGTGTCGATCCTGCCCCCAGTTCCTCTGCGTTTTTTTCTGACGAATGAGAGACCATGTGGCAACTTGCTACATCGTCTTCGGTTTCTTCAGATGAGTCATTTTCCTCATTGTTGTCACTATCTTCGTTCTCAAGAATATGTTTGAGGAACTCTTCGAGAGTGACCGGTGTCCGCGTCTTCTGGTTATACTCCTCTAGTGCGTCAATGTACTTTTGTAGGCATGTGCACTTGTCGTCATACTCGGCAAGTTGCACAAGCTTCTTGGTCTTCTTCTTTTTCTTTGAAGACTTTGAAAGCTCGACTTGGGGATTTTGCCCTTTGTCAGCAACTTTCAGTACGGGACGCGATTTTAGCATCCCTTCGATAATTTCATGTTCAAGTAGGCTTTTCCACCTGACTGCTAGACATGCCTGTGGATCCTTCAGCATTCTTTTGGTTTTTGCTGAAAGAACGACTTTTGTTTTTTGCTGAAAGAACGACTTCATATAGAGTTTCTTCCATGAGTGAGAATGATGCTCCCAGCGCATCCACCTTTTTAGGAGTGTGCTTCTGCAGCGGATTTACCCTCCAGTTCTCAGACAGCGCGAATTTTCCCTGTTGATACTGGCCCTCGACCCAGTTCTTGAAGACGTAGCAATCTTCAATCGGGTGGCTCACCATTCTGTGATAGAAGTAGTAGTTGGGGTTATTGACGTCGCCGGGTTGCGGTGGACGCCGTGGGTCTAGTAATGTGATGAGTTTATTACGCACTGCCAACTCAAAGAGTCTCCTTGTCTTATCGCGGGGAAACGAGTAAGCACGTCCTAGTCTTTCCTCCAAGGATGGGCGCGGACGCGCGTTGTTTTGGCGAACAGCCGGTTTTGGCTACTCGGTTGTTGTTGCGTGTTGGCAACGAAAGCCGCTTTACCTTTAGCCTTGTTATTTCGAGGGTCCTTATTTGAAGAGGAAGGCCCGTGGCCCATCTGATCCATTTGGGCCAGTTTATCGATCAGAGCCTGGAAGGTGGTCGGCTTGAAGAATGTCATGAACTGGGATACAGTCGTTTGAGGATCAAGGGTCCCGATGAACATGCCCACAGCGGGAGATTTTTCGATGCGTTGTTTGCACTTTGACCATAGGTTCCGCCACCGGATCGCGTATTGGACCTAGGTTTCTCCTAGCCTTACCCTGGAATTGATTAACGCCGTGATCGAGGTGCGCCGCTCGCGCTGTCGAACCGTTGTGTTAACAGTAGTTCCATCTCTGTGAATGTCTTTACGGAGTCATTTGGAAGCTTTGAGTACCATTCAAAGGCCGCTTCTGACAAGTTGCCAACGAACTGGCGAAGCAGCAGTTTGTCGTTGACTCCAGTGTTGCTGCACAGAGCTTTGAACTGCGTGACGTGCTGGTGTAGGTTGCCTGTCCCTTTGTACACATGGAACTTGGGGATCTTATATCCTGGTGGGTATTTAATTTGGTCATACCAGCCTGAATACGGCCGCCCGGTTCTGACGATTTGGCTAGCCGCTTCATTAGCTTGATGAGCTCTTATTTATTGAGCTATATAATCATCAAGAGCAGCCTTGGAGATCGTTTCCTCCTTGGCTGTTGATAAATCCGGAGGAGGGTTTGATGTTTCCTCTCTGTCATCCTCGATGATTATCGGCGGATCCCCGGCTGTGGGTTCTGGCTGGATCATCATTCCAACCATTTCCTAGAACAAAAGCGCCATCTGCTTTATGTTAGCAGCTTGTTCTGCGGCCTTCTTATCTTTTCTTTCAAGCACCCTTCGCAGGAACTCTGTATCAGTCTCCTGCTCTTGGCCCTGTTCGGCTGCTGTGTCCGGACTTTCTTTCTGTCCGGTGAGTGCTGCCATTTTAGTTAGCATTTCCTGGAGCTTTTGTTGTTGCTCCTGAGCTTTTGTCAGGGACCGAGTTTGCGGTCGATGACCTACGGAAGCATGGATTTCTTCTTTCCCGGAAGCCATGTGGACCGTATGTACGATCATGCCCCTAGACTTAGGGCGTTTGGGTCCAGCGCCTTTGGAATTTGCCGCAGGCGGTGGGATTTTCTCCGGCCTCGTCCTTTTATGGGACGTCAAAGTTAAAGGAGCCGTTATAACAGGCACCTGTGTAGAAGAAGTCCCTCGTTGTATGACGGAGGGATGGTCTCTTTCTTGCCGAACCTTCAATTTCTTCGATCGACGAGAGTAGTTCTGGTCAATCACGGAGTCCTGGACTTTTCGCCAGACCCGATGAATTTAGGAGGAGAGACGTTGATGGGACTGCTCTGGCTTTGCCTGCACTGTGGCTTCTGCAGGCGGGGGAGATTTCATTAGCACCGCCATTGGAGAGTTCTTGCATACCCTCCTGAGCAGATCAAAGCTATTCCCGGTTGGAACATCAGCATTAACTTCCACTATTGGAGCTGGTGGGGTAAGTCCAGAGGGGGAGTTGCTCCCATCTTTCCTCACTCGGCGCCTGTGGCGACGTCGAGCATGCCTTCCAGAAGGGACCGCCTCTGTTTTGGAAGCGGCTTCGTCGCGCGCGCAAACGTGCATCTTTTGGAAATTGAGATCGTTTTGACAAATAGTTGCGCACGCAAGCTCGGCCTCGTTTTAAAATTTATAAACCGCAAGTGCACGGCGCGTTGTAGCGAGCCGGCAAGTACAGGTCGATCCGCAGGGAATTGTAGATTAGGTTTTGTTGCTTAAGGTTCAACAAACAAGGAATAGGTTTGGTTGTCACTAAAAAAATAAAATATGAAAACAAGAAAAGAAAGAAAAGATGGTCGTGGCTTTGGCTCAAATGGTTGAAGTGTGGCGATTCCTTTGACGCTCCCTTGATCATGAGTTGTCCGTCCTTGTGTCGATCCCGACGTGAAGCATGACTTTTCAAGACGGTTGCGAAGCACAAATCATCATGTTATCGGATTTCGACACAAAATACGAAACGAGCCCGTTTTGTTCACTTACCGTTTGTATGTCCAAGCTTGAGGTATCAACACTAAGCACAAGGGTTAGCAAGCATACCGCAACATGAAAAACACAAATTAGTGAATGAGAGCAAATAGTTTTAGTGTTAAGTTTGCTAAGTGTTTGTGATAGTATATGGTATATGAAACCAAGAGATTTGTCAAGTCACTTGATCACAAAATACCATATCTAAACTTAGCAACCCCAACACTAAATTGATTCTAACCTTAGGCTTGAAAGATAGGGTTTGTGGAGAGAATATGGTATGTGATGAGGTTACAAAGTAACCATGGAATCAACATACCATATCAAACCAATCCAACTTGCAATACTAAGTTTAGAGTCACATTATAACACATTAAACATTAACAAGAAGAGGAGGAAGGCAAAGCCATTCATCTCACATCCTCACCATAACCACAACCAAAAGATTATCTAAGCATGATAGAAAAAAAGCAAATAACACAATAAGCAAATAAACAAAACAAAAAGAAAGCAATTGTATTAACACTTGAATAAGTTGAGGTACAAGATGTTGGTTACTTGTTCAACCTCCATAATAAAGCTCTCAAAAGAAAGCTCCAAGAGGGAAGAAGAAGAAGAAAACCAAGTTAAGCTCACACAACTCTCAAGCTAAACCAAAAACAAAAGAAAACTATGGAATATACATATGGCCCTTTGCTCAATATCTGTTCTGGTATTTATAGGCTCAACTCCAGAATAAATAAACAATATAGGTGGACTGATGTGACCCTAATAAATGACCATAAGAAAAATGGAGAGATTTGGAGCTAGGGGACCCAGTGATGCCGGTCATGGGGGGTTTTCGCCGATCTAAACTTGGGCAAAGTGGCTCGTTTTGGTGTGGTGGTTTCGAGTGCACTCAACAAGTCTACTGGTATTGTTTGATATTATTATAAAGCCCTGGTTTGTGTTCAGTAGAATTGGAGGGAAACTTGCACTTTCTTTCACATCACAACTTTTTGCATTTATCACACATCACACCCACTTGTGCCCACTTGTGCCATGAGCAGCCCCACCTAGGTCCAAGAACCAAAGAGCTATGTGCACACTTGTATTGTGTTGGACCAAACATGTGTACACATGTTTATTTGCAAAAGAGCTCTTTGGATAACGATCAGTTTTCTGTTCTGATTGCAGTGTCGGCTCACAACTGTCATATCTGTAATTTTGAGTATGTTTTCCAGTATTTTGTCACGAATACCTGTAATCTGTATTTACTGAGAAGACACTAGTTAATAGTACCGATATATAACAAAATAGATAATGAATGAGTGGTATTAAAATGCAGTTTTCTGTGATGAACAAATACCCCAAAACTTATCTTTTGCTCGTCCCGAGCAAAACAAAATCCTAACATCACTTTCACAGGGAACGCGATTGCACTGAGCACATGCAACAAGCCGTTAAACCTCTAGGTGTCCCTAGTAGGAGGAGTGTTGTCTCCTGAGGGTTTTCAGCAGATTACACCCACAAAATCCAGTCAAGTTAACGTCGTGAAAAAACTGTTGATTCTAATCTTAAGGTTAAGAATCAATGCTAGAAGTTCTATCATCCTAATTAGAAACGTCAAACCCTTATTTTTCACTCCTCATAATTTATTTAACATAAACTAATACACGTCTTTATGTGGTTGTGCGAATAATGTCCATAAATTTTTAAGAACCTGATTAGGTTCATCATGTCATAAATACGGACCAAGATAGACTTCTAAAAGATCATACGAGTTTTGAACAGACTCAAGATTTTCTCAAGTTTCGTTCTCTGGTTAAGTTTCAAGTCAGAATTTATATCATTTTTAACAGAGAACGAAGTCTTATTTTTCACTCCTACCTTTTACATGTTATTGTTTATACACACCCTTCGTGATCGTGCAAAAACGTCTTTATAAATATAAACCTTCATATCTCCGCTAAAAAACTGTTTTATAATATAAAACTAGTCTTCGCCAAGATTATTCTCCCACAAAGAACCGTGAGGACTTTTAACTCGGAGAGAATACCTGCTTAGCTTGTTTTATTTAGCGATTGGAAACTTAGCGAGGTTTGGGTCAATGACTCCCAAACCAGATAGTTTTAGGGTATTAAGTGTGGAGACACCCCAAGGACTTAATTACCCAAGTTACCAAGGCCACAAAACAAAAGACTCATTTTGTTTCATTAAAATATTCTGAAAGCAGTGCAAACGTGTTCATGTGGATAAGGTGTGTAATCACTCCAACAAGGTTCCAGATGGGTTATTTTTCAGACTTTTAGCTTCTATTAAAATCTCAATAATATCCATTATATTCACTTCACCTTGTGAACTATTCTTGATATTACTTAATTCAGAACAAACCTGTTTGATCCTAAAGATATTTATCAATTTTCAAAAAGTTTGAGACATGTCAGACATTCATCCAATTCTCAAAAACATATGACACGTGTAAAGTGATATAGAAGACATATATCGGCTACGGTTAAACTCAAAGGAGGATTATCATTCGGGTTTTCAATCTCTCGAAAAGGATTTAGTTGTTTCTATCTTATCAACTGAACCGTCAGACTTCGAGTCTAAGTTCCTCCGCTAGCTAACATGACGAAAAAAGTTTTTATGTTTTTGGAAAAAAATCACTTTTTATGGGTTTTTTAATATGTATGCAATGCAGAATATACACATGATGTAGCAAAATAAACGCAGTGTTCACCCCCAAACCTGAGTTTTACGATGTCCTCATCGTTGCCCCCGTCTCCGGTAGCTAGACTTAGACATCAGGGTGGGAATTTTATTCAAAGAAAAAGAAAAAAACCTAAGACTAATTACAGCATATACAAGTTAAAAGATTGAGTTAGTCCAAAATTAATACCAGCCATTTAAAAATTTTGTTTATATAATGCAAGGGCCGGTAAAAGAAAATGTATATAACGAAAAAGAAAAAGCAAATGTATATGTTAGTTGTTAGTGAAGAGCATGGGTGTGTGAAAGTTGGGATCGGAAGACGTTGAAGGTGAAGATGAAGTTTTGAAGAGGTCAAAGAATTGTTGCTCGAATGAATTGAATGTTCAAGAAGTATGTGTTGAGTTCCAAGGTCAGGTTCGTTCAAAAACTGGAATCCATCCTCAAAAAGTTCAGCAAAAGAAAGGTTCTTAAGATGTTCCCAAATTGATCCTAACTCAAACTCATAAATAATATCAAGTTCATCAGCAAATATCTCCTCAAAACTCTGCATGAAAGACTTTTTCTCAAGGTTGTCTTCCTCCTTATGATCCTACACAATTCTATTCTTATTGCTACAGCTCACTATTCCCAATGCTATTTCTCCCTCATCACATTCACAAATGGGTAGGTACCCATTAAAATCACAAGCTCTCTCTTCTAAAATTGGAGCGCAACAATCAGTCGGTGCAAGAATTTCCTCTTCAAGTAGGATATCGGTTAACTCAACCTCAAGATTATAAGTGACAAGAGGCTCAATAGGTACCTGAAGGCTAGTGTTAAACTGACTCAGAGGGTTTTCTTGTGTGTCCTGATAACACTCGGTCAATTCAATCGTATCATCATCTATGAAATCAACAAAATTTGTTTGATCGTTTATCTCACTCAGGTGACTTCCTAGATGACAGACATTAACATTATTGGGTTCCGATTGACAGTGTTCACTCCCTAGAATCCTCACAGCTAAATGTTTCACTTGTTCCTCGATTCTAGCCAATGATTGAGCTTGAGCAAGAAACAATTGCTCAGATTGTTGTATAAACAGGGCTAGCGTCGAAGCTGTGCGATTCTCAACTGTAGTCATCGCTTCAATACTTTTCTCTAAAGCGGTCAACCTAGCATCCATCTCACTATCATACCCTAATGAAGTGTCGGTTGTTTCAGGTAAGGAGGGTTGTGATGGTGGTGATGCTAAAGCAGTCATCCTATCGACCTCTTTCTCTAAATTTTCAATCATTTGATCTAGGGTTGAAGTGGGACTGGGTTCAAGAGTGTTAGGTGGGTGACCGTTTGCAAAACTCTTGGACGGTTGATCACCCCCTAAGAAAGGACAGTTTTCATGAATGTGAGAAGAATTATGGCAATTTAAACAAACGAATCGGGACTAAGTATAAACAAAAGAATAAGAATCGTGAAAAATCGAATCAAACTGTGTATCACCCATATCAACAAGAATTCACAAAAATCACAAAAACAAAAAATATCACACCCCTAGCAGTCTATGTTATGCTAAGTCAACTAGACCTGCTCAGGAACCTGATTGTCGAAGTAAAACTGTGTCGAGAAACGGGCTCAAGATATACAAATCACAAAGCTAGGTAACTGCAGAGATAAGGGGAGGTTATCCAACGCTTTCGCGAAGTTCCTTAATTAAAATAACCATTTCTCGTGAACACTTGCCTAGACACCCTGTGAACAATATACCGTTAAGCAGTGTTCTAAACACAGTTAACTTCTCCTAATGAGCGCGAAGTCCTTAAAGTCAAATTTCTAGTTGATTTTAAAACTACTGGGGGTATGCAAGAATGCAGTTTTGTGATTTGTGGGCTACGGAGAAAGCTGATGAAATCCTTTACCGTATCTTGTTTTGGTTTCGCGCCCTTAATATCCGTATTAAGATGCAAATGCGCAATTCAATAAAAGAATTTAAGAAATCAATCAATCAAGCAATTCTTTTTGATTTAAGTTTAAGCACTGCAACAAATATGGGTTAGTTCTTTGTGCAATTGGTGGCAAGTTTGTGCGAAGAATCCTGCAGAAGATAGAATATTGGAATGCGTCGGATTTGAGCGAAGGTGTTAGAAAATTACGTACCAATGGGATTTTCGGGTTTAGAAACCCCTTTAAAGTGATTATGGGTATTTGAATGTTCGCTTGCGCGGGTCAAACTACCCGTATCTTTGGCACTATACTTCACTAACGTCTTGCACTGGAATTTGAAGCTTGCTCCACACGATCGCTGGTCGTAATTTCGTGAAAATATGCAAATGTCAGAAAATACGATATTTAGTGCCAAAAGCGATATATATACCCCAATTCCTGTACACACAAAATTATAAAAATCAAACAATGCCACTAGAATACTAACAATGCACTGGAACACCACAGAAGAAAAAATTCCAAAACACCTAGAAGGGCCCCGGCGAAATCGGGTTTTTGTCAAATTTCGCCGGCCAAGTTGAAAGCTTGGGTGCTCAAATTTTGGGTGGATTCTCTATGCTATATTAGTATTCTTCTTGTATACTTTGATTTTTCAGTTTAATTACAAGGTGATAGCAGGTTGCAATAACAGAGAGCAAAGTTAGAATAATGTGTGTTTTTTTAGTTTTGGGGAAAATTTAGAGTTAATAGTTAGTTTGTTAGTACGAACCAGAGATAACAATACATAATGACTACCAACTCGCCGGCAATGGCACCAAAAACTTGTTGGGACTTTACCCACGCGTGCAAACATGCATGTTTTGGAAATTGAGATCGTTTTGAGAAATAGTTGCGCACGCGAGCTCGGCCTCGTTTTAAAATTTATAAACCGCAAATGCACGGCGCATTGTAGCGAGCCGGCAAGTACGGGTCGATCCGCAGGGAATTGGAGATTAGGTTTTGTTGCTTAAAGTTCAACAAATAAGGAATAGGTTTGGTTGTCACTAAAAAAATAAAATACGAAAACAAGAAAAGAAAGAAAAGATGGTCGTGGCATTGGCTCTGATGGTTGAAGTGTGGCGATTCCTTTGACGCTCCCTTGATCATGAGTTGTCCGTCCTTGTGTCGATCCCGACGTGAAGTATGACTTGTCAAGACGGTTGTGAAGCACAAATCATCAAGTTATCGGATTTCGACGCAAAACACAAAACGAGTCCGTTTTGTTCACTTACCGTTTGTATTTCCAAACTTAAGGTATCAACACTAAGCACAAGGGTTAGCAAGCATACCGCAATATCAAAAACACAAATTAGTGAGTGAGTACAAATAGTTTTAGTGTTAAGTTTGCTAAGTGTTTGTGATAGTATATAGTATATGAAACCAAGAGATTTGTCAAGTCACTTGATCATAAAATACCATATCTAAACCTAGCAACCTCAACACTAAATTGATTCTAACCTTAGACTTGCAAGATGGGGTTTGTGGAGAGAATATGGTATGTGATGAGGTTACAAAGTAACCATTGATTGATTTCTAAAATGTGTTTGTAGAATAACCGCAATCAATAATGGTGTCGTGTGTAGCTAGACCGAGATGAGTACAGGTCATCCTCAGGTATATGTGGAATCTTTTAATCTTTCTTTAAACGTGTTGATTAGGAATAGGAAGAAGAATAGATAATAGTGAAGAATAGTTATAGAATCTAGATCTGCGTTAAACACAGATGTAGAATATAGATCTAGTTTAAAGACGGATGTAGATTTTATATGAGAAGAGGGCTTGTAGGGTTCGTTAAGATTTAGTAGTCATGGATGATTAATTAAAGATTACTCCTTTTATCATTTAATATATTTAAAACTAGATCGACAGAGATGTATGTAGATTAGGGTTTTTGGAAGGAATAGGGTTCCCACTCTTAACCCTTATCTTTACATGGATCTCCGTTCATGTCTAGCCTTTACCAAAACAATTGTTAATCTAATCTCAAATCGTGGTTGTGACTATCAATGAACTAATAGTGCACCCGATTAAGATGTTAACTATTCTTTTGATAAAGTTTATAAACTTTATAGGACGTAAAAGGAGTTAAAGGATTTTTTTATCCATTGATCTATCCTAATCCTACGAACCCTATCAAGCGGATAATTACTCGCGCATGATGGAGATAAAAGAACGGATAGAGATCGTGATATAAATAAAGAAAATAAAATGCAGTAAGAATAAAAAAACTGCTTTTACTAATCAACTTGATCAATTACACTTTGTTCCTTTAGAAAGTGATTACAAAAACCCTAGTTTGCTTCTCGATCTCTTCTTAAGGAGGTAGATGAACAGCTGATGATCAACCGGGATTCTTGAGTCGTCTTGGACTTCGTGATCTCGTCGATTTGATGATTTCTAGGTTTAGCCATCGGTCCTTTATATAGCCCCAAAGCCAGAAACTAAAGATCCCCAGAATAAGGGTTGGTTGTAGCAAATCCAACCTGAAAATCCCAACTCCTGACTTGGTGAATCAGCCGCGGATCCACCGCATATTTTATAGTTTGGCCACGGATACGCGGCTGTTTGGCAGGATCTTGGCTGTAAATTTCTGGGGCTTTATTCTTGTGACACATGGAGATTTAGCTGATGTCTGGAACCTAAAAATATTTCCTGAGTCTCTGCCAGTATTGATTCTTCGATTTTATCTAACTTAATCGGCAGATTTCTGATTCCCGATATCTCAACATCTCGATCTCCTGACCTGAACTAAACCTTGCACAATATCTCAATGAATAATGTTAGTAATATTTGGTATTTTTAAGATATTATATTAACCATTTGATACGATATTATATTTTAAGAATATTAGTTAAGGATATTTGATATGATATGCATATTTAAATTATCAAAATATTATATAAATATTATATGCATACATTTTCCTTCATAATATTAATTATAATATATAAACATATGAAAATAGATATTTTGCAGATAAACCCTCATATATTTCATATTTATAATAAACACCTTTAAATATCTAAGAAAAGTAAGGAAAATGTTATATCAAATATACAGTATTTTCGAATGAACAAATACCCCCAAACTTAACTTTGATCGTCCCGAGCAAACTACTTATTCAAGAGAGGGAGAAAAAGAAAAAGAAAAAGTTAAGTAGCACACTTTCGTATGCAACACTTGTTAGTTATATGTATGCCCTAGAGGCCATTACTGTACATGCGTTGTATATTGTAATGGATGCTTGGACATATATAGGGAGGACTTTCTTGCTCGACGTGATAGTATGCTATTTGGTTGTACTTTATCTTAACATGTACTCTGATTGTCTTTATGTTACATGTTGATAAAGCCCTTAGGATATGTACTCGACTACTGGGACTATGATGAGATCATACTAGTGGGGCCACGGTAGTCGACGAGTACATCCTATAACTGTTCCTAGTCGAGGGTGTATCGAGACAGGGCATCGATACACCAGAGTAGACTAGCGTATACGTATCTTGACCCATATGATGGGCGATGGATGATCCCATATCCATTGGTGTTTGACATCAGAGAAGGTATACGGGTGCTCAGTGGAGACTGGGTACACTGGACGAGCTCGTCGAGAACTCCCAGATGGTATTATACCTCACATCAGATGGCAGTTCTCCGGTAACACTGGTACAGAGTAGTCTGTTGACCCGAGATCGTTATAGAGTCTTGTGTGATTCCCACCGTGCTTTGATTTCCATCATACCACGTCCAAGAGGGCGTGCAAAACGGTGGCTTTTGGGTACAGTCCCGAATCACATGGAGGCAATGAGCGATAGGAGGGGTTTCGTCTCTCCCGGTATAAGGAGTTGATGTTGCGCTGTGTTCGATTGGCTATAACTAGAAATCCCTGACCAGGCTTGCTGAGATTTACTGGTAAGTGTTATCAGTAGTTTCTCGAACTGTTATAGACCTCATATCGACACGACTTATCAAGCTACTGGGGTCTGACGTTTACCACCCCTAGGCGAGATATGCGACATATCAGACGAAGAGACCGGACTGTACGGGAGTGTTACTGGTTGGATTCACGGGAGAATGTACAGGCTTGCTTGTTGATCTTCTGATCGCTCAATACCTGGGTGGATGTTACGTTTAGCTGACCGCTTGCAGCTTGTGGGTGTTTGATATGATCATCACCTACTGCCGGCGTATTGACGATTCTTTAGAGTCCTACACAGAGGTTTCTTGACTCAGGCAAAACGGAGTAGGAGCACATATATGATATGTGCGAGACCGAGAACAATACGTGTATGTGATACCGTATTAGATTCTCGCGATATGAGATATCGGCCGGGTATATGTGATATAGCCGGGTCATCGGATCAAGTGTTGATTCGATGAACTGATACAGATTATATTAGTCGGTTATTTGTGAAATAGCCGGATTATCGGATCAAGTGTTGATTCGATAATTTAATGTATAATTATATATTTGATATATTAAATTACATTAACTAATATAAGCTCACTAAAAGATTCTTTTTCTCACTCGGGTAATACATTGATATATATGCGATATATGTTAATTGTATTATTTTATTTTGTTACAATAAATATTGTATATGTGATATATAATATTGTAACAAGTTAGGGTTATTAATGCAACATGATTAGTGGAGATTAAACATGATTAAGGTTTGATTTGGGTTAATTTTTCTAGAAGCTTCTAGAAACTTTTGTTTTGTTTTTGCAAAGATATTTTGTAAAGATATTTTTGTAGATATTTAGTTAACCCAACCCAACCCTTTAACCATGGTTCATTCTCTACATGGGTTAAGTTATCATACTTAACCCATGGTTGCATTTCTAACCTCACATGGATTCATTATTCATCACAAAAGAGAATGGTTCTTCTTCTTCTTCCTTCTTCTTTCATGAAAAAGCTTTCTAGCTTTTTATGAGGTGATGAAAATGAGTGAGATTAAGAAAACAAATGAGAGCTAAATTCCTACTTTATCATCCTAATCTATTCTTGCCAATTAGATTAGGGTGTTCACTTCATTTAGTGAGTGAGAGCTTGTGTTATAGAAACTTCAAGGTAGATCATCTTAGTTATCGAAGATCGGAAGCAAGCTTACATCTTTCTCTTCGTGGAGCCTCTCTAGTGTCCGGAAACTCGATGATCGCAGCGAAGGGACCTCAACACGGAGCTTTAGAAGTGAAGGACCGGACTACAAAGGTTGTAATTCCAAACTCTTAGATGTTAAAGTGTTTAACATGCTTTGTTTCGCCTAATCTCTAGTTTAAAGATCTTGGTTAGGGTTGTTCGGCACGTCTAAATTTTAAATTGGGCATGGTTGATGCCTTATAAACCCTTGTGAGAGTGCCTAGTAACCCTACAGTGGTATCAGAGCCAAGCTAGAGCTTTAGGCGAAGTCTAGGCGAAGTTTAAAGTCCGATCGAACTCCGAATACCCGCAAAACCCTAGTTTCTGGAAAAAATTTCAAATGTTGATTTTTTCTGTATTAAAAATACTCAGAAAATTAAGCAGGGTATTTTAGGAATTACTGTGCAAAACGAGCCTCTAATACGATTAAAGAGCCGCGGAACCGCGGCCGTACTGTGCATTGAGCGGCGGTTCCGCGGCCATACAGTAGACTTAGGGTTTGGGTTTTGAACAGTAATATCCGTATGTACTTCTGCTTGTTTCTGGAAATTTTTAATTATATTCAATTGTTGAGTTTTCTGGGCTGTATTGGGAACTCGTTGATTCGATCGAAAAGTTTAACTTCGTTTAATTTTTCCCGGGTAATTTTAGAACGTGTTAAAAAGTTCGAACGGATATCAATAACTCACTTTTTCCCCTGCCGGAAAAATTTTCAAGTGTTGGATTTTTCCGTAGTTTAAAAACGTTCTAAGTCGTGCAAGTAACGCGATGGACCCTCTAGAAGACAACAAACCTTAACTCGATTATGTGACCGTCTGAACAGCCTCTAAACCTTAGGGTTTGGGGCAGTACGGCGTTACCACTTATGAGGCGTTGGTTTGACCCTTCTACGGCTGGACCATTGGTACTGTGGCATGTGATGGATACTTTTTGAACTCCGCTCAAGTGTTGAGCTATTTGGGAAATCTTGGGTGTTTGTTTATTCGATCAGAAAGTTTAGCATTGTCTGTTTATCTGGAATGTGATACAATATTTGGAATCCACATGTTGTTATGAGATAACTAATTTGAATGTTATAAATCTAGCAGTTTAGTCTCAGATGATCATTTGCCACGGGATTTTGATGCGATCAAAAGTCCGTCGCAATCACGTAGCGTACGCGGATACTCGCCGGGTAAACTTAATAGATAGCCATGCCCCATAGCCCCGACCAAGTGACTGTAGGAGAACCCCGTCGCCAAAAGCATCCGTTTGGGTGCTCGCGGCAGCGGTGTTCCGCCTTAGTGCACTTCGTCGACGGCATCCGGGGGTGCGGCCGTCTACTAAAGTTTGCGATGAGCATTCGATCAGTATGTCGGGAATCTTGTTGAATTTCCCGACTTGATATTGAAAAGTGTTTTCGAGATCGAGACTAAAATACGGGGTTTATAATTGTTGGGCATGTGATGTCTAAGGAATTCATTTGGTTAGGCATGAGATGTCTAAGGAGGTTGCGGATTCCAACTGTTGTAGTTTTACACTTTCTTTTCTGCGACCGTAAGCGTAGTATGTGGTGTATCGCCGGCTTCGTTGCTATACATCAACGACAATCGGGATACGCATACTTGCTTACGTTGATGATATGAGATATTATGTGTTGCTGTGATATGTTATATTGGATCGTCGTGTTCTGAATAGCCGGGGGTTTTATGTGAGATGAGAGTTTTTCTTTTTCATTCATGTAAAATTCATTTGTATGTAATATTCTTTTATTGGGGCACTTCCGGGCTGAGGATGATGTCACCATTGTATATTATTTACTTTTCCGCATTAGGTAGACCCAAGGCGGGGAGCACAAGTAACCGGGTTCAAGGGTCCAATGGGAGACCATCTCGAGACGTCGAGACCGGGTCTCCTAACCCTAGAATTGGCAGTGTTGCTTGCCACTCTCGTAGGGGTCTAGGGATGTGGGTTTGGCTATTCATCGCGACCGTGGAATCCGTGTTTTATACAGGCTCGTATTAAAACACGGACGTCCTAGTATATCCAATATTTCATATATGTTCTTCTGCTGCAATGTTCTGTGATGAGATCATATTACTGCCTGAGACGAATGTTTATATTATATATATGAGATATATGTTATATTGCAGATTTCGTTTCAAATGTGATGCTTGTGAAGCATAATAACATGGGACTTCATTAATGAGATTAATGAAATAAAAGAAACCTAAAGATGTTGTAAAAACTTGTTTAAAAACTGGTAGCTCTAGTTCTTGCTTTGCATAGCGGTGTTCCTTGTAGAACATCCAGCACCTTATTCGATAAGGAAAGAGCCGAGATCCCTTCACCGGGAGTGACCTCTTTAGCAAAACTAGCAGATGCTACAAACTCGGTTTGTCTTTTGATTGTTTTTATAGTTTTTGCTTTGCATAGTGATATTTGTGAAATATCCTGCACCTTATTCGATGAGGAAAGAGCCAACGATCCCTTCACCGGGAGTGGCCTCTTTAGCAAAACTAGAAAAGGCGTCAAAAACATTCCACTTAAAATCACTCGATTCTACAACGATATCAAGTTCATTACGCTCATGGTTTTCTTAAAAACCTGCGTAGCCCTCCGTCATTTCAGATAAGTACTACTTAGTATTCGTGCTGCGGTAGTTTGGCATGCGTCAAGGCGTAGTGTACGGTAGCTAACTAGTGCTTATCTGCTAGCATACGATGCGATTGGATTAGGGTATTCGTACGGCGTTATTTGGCATGCGTCAAGGGTCGTGCGGGTGGGTTTAATTCAATTAGGAAATGCACGGGTTGAACTTGACTAGTGGACTATGGGTTGTTTGGCATGCGTCAAGGTCATAGCATGCTAGGGGTAAAAGAATTATCGGGAATTTCAAGTGTTGAAATTTGCAATGAGATTGCATACCTTCTATGAGATAGTTGGATCCCGATACCCACTGCGAGTAAGAGTTACTCCTGAGAGAGTTTTACACATTACAATTAGCCGATCAAGTAGGTTTCTAGAAAGGTGTCAACGGGGTTACACCCCTGGGAAAACGAGGTTTATTTTAATTAGGCCCGTGCGAAAGCACGGGGAACCTCCCTCAAAGTACCGGCACTGGCCTGGCTGAAAGATTGGCGAACTTGTAGAGTGTAATTAATCCCGGCTAGTCTTTCCTTTTAGGGTTTGAAGGAAGATTTGACTAAAACAGTGGGATACATCCTGATTAGATAAATTGATAACCAATCTAATCTTGTAAAAGCGCACGCTGAGTGTTTTCTTCTCTCTCTCCAGGTAGCGACTATGTCACGCCTTAATCAAGATAATAATATGGATGAATTGACCGAACCCGCTTGTTATACTGAGCTGGGAAACGTTGGTCCCGCTCCAACTTATAATTGTTATAAGACAGAGCAGGAAATAGGAGATTACCAGAATTCCCGTGCCACCCAAAACGAAGAAAGTGCATGCCGATGCATCTTCTTCGGTTGTGTTCATTACCGAGAACTATTTCTCAGTATCCTTTACGTCTTGGGTATGAGATACCGGATCAGAATCCCACATATATAATTTGTTACATGAGCTACAGATAGGTAGAGAACTGAGAACGGGTGATAAGTTTCATGAGATAGAAACGGTGCAAGTGTTGCAGCCAAGTCTGTTGGCAGTTATCATCCTGTATTACCAGAATACATTGATTCTGAACGAATGTTATTAGATACCGAACCTGATATACAACATCATATCAGTCTCTTTATTAGTAAAGAAGGATATAATTTTGTATTGTTGGATAATGTTTTGAACATTTTCTATATCAATAGTTGATCGGTTCAGGCACGTTATCTAAAAGCATAGACGTTCTAAATCAAACCACAGTTCTTAACGTACAGAACAACACAAGAGGAAGAGTTCAGAAATGAACGAATCCTTCTTGAGGCATTGTAAACTGGGTCATATCAATGCGACCCGACTAGCTGAAGTTATATAAAGATGCATATTTAAATTAGTTTGAATTTACATCTTGTGAAACTTGCCGGTCATGTCACAAAGATAAGATGACCATAGCTCTGTTTATTGGAAACAGAGAAAGAGTTAGTGAACTCTTAGGATTGATGCATGTTGATGTATGTAGGTCCCCTGTCTACACATGCCAAGACCGGTTCTTTGTACTTCATTACATTCCCTGATGATCTCTCAAGATTCAGACATATGTTCCTGTTGAAACACAAGTCCGAAGCTTTTGAGATATTCACAGAATATAAGTTAGAAGTAGAGAACCAAAAACGGGTATAAGTATTATATCCTTTGATGCGATCAAAGAGGAGAATACTTGAGCACGGAATTCCTGGACTATTCTAAAGGAGAATGAGATTCTCTCTCAGCATCACTCCTCCGTATACACCACAGCACGTCGGTGTATCGGGACGGAGAAATCGCACCCTATGTAATATGGTGTGCTCTATGATGAGTACTACTGAGTTGCCTATTTTCTTTTGGGAGTTATGCACTTGAGAAGCTGCATACCTATTGAATAGGGTTCAAATCAAATCAGTTGCCTACCACTTCATATGTGATATGGAATGGGAAGAGCTCATATCTTAAGTATGTTAAGATTTGGGGTTGTCCAGCCTGTGTCTAAAAGCATAATCCGGACAAGCTCGAGGCAAAGTCAGTTCTGTAGAAGTTTGTTGGATATCCCAAGCATTTGTAAGGGAATATCTTCTACCTAACCGAGGAACTGTTCATATCATAATATTGCATTATTATATTCCCCATTCTTATTCTTTTTACAAATAAACAGGTGCTTTTGACGCATGTCTGCTACTTAGTTGCAGGTTACAGGTTCTAGGAGCAAAAACAGTGAAAAAGACATAAGATGATACAAAAGTGAGACTACGACCAACAAATGGTGGAATCTTGATAAAGCCTACACAAAGATCAGTTCACAAAGTACAAGGCAACGCAAGGTTCAAGACTTCATCACGAAGCAACGGTAAAAGTCCACTACAGTTATTCACTGGGAAATCTGGAAGGGAACCAGAAGCTATTCTAAAGAAATAACTAAAGAAGTAGGAAGCCCAAACGACCCAGAACCAGCACACAAAAACTGATGATCTCAGCCTCCTATTGGGACCCTGGCTGCGGCCGCGGTTCCGCGGCCGTCTAGAGCCCGGAGAAAAGAATTTTTTTTCCATAATACAGAGGCGGCGCTGACTAGTCTTCCTAGGGGTATTTTTGTGAATGCAGACGTGCGGCAATTGTAAACCTAGGGTTTTCTATGTCCTATAAATAGAGACATAATTCCTTGTATTAGTTCATGCCTCCTTTCATTAATAAAATTCAGAATTCTTTTTGGAGAGCATCAATTTGTATGTTCTTAATTTATTTCTCTGCCCTAGGTTAAAATTCTTATCTGCCCTAGGTAATTTCTATTCCTTGCCCTAGTTAGATCTTTAATTCCTTGCCCTAGATAAATAGTTAGATCTGTTCTTAAATTCCCTAATGAGCGAGTAGTCTCCTCGCTTGTTAGGGTTAGATTTAGGGAAGGTTTGAGAGATGAAGATCTCCCACCCCTTTCTTGCCCATCACATACAATTAATAGGACTCCATGCATACATACACACACCGCTCCCTACGGCACCCTATCCCATGAGATAGCAGTGATACCGTAGTATAAAGGCCCGGCTGAGCGTGTTTTCCACGGAGGTTAGGGTAAGGATTGATAAAGGAAGGACAAGAACCTAGAGGAAGAAACATCTTTCCAAATGGTTCTAATCCCCTTTATTAATAATTACCATAACTCCTAATAGATCTTAATATGGGTATAGAAAGCGGTGAGATTTATTGACTTTCCAAACTTAACCTAAACCTAACCCTAGCAAGATTTAGATCTAGATTAATTTAGTTTTTAGATTTAAATCAATCCGTTCACACCGTTCGGAATTAACTCGTTAGAGCGATTAGGAAATTCACAACATCCCTGTGGACCGACCCGTACTTACCGGCTAGCTACCAAGCGACGCCATTCTTGATTGCGGTAACATATATTTTTTATCGTAAAATTCATTTAAATCAGGAACAAAAGATGTTTTGTTTCTCAGTGTGCCACCTTTGTGAAAGGGAATTTCTTGTGAAGAAATTAGTGGTCATGAGGTAGAACTGGAAAGAGTTCCAGCTATACAAACTGCAACTGATGATTTGGTAGAACCAAAGGATTCAATAGTTTCCAATGAACCTTAGCCTCTTCGCCGATCTAGTAGGGTTCCTCACCCACCTGAGAGATACTTCGGTTTCTCTATGACAGTGGGAGCGAGAATTGCATCATGAGATGATGACCCAACTAGTTTCGAGCAGGCCATCAGGAGTGAGACTCTGTAAGAATGGCTGGATGCTTAGTGATCTGAGATGGAATCCTTATACACCAACAAAGTATGGACTTTGGTTGCTTTATCTGAAGGGTTAAATCCCCATCAGGAGCAAGTATATCTTGAGAAGATTACTTGGTGTACATGGAAAAGTTGAGACTTTCAAAGCTATGCTTAAGTCCATCCAGATCCTACTTGCCACGGCTACATACCATGACTGTGATATCTGGCGGTTGGGTGTCATGACTGCTTTTCTAAATGATGATTTGGAAAAGAGCGTCTATAAGTACACAGCCAGAGGGCTTCGTAGAAAGTGGGAGCAGCGGAAACGTGTGCAAGTTGTTTTATGAGATAAATCAGGCATCGCGGAGTTGGAACATCTGTTTTGATGTGATAGTCAAAGAGTTTGACTTCATCAAAATGGTAGATGAACCTTGTATATACAAATAGGTAGTAAGGAGTATGGTGGCGATCCTCGTAGAGAACGTGGATCACATACTCTTGATAGGGAAGGAGTTTCCTATGCTACGCTCGGTCAATCTCCGCTTATCACAAGGATTCTCCATATAGGATCAAGGTGATACCTCCTAAATCCTAGGTTTTATATCTATGAGATAGATCTAAATGGATGTTAGGATTCTCACTAGTTGTAGTGAGATGGTATCAATCGATCCTGGGGAGAATCACTGGAAAGGTTCCAAGGTGATAAGGACGACTGAATGTCAGTCGCAGGCATTGTCCTTACCCTCAGTGGAGGGACGGTATGTTGGAAGAGTTCCAAGCTAGATACCGTGACATACTAGACGATTAAAGGAAAGATACGTCGTTACCAAGGATGCTACCAAAGAGGCAGTCTGAATATATATAAGTTCATGAGATGAACTTCGTTCCTACCATTGTGTGACAATGGAGTTGTGGCTTATGCCAAGGAACCACCGTCCCATCAGAAATCCAGATATAATTCTTAGGCAGTATCACCTGATCATGGAGATGGTTGATCTCCAGGGAAATCGAGGTTAGGAGAGTAGACACAGAGGACAACGGCACGGATCCACTTACAAAGGCCTTATTCCCAGTTAGAAAATCCAATTCAAGCTATCATACTCTTGTCCATCTTCCAAAGTATTTTATAGTTGGTGAATATTTTCGATAAAATTGCTCACACATTCTTCATGCGACCGTTAATACTTCTTGAGGTACTAACCGACCGATTACAAAATGTGCTTATGCATTTAAGCGTAATTTTCTCATCTTGCAATACCTAAGGCTTAGCAGTGGCTCTCAAACTAGTTGGTCTAAGGCACTAGGTGATAAAGCACCCTCGCTATATTTTTTTATACTGCCTTGGTAATTACAAAATCCAGTGTTCATTTTTTTTTTCTCCACCACTTATATATATATATATATATATATATATATATATATATATATATATATATATATTCATACTAAGTCTTTTAGACAAGAGCATTTTAAGGTATTCTCTACTATCCCAAGTTTCAAGATATGTTCAAGTGTGTATAGTAGGGTATCAACATTCAGATGTTTGGCCTCAAGAATAAGGACTATTTTTCAGACTTATTTTTTTCCCTCAGATTAGTAATTCCTTCATCTTACTAACCCTTGGGACAATGGCTCATAACTACTTATTACTAGTTTTGTTAAAAAAAATATCTAACTTTCTTGCTTTTCTTAAACTTTTCATATCTTTCATATGTAATTTTTCACTTTCTACTCTTTTATTATCAAAAAAAAATTGTATAGTGCCAAGTGCCATAGATAATTTAGTGAATACAAATTCCCCCCAAACCTGTTTTCAGCAGTGTCATCATTGATGTCATCTTTGAATGCACAGACCTGTAGACTTGGGGAGAGAAATTAAGAGGGGTAAAATAATAGTCAAATGAAAACTACCCCCAAACTTGTATTTTGGCACGCACAGATATTCAGTTAAATCCTTTTTCACTCACCTCCATTTTTAAAATGAGAAAATGTTACTGAAACATGGAGGTGAGGCGGAGGAAATTCAGTTATGATAAAGCGGCTCCTATAAAAACAGGAGCTCCTCCGCTGAGTCAGCAGAAAAATACGGTTTCAATCTATACCCATTTACTCTAAAAATTGAACCGTTTTTAACATTTTGAACTTCTACTGCCCCGTGTGGATATACATACCGCACCACAAAAGGTCCTTTCCAACGAGATTTTAGCTTACTCGGATGAAGATGGAGATGGGAATCGTAAATAAAGACTTGTTATCCCGGTGTGAAGGTTTTTCTAAAAAGGTTTTTATCGTGGAACACTTTAGTACGGTTCTTTACTATAACCGCATTATCATAAGCTTCATCGCGGAGTTCGCTTAGCTCATTTAATTGCAGTTTCTGATAGCTGCTGGCTTGATCAAAATTGAAGTTAAGCTCTTTAATAGCCCACATTGCTTTATGTTCGATCTCGACAGGAAGGTGGCAAGCCTTTCCAAACACTAGGCAGTATGGAGACATACCAAGATCGATCTTATAAGCGGTACGAAATACCCAAAGAGCATCCGTCAATTTGGTTGACCAATCCTTATGGTTTTTAGAAACCGTCTTCTCCAAAATTTGTTTGACCTGCCTATTGGAAATCCCAGCTTGCCCGCTCGTTTGGGGATGATAGGGCATAAAAAGTTTGTGGTTGATTGAATATTTCCGCATCAAAGTCTCGAAAGACCGATTACAGAAATGTGTCCTGTTGTCGCTAATTATAGCGCGAGTGTGCCCAAATCGCGAAAAGTTATTTTCTTTAAGGAACTTAATAACAATCTTGTTGTCATTAGTGCGACACGGTATTTCTTCCACCCATTTTGAGACATAATCAACCGCTAACAAGATATATAAATTCCCAAAAGAGTTGGGAAAAGGGCCCATAAAATCAATACCCCAAATATCGAATATCTCCACAACCAATATAGGTTGGAGCGGCATCTCATTTCTTCAAGAAATCTGACCCATGTGTTGACACCGATGACAAGTTTTGGAATGATCATAAGCATCTTTAAATAATGTTGGCCAATAAAAACCACATTGCAAAACTTTTTCCACCGTTTTACGTAGACCAAAATGACCGCCACATGCCTGATCATGACAAAAAGACAATACACTCTTGAATTCATCGTTAGGGACACATCTGCGAATGATTTGATCGGAACGATACTTAAACAAATAAGTTTCATCCCGGTAAAAGTGTTTTACTTGGGATAGAAATTGAAGATTGTCTTGTTTTGACCAATCGCTAGGAATAAATCCCGTCACTAGATAATTCACAATATCCATGAACCAAGATTCGCAGGATACGGTCAAGAGTCGTTCGTCAGGGAAGGAGTCGTTTATTGGCACAGTCAACGTTGGTGAAGAATTGATGCGTGAAAGATGGTCGGCTACAACGTTTTCACATCCACTCTTGTCTCGTATGACAAGATCAAATTCTTGTAACAACAGGATCTAACATATTAGCCTGGCCTTAGCATCCTTCTTCGATAAAAGGTGTCGTAGGGCGGAGTGATCGGTGTAAACCACTATTGGCGAGCTAGTCAAATAAGGCCTGAATTTTTCTAATGCAAATACAACTGCCAAGAGTTCTTTCTTGGTAGTTGTGTAATTAATTTGTGCATCGTTCAAGATCCTACTTGCATAGTAAATTACATGTGGCATCTTATCAATGTGTTGTCCTAAGACTGCACCAATAGCAAAATCTGATGCATCACACATAAGCTCGAACGGGTGGTTCCAATCCAGAGATGATAGAACGGGGGCTGTAGTGAGAGATCTTTAAAGCGATTCAAAAGCAGCCTCACAATCGGAATCGAAGTGAAATATTGTATCTTTGGCCAAGAGAAGAGTTAAGGGTCTAGCAATTTTGCTAAAGTCCTTAATGAATCTCCTATAAAATCCTGCATGACCAAGAAAAAATCGTATATCTTTGACGCATTTGGGGGGAGGAAGGTTATGGATGACATCAATTTTAGCTCTGTCAACCTCAATGCCTTTTCATGAAATGATATATCTAAGGACAATACCTTCTTGGACCATGAAATGACATTTTTCCCAATTCAAAGTTAAGTTCTTATCCTTACAGCGGGTAAGAACCACGTCAAGATGACGTAGGCATTCCTCAAAGGAGCCCCCAAATATAGAGAAATTGTCCATAAATATCTCCAGAAAATTCTTAACCATGTCTGAGAATATCCCCATCATATACCGTTGAAATGTAGCGGGAGCGTTGCATAACCCAAAGGGCATGCGTATATTGTAGGGTTCCTAGGCACTCTCAAGGGGTCTCGCAAGGCATCAACCATGCCCGTTTCAAAAATTACGGTGCCGAGAAACCCTAGACTATGGATCGTTAGCTAGATGTCTAGGCGAAAGAAGCAACTAGTAAACTACTTTACTAAGGGAACGGAAATACAACCTTTGTAGATCCGGTCCTCCACCTCCATAGCTCCGCAATGAAGTCTCCTCGCTGTCCAAGTCGAACCCCGGGCTCTTGCGTCGGCTTCATCGGAGAATGGACGGGCTAGGTCATCGACGACGATGCCGAAGATGATCTACGTCGAGGCATCACAAGATCAAGCTCCAACTTCACCAAGTCAAGAAACTTGTGAAGAAAACACACTCTACTACTTGGCAAGAGGTAGAGGATGAAGAAATAGGAAGTGGGTAGACTTTAGAATTGGATTTCTCACACTTATGCTCAAGATGCCATTGAAGTAGAAAGCTTTTCTTTCTTGCTCTTCAAGAAGAAGAAGAAAGAAAAAAATATGATAAGTTAATTAAATCCAAAAGAAAAATGAATACTTATCATATTCAAACCATGGTTAAGTGTAGAGAATGAATTATGGTTAGTGGGAATGGTTAGGGTTTAGCATGGAGACAAAATGGTCACTTGGTCAAAACTTCATGAAGCTTCAATATGAAACAAAGTTAGCCACCATTTTCTCTTTATGCTAAATATTTTTCCAAAAAGAATAAATAGATAAATAAATGAGAAAAGGAAATGAAACCCTAACCACTTAAGTAACCATGGTTTAATTCTTTACACAAACCCAAACTAGCATGTATCATCAAACATGATACAATCTTGTGCACAAAAAATATATCACATATACAATGCGCACATCCGAGTGAGAAAATCCATCTTAAGTGAACCGATACTAGTTAATGCAAAGTAATATATCAAATATATAATTATGCATTAAATCATTAAATCAACACTTGATTTAATGATCCGGTCATATCGCATATAACCGACTAATATCAACAGTAACAACTTATCGAATCAACACTTGATCCGATAACCCGGCTATATCGCATATAACCGATCAATGTCACAAATCGCGAGAATCAAATACAGTATCACATACTGGTATCATTCTCGGTCCCGCACATATCTCATATGCGCTCCTATTTCGTTTCGCTTGAGCCAGGAAACCTCTGTGTAGGACTCTAAAGACTCGTCAATACGCCGGCAGCAGGTGATGATCATATCAAACACCCACAAGCCGCAAGCGGTCTGCTAAACGTAACGGCCACCCGGGTATTGAGCGATCAGAAGATCGACGAGCAAGCCCGCTCACACTCCAGTGAATCCAACCAGTAACACTACCGTACAGTCCGGTCTCGTCGTCTGATATGTCGCATATCTTGCCTAGGGGTGGTAAACGTCAGACCCCAATAGCTCGATAAGTCGTGTCGATATGAGGTCTATAACAGTTCGAGAAACTACTGGTAACACTTACCAGTATATCTCAGCAACCCTGGCCAGGGATTTCCGGTTATAGCCAATCGAACACAGCGCAACATCAACTCCTTATACCGGGAGAGACGAATCCCCTCCTATCGCTAATTGCCTCCATGTGACTTGGGACTGTACCCAAAAACCACCGTTTTGCATGCCCTCTTGGACGTGGTAAGATGGAAATCAAAGCACAGTGGGAACCACACAAGACTCTATGACGATCTCGGGTCAACAGACTACTCTGTACCAGTGTCACCAGAGAACTGCCATCTGACGTAAGGTATAATACCATCTGGGAGTTCTCGGCGAGTCCGTCCAGTGTACCCAGTCTCTACTGAGCACCTGTATATCATCTCTGATGTCAAACACCAATGGATATGGGATCATCCATCGCCCATCTGTATGGGTCGAGAAGGTACACGCCAGTCTACTCTGGTATATCGATGCCCCATCTCGATACACCCACGACTAGGGACTTTGAAGGATGTACTTATGGACTACCATATCCCCACTAGTATGATCCGCATCATAGTCCAGGTAGTCAAGTACACATCCTAAGGGCTTTACCAACATGTAATAGAGAGACAATCTGTATACACGTTAAGGTAAAGAGCAACCAGATAGCATACTATCATGTCGAGCAAGAAAGTCCTCCCTATATATGTCCCAGCATCCACTACAATATACATCCTATGTACAGTAATGGCCTCTAGGGCATACATATAACTAACATATATAAGCAAAAGTATCAAAAGGACAAGTAAATGTTGTTTTATCTTGATCCTTTTCGGCGATAGGGACCTGATTATAGCCAGAGTATCCATCTAAGAAACAATAGTATTCATGTCCAGCTAATCGTTCTAACATCTGGTCAATGAAAGGTAGAGGGAAGTGATCTTCCCTCGTTGCGGTATTGAGTTTTCTATAATCAATACATGTGCGCCATCCAGTTTGGGTGCATGTTTGGATCAACTCATTAGCCTCATTAGTTATGACCATGATACCAGACTTTTTAGGGACCACATGAATAGGACTTACCCATTGGCTATCAGATATTGGGTAAATTATACCACTATCTAGACACTTGACGATTTCTTTCTTTACCGCCTCCTTCATAACGGGATTTAACCGTTTTTGTGGGTCTCGGGTTGGTTTGACTTCATCTATCAGATGTATATAATGTTCAACAATTAAGGGACTAATCCCTTTGATGTCAGCCATTGTCCAACCAAATGCTTGCCGATTTGATCTCAATACCGCCAAAAGTGCGTTCTCTTGCTCTAAAGCTAGAGAAGCGGATATGATCACGGGAAAAAAACTCATTCTCTCCTAAATATGCATATTTAAGATGAGAAGGTAGCGGTTGAGATCTAGTGTCGGCGAAGAGACGATAGAAGGTGAGGTAAAGGAATGATACTCGGACTCCCTAAGAGGTCCATAACTTGCGTAGGATATTGACTCGGAAAGCGCTACTGACTTTTGCGACGAGTCGGCAGATTCAAACTCGGGGATGGACTCATCGAAGATATTCTCACTATAATAATTTGCCAGATCAAACAATGTCGCACTAGTGTTGTCGAGATCATCATAGCAAAGTGCTTCAGCTCCGCAGCTGTCGGAAGCTATCTCGTTGATAGAACAGACATCGATTAAATGAGCAGAAGGTTCAGATAGTTGACTTCCTAGCTTGTAAATATTAAGCTCAATTTTCATCTTCCCAAAGGATAAGTTCATAGAACCGTTACGACAATTAATGACAGCGTTGGAAGTTGTTAGGAAAGGTCGACCGAGTATCACCAGGATTTGGTTGTGTGGGTTCGCTACAGGCTATGTATCTAAAACAATTAAGTCCACCGGAAATATGAATTCCCCGACTTTGATTAACACATCCTCAAGCTCACCCCTAGGTTAGGCAATAGATCGGTCTGCCATCTGGAGAGTGCAGTGGGCAGGTTTCAACTCTCCTATACCTAGTTGCTCATAGACGGAATATAGAAGCAAGTTAACACTGGCGCTGAGTTCAAGTAGAGCATGATTGATGTTTTTACCCCCAATAGTTATAGATATTGTAGGACAACCGGGGTCCTTACGTTTCTTAGGCAGTTGTTGGGTAAAAGCTGTGCTCATGTTACTTGTCATGAATACCTTTTTCGGTACTTGAGTTTTTCTCTTCATAGTGCACAAGTCCTTCAGGATTTTTGCATAAGATGGAACTTGTTGAATATCATCTAGGAGAGGGATATTTATGTTAACTTACTTAAACATTTCCATAATCTTCTCCATTTGTGCGTTAGGTTTGTTGGCCCTCAACCTGTTTGGAAATGGTGCTTTATCAATAAGTTTTGGGTCCAACATTTGTGGAGAAGTTTGTGGGGATAGAATCGATCCCAGAATTGGAGTAGGGATCGTTTTAGGTTGACTCGAGGAAGTGAGCGAAGGGTTCGAACCTTGGGGAAAACGGAGAATAGGCTCGGAAGAAGGTGGGAGACTAGATGAATTAGGGCAAGAAGTGGAAGCCGGGGTTTCAATTGATTCCTCATCATCAATCTGTTCACCCATTTGATTGTTCAACACTCTTCCTGATCTCAACATGGTAACGGCACTCACATTATGACTGTGTGAGTGGCCGGGATTCGGTAGGGGTTGAGATGGAAGTTTCCCTTTTTCTTTCGCACTCATCGCTGCATTTATTTGTGCAAGTTGTGTTTCTATCGATTTTATACTTGCACCGTGGGAGGTGGTGGTCTGTGTTAATGATCGGATAGAAGACTTTATTTCATCTGTCGATTGCATGGAATGTTTAATAAACATATCCACGCTTCGTTCGAGTGCAGATGGGTTTTCGTTCCTGGCCGTTTGGAAAGAATTGTTATAAGGTGTAGAATTGTTGGCCGGATTTTGAAAAGGTTGCGATTGAAAGGGGTGCTGACTCTGTGGGTGTGGTTGTTGCTGCTGTGGATGAGGTCTTTGATAATTGCTTTGGAACTGGTTTTGATTTTGGGTTTGGTTTTGGCTCCAAGAAAAATTAGGATGATTCCTCCATCCCTAATTATACGTGGAAGAATAAGGATCGTTTCTAGGTCGCTGCTAAAAAGTAGCATTAGTGTGTTCTTGACCTTGAAACGGTGCATTTAAAGGACATTATTCCGTCAGATGTGATGGATCGGAACAGCAACCACACACGGTCTTAGGAAGTGTAACCTGGTTTAGGGAGATTGATGAGAATTTGTTCTCCATAGCGTCGAATTTCTTTTGCATTGCTGTCATTTCGACTTTTACTGCGATGGAAACATCGAGCTGATGGATACCTTCCCTAGATGATGGTCTAACGCTTTCCTACTGCAAAGTGTGTTCGGCGAGATCTTCCAGAAATTTCCAAGCTTCACCATCGTCTTTGGACATGAAATTGCATTGACACATGGTTTCAAGCATCTGCTTTGTCGCTGGAGTAACGCCCTCATATATAATTCGACACAGATCCCATCTATGTATTCCATGATGAGGACATTGGACAAGCAGATTCTTAAACCGTTCAAATCACTTCCAAAATGGTTCATTGGGAAGCTGGGTAAACTGGTTGATTTCACTCTGAACACGGACGGTCTTATGATTGGGGTAAAATTTCTTAAGGAATACTATCACGAATTCATCCCAATTGGTAATAGAGTGTGCGGCAGTGTTATAAAGCCATTTTTCTGCTAAATCGCACAAAGTGAAAGGAAGAAGACACAAGCGCATAGTATCCACTAAAAGTTATGATGTACCCATCATTGCGCATACGTTTTCGAATTTAGTGATAAAAACATATGCGTCTTCAGACTCAAGTCCGTGAAATTTAGGCAACGGGTTGATGAAGTGGGGTTTAATTTCAAAATTATCCCCATTGGCTGGTGGAATAGATAAATAGGTAGGAAGGGGACCGCGTATAGGATAGCATCTCTTTTGGAGAGAAATGCGCGGTGGATTCTGCGCACCGACGGGTGGTGTCAAGGTGGTGTTATAATCTGATGGAGAACTGTCCATCTCGATCGATGTGGTGGGTGGAGGGGAAAAAGAAGATGAAGAAGTACCAACTTCGGAGTCGATAGCAGGAACGCGAACAAGACGGGCACTAGAATCCTGTGTCCAGCCGAGTATGCACTAAGCAGGTTTAGCACAAGTGGTAGTGTGTGTGTGATTTAAAATTGGTTTGTTTTTAAAAATGTCGGACGTGAGACAAATCACACAAAAATGCACAATCAACCCTAGAACTAAGGTTACCTAGGTCAAGTCTCTAGACCGCTCCTAGACTTCTAAAGGACAAGCCGCAGACCACCTTTTTATTGCTCTTGTGGCCAGGTAAGTGGGAGGTATCCGCTATACGAATCACCGAAAATAGCGGGCCTAATTAAGTAACCACTTATCTAGACACACTTGCCTAGACACCACAAAAGAAATGCGGATAAGCGATAGATTACCCACGACCTTCCTCTATCCTTATTGAGCGCGGCGATCCTTAGAGTCTTGCTCTAGATATTTTTTAATTAATGTAGGGTGATGCGGATGCTCGTTTTGTGATTTGTGGGGCTTAGGAAGGGTGATGAAATCCCCACCTAATCTGAATTTGTTCTTTGCCCCTTAATATCCGTATTAAAATATACACAAACCAATTACAGAACACGCAAAAAGTTTTTTTTTCAGCGGCAGTATTTTGCAAAGAATTCTGCAGAAAAATATATTATTGGATTTTTCAGAGGAGAGAGAACGTATAGAGGAAGTTACCAGAGAAAAACGAAGCCCAAGATCCCCAACTCGGCCGCGGTTCCGCCGCCAAAGCGCACTTCTTACCGCGGTTCCGACGCGGATTTGAGAGATCGCTTGAAATTTTTTTGTGTTGTGGCCTCCTTTGCTCCTATTGTCCTCTCTGAAGGTCTCTAAATCTTTGTTTCCTCGTTCTATTGTCTTCAGATTCCCTTGCAAAAATCGCACACTAATCGTTAAATACACAATTTGCTGTTTTGTTTTGTTTATAATATGGATCGAATAAGAATTCAACATGAATAGTAAGAATAAAAAAAATTACGCACGTATTCCCGGCAACGGCGCCATTTGATTGATTTCTAAAAAGTGTTTGTAGAATAACCGCAATCAATAACGGTGTCGTGTGTAGATAGACCGAGATGAGTACTGGTCGTTCTCAGGGATATGTGGAATCTTGTAATTTTTCTTTAGACGTGTTGATTAGGAAGAGGAAGAAGAATAGATAATAGTGAAGAATAGTTATAGAATCTAGATCTACGTTAAACACGGATGTAGAATATAAATCTAGTTTAAAAACGGATGTAGATTTTATATGAGAAGAGGGCTTGTAGGGTTCGTTAAGATTTAGTAGTCATGGATGATTAATTAAAGATTACTTCTTTTATCCTCTAATAGATTTAAAACTAGATCGACAGAGATGCATGTAGATTAGGGTTTTTGGAGGGAATAGGGTTCCCACTCTTAACCCTTATTTTTACATAGATCTTTGTTCATGTCTAACCTTTACCAAAACAATTGTTAATCTAATCTCAAATCATGGTCGTGACTATCAATGAATTGATAGCGCACCCGATTAGGATGTTAAATATTCTTTTGATAAAGTTTATAAACTTTATAGGACGTAAAAGGAGTTAAAGGATTTTTTTCATCCATTGATCTATCATAATCCTACGAACCCTATCAAACGGAGAATTACTCGCGCATGATGGAGATAAAAGAACGGATAGAGATCATGATATAAATAAAGAAAATAAATGCAGTAAGAATAAAACAACTATCTTTATTAATCAACTTGATCAATTACATTTTGTTCCTTTAGAAAGTGATTACAAAAACCCTAGTTTGCTTCTCGATCTCTTCTTAAGGAGGTAGATGAACAGCTGATGATCAACCTGGATTCTTGAGTCGTCTTAGACTTTGTGATCTCGTCGGTTTGATGATTTCTTGGTTTAGCCCTCGGTTCTTTATATAGCCTCAAAGCCAGAAACTAAAGATCCCTAGAATAAGGGTTAGTTGTAGCAAATCCCAACTCCTGACTCTGTGAATCAGCCACGGATCCGCCGCATATTTTATGGTTTGGCCGCGGATCCGCGGCTGTTTCGTGGGATCTTGGCTGCAAATTTCTGGGGCTTTATTCTTGTGACACATGGAGATTTGGCTGATGTCTGGAACTTGAAAATATTTCCTGAGTCTCTGCCAGTATTGATTCTTCGATTTTATCTAACTTCATCGGCAGATTTCTGATTCCCGATATCTCAACATCTCGATCTCCTGACCTGAACTAAACCTTGCACAATATCTCAATGAATAATGTTAGTAATATTTGGTATTTTTGAGATATTATCCTAACCATTTGATACGATATTATATTTTAAGAATATTGGTTAAGGATATTTAATATGATATGCATATTTAAATTATCAAAATATTATATGCATACATTTTCCTTCATAATATTAATTATAATATATAAACATATGAAAATAGATATTCTGCAGATAAACTCTCATATGTTTCATATTTATAATAAACACCTTTAAATATCTAAGAAAAGTAAGGAAAATGTTATATAAAATATGCAGTATTTTCAACTGAACGGGAATCAACATACCATATCAAACCAATCCAAGTTGCAATACTAAGTTTAGAGTCACATTATAACATATTAAACATTAACAAGAAGAGGAGGAAGGCAAAGTCATTCATCTCACATTCTCACCATAACCACAACCAAAAGATTAGCTAAGTATGATAAAAAGAAAAGCAAATAACAAAAGAAGCAAATAAACAAAACAAAAAGAAAGCAATTGTATTAACACTTGAATAAGTTGAGGTACAAAATATTGGTTACTTGTTCAACCTCCATAATGAAGCTCTCAAAAGAAAGCTCCAAGAGGGAAGAAGAAGAAGAAAACCAAGTTAAGCTCACACAACTCTCAAGCTAAACTAAAAACAAAAGAATATTGTGGAATATACATATGGCTCTTTGCTCAATATCTGTTATGGTATTTATAGTCTCAACTCCAGAATAAATAAACAATATAGATGGACTGATGTGACCCTGATAAATGACCATAAGAAAAATGGAGACATTTGGAGCTAGGGGACCCGGTGGTGCCGGTCATGGGGGGTTTTCGCCAGTCCAAACTTAGGCAAAGTGGATCATTTTGGTGTGGTGGTCTCGAGTGCACTCAACAAGTCTACCGGTATTGTTTGATATTATTATAAAGCCCTGGTTTGTGTTCAGTAGAATTGGAAGTAAACTTGCACTTTCTTTCATATCATAATTTTTTGCATTTATCACACATCACACCCACTTGTGCCCACTTGTGCCATGAGCAACCCCACCTAGGTCCAAGAACCAAAGAGCTATGTGCACACTTGTATTGTGTTGGACCAAACATGTGTACACATGTTTATTTGCAAAAGAGCTCTTTGGATAACGATCGGTTTTCTGTTCTAATTGCAGTGTCGGCTCACAACTGTCATATCCGTGATTTTGAGTATGTTTTCCAATATTTTGTCACGAATACATGTAATATGTATTTACTGACAAGATACTGCTTAATATTACCGGTATATAAGAAAATAGATAATGAATGAGTGGTATTAAAATGCAGTTTTCTATGATGAACACCGTCACTCCGCTTTTGTTCGACCCTTGGGTTTTTGTTGGCGTTGCATCTGCATCCTGCTGGCATGAGAAGAACGTCGAGTCGATCTCTAGGCTGTAGATGTTGCCATCAAGATCTGCAGCTAGAAATATGCTATCGCTCCACTTTTATTTGACCCTTGGGTCCTTGTTGACATTGCATCTGCAACCTGCTACCATGAGAAGCACGTCGAGCTGAAGTTAGAATTTTGCCATTACTCCACTTTGATTTGACCTTTGGGTCCTTATTTATGTTGCGCCTGCATCCTGCTGGCATGAGAAGCACGTCGAGTTAGAGTTAGGATTTTCTATCACTCCTTTTTTATTTGACCCTTGGGTCCTTGTTGACGTTGCGTCTGCATCCTGCTGGCATGAGAAGCACGTCGAGCTGAAGTTAGGATTTTTCCATTACTCCTCTTTTGTTCGACCCTTGGGTCTTTGTTGACGTCGCGTCTGCACTAAGACGGAACGTCGGGCTGGAACTAGGATTTTTCCATTGCTCTACTTTGATTTGGCTCTTTGGAGCCTTATCGATATCACGTCTGTACTCTGCTAAAGTAAGAGAGACGTCAAATTGATCTTTAGGTTGTAGATGTGCAATCGAGATCTGGAGCTAAGAATATGCCATTGCTCCACTTTTGTTTGGCCCTTGGGTCCTTGTTGACGTCGCATCTGCACCTTGTTGGAATGAGAAGAACGTCAAGCTGATCTCTAGGCTGTAGATATTGAGATCTTGAGCTAGGATTTTGCCATCACTCTACTTTTAATTGACCCTTGGGTCTTTAATGACGTTGCATCTGTATCCTGCTGGAATGAGAAGAACGTCGGGATGACCTCTAGGCTGTAGCTATCGCCATTGAGATTTGGAGTTAGGATTTTGCCATTGCTCCGCTTATATCTGACCCTTAGGTCTTTGTTGTCGTTGCATCTACACCAAGAAGGAACGTCGAGCAGATCTCTAGGCTGTAGATGTTATCGTCGAGATCTGGCCCTCCCTTTGACGGAGCGTGGTGGGAAAATATGTTTCCCTTTCTTTCATTTATGCCTATGAATTGTATACGGGGGTCGGTGTGGATTTACCTGCAGGGCAGAAGAAATTATTTTATTTTATTTTTTATTTCTGCATTGCTCTATCTTTTCATCTTTTCATATTGTGAAAATCGCGATTGCCCAATCATTCCGGCTTTTTATCTGCGGTGCCCAATCATTTCGGCTAATTTTTTTATTTGTACTCACTACTTTTTATTGCGAGTTGCCTAAACATTTCAGCTGTTTTCATATGCATATTTTTTTGCTCACTGATTTTTATTACGTGTTGCCCCATCATTTCAGCTATTTCATATGCATTTTTTTACTCGCTGATTTTGTTGCGAGTCGGGGACTTAGGTCCTGATACTGATTTTGGCATCAGTATCGCTACGACTGGAATATTGTCAGGAGCGAATTATCATTTGCCGTGAAAGAACTTGGAGTTTGATGCATGTTTAGGCATCAGTATTGCTACAACTGGATATTGCCATAAGTGAATCATCATTTGTCTTTATTGATTTGGACAAAGATGGCTTAGAAAACAGGGTTAGAATCCTGTCGACTAAGGCTTTTGACTTCATGAGCCGTAAGGGTCTCATAAAGATATTTCTCCCTACGAGTAGAGAAGATCTCAAAGGTGTATGTTCTCCTTAGAAGTCGTGAAGACTCCTAAGTGGTATTTTCCCTTGTAAGTCGTAAGGATCTTATAAGAGCATTTCTCCTTGTACGTCGAGAGGACTTACAAGTGTCGTTCTCCGTATGGGGATCTTTCTCGCCATTGGTAGAACTCGGTTGGAACATAATTTATTGGTGCCCATGGAATGTAAACAAAAATTGGTATCAAACTACTTGTAGAAAAACTTGGGGGATATGACGGCTTAAAAACAGGTTTATATCCCTATAACCTAAGGCTTTTGAATCCTATGAGCCATGAGGGTCTCATAGGGGGAATTCTCCTTACAAGCATAGTCACATAATTCGTGAATTATTCGCCGAATTCGTGAATAATTCGCGAATTTTTGATTAGTCGACTTAATCGCCGAATTAATCGGTGGGCCAAATAATTCACGAATTATTCGCGAGTTATTCCCGAATTATGTGAAAAAACAGCGAATAATTCAAAAAACAGTAAATAATTCACAAAATCAAAACCTAGCGTCTCATATATTAATTTCTTGCTCGAAATCCTTCCCGAACATTTCCCGAACACTTGCCGAATCTTTCTCGAATGCCTGCCGATTTTTTCCGAATAGTTCTCCGAATCCGAATACTGACCTCGCCGAATTATACCCGAATGACGAATTTGTGACTATACTTACAAGTCGTGAGGATCTCGCAAGTGTAATATCTCCTTAGGAATCGTGGGGATTCCTAAGTGTATTGTTCCTTTGTGAGTCGTAAGGATCTCACGCAGGTATTTTCTCCTCATAAGGTCGAAAGGACTCTGTAAGTGTATATTTTTTTATTTTCACGAGATTACGTCTTTTCGGGTTTTTACAAGCTCGCCGGTAGTCCTGCTGTTTTTACTCACGGCGCCCATTCAGGTTTTCATCAGTGCCCATTTGCTTATGGACATATCGTTTTTTTGTTTTTGTTCTTTTTTTAAAATAAGTTTGCGCCCATCCAGATTTTCACAAGTCCATCGATAGTCCTGCTGTTTTTACTCACCGCGCCCTTTCAGGTCTTCATCCATGCCCATTTCGCTCGTGAACATACAGCGAATGATGGAACTCTCGAAAGTAGTTTCGCCGCAGGTGACCCATCTCTTTGCCAATGGGATTTGGGGGTGGCTTCATCGCTGGAGTAGCTGTATAGTCGGTAGGATTTGAGTTGCAATATTCGCCGTTAGGACTTGAGTTGAAATATTTGCCGTTGGGACATCGATTGCAATATAGATCTCAAGAGAGCACATCGCCGTATTTGGGACGACGCGCTAGTTTAAAGACTTCTCGGTCTATTATCACCGTGTTTAGGGCGGGTATTAGTTTAAGGACGTTCCGATCCATTATTCCCATGTTTGGGATGAATATTAGTTTAAAAACGTTTCGGTTCATTATTCTCATGTTTGGGATGAATATTAGTTTAAGGACGTTTCGGTCCAATGTCACCATGTTTAGGGCGATGCACTAGTTTAGGGACATTTCGGTCCAATATCGCCGTGTTTAGGGCGACGCTCTAGTTTAGGGACATTTCGGTCCAGCATCACCATTTTTTAGGCGACGCGCCGTGTTTGAGGCGACGCACTAATTTAGGGACGTTTTGGTCCAGATCGCCATGTTTGGGGCGATGCTCTAGTTTAGGGACATTTCGGTCCATTGTTGTCATTTGGTTGGGGTTGCATAACTCATTTCTTCTAACGCTTGCTTGCCGAGGAGCTGTTTTCGTCCTTTGTATGCATGGACACTTTACGTCTTAGGCTATCTTCACCCTCTTGGACTGTCACGCCCCGCTTCCCAGAAGACGGAAACGATGACGTGGCAAGCACGCGGCATATTTATCTAGAAAAGATCATTCTCTAAATAAATATACTAAGCGTATTGAAATAATAATACACAATGCAAGAATAAATGGAGACGGTAAAATTTTCAACAAACATCTTTATTTACATTCAACTTCAAATATTTACAAGTACATAAGTTTCAACTGAAAAGTAAATACAATAAAATAAAATGCCTAAACATGTGGCATACATAAGCTGGAAGAAAAAATGAAGCTAAGCTAATTCTGAGTAGAAATCTGGTTATAGTCCTCCTCTGTAGTCTCTACTTCCTCCGACTCGACCGTATCTGACGAACATTCCAAGAAAACAAAAGTGGATGGAATGCCCGTCAGCGAACTAGCGCTCGAAAAGCCCCAAGGATGTATCAATAGTAAAAATGACAGGTGTAGAATATATACGACGAGTAAAAGTATATGATTCATTGGTATATATATATTATAGGTCTCTAAATGGTCACTTGTTAACGTTAAGTTCCAAGTGTGAATGACAACGCAACCGTAGAAGTATTCACGAGCTCGAGAGTGGGGCCTTAGGAGTAAGGAAATACAGCTCCATTTCATGCGTTAGCATCGGGGCTCTAGGCTGTGGAGAAGTCGACCCGACTGATATTCGAGAAAAATAAAAGAAAAGTTAATACGGGACTCCTAAATCTCCGTTGGAATCACACAAGAAACTATCTCAAGCGCCCCGAGTATAAATAGTCTATAACTATATAATATACTTAATTAAATTGATTGATTGATTATAACATGTCTTGATCAAAACCATAGATTGTAGAAGGTGTAGAATGAGATCGAGTGAGTCGAGTAAACTGCGAGTCATGTCAATTGCAATTTTGGTTCAAGTCAAGTTAGTTCGAGTAGACTGGGTTCGAGTTCATGTTCAAGTTTAGATTCAGTTTATAGTCTTTTTGATATGAATTGATTTAACTGTTAAAGATCTTATATTCGGGAGAAATCGGCAACTGCTGCACATTGACGGCAGGATTTGTATTTTTTTCTAAGACAATTGTCATTAATAACTCCGTTAAGTTGTCTAATCTGAATAGGCAAGTACTCAATTTCTCCGGCTCTCTGGGACTCAAGAGAAATGATACCGCTTAAGCCTATATTAATCTAGAGTCCTTAAATATTTATTATTGTTGTTTACATTGTATTTACATTATTTGCATTTCTCGAGAGGGTTTTGTGAAAAATACTTTAATATTGTTTAAAAAAATAAATCTCGTGGGTGATTTATAATATTTAGGGTTTTCATGAACATGTATTTTAATTGTTGTGATATTTTAGTGATAAAACCTAGCTTTTAAAAGTTTATGGTACTTTTATAAAAACTACTACTTTTAGAAACTTATTGGTATTTTATTAAAATTCCAATCTTTCATTTTAAAAATATGGGTTCATAATTTATTTTTATTGAAAATACGGATTCATAGTTTTATATCATTTTCCAAAGTTTAGTTTTATTTAGAAAAGTCGTATTTTTTTAAAACGTATTTTTATTACCTTTCGAGACCGAATACTCCGTGAGGAGTTCTGCATCTCGCTCTACTATCCTCAAGATGTATGAAAATCCGCACCATCCATTAGCGGGTCCCCTAATGAGGGTTGTAGAGGCGCAATCGCCAAGAATTTAAAAATATCGATTAAAAGAAACCCTTTTTGAAAAAAAATTGGTACTTTAATGTAAAATATATTCTTTGAATTAACCATATATATAGACATCGTGCTATAAAACAATAGTCTGAGTGTAGGATAGGTCGTTACCCCGTGAAATTTTCTTAAAGGTATATATAATGATTATCGAAATAATGGTTATACTAAAATTCATGGTGTTTTTCTGAAAACTTCGTTTTATGATTATTTCACATGGAATATTTTATTAAACTAAAAGCTAAAAGATGTAAATAATGTTAAGAGTGGTGTTGGGATGTTAGTTTGACCTAATTTGCTTATCAAGTGGATTACAAATGTTAAAAAGAAAATTATATCGGAGCTAACTCCACTTTGTCGATGTGCTTTTAGAAGGCAGTTTGAGATGAAAAGAAATAGAGAGAGAAGGGACTTACTAGTTTAGATTGTTACCAAGAGAGAGGGGAAGCCTTCAGGGGTTGTGGTTTCGTCGGAAAGGCTTCGATCGTCGAACTTGGCTTGCTATTCCACTTGGGTGCTTAACTCCACTTGGTACTTAAAAAGTTTGAGAGAATTTTGATAGAAATTTCAGAAAGGAGTGATCTAGGAGATGGGGTGGTATTTATAGTAAAAAATTTAGGGTATGAGAATTAAAAATTGAATTAAAAGAATTAAAATTGAAGTTAAATGATGAATTGAATAGTCTATGTTTAATTGCAGGGAAATCAAACAGTATAGGGGAGTAGAGGGGAACTGAAGAGACGTGTGTGCATAGCACGGAGGCAAATGGAGCATTTTAGACCATCAGTAGCGGCCAAAGTGAAGAAATGGGCGGTCAGATTTTGATGATTTGCCTCGAAATTCGTGCCACGTGTTTAACTTTGTGTTTAATCCTGATTTATCCCGTTTTATTTTTCTGAAACCTTTCGTTCTCCGTGTATTGCACGTGGAACTCTTGGGCTTCCGAAAAGTTAAAAGGAAAAATATAAAAATAATTTGGGACTAATGGGATTCAAACACACAGGCTACGTCACAGCAGTGTAGAGTCTTTACCAATGAGCTACAAGTTGCTTCTTTCTTTTATTAAACAAAAATAACTTATAACTCCTACACGGGCTGAAATACCCTTTTCTATACATTTAAACAAATAATTCTGTACAGGGATTTCAGAGTCGTTACATGGACTGTTTATTTTACCATCGCAGCAATCAGGTTGTTTTTCGGGAAATACCGGGCATTTTACACGGCACCTGCCCCCTGCTCATCAATGTCACTTTCTGATACTGATGGAGTATTTACTTGATATACAAAAGAACGAGATATCACGTCATTCCTTCTGCCGTGTCTTCTTCTTCCTTAGAAGAATGAACTTGAATTGGGGGTTTTTCCCCTCATCGTCTGATTCGGAGTGGGACATGATTTCACCTCCCTCCCATGGTTATTTGGTTCAAGCGGGATATTTCACTTGATTATAGAACCCG
Source organism: Agapanthus africanus (assembly GCA_030015575.1). Classification (NCBI taxonomy): domain Eukaryota; kingdom Viridiplantae; phylum Streptophyta; class Magnoliopsida; order Asparagales; family Amaryllidaceae; genus Agapanthus; species Agapanthus africanus. The sequence goes on from CM057339.1 coordinate 340,059,145, forward strand.
TTTGTAGGTCTCTTAATATCCTTTCTGTTTTTTTAAGAAATGGCTATCTAGCGTAGAGATTATTCCGCCAGGAAGCAATATGCCCCTACATATATCCCGAGGGGACGAGTATTCGCGTCCCAATCTTTCGAAGGGTAGAACCCGTGCTGTCACTATTTTGGCGACAGGTTGCTTCAGAGTCGCTCATTATTTATGGAGTGTTAGAGACAAACGTCACCTTGCCTTTGCTTTTCATACATCTTCATCGGAAGAAGAAAGGTTTTGACCCAGCTGATCCAATCGAGCCATTTTATCTATGAGCTCTTGAAAGGTCGTCGGCTTGAAGAAGGCCATATATGGGAACACCTTTGAATTTGAGTCAAGGGTGGCTATGAATATTCCCACGGCTGGAGCTTCGTCAATGCGTTGCTCACATTTTGACCAGAGATTTCACCATCGGGTAGCATATTGAACCCAAGTCTCATTTGGTCTAACCCTTTCATTGACAAATGTCGTTACGGTAGTGTGTTTATTCACACTAGTGAATCTCTGACAGAAAAGCATCTCCATCTCGTCGAAGGTATTCACGGAGTCATTTGGGAGTTCCGCGTACCATTCGAACGCAGTGCCTGCCAGACTGTTGACGAACTGTCGAAAGAGTGGTATATCATTTCCTCTAGTGTTTCCACACATGGATTTAAATCACGCGATGTGCTGGCAAGGATTTCCGGTCCCTTTTCACATATGGAACGTTGGAAGTATATATTCTGGCGGGTACTGTACTTGATCATAGCACGCAGGATACGGTCGACCAGTCTTGATTGACCTATTTGCGGCTTCATGGGTATAGTGAGTTTTAACTTGCTGAGCAACATAAGCGTCCAGCTTTCCTTTTAGAATCATTTCCTTCTCGGTCGTTTGTGAGGCTTGCAGAGGATTTAAAATGTCACCTTTGTCTTTAAAAGCAACTACTGGCGGTTTATCTGCCAGTGGTTCCGATTGGACCATCATTCCAGCCTTGTTCTGGATTAGAAGGGCCATCTGGTTCATTTTAGCGGACATCTCTGCCGCCTCTTCATCTCTCTTTTTTAGAGCGCTTCAGGAAATTAATTTCCGGCCCCTGCCATGTCCTTTCTTCAAGTGCGTCTTCGGGGTTTGCCTTAGGCAGTGGACTAGCAAGCATCGCCGCTTGAGCAAGCATCTCCCGCAACTTTTCATGTTGCTGCTGTGCTTTTATCAGAGACCGAGTATGCGGCCTGTGACTAGTAGAAGCACGACCTTCGTCTCTGGTTCACCATATGGACTGTGTGAACTATCATGCCCCTAGGCTTGGGGTGTTTGGAGTCTTGGCCTTTGGAATTCGCCTCAGGCACTTGAGTTTTATTTGGCCTCTCTTTTTTGTGAGAAGCTATTTTGGGAGGAGCCATCGTATCAAGACCTGCCTTGGGATAAGTCCTCTTGTATTTGAAAGGGGATTCGTCGGAATTTGGTTGACATTTAGGGAAAGAGCCGTGGTTGATGACTGAGTCCTTCCCCTGCTTCCACACCTTATATATAGATGAGGAGAGATTCCTCAGAGAGTGAACTAGCTTTTGTTCTCCTTGGATCTTCATAGGCTGAGGAGACCTTTTGAGTGCTTTAGTGGGGGGATTTTGTTCGACCCTCTGCAGCAGTTCAAAACTGTTCCCGGTTGGAACAGCAGCATTCACCTTTGGAGTTGAAGCGGGTAAAGTCAACACGAACGGAGAACTGCCCCCAGCTTGTTTTGTATGACGCTGATATCGACGTCGACCATTTCTTACGGCCGGAATTTGATTAGCCTCGGGATTTTGCTGAGCCTGCCCCCTGTTTTCTTTGAGAGCTTAAATATTCTACCCCCTGTGTTGACCTTGGTCCTCAGCTAGTGCCATTCGTATGAAGACTGATGTTGTCGGCAGAACTGGAGCTCGAGGAGTTAGCCTGTGGAAGACAGACTTCTTTTGGGCTCTCTCCTTCGGACTTAAGGAGCCGAGGGTAGGAGGTAGGAGTATAGACCCAAAAAGAAGCCCCTTAATTTCTTGAAGAGCTGGATTGCGGAGATTTAAGGCTGCAAGTAGCCTATACTTGACTCCATCAGATGTGATAGAGCCTAAGTTGTGGGAAGTGGAAGCAAACGCCATTCTGCATAGAGACGAAACACCAGCTTCAGTATTCCATCACCCAAGGACAACTACAAACATATATAACACGATTATTTGATCGCGAAAAAACACGACACATGAAATGTGGAGTGAAAGAGGAAGAGGTCCCACCGGGCGTGCCAGAATCTGTTTACCGCCAAAGACCGGATTGAGACGCTGAGGACGTCTGGCCTGCTTTTGGGGGCAAATACTATTTGGACATATCCACCTACCTCTCCGAAAATACTAAATTGTTTTATGGCACCCTATATCGGAGGTTTGGATAAATGCCGATGTAGCAGACTTTATCAGATTCCCCCTCATTTATGAGGATTTTTTTATTGTGAGGACGCTCTTCCAAGTAGGCTCAAATCCCTGCAGTTAATTACATTACCGCATTACGATAACCACTTTCTCCTGCTCCAGTAGTCCACTTCGTATCATGTTCCATTTTGTTTGTTAAGCTTGCCCGTGGATTGTATACGGAGACTAGTTTATGTCGTCGCCCGTAAGGCGCGGATTAGTCCAAATCTGTATATTTTGGATTTGGGTTTGGGTCAAGGATTTGCTTGACGGGGTCCACATTGGTAGTTTAGTTTGCCAACGGGAATGAACTTAAGACGTAGATCTCATATAAATGTGGTCCATCCTTTTACGGTATATTTGGGTTTTGATCTAAAGATCGTTAGTCATATTTGAGACTAACATCAAATTATGAACAAATGAGTATATGGGCTAAACTGATCATTAGATCATATATGAATATCTCATGGATAATATACGGTAGTCAGTATGGAGACAGTCCGTAGGGCAAAACATATTAGTTTAAGGACATCGCGGTCTATTGTCGCCGTGTTTGGGGCGAATGTTAGTTTAAGGACATCTCGGTCCATTATCGTCATGGTTGGGGCGAATATTAGTTTAAGGACATCTCGATCCAACATTCATCTTTCGTGCACATGTATTTGTTACGTGGCGAAGTGAACAATGGTGGCATGGAATGTGCCCAATTTAGGGTGCGATTCAATTTGAGGTGTGCACATCGATGTGAAAGTGCACAAATGTGGGATGTATCATTCCCTATCTTGATGAACTTTCATATCTTATATCAAGTTGGGATGAGAAGTTGTTGTTGGTTGTTGAGACTCGCCACCTCTCTGAAGATATTGAGAAATTACAACGACATATATCAGAGGTGTGAAGAGATGTACCCTTGAACCAAATCTCGTACTTGAGGGAAAACATCGTGGTGGACCTAAGAATCGTTAGTCATATTTGAGACTAAGATTAACTTAGGAGATATGGGATGGATATCATTTTGGATATCATCGATGAGAGATCATTAGTCATGTTTGAGACTAAGATCGGTTTGGAAATCACGAGCATGTGGGCTCGGTTGATTTAAAATCAAAGAGGAAGCACAAGCTTCGCAAACTTAGCCAATTTGGACTAAGATTGGGTTTCTATACCTCCCACCAGTGCTAAGAACTCAATTACGTAGTGCTCACGTGAATATCACGTGAGGCGCTATGTAACTCGATGCCCACGTGTTTTCACGTGAGGTGCTCCAGTAGTGCTAAGCACTAACTTTTTCTGGGGCTCACGTGTGTTTCACGTGAGGCGCTGAGCTTTTAGCCTTGGGGGCTCACATGCTTTTCACGTGAGGCGCTGAGCTTTTGGCCTTGGGGTCACATGAGGCGCTGTTTTTTTGGAGATTTAATCTCTGTTGATATTTTTAGAGAACTTAAAGCTCTGTTAATGGCATTTTAACATTAACAATCACCAAGATCAGTATTTTGAGGATCTTGGATCAGGTTCTTTTGAGAACTAAGTTCTTGATTTGAAGGAACTAAGTTCCTGGACTACATATTCTCCATGTTCTTTTATCCATGTTCTCCTGTTCATGTTTTCATAGAGGTTAAACCTCTGTTAGTAGTGTTTTGACCATTAAGGATCACCAAGATCATTATTTTAAGGATTTTAGATAGAGTTCTTAAAGAAAGGAACTAAATTCCTGAAGTATTATGGACCCTATCTTCTTTTTGTTCAATCTTGTTCTTCTCTGAATTTTTGATTCTCAAGAACAAGATCTTCCTGATGAGAATTAAATTCTCAACTTGTGCGAGACTTGTCTTGTGGATCTCAAATCCAGAGAAAGAACTAAGTTCTTTTAAAGGGTTAAACCCTTAGGTATGGTATGATAGGTAAAGGATTGATCTCTACTTTTTTTCTTTACCTAGGGCTTTGAGAGGAGGGAGATCTTCTTCTTTGAGAGAATTAAATTCTTTGTTGTTTTGAGGGATTTCTGTATTTTTTTAACAGGAACTTATAGGGTGGTCGACTCCCCTCCTTTTGATTAATCTCTTTGCTCTTATTTATAAGAGAAGAGAAAAATTAATTTGTTGAGAAAATCTCTTATTGAGAGATCGTGATTAATTTTATAAACAATCAAATTGATCTTTTAGATCAACTAGTGAATTTATTCACCATTGGATTTTTAATCCAAAGGCTCTCTGTTTTATAGAGAAGATTTCTTATTTTTTTAATAAGATTAGCAAAATATTTGCGTGAGATAGAATTTTATTCTATCAAATGATCGATTGGTGATTTTATAATCATCGTTGGATCTTTAATCCATCGGCTCTCTGTTTAACAGAGAAAATCTTTCTAATTTGAGAAAGATCAGGGAAATATAGAATTTAATTCTAACTTTTGATGACCATTGGATTTTTTATCTATCAACTCTCTGTTTAACAGAGAATATCTTTCTTATTTAGAAAGATCAGGAAGATATTTTCTCCCTTATAGAATTTAATTTTATCAGAAAGAACGCTTTGCACGTGAGCGATTAGCTTATAGCACTTCACGTAGCGCTCACATAGATATCACATGAGGCGCTGCAAAGCAGCGGGCACTAGCGCTCACGTAGATATCACGTGAGGCTCTGCAGAACCAACATACGATTTAATTCTAGCCGAAGCGGCACCTACATACTTTGCATGTGATAACACACATGTTTAACACATGGGGCTTCCCTTTAGTTTTATCAAGGAACAACAAGCTATGGGCCAAAAAATTTGGCAGGAACATTGTACTCATATCATCTGAGAAGTGCTATCTAACAATAGGTATAATACCATCTACCATGTTCCCGGCGAGTCCATCCAGTGTAACTCATAACCCAATGAGCACATGTATACTATCTTAGGTGACTAACTGACACCAATAGCTTGTGAGACTGACCACTGCCCCTCGTCGGGATCTCGAAAAGTATACACTAGTCTACTCTGAAGTATCGATGCCCAGTCTCGATACTCTCTGGACTAGGGACATTTAAGGATATGCTTATGGACCATCCAGCTCCTACGTATATGATCATCATCATAATACTGGTAGTCAAGCAAGAATCCTATGGGCTCTATCAACATGTAATAGTGATCTTAATACTACATAATGCATGTACATGATGATGGAGACAAATCAGATAGTATACTATCATCTCGAGTAAAATTGTTCTATTCATATAAGTCATCTCTCAATCATCTTAATCACCTGCCAATGATTACAACAATTGCCTTGAGGGCACTAACATCTAGCTATTTTAATCTCATTTAAGATTGAATATGATATGGTGCCTACATTTTGAATACTTGATTAAGCTTGGGATGATAAACTTGAACCCGTATTACAGATGGTTTAATTAACCAATGATAAAAAAACCCTATGAACAGGAAAAAAAATTGCAGAATCTCACTAATAAAGGTTGTTAAGGGGTTCTATAAGAATGGATACATGCCCTTTATTTAGAAATATTAAGATGATATTATATGGTAGATTTATAAAAAAACATTAATGACTAGGTTTAACTACAAGTGCTGAAATGTTCAGTAAATAAAATAAGTTAGTAATTCTAAAGTTACGAGTTTTTTTATTAAAATACTCTCGAGTTTAAATAGAAATATCTAATCCTTTTCCTTTGCGTGTTTTTACCTCACAACCCTTTTTAGGAGAACCCGTTATGATGGTGTGGATTATTGCACATCTTGGGTTTAGTGAGTGAGATCCGAAGCTCTTCACAGAGCGCGGTCTCAAAAGGAAAATACGATTTTTTTAAAACAAATTAAAATGTTGGAAAATTATAAAAGTCATGAATTCATCTTTTTAATGAAAGCAAATTGTAAAAAAACCATATTTTTAAAATGAAAAATTAAAATTACACAAAAATACCAAGTTTCCAAAAAGTATAGTTTTCACAAAACCACCATAACTTTTTTTAGAAACTAGGTTTCATCGTTAAAATACCACTAAAACTAAAATACATTTTTATAAAAACTCTTAATATTATAAACCACCCTCGAGATTTATTTTTAAAACAATATTAAAACATTTTTAATAAAAAAACCCTCGAGAAATGTAAATAATGTAAATACAATGTAAACAACAAGAATAACTCTTTAAGGACTCTAAATTAATATAGGTTTAAACGGTATCATTTCTCTTGAGCCTCAGGGAGCCGGAGGAAGTAAGTGCTTGCCTATTCAGATTAGACAGCACTGCAAATTAACGGAGTTATCGATGGCAATTATTTTGGAAAAAAGACACAAATCATGCTATCCATGTGCAGCGATTGTCCGATTATTCCCGAACTTAAGAATTTCAAAAGATAAACCCATTCATAACTTGTTGTAAACTCAAACTCGAATCCAACTCAAATCCAAACTTGATCACTTGAGCTTGAACTTGAATATCTGAATTTGAACATCCAAACTTGAACTTGAATACTTGACTTCACTTGATCGAATCATGAATATAACTTGACATGAATACCTGTGCACATGATTATAACTTGAACATGAACTTATACTCTTATATTCATGGATTCGGCCAAGACATGTAACTTGAACTGTACACTACAATACGCGGGGATAAGGGGTAGATTGGTACGAAACGTATATCGTGGCACGAGAGGTCACTTTAAAAGACAGCTACATGAATTCACGTGTCGTTGTCCCATAGGTTATGACGGGACCTTGTACTACATGTTACCATAGTCCACGGAGTACATAAGTTGGACTCTTTTCGTATACATGAATACTTTCTTTATCAAATTACAAACAACCACATTAGAATAGCTATCTTATACCTGTAAATGAACATGTTTAGATACTCTTATATACAAGCTTACTTGTTCATATTCACTTGGTTTTTATTTACTTTATACACTTTTCAGTCACCTTTACTTATTTCTTCTGGGGACTTACCGAGTGCTAGTTCGCTGACGACATTTCTCTCTATTTCTTTTTCTTGGAATGTTAGCCAGGGAGACCGGACTCTGAGAAGATACCGAACCAGGAGGACTTGGCCCAGTCCGCTACCCAGCTTGACTACTAGCTCCTTTCTGCATTTACTTTCCGTATGCAAATGTTTAGGCATTTGTTTAAATTAATGTATCTTTTTATTTCCGACAGTTGTATTTGAAATTTGAATGTAAATAAAGTTATTATTTCATTTTATTACTCTTGTTATTCTTGCACATTATTATATTGCTTACTTACGTTTAACGTATTTTCATAGTTAATACATTGCGGACTTGCCACATCACCGTTTCCGTTTACTGGGAAACGGGGCGTGACGATTGCCGACACATTACTCAGAAATTAGTTGTAGTGATATTCGCATTGGAAGTATGAAGACACTACTCCTTAGGCGAGAAGGTCGAGACATGCACCGATCGTAAAAACTTAAAAGTACGTGTTCACGTGGAAGGAGTTGGATCTAGTGACTGGCTATAGCCTGTATTTAGAAGTATCATCCGGACAGGAAGGTATAGTACCGGATGTTGTAAGTCGGTTGCTAGCCGGAATGATATTGACGTTACAAGACGAGCTGATAACTGATTATTGGAGACTTGAGTTGGAATTAGTTTTACCAAATTCTTCAGGGAGTTAATGCGACTATAAGTATAGTCATCATTGTTAGATCACATCAAGGCTGCTCGAGCGTAGTATACTCAATTGAAGAGGTTGTGAAGACATGCTTTAACTTATCAGAGTAGCGCGGCGGAAGCGTGGTAGACCCATGACCCACAAAGCTTGGAGCATATTTGCTGATTCAAGGAGCTGGGTCCTTATAGTATGGGAAACACATGTGTGTTCCAAAACGAGAAATTCGTGAAGAAGTTATGAAAGGGACACATAGTTCGGCATGCTTGTTGCATTCGGTAAACATTTACAGAGAAGCATATGCCAGAGACTGGGAGTTTGTGTGGCACTTACTTGCCAAAAATTGATAGCTTGGCATGGTTTGATTCTCTTTGTTACCGTACTCGTTTGGTTTCATTCCATTCACTAGCATGGTTTAGATCGATATAGCATATCATAATTAGTTTGGTATAGATTGGTGCATGCATATCTCCCTGATAAATCGTTTGAATTTTTTGGACATCCTGATATCTGTATTCTGGTCTAAGCGTGATATCTGTTCTGGTCTAAGCATGATATATGTATTATGGTCAAAGAGAACATCTGAATTATGGTTAAGTAAGACATATGTATTATGGTCAAAGAAGACATCTGAATTATGATCAAAAGGAGACATCTGAATTATGGTCGAGTAGGCATCTGTATTCTGGTCAAAAGTGTATCTTATGTATCTGACTTCTAACATCATTACGTTGTACTTGAACATGGATCAATTGGGGTATCCGTGTTATGACATGCATGTATCTGACTTATGACATTATTTCACCTGCATGTATCTGACTTATGGCGTCATTCATCTGTATTGATTAAGATATGGTACCCAGCTATTTTACCTGCACGCTTGGGTAACATTCACGCTAAACAAAACTCCATCATAATCACGGGACACCTTTCGAGAATGTTCACGCTACTAACCTGATTCATGCTATATGGCTTCAAACTAGTTATGGGATATCCCGGAGATACGAGAATGTCCATCAGTCAATTCCATCAATACATAATTTGTTTGACCTAATTTAACTCCTAAATCGATACACGAGATGACTTGACCTCCGGATTGACCTTCAATTTGCCTCTATCCTAACTTGATTATTAATATTCGACTTAACACCGCCTTGTTTTATGCATCGTTACTATCTGCACGATTACCTTTAAGTATTCTTTTCCACACACGACACGTTTTTCAGATTATTTTACGTACATGTTTTCCCGAACTTGGTTCTGTGAATTCGAGTTTCTTTATTCTTGTCCTTTCTTTATTATTGTTAGTTTCAGTCCATGAGCATGAGATTGGTTGTTTCTTGTTCGTTTTCTTGTTATGTTCTTTCATGTTTTCGTAAATTTTGAGGACGGAATATTTTGTGTTGGGTATAATGTAACACCCTATCACGATCGTACGTTTTTTTAATTAAATAGAATATTGGTCTTTTTCTAATTATTGTTTGGATTATGATTGGTATTTGGATGAGTATTCATGATTATCATATTTGTACCTGACTCGCTTGCATGTAAACCTATTATTTTATTATCTGGAGTTTAATGTTTTTATAGAATATATTATGGTTATCTAGTTTGTTAAATAGATGATAATTAGCATTTAATATTTGTTTTCTAATCTAGTGATATCTTATTTTATTATTCATACAATTTATATTTTAAATATTGGAAGGTAACAAATAATAATATTAGTATGATAGTTTTAAAGGAAAGATATGATAAGTTATTGGAATCTTTATATGATCTTTCAAAACAAATATTTGGAAGGGGGCTTTATGGAATTTTGCATTCAAGCCTATATATATTATTAATCTTGCATTCAAGCCTATATATATTATTAATCTTCTCCTCTCTCTCTCCCCCCCATTAGAAATTTATCTATCTATCTCCATATATTATTTAAACAACCCATCTCGTTCAACCATCTTCTTCGATCCCATCTCCCTAACACCGAGCAACCCAAGTTGAACCCAACCCGAGATCTCATAACCCTAGCACCTCACCGTCGACCCAACACCAAATCGCAGCCATCTTCCTTGTCTTCGTCGTCTCTGAAGCAAGTATCTAATTCTTGTTCATACATGCTAGCTACGACGATAATTACAGTCATCATAATATTATTTATCTATAACGGTTAAAATTAGTACATGCTTAAGAGAATAATCATGCTTAATTAATAATGTTAGTTTGATAGATTTTGATTGTTGCAAATTGTTAACTAATATTGTCTACAATTTAATATTTGAATATATATATATATATATATATATATATATATATATATATATATAACCCGTTTTAGTAACTGTTGCAACCTGAAACTAAGCCCAAGTCTTTTCGGGAAATAGTGTACATAATAATGAAACTCTTGTTGAAACTCATATTATGATCATTAGTTTATCTTAGATATAATAATCGCTGTTGCAAAATATAGTTTGAAAATATTATAGTTTACACATGAAACGTCGTCGCCAAGCGGATATGACAAATCTGGAATTTATTGTACATCTTACCTTATAAAATTCATTATAAATCGTAGAAAAATCATTAGCATATGTTCTTTAGTTCGTTACAAAGTTAACTTAGAATACTGTAACCCTGTGAAATATTTACTTGCAAAATAAATTATTTAAATAAAGTAAAACATAAATGAAAGTACATCTGAACTGCCGTCCAGAAAAATTCCAAAGCAAACTTTCAATTTCGAACATTCATAACTTTTTAGAGGAATAACCTGAAATGTTTTAACTTATAAAAATGAAAACCTTATTGAATTAGTTTTGTTTTGTATATGTCACGTCCCTTTTGGAGAATGTTTGTTATTTTTAAGTTATTTTACAAATCAGGGTGATGCTGAATTTCTGAACGGAACTTTCTTGTGCATAGTTAATCGACATCACTTTTATTGTTAGTAATCGGATTGAATATGCTATCCTTGTTAATGTTATTATCTTGATCTTGTACATGATATGATTACGTTATCCCTGACATACTTGTATACCGATTTATGAAATATATCACTGTTGTCATCGTTATCATATCAGTACATAGTTGCCATGTAATGTTTACCAATACCAACAATCCTGATATTGACTTGATTGATCAGACATGTTGTCCTGATAGACGTAACATGTACATGCTTGTTCCTGTGTTGGCATTAGGTAGATACTACTCCTATATTTGACATGAACATGAAAACCTAGGGAAAATGGGAAAATCAAGAATGAAACCCGACTTGTAACTCAACAGTTATTGACTGCTAGAGGCTGATCAGTCGATACAAGCTTCGGGATATGGAGTGATGATGCAAACATCATTAATTTATACATGACATTGTTTTACCGCCTAGCAGCACGTCTCGGATTCAGCCCTGAGAATCATAACCGTGGTCCCGAGAATGCAGGTATATTATTGAGTTATGTCGAAGATTACATTAATTAGTTTCAAATACCTTTAGAATAGATAACATAGCAACATGAACCCTTAAAATACACATGATATGGTTGATACTGATATGTTATTTGTTGCATCACATGTACCGTTATCGCTTATTGTTTATACTCATAGCATCTCGTTCTTGCATATCATCTTTTGTTCATATTACTATCATTATGATATTTATGATGCACTGACGTCTGGGTATTGCATGACCCAGATCCTTTAACTTTAGCACAGGAGGATCGTGTATATTTCGACAGGATTATCGAGCAGTGAAGTGCAGTTCACTGATTTAGTTTTATTGATGCTTTAGGCTCTTTTCAAGTATTGAACTTGTCGGTTTTATCGTTATAATCTCATAAGGGACAACTATCAGTTATTATTTCCTTTAGTTCTTCGGATTGTTATTGTTTTCTCTATTGTTTTCTGTTATTATTTCATATGATTATCGGACATGTGATAGATAAATTTATGATTATATTGTTCTTGATTACTGATTGACAGCCGTAATGTGACTATGGAAGGATATTTCCTTACCGTAGGTATCATAGTTGGTTTTGTTATGTTCCTGTATTTGAGTATATTGGGAAGCGGGGTGTGACAATAACAATGAAAAATGCAAAATTTATAGAATTCTCAAAAATAAAAATTATTTTCTTCGCTTTTTCAATATTTTGCATGATAGAGCACATGAAAATCATAAAAGTTTCAAAAATCTAAAAAATCACTTTCTTTTCTTTTTCCGTTATTTACCTTTACAATTATTATGCGTGTTGATTGTAATATAAAAAATCAAAGTTGGGATATTGCTTTTCTTATTGGACATGTTTTGTGAGTGACATGGCTGAATTTTTTTTTGCGCTTCAAATATTTTTTTGTCTGTTCGTTTGGAATTTATTATCTGTGCAGTAATTTTCTTCGAAACAAAATTTTTATCAAGTACAATCATTATCATCTATACGTACAGTGCATTATTGTTCAAATAAATTCTTATTGCGTAATTTTCGATTTTGTTGCCGTGCAAAAACTTGCAAGTGAAAAGATTGAAAGAGGAAAAAACAGAAGAAAAGGAAAAAATAAATCTAGGTTTTCAATATGCTAAAAGTATTACTAAAATATCAAAGGACCGACAGTTATTTTCTATCCAATTAATATTATTCATATACAGCGATGGGCCGAGAATGGGTCGATTTAAATTTTGAAGAAAATTACAGATGAGACCTAATTTTGGTGAATATTATTTTTATGCTGATATGAGCTTCGAACGAGATTAGTTTACATTTTATAAAAAGTTAGAGACCTAAGCTAATTTTTTCACATGCAAATAAGCTTAGAATGAGATTAATTAGATTTTTATAGAAAGTTATGAACCTGTACTAATTTTTATACATACAAACAAAATAGAATTGAGAATATTCCTTAGATCATGCTCTCATATGGCTTTTAAATAGATATTATATTATACATTATAGATAAATAGATAGATAGTCAAAATGGGGTAGAATACCATATACTATCAGCATTTTTGGGTTAGTTACCATTAGCTTTATAAATTACTATTAAATATCATGAACTATCACTAATTGTTGAAGGAAAATACCACGTATTTTATCTTATGTAAACCGTCATGTAATCAACAAGTGACCGATTTAACCTTGTAATTTCTTCCAAACCCGATTTTTCTCTTTTTCTTCCATATTTCCTATTTTTCATACCTTAAAGCAATCAAATTGTATTAACTGCGAAGAATCAAAAGAGAGGAGAAGCATAAATGAGTTTGTAATGAAGATACACCACTAAACGGGGATACGTTTGTCAGTTGATAGCATCTTACTTTTACAGTAATTGTTTCTGAAAGATTAAGGATGCATAGTACTTCGGTGCAACCATCAGATGTCCTGGACGACATTTACATATTACTTATAAAGTTCATGGTATTTATCTCATAATTGCTGATAACTTATGGTAAAATAGCTAGAATATGTAATAAGTGGCCCAAATGGAGCCCAAAACGGATAGCCCAAACTGCAGGGGTATTAAATATGATAGCGTGGCTTTCGCAGGAAGTAGGTGTAAGTTGTTTTCCAAACAGCGAAGACCCAAACTTTTAGGTCAGGTTCCTCCCCCAAAAAATTCCAATTTTTACACTTCACGAAATCGAAGCAATCTCCTCCTCTTCTTCGATCCCTAACGTTGGTTTCTCTCGTCAATTTATGTTCTTTTTGATTCTTTACTTCTACTACTCATGCTAATTTTTTTCTAATTTTTTTTTGGGATTTTAGTGAGGCGATCGTTTTTTCTTATCGCTGAGATTTCATGGCGATCCCTTCAAAATTGACCAAAACCCTATGCTCACACTGGTAATTTTCTATCAATTTTCTATTTTTTTTGTAATTTTTGGAAGTGATGATGGATTGAATGCTTAGATTGCAAGGATATATATATTTATGTGATAAAAGTTTGAGTTTGTATGTTTAGTAGATGAATAGGCGTCGCGATTATTTAAAATTGCACATTTTGTAGAATTTGGGAACGTTTCGTTCAACACAAACTCTTTCCTAGTTTAATTATAGCGAAGTATCAAGGACATATACGAAATATATATTGTAAAATCCCCAAGGTGAAAAATATGAGATAAATGATATATGATTGTTCTAATGAACTTTAGAAATTAATTTTAGGTATTGAGAAAAAAATGCAAAAATTCCATAGTTAAACGTGCCCTCACCAGGGGAGATAACACTGGTATCAGAGCTAGTACCAGCTATAAGTTCACGAGCCAAGTGTCACAAGAGCATGTGGCACCCTATTAGGGTTATGGTGGCCGCTACATTTTGAAGCGTTCCTCTGGCTAGAACAGTGGATCTTAAAACCTCATATGCACCCATCCCAAAGTGAAAATAGAAGATTTACACTTCCACTAAATTCCAAAACAATTTCTAACTAGTATTTTGAGGAAATAGGAAGAAATTCCATAGCTCAGCTAAGTTTCAAGAAAACAATCCAAATCCAACTTATTTCGTTTTGGAACCTTCGATTCGAAAAGTGGAACTTTCCGTTTCAAATTGGTAGCTTTGGCATTCCGAAGAACAACTACGGCATGGGTATATATATCCAGTGCATTTTAATTCAAACATAACCTTTTGCATTTCAGACAACTATTTCACAATCAAGTCAATCAACAATTACATTTACAACTAAGACATTCTCATTGCATAATATGAAAAATAGTTGTTCTAAGTATTTGAAAATAACATTATTAATATCCTAGTGGCATAACGTTCCCCTTTTTGTTTCACGTACTGTCACGTTGTGCATTTTAGGTCCTTGGATTGTAGCCTCGTGAGGCATCACGCTGAAAGTTTGGTGGAATTATTTACCTGTCTTTTATTTTAATATTCATTGTTGTTGATCAGTTTAGGTGAAACAACTGGCAACTACTTTTTCTCCTTGGGTTTATCATATATGAATTTCCATAATCTGACAATCTGAAGTATGCTTATATATGCTCATTGCTCATGCTAATTTTTATTTTTTGGAAATTTCGGAATATGATAAACACGTTAGTCTAACTAAACAGATATTGATTTGGATGATATTTTCTCTATATGTGTGGAATTATTTGTTTCACTATTTACGAAAAACGTTGAGACATTTTCTTTTCTGATTATCACAATAGGCATTTCCCCCCTACTTAGTCGACACTTGGAACATCTTATAGTGTTTGTTTGGTTCTCTAATCGTGTCTTAGAAGACTCAAGATATTAATTGCTGCAAATTAGGTATGATTTTGACAAATACTATTAGAGTAATCACATTTGGAATAGTCATTTAAAACTACTCAATTGATTTTCCACATGTTTGAACCAGAATCGACCAGTAGCTCAATCTTTTCGTGACAGTATTTATGCCTTTTCTCTATATTATAGACGAATGTTATTCATGTCAGTATCTCTTTTCCTAAACATTCATCTCTTCCTATATATTTTTGTTGTGGTTGAGCTAAACTAATGCCATTGATGACCTTTTTTGCATGTAGCGAGAGAGAAATTCCTACTTCAAACATTGACCTGCATTTTGCACATTGTTCCCGCAATCTTCAAAAGTGTACAATTTGTGGAGAAATGGTTCCAAAAAAGTATGCAGACGAGCATTATAGTGAAATTCATGCTCCGGTATGGACCCATTTAATATCATGTAGTTTTATTTTAGGGTGTCTAAATCTTGTATGTATACTAAACTTTCCTTTTCATGTCTTTAATCAAATTATCTCTCCATTTAATTAAATATTTGAAAAGAGTAAGCGGCTAAACGCAGCAAGGTAGTTTGTGATCATCACATAAATACAATTACCTATGGTTATACCTTTAGGTTTCCTGTCCACAAATCGAACAACGCAGTTGAATTGTATAGTAATTGTTATTTGAACTATCCATTTTTGGCTGTTGCCCAGGGGCGGACCCCGCCGAGATTATGCAGAAATAGAACTCCCTGCATTGATTTATTAATGCAAATATATATATGGGTAAAGTTAATTTACTCACAGGGCATAACCAGCTTAGTTATGCCCTGTTTGGTAATTACTCCATTCGCTCTTCATGAATGGATAAAGTAAGGGTAGTTTTTATCATTTTCAAGGAGAGTGGAGAATCTTATAAAAAATCCTAACAGATTCTCTCCTTGTATTAATCAATTATCTCAATAAATTATAAGATTGTTTACCTTCTCTTTCCGTAAAAATGACAAAAACCATCTTTGCTTTATCCATTTATGAAAGGCAAAGCGAGTAATTATCCACATGCATACTGGTTATGCCATGGGAGTAAATTATCCTACCATATATATATATATGTGGGGGGGTTAATGTGGTTGTGGCTGTTCACACCTAGTTGGCAGCGAACATTCATGCCAAATGAGGGTAGATCAGAAGGGGTGGCTCCTTCATTTAAGTTAAATGGAGGCCCCACCCCGGCCCCATTTTTATACACACTAAGGTGTTCCTGTGCCATGCATGAGAAGTTTGGTTTAGCAGCGAGCTAACTGAAAATTATAAAATCGAGAAATTTACTAAATAGAGTTCCGCATTTCACAAAAGAAATATGTGATATTGACACATTTGTTAAAATCGTCAATACCCAAATTTTAGAAAACCTTAAAATTTATAACTAAAATCGGCCTTCAACAGAATATTGGTTTATTCGATCATATATTCGCCTTATGGGCTCACCACAATAGCTGCCTTCTTTGCCTGAGGCTTATATAAGTTTTGTTCTTCTATTGATGATTCATCGATTCCCTCCACATAAATTGGGAAAAAAGAAACCGCAAACAAATAAACAGGAAAAACCAACTACTTATGAGAATGGTTCGGTCTTGAATCTAAATTTGAGGTTGTCCAAAAAGGGAAATCATTGCAGCAAGAAAAATATGCATATGGTGAGCCGTAGACAGGAATGCAAAAGAAGGAACATAAAATACATTAAAAAAATTTAGTGCTTAAAAGCATCATGCTACCGGAACTAACTCACATGTCCACATGTCTTACAAAAGTAGAGAAATCATAAGCACCATCTCAGAATAAATGGATTTATAAAAGGCAACACATAAACATTCAGAATCATATACATTTATAGTGACTCGTTTTTTCCAATATTTTTTTTCATTTAAATTTGCAAGTTAAATAATGATGGTTTCAGATAAAACTATCGAGTGCATATAAATAATTAGGGAGTTCTGAAAGAGATTTATTCATACATAAATCATGTAAAATAAATCAGTGGTAGTTTCATATATCAAGCAATATAAAAATTTGACAATGGCCTATGAAGCACGGACACTTTTACTTGCTCGCCGTGTCCGACACGTATCGGACACGGGGACACTCCGCCCGACATGCTGCAGACACACATGAGCCGTGCCCATCCATATTGGATGTGTCAGACACTTATGGATTGTTTTTTATGTGTTTTGCTTTTAGTTTTATATATGTGTGTGTGTGCGCGCGCGCTTGTGCTTAAAAGAACTCATGATTTTGAATAAAATTTATAACATTAATTTTATTTTTCTTGTGCTTTTAATGATAAACTAGTATATGTTTCCTCTTGTAGTGCATTATATCTTTTCAACTATATATAATTTAATATATTATAAAAATAATATAGCACGTCCCCGTATTCATTATTTTACAAATTTGCCTTGTCCCGTGTCCGTATCCGTGCTTCATAGACAATGACCTAATAGTGAAGGCAAAGATGTTTAGTACACCTGATGTCCTAAAGATGGAAATAAGATGGATATAAATTATTCGAGGTTATCAAGAAGAATTAATTTGATGCCAAATAACTTCGAGCAAGAACAATTGTAGAAAAGGAGAATAAAAAACCCTTGCACCATGATTACATTATTAATGTAGAAGAACTAACCTTCATGTCTGGCATCAAAGGAAACCCGAATGCAACTTTGGGGGGAAAAAAAAAATCATAATGAAATTCACCATAGCGAAAATCAATAGATGGTAATAGTTATAATAGTGGTATAAGTGGCTTCGAAATATCTTTTATTTCGATGAAGGAATCAAGGTAAAACATGTATCCGCTCTTGCTCTCTTGTGCTCAGTGGTGTGGCTGCGATGGGAGCCTGCTGTCAGGCAAACCATTTAACATTGCCGTGCTATCATAATGAACATATAATTTCCCACAACCATTTTGGACGAGTTCAACTTTACAACATTAAAACAACTACATGGATACAAAACCTAAAATGAAGATTTATTGCTTGAGTTCATTTCATGAAATTGTAGATCTCCCAAAATCTACCACCCGGTTTTGAAATACCCAATCGACAAAATTGGAAATTAGACCTAGAAATTGAAATTAGCCTTTTTTACATAGAGAAAATTAAACGAAAACGGTAACAAATCATCTTAATAAAAGACAAGTCATGAAGCTATACCAATTGATCCCACACCTACTTGAAGGAAAAAACATGTACCACTACCTTTGATCCCAATCAAATTTTATTCATTTCTGTTTTTCCGTAGATCCATGAAGAAAATGGAAGAAACTTGCTTTGATTTTAGAAAAAGTAAATTGATCTTTATCCATTTCGAGTGCGAGAGATCCAACTAAAGTCCCTCGAATTTGTGGCATGAATCAACGCTTTATATAAATTGAGATCCAAAATGAATCAGGAGAAAAGCTGGAAAAGAAGGAAAAAGAAAGAATGAACTTTGATTCAGTATATTCTTGTAACCAGAAATCAAATGGAAAGCATAGAAAGAATATTCTCTGAGAGGAAAGATGGGAATGCTTGGATCCCAGCTTTTATACCTATTATCTTCTTTTTTGCAATTTTATTTCTCTTTTTTAGTTCCCGGAGCTTCCACATGCAGGGAAAATAAAATGGAGAGGAAAAATGGGAATACTTGGATTTATACCCATTATCTTTTTTGGTTCCAGGAGCTTCGACGCCTCATCATGACCGAGATGGGAGTCACATCAAGCTGAGTATAAAATTAGGGTTATAGAAAAAGATAGGGGCAAAATAGAAACCATTAAAGCTATGAATAATTGCTTCAGGATGCAGTAGGCATTAAAGTAAAAGGTAGGGTAAATTTGGAAAAAGAAAAGCTTGAACAAGATTTCTAACTCCTAACTACAGTTATATTATATTTAATGGGTCAAGTGGCCCTAAGGTGACTCCTTAGGATGCAACCTAAGGAGTCATTCATTTTGCAAATTTCCTTAATCCACAATGCATGGGCCCTTATTAATTACATTATTATTTATTTATAAGATAGGGCCTCTCATGAAGTGTCATGTAGACAACTCCTTGGGTTATATCCTCTAAGGTGTCGCCAATGTTCTAGATATCGGTATCGTATCGGCCTGAAGATTTTCATATCGGACAGCGGATATCGTAATATATCAGGAGATATTTTCTAAAAATATTTCTTGTATCATAAATATCATAAATAAGATTCAATATGAAGTTGGGTCTTTTAGATGAGATTTTCCTCAATAGTTCAGTGGTAAAGCGGTCATATATAATGATCGGTCGTAGGTTCGAATCCTAGTTGAATTTCTCGCATGTTGCAGAATTTTTTAGCGTTCTCAAATGAATTGAATTTCTAATTCTGTCATGAACTTCTCTGAAAATTCAACCATGAATTTCTTAAATTTAGGGCTGAATTTTTTAGATATTCGGCTTAGAATTTTTGAGATATTTAACTCCAAATTTCTAAGAAACTCATGGTTAAGTCTCCAAAAAGTTTAGCCCACAATCCAGGATATGAATCTGTAGAAATTTAGACCTGAGTTCTTATGAAGTTAATGACTGAATTTCTCGTTCTCTGAGAAATTTGTCTATCAAAAATAAAAAGACTGAGAAAGACTTGCATATTCGAACGATAGAGATCGTTTTGACAATGAAGAGGGACGAGCTTCGACGACGCAGAAGGATGATCTTGGTTGACGAAGAGCTGATGGAGAGCAAGGTGCTTTAGTGATGGAAAGGCAGCGGAGAGGGAGGACTTTGGTGACAGAGGGGGAAGTGCTTCAAAAACCCAGTTCTAGGATTTTTCCCAGTCCCACAGAGAAATAAAATTAGATCTTGATTTGGGCTTTTTTCATTAGTTTTGATCATAATTTATCCTTTATAACAGGTCAAGTAGGGTTTATTAGTCTTACTTGCATACCAACAACTCAAACAAAATTTATAAAATATTGCGATATTTGGACAGATATATCGGATCCAATATATCGGGCGATACTATGATACATCATCCGATATTTACCTAAAACTACAAAAAAAATATTAATTCAATAATCGTATCGTTTTCTCTCCAAAACCGATATATCGGCTCATATAAGGGATATATCGGTGATATTTAGAGTACCGAGTGTCGCTTTAGAACACTTTTTCCTGTGTGTGTATATATATATTATTGTGTTCATAATACAACATAATGAAACTATTGCTTAGGTGGTTGTATGGGATATTTTCAAGTAAGAGGTCATGGATTCAATTTCCATTATTGACATGATTTCATTTTTGTTTTACTTGAGTATTAAACCTTATTGTGTACTTTTGTGAATTGAAAAGCTGGGTCTTAATTGAAAAATGAGAAGGTAATAAAAATTATATAAGTAAAAATGAGTTTTGGCCCCTGGGGCCTAAAAGCAATAAGGTTACCTGCTCAAAAAAGTTTCTAAATTTTCCCTAACTTAAAAAATTCTATTGCGTAAGTCCTTCATACACATTAGCTATTTTGTCCACCCTTCAAACTTTACGCCTCATCATAAAGGTACATTTAGGATCTTTTTAGCTGCAGACAGTACCATGTTTACTAAATAGAATGATGTATTTATGCAATATAATTTTTAGTCGTTCCATGGTTTATTATAACTTTTCCATATTAAATTATCTTACCGTGAACATTAAACAGAGCTATAACTTTTCACAGATGTATTCTTGACCAGCTGTATCCATTGTTGAGAATGTGATTTACATAGTTCCACATCGGGAAAATTGTGGGATGCATATGGATGTAAAATATAAACCGAGATAAATCTTCATAAAGCACGAGTCTTTTGGATGGAGTCACATTATATTAAAAGCCCATGTGTATCCATGTGTGGGCTCATGTGTTGTGGGCCCAAACCGAGTTTTACATGGTATCAGGGCTCGGGTGTTTGTTTGTCCATGTTGCAATGCAAGGTTTGAGCCCTCATACGTGAAGTCCTCATTGTACATGCACGTTTGCACGTAAGAGAGAGTGTTGAGAATGTAGTTAGCATAGTCTCACATTGGAAAAATTGTGGGATGCATATGGGTATAAAATATAAGCTGGGATAAACCTCCGTAAGGCTCGAGTCTTTTGGATGAAGTCTTATTATATTAAAATCCCATGTGCATTCATGTGTGGGCTTATGTGTTGTGAGCCCAAACCGAGTTTTACATAATATCATAGTATCAGAGCTTGGTTTATCACTAGTGGATTTGAGTACTTTAATTGCACCGTAGAGATAACCGATTGGGTTCTACGTGTGTTTGCACCGTAGAGATGACCAATTGGGCTTTACGTGTATTGTCGTGCGCTTTTGAGAGATCCGATTGGTCTCAAAGAGTGTGGATGTACTTTCCACGTGACCACCACATTGCACGTGGGTGGTGTTAAGATATGTGGATAACATAATCCCATATTGGAAAAATTATGAGAAGTGCATGTGTGTAAAACATAAAATGTGTCAAATCTCAACAAGACTTCAATCTTATTGGATGGAGCTCGTCTTATGTTGAAAGCCCATTTGTGCACTTATATAAATAAATATATAATCACGCCCCTTTGTTCGTGAACATTTAAATTTAATATCCATGAACCGATTTTCTCCCGAAAATCCACTTAACTTCATCAAAGTCCAAACAAATTTATCGTTTTTCCGATGTCTATCTTCAACGTACCATCCAAACAAAACTCATTTGCTGTCATCTTTCTGCTCTAGAGCCATCAAGCTCAAAGCTCATTCTCTTACCTCTTTGTCGTTCTTCCTACCCATTAAGTCCAAAGCTCATTTCCTCGTCTCTTTTTCTTACGCCCTCATCTTCCTCTTGCCCATCAAACCCAACAAATCGTTTTTACCCATCATCTAATTCTTTCTTATATTCTACTTTAAAACCAATCAAATCCAAACACATTTCTTTTCATCAACTTCTCCTTCCTCATCTCCTCCATAACTTCAATCTGAAAACCCATTTGATAGGTTTTGAGTTTGATGGAGTTTTGAAAAAGATGTCATGGAGAGAAGTGGGGGGAGAAAATTAAGTTGCTAGGTTTTATAATAAAAAATGGATGAGAGAAGAAAGGGGTTGGTTTGGGTATTTTCGTAATACACATGTACAATAAGTATTGCATATTGTAGGGACCTATAAAGTTAAAATTTAAGTATTGGAGAGTTTTATAATTTTTTAGACCCTAAGGCCAGTTGTTGTTAGGACCCAAGGAGCTAGACTCATTTTTCCCTTAAATAAAATCTTGATTCATAGATCATCACTACTATTATAACCGAAACTTGGTGAATTAATATGTTTTTCTTTTCTCGGTGTGAAGAAAGAAATAAAAAGAAATAAGAAAAATTTTATATCTTCAAGTGTTTCACATCTACAACATTGCTATTTAATTTCTCTAATATAAATTTACACTTTGCAATCATTCTTCATGCACAACTCCAAATATATGTATATATACGCATGCACCACATTAGCTTATAACTAGTTTGTCTTGGTTTCACCAAAAGCGTGTTTTGTATGTTGTAGTTTAAGAAATAAAGTCTTCCAAAATTGTTATTGCAAACAATATTTTTTTTCATTTATTATTAAACCAATTTACAATTATATTATATATATTCTGTCACGTTTCAGTACGGATGGTATTGTCCGCTCTGACCGAAGCCACACGGTTTTGTTGTTTTAGAGCGAATCGGACTCGAGAAGGGGTCACTCCCAAGAGGACACCCATCCTAGGATTTTCCTAGCCCGAGCACGCTTAACTACGGAGTTCTTCAAACTCCGGAATGCCGGTTCATCCAAAAGGCTCCTCCGTCTTCAAGGGTGGTATTATTACATTTATAATACAGTTCCGCCCTTTTTCGTCTTGTGTTTCAAGGACCTGATCCCATTGTTCTAGAGTATGACCCACGGATTCAAGAGGTGGCCCATGTCCCTTGGCGTGGCACTTTGTGCCATGAGCAAGGACCGGGGCCCGACATATTCAATTAAAATAACTTTGTATAATGCGCACTTGGAATTTTCAATGAACCTTGCTACATGCGGTGCCCCCCTCTAACCCTGCCACTGGTTGTTGCAGTTTACTATTCAGTTAACAGTGAAAGCATGCAGGTTCTATTGAGTATTCTTCCATCCTTCTTACAAGTGGAAGGATATGGAAAATAACTCATTCACCCACTTAAAACCTGGACAAAAGTGTGTTTCATTTGTTGATCAATGGTGTTTTTTATTGTAAATCTTCTTAAAGTTCTGCTATTTGTATATTTTAATTTTGTTTTTCTTATAGTATAAAATCTATTGTGCCACTCGTCAAGTTTTATGCTTCTTCATGGGGATATTTCGTTTTAACTCAGTAAGAAGCTACCATGTTGCTGGTTTAAATTATTTGTTTTAATTGCTAGAATTCCCATGAAAATTAAGTGTATAGCACCAGATGACCAGAATAAGTATCTATATGTTAGTTGCTAGATGACCAGAATAAGTATCTATATGTTAGTTGCTTGCATGACCTTTAGCATATCCATTGGCATGTGATTTTATTTGTTACAATAGTAAGGCCATTTTTCTATTTCATGATGCCTTTTGTATTCTAATGCAAACAGATAGAATGTACACAATGCAATGAAATAGTGGAACGTGAAGTCTGGTCTCTTCATAAAGGCGAGAAATGCCCCCAAAGGATCATTACCTGTGACTATTGCGAATTCCCATTGCCTGCAGTTGATCTTTTTAAGCATCAGGTTATATAACTTAATACTTATTGTAGAATGTTGACAGCATCAACATCTAAATTTTCTTATCACATGTTGATGCGAAAATTTTGGCCTTTTTTGCGTTTCCAGGAAACATGTGGAAATCGGACGGAATTGTGTCAACTTTGTAATAAGTATATTAGGCTGCGCGAAAGAGATAACCATGAAATCCAATTTCATAGCAATTCAAATGACACCGCCGAAGCATCAAGGTGATTAAACTGTGCTTTTTAACTACAACACGACTCATTGTTCATTGTTCGTGGACCTAAAATTTTGTTTAGATGCAAAATTTGGTTTACGAAAAGCTGAAGAGGGAGCATGAAACCTAAACCACAGAAGCAGAAGAAAACTAATGAGAACAAACATCATCATTATCTAAAGACCCTTTCCGTCCAACTTTCTCATCTAGGAAACGAGATTCCTGTTTAATAATTTTACAATCTGTCATCGACCCATACTCTTTTTAAATGTGCAAAATTCCAGATCAGGGAAAAAGAAGAAGAATGGAAAACTATGGATAAGAGTTGAGTCAACCATAATCCTCGCTCGTAAATGTCTTGTCATCATCCTCCAAATTCTTCTACAGCTGAAGAAAAATGATTGATATGCATAGAGAATTATGTTCAACTCTCAAGTCATATAAAGACAAACGTAATAGAACATGTTCCCCACAAATAAGATCCATAAATTGAAATTGCCTATGTGCCCTTGACTTACAAAAAAGTTTGAATTTATTAATACTAACTACTAAGAGTAATTAACATTATTGATTTCAGTAGAAATTTGGAATAGTCTCTGTCCATTGAACAAAAGACTTTGATTGGTGCTATATTTTCAAATATAATGTAGAGATTTAACTTTGACTATTATTACTGGAATTTGAGTTCTTTGATTGCTGAATGTCCTGTCAATATATGACCACTTTACTTCTATAATGAGAATTGTTTAGTTTGGCTCGATTTCACTAAACTATGAAAAACTTGTTAAATTGAGCATAATTATATATGTTGTTAACAGCGTTATGCCAGTTCAATGGAGAACAGGTATTTTTAATATGAATATTTCTGGTAACTCTTGTAATTTACAATCTTTATGGTAGCTTAGTAAAGGACAAATATAGTTTTTGATAGTCTAGTGGAAACTAAACCGATTTTTCATGTTCCATTATTAAGTAACTAATTGAATGACAACAATCTTTTTTATTTATTTATATAATTTTTTGAAAAATTTTATAGGGATGTTAGAACATCAGTGAGAGAAGAAGGTGCTTATAGAAGGCCTAGGCCAGCACGTGATTCGCCACAAAAGAGGGTACTCCTTACAATTGCGATATCAGGGATTGCTGTTCTAATCGGATCGTTTTTCCTACAGAGACGAGTAGATACTCAGCAACATTAGCCCTGGGCAATTGTTACTGTGCTCTTCAAGAGGAGTTGTATCCATGTCATTCTCATGTTTTTATGTAGTAAACAATGTGTTTTATCATACTTATAAGATGTATTTTTATGCGAAAACCAGTATCATTATCTTTGTAAATGCTGAAAACGCTTGTGCTCGATCAAATATAATCCGAGATTTTAAGGTCCCATATGGTAACTAGTGCTAGTATTTTATCGAATATGTTGTATAATTTCTGTATACAATTTGATGGGCTTGATTCATCAGTTATTTTTATCTTTTTTCGTTCGAAACTTGTATGTAATTTCCCCCATGATTATTATCGCGTTGTGTTTGAGTAGTATTATATTGCTTTGAGAATATGAGAAAACGGAATCTCAGTGCCACGGGAAATTTCCCCTTGTAGCGTCGAACAAACTCAACACTTCAAATTTTTTGACTATCGGCATCCAACAACATCTTCATCATGCAAGATGTGGAAACTAAATTTGATATGAATCTAACATCCTTTCACTGTTGTTGTAGTGGATGTAAAATTAACGGTTTTTCGATAGTGTAGCATTTTTAATGTGTTTATATTACAAAATTAACGGTGAAAAGGTATTGGATTCACATCAAATTCGATGTATTCACATCTTGCACGATGGGGGTGTTTGACCTTTTTCTAGACGTCATAGAGGAAATTTCATCCTGTGGCGCATGATGATACCCGTAAGTAGGAATTCCCCAAATCACGATACGTGGCAGGTGACGTGCCATCCACGCAAACCCACTAGATCCCTGGAGGCTACGGAGCTGGAATAAACATGACGCAATGGGGACGTTCCTCGGCGTCACGCCTTCGAGGCTGCACCAGACCTTCTAAGACCTTCCCGGAGTACCTTCCTCTTTCGGCTGACTGCCAGTCAATGGCTCGTCTCCGAGCTATCCTATAGCTAAGACTCCTCAGCTCACTTGCTCGTCTCCGAGCTATCCTATAGCCGGGACTCCTCAGCGTCCATGTTTGCCCGGGAGCACGGAGCCCGAGCGCCCCCGTGTATCTTGCCACAGCGAGATCTCCGTTGCTCCATGTTCCGCCTCCCACGTTAGCGTATCTCGCCATTTATGGGCGTATGCCGTCATCAACGCGAACATGACGCATGGGCGTAACGGACGGCGAGATTCTCGCGTCGGCTCGCTCCAGGCGACCGCTATATAAACCCCTCTTCCAGACGACTCGGGTACGTCGAACTCGTTTCCAATACATCGCTACTCTGCCCAGTTACTCCTCGGTACTTACTTGATCGTCAGAGGGTCCTACGGTGGTTTCCCATCCCGAGGCTTCCCTTGCAGGTGGCTCGGTGCCAACGACAACCAACAATCCATTGAGACCTACACGCTCAATCCCTATACTAAATCTCAACTGTTCGACACGGCTGGCCCCAAGATGGACGGAGGGCAACATCTGAGGGAGATTCCGACCTCCATCAGTTGGCGCTGTCTGTAGGAAATTCCCTCTTTTCCTATCCAAGAAAGTTGATCTTCCGCCCTCAATACAATGGCCGACGATCTTCATCATGGAGATCCCAGCATGAGCCACTCCGCCCTCCACAACGGAGGCGGGATCGGTCCTACTCCACCTCCCAACGTCATCAACGCCTTATCAACGCGGATTGATAGGCTCACGGTGATAATGGACACGCTCGCTCATGTTCAAATGGCCGGCCATTCCTGCCAAACCGCTGTCCCCACTTCCCGGAACAACGGCGTGCATGGGACGACGAAGGGGCGCATTCAGGCTCTCGACCTCACTCACGCCCATCTCGATGTCACCGAACACCGGCGTGCCGATTCCGGCAGTCACGACCCCCATATGAGGAATGATTACATGACTCGTTGGGCGCCGGATAGTTCGACACCGAGATCTCAAGAGAGACCGGGCCGTCGCTTCAACGGCCGTCGCGTTCTCTCGCCCCCTGAGGAGACGTCGGTCAAGTCGCCTGATTCCAAGGGAGATCGACGTCCCCGCATCCATCAAGACCGCGCACGCGGCTTACCTTGGGACCGATCACGAAGGGTTCCCCCCGAAGACCTAAGGAATGTGATAGAGTGAAGCCGAAACCGCTCCATCGGCAGAAACCCAAAGTAGAGACAGCAGGCGCTCCGAGAGCGGAGAATCCTCGGGGCACCATCAGCGAATCGAGACCCTTGAGAAGAAAATCGAAGACATGCGACATGCTACCCGTTTGGCCAGAGGGATGGCAAACTACTCCGCAGATTCGCTCACGAGGCTCTTTACAGAGCAGTTGTTAAGTGAGTGGGTCTCGTCCAGGAACAAACCGCCCAAAGTGGCCTTCTTCGATGGGAAATCTGACCCGAAGGACCACTTGGACGCGTTTACGACGGGCATGAACTTCCAAGACAACTCAGATGTAGCTCGATGCCGAACCTTTCCCACCACCCTCATCCGGGCCGGCCGGGATTGATTCTGTGGACTTGCGCCACGCTCAATCTCGACCTTTGATGAGCTGGCGACTCAATTCCTCGGTCATTTCGTCGGTAACCGGCGACAGAAAAGGACGGTCGACTACCTGTTTACCATCAAGAGTGAAGACGGGGAATTCTTCAAGGGTTACGTCACCCGCTTCTATAATGCCCTCATAGAAGTTCCCGAGCACCGCGACGAAACGATTATCACCGCCTTGAGGTCAGGTCTTAGGCACAAAGAGTGGCTCCGCTCTTTTGCATTGGCGCAACCTAAGACGATGGCCAAAGTAAAGGCCTGGACCGAGCGAGAAATCCAACTCGAGTTGGAGGTAAACGCCAAATTGCCCTGCGGCGACCGAACGGACCGAAAGAAATGGGACAGAGGAGAAAAAGAAGGTCGGACGTCCAAAACCTTATTCTCCGAGGTTTCATGAGTACACTCCCCTGAATGCCTCCCAGACCGAGCTACTAGAGGAAGCTATAGGCGAGAAGTTTTTCAAACTCCCGCCAGCTACTTAAAGGCTGGGCAAGCAACTCCGCGGCCCGTACTGCGCCTACCATTGGTCGAAGGGGCATCCGACCGAGAGCTGCAAACAACTCCGTGACTATATTGAGGAGCGGATTCGCTCCGGTCACCTGGCGAAGTACCTGCGAGACAAACGCCAGGAAGATCGGGAGCAAACGAACCAACCCCTTCCAGGAGAATTGACGGTCGGGCAGATCATGGTCATCTCTGCAGGTTCGGTTCCAAGCAACAAGGACACCCGCCGCTCCAGGCCGGTCATAACCTTAAATGATCCGCCCCACAAGAAGTGCAAGAAAGACGATCCAATCACCTTCACCGACGAAGAACTTCACGACATATCACTCCCGCACAATGATCCCCCCGTGATAGCAGTTAGGGTAAACCGATACGAGGTTCGAAGAATGTTGGTCGACTCATGGAGCTCGGCGAATATCCTGTTTTACGACTGTTTCTAGCGTATGGGATTAAATCCGTCCGACCTCTAACCGAGCTCCCACGTCCTCTCCGGGTTTACAAACCATTCCGTCTTGGCCGAGGGATCGATCACCATCCCTCTCAACATTGGGGAAGCAGGAAGAACGTGAACCATACCGGTGAATTTCCTCTTTACCAAGATCCCGTCGTCCTATAACATCCTCTTAGGTCTCCCCATCCTAAACGCCCTCCAGGCTAAGATCTCGACCTATCACCTCGTGCTCAAGTTCCCTCTGGACAATGGGGGGAATAGGTGGGGCCTATGGTGACCAGCAAACCACCAAGGTCTGTTTCGCCTCAACGTCTCCCGGGGAGAAAGAGGTTGACAATTTCGAAGACATGTATGATCCTCAGGAGTCTCTGGATACACGCGACGATGACCAAAAAGAGATTCGAGGTGCCCTGGTGGAGTCTTTGGTAGAAGTTCCTCTCAGGGAGGGAGACAATGGCCGAACTGTCCAGATCGGCTCACTCTTGACAGTGGGCGCTCGGGATGACCTGATCCAGTTCCTCCGGAATAACTCCGATGTGTTTACCTGGACCCCAATGGACATGCCCGGGATCGACCCTAAGGTGATCTCCCACAAGCTCGGGGTCCACTCGAAACTCGGCCAATCCGACAAAAGAAAAAAAGCTTCATGCCAATGAAGCAGAAAGCGATAGAGGAGGAAGTAGACCGACTGCTCGCGGCCGACTTCATCAGGAACCTGGACTACTCGGATTGGCTAGCAAACGTGGTCATGGTCAAGAAGGCAAACGGTAAATGGTGCATGTGCATCGATTTCACTGATCTAAACAAGGCCTGCCCCAAAGACAACTACCCACTCTCTCGAATCGATCAGTTAATAGACAGCTCGGCCGGTCACGATATACTAAGCTTCATAGACGCCTTCTCCGGTTATAATCAAATCTGGATGAATCCGGTTGACGAAGAGCTAATTGTCTTCACCACCGATCGAGGAGTCTACTACTACAGGGTAATGCCCTTCGGCCTCAAAAATGTCGGGCAACATACCAGCGGCTGGTCAATAAGCTGTTCAAGCCATAAATTAGGAGAAATATGGAAGTCTACATCGACGACATGCTCGTGAAGTCCACCATGTCAGCCGAACACACCATAAACCTCGGCGAGACATTCGACGTCCTGCGAAAGTACAAGATGAAGCTGAATCCAGCCAAATGCGCGGTCGGCGTCACAAGCGGGAAATTTCTTGGATTCATGGTCATCCACCGAGGAATCGAAGCAAACCCGGAGAAAATCAAAGCCATCATCGATATGGCAGCACCTAGGAGCAATGTTGATATCATGCGACTCACGGGTAGGGTGGCTGTTTTGAGTTGCTTCATGTCCAGATCCGGAGAAAAGTGTCCGTCTTTCTTCAAAGCCTTAAGGAAGATCCCCAGGTTCGAATGGTCCTAGGAGTGCCAAATCGCTTTCGAGCAGCTAAAGGCACACCTGGCGACCCCCCCCCCCCGCTTCTCACCCGACCAGTTGAGGGGGACGAGCTGTTACTATATCTAGCCGTCTCCGAACAGACTGCCGGCTCCGTACTCATCAAAGAATTCGAAGGAATACAAAAAACTGTCTACTGTGTCAGCCACGTTTTCAAGGACGCAGAGATCAGATACCTGTCCATATAAAAAAATAGTTCTTGCGCTCGTCGTCACCTCCAGGAAGCTGCGGCACTATTTCCAAGCTCACACAATCATCATTCTCACGAACGACCCTTGGGGAATATCCTCGGTTCCCCCGAATCGTCGGGCCACTTAGAGAAATAGAGATGGAAGTTGTCCCAATTCGACATCAAGTACCGACCAAGATAAGCTATCAAAGCACATGCCTAACCGATTTCGTGGCCGAATGCACCATTCCCATTAAGGAAGGAGCACCAGCACGGGGCCCTAACCCATGGCCCTTAGTCGAGGAGACACTCGGCCCGGTTTCGGACTAGGTACTCTATGTAGACGGCTCCTCCACAGAGGAAAGGAGTGGGGCCGGGTTAATCATCCATGGTCCGAATGAGGCAGAGATGGAGTACTCTTTGAGACTTTGCTTTAAGGCGTCGAACAACGCAGTAGAATACGAGGCCTTATTAACTGGGCTACGAATCGCTTCCGGGGTGGAGGCTAAAGACGATCAGGATTCGTAGTGACTCCGCGCTAATCGTCGGCCAGGTGACCGGACATCTCGAAGCCCGGGAACCCCTAATGATGAAATACCTAGCAGAGGTAAAAAGACTTCAGAGAAATTTCGAAAAAGTTCAGGTAGAACAGATTCCCAGGAGCATGAACGCCGAGACCGACGCGCTAAGAAAACTCGCTTCCTCTTACTCGGCCAATCACAAAAGAAATATCCACTTCAAAGTCCTGCAACGACCCGGCGTGGAAGATGGAGAAGTAATACATCGAATCTACACTACTCAAGGGGATATCCCGGATTAGAGAAAACCCATTGTAGAATTCCTTAAGGACGAAGTACTCCCTGAGGACCAGGTCGAGGCACGCCGGCTCCGTACGAAAGCTAGCCACTTCGTGTGGAGTAAAGAAAACCTGTACAAAATGTCATACACCCAACCTCTACTCTGATGCGTCAATCCCGACGAAGCAGATTATGTCCTCCGAGAGATACATGAAGGAGTCGGAGCGCACACCAAAGGGCCCGCAGTCTAGTTCAAAAGACACTGTTGCAGGGTTATTACTGGCCAAAAATACACCAAGACACAGGAAAAATGGTCAGAAGGTGCAGGATCTGCCAACTTTTTGGCAGCATCTCTCGGCTACCCGCTACCAAATTAACACCACTAAGTTCCCCTTGGCCATTTGCGCAATGGAGGATAGGTATGGTTGGCTAACTCCCCACCGGTACGGGTAGATACAAATACATCATTGTCATCGTGGATTACTTTACAAAATGGATAGAAACCATACCGATCAGGAAACCGGATGCCGCCTCTACGATAAAATTCCTGCAAAATAATATAATCTCCTGCTTTGGAATTCTGAGATGCATCATCACTGACCATAGAACCAGCTTCGAAATTGACAAAGTCAGAGAATTTTGCAATGACTATCACATATTGATGAAGTTGTCCGCGGTCGCACATCCCTAATGCAACGGGCAAGCCAAAATAGCAAACCGAGGCGTCATCCGGGGGCTCAGAGCCCGCCTGGAGGGAAGACAGGGCAGCTGGGTCGAGAAACTGCCTCGGGTACTGTGGGCGTTGTGAATGTCGAGAAAAACATCTATGGGGGAATCCCCGTTTAGCCTCTGTTACGGCACCGAGACAATGGTCCCCGCGGAAATCGGCTTGCCCAGTTATCGAGTCGAGCACTTCGATGACGAGGCTAATATCTCAGCACTTCGAAGCAACCTAGACATCTTATTGGAGAAAAGAGATCGGGCGCAAACCAGGATGGCCGCGTATCAACAGCAGACCGTCTGATACTACAACGCCCGGGTTAAATATCGAGCTTTCAAGACAGGAAACTTGGTCTTACGTCAAAACGAATTTGAAGACGAAGGGAAGC
Organism: Agapanthus africanus; assembly: GCA_030015575.1. Lineage (NCBI taxonomy): Eukaryota > Viridiplantae > Streptophyta > Magnoliopsida > Asparagales > Amaryllidaceae > Agapanthus > Agapanthus africanus. The sequence goes on from CM057339.1 coordinate 340,091,630, forward strand.
TACACAAGTTTTTCCCAAAGTGGGACAGGCCATTCCTTGTGATAGAAACATTGCCCAGCAGAGCCTACCGTCTTCAAGATTCCTGGGGGCATGATTTTCCTCGGCCATATAACGCCGAAAAGCTTAAGTTGTACAAATAAACTTGTACCCGTTCGAGTAATAAAATTCCTTTTTGTGTCAACTAAAGTTTCTAAGCTAAGCTCTCACGCGAGTAGATTCCTGCTCCGCTCTAAGGCCGACGGATAGTCTCCTATCCGCCGCACTCATTCAAAACGAGTACTCTCCTGCTCGACAAAATACGGACCCTATAGCATCCGGCCACGGGCTTTCTCCAGCCCGTCTCAGAAGCAATGAAGGTGTCCCAGGACAAGTGCCCAAGCGCGCTCAAAGAGCAGCCGACCTAAATCTAGCTCTGTCCTCCCTACCTCGGCTCCGATGTAAGGGGTAGAGGAAAAGCGCTAGTCCACCTACGCTTTGGAAAACAAACAAAGAGGATCGATGTTCTGTAATCACGGGCAAAGAAAGGTCTTTAAGCTAAAGAAAATTTATTAAGAATTTATTAGGAGGTATTCTTGGCTCCTCAACCTTACAGAGCAAAGGAAAAAACACATAGTCCCTAACTATTACAGTGAAGGGAGAAGTGGATTAAAAAAACATTGACGATGATACTCGAAGGAGAGTTCCTCCAGCCGAGCCCAAACGGCCTCCGCCCGCTCCCTCTGTCGGTTTCTATGGACCCGAGAAGCAAAGAATTCGTCGGGGGGCCCCGCCGCCGAACACGATGCCATAATCAACCTTTGCTGGAAACATTCGAGAAGAATATTTATTGAGCGATCCCGCCTGCTCTTCAAGATCAGACCCAGCTCATAGGCCGTGTGCATCTTGTCGAACGCCTCCTCCATTGCCTGCGGGGACAGGGCCTTGTAAAGACCTATAACGACCATAATATTACTATACCTTTGAGTTTTCTTTCTTTAGTAAAATATTGTATTTATTTATTCTTAGTATTTTTTGTTTTCTATTAAATATATTATTTTATTATTCCATCTATTTTTTCCCAAACCCATTTTTTTAAACTAAATCTTAAGCTATTCAAAATTAAACGTAAGACATGACCCAGCCCATAACCCAAATCCAATATCATTTTCATTTTCTTTTATAAAAATATGAGCCTAAAACCCCACTTTCTTTTCAAGCAACAACATATTTAATTCTAATTAAATATGTGCATGAACAACCTTGTAGCTCATTGGTTAAGTCCTTGGATTGTTATTCCATAGATCACATGTTCAAATCCCCATTCTTGCAATTATTTTTTTTTATCAATTTTTTATTCTTCTCATAACATACAAATGAGACATTTCATTTCATCTTCTTTTTAACTCCCAAAATAATTAGAATGGTTGTGAGCCGTGATTTATTAGAATTATGGTGGCCATAAACTTTTTTATATCTCGCTACTCTTTCTTTTCATCATCACACCTTTCTATCATTTCACATATCCTTTTTCATCTAAATTCCCCGAAGAAGAACATGAAGAAATTCTCAAGAAGGTCTCGGTAGTAACACGAGACTATCGGCGGATAGACAACCCCGGTGACAATACCGGCTTGTGTATGTAAGTCCCTTCTCTCTTTCCCTCTCTCCATCTCTTTCTCTTTATTTTTTTATATTGCCATGAAAAACTTCTCTTTTCATATCATAGTCCCTAAATAATTAATTAAATGGATACATATATAAATAATGAACACACACAAACATACACACATATATAGTTTGTAAAGTCTTTTTCATTACTCTCAATCCATATGTTAAGATTTCATAGTGACCAATTAGGATTACATCGTTTGTTATTGTATTTTAAATTACTTTATTTAAATTTGTATAAAAAAATGAAGTTACAAATAAATACCATGATTTCCTCATTCTCACATATGACATATCAATACTTTTATCTTTAAAATAATTTTTAAAAATTAATTTTCAAATCTGGAAATCCTAGGAAAATTAGGACAAATAATAAATAGAATTTCAGGTTTACGGTAAAAATTTTATATCGAACCGAATAACGGTTTAGAAGTTACATAATTTTTATTCACTGTTTTTAAAACTAGAAAACTGCCAATAAGGATCTTTTTCGAGAGGTCATAACTCTATAATACTTAATCCAAATTAAGTGTTTTCAGATGTTTTGAATATCTACATCAAAATATCTATATTTTATTTGTTTTATATTTTTACTGAAAACCGACGTAAAATATAGAAAACTGTGTTACAATATTAAGTGACGGATCTGGACAGAATCTGTCCTGATTCGTACACTATTTTTAAATAGGATATAACTCGAACACCCGGTGTCCGTTTGTGACAACATTTAGATGTGTAGATGCATAATTGATAAAGCTATAATTTTCTGTATATTATATTACTTAGCAATGCATGAAACAACCCGATATAGACTTTGCAATATAACATATAGTTGTTGTCCAGAAATTTGAATTTATGTTTTAAACGTTGATATTAAAATGATAATAACTAGAGTTTCAGAAATCAAAATCGTGCGAATCTTAGTGTTTTAGATAAGTATATCGAAAGACCTATAATTTTCTAATAATTTTCTTAACCTGAAACCTGATGGAAATTGACCGAAACTATGTTTTACAAATATGTGACGGTGCCGAATAGATTGTGATCTCTTTTGCGTGACGATACGAAAACAGATATATCTCCCAAACCGGTAGTCGTATTTATGTGAAACTAGAACTCACGCGTGAAAAAAACTTAGAGCCATATTTCTGTTTATATTCCGCATTCGTTCGACTTGATTAATTAGTCGTACATAATATTTCTTTACAGCATTGTTTATGGTAGTTACTCGATTAATATACTTGACTCATTTCATGCTATTCGAACATGTATACATATTTATCTTGATAATTAAATTGTTGTATGTATATAAAGAAGATAATTAAATACTTGAGTTGTATTTTGAAAACTATACAAAATTAGTTTTACATAAAACCCCTCAAGTTATACTAAATTACAATAAGGACCCTAGTAAACATAGGTTTAAGCGGGACCAGTCTCTTGAGCCTCAGGGAGCCGGAGATATGGGTGCTTGCCTATTTAAGGTAGACAACTTAACAAACGGTGTTATCAACACGGTAATTGTCTTTGAAAAAGACACAAATCCTGCCGCGCCCATGTGCAGCGGTTACCGATAACATCAAAACTTAATTCAGGATTTTAATTTCTTTTCTAATTGTTCCGACTCAGACTGTAACAACCCTAATTTTCTTATACACTTTTTTCTATACAAATTTTTTTTCAAATATTTTTTCAAAAATCCATAAAGGGGTATTTATTGCCTGAGCACAAGATTTAAGTAATTAATTAGCAATTTAATTACAAGAAGGAGATTGTAGGTTATTGGTAATACCTTGCATTGCTGAACCAAGCCATCAAAGTTCAAATCTCATGCCCCACATTATTTTTAATATTTATTTTGTTTTAAATTTTTCTTCAATATTGTGTCTCTTCATCTTCTAAACCCCCATGTACACTTCAAATTCCTAGATCGGTTTCAGAGACCTTTGAAATCCCCATTTACTCCATTTTAATGATTTTTTATACATTTTTACATTAAAACCTTTCATGTACCCTATTTACTCCAACTTTTAATGATTTTATACATTTTTATTTAAAATCCCTTCACGTACTCTACCCCTAGCCTACCCTATAAATACACCCCCTCCCCTCTACCATCTCATCCCAAAAATCATAAGCTCACTCTCTCAAAATTTTCCAAGAGTTGTGTACTTTGAAAACAAGTTCGCGGCGAAGCTTCGACGAAATTCCGGCGGAAATTCCGGCGACGTTTTGAGGAACAACCGGCGACGAAGCAACGCCTCGGCAACCCCTTTAGTCCCCCCTCACTCCTTTGCCTAATCGAAAACCCGTAAGTCCCATTCTATCCTTCTTTCTATTTCTTTAAAATACGAAATTTACGAAACCCGACGGAATCGGAACAAATCCGATTTTCGACTCGGTCTTCTATAAAATTTCACTTCTAATCAATTCAATCATGCTTAAACATCTTATTGTTGACTATTAAACATTCAACGAATAATTTGAACAAGTTTTCTCACATGAAATGATAACCTTTCCAATCTATCGTATTTTTCACCTTAATACCATCATGTTTCGATTTCACATTTAACCCCTAAACTTTGCTATACATTTAAAGTAGAGCACGAGGTAATGACCTACCTCCATACACACGCAAATACAAACCTAAACGATATCATCAAAGAACTTAGAATACGATAAAACAAAACTTTCATTTAAATACCATATTCTTAATAAAACCATTCTTAAAAGTTTAGCTTTGATACACTTTTAATTAAATACCTCTCATTAGGAAATACGATAAGTTGTGGACATCGATCGTTTATCTAAACCCGACTTTGTGGTGTCTAGGCTAGGCAAGTGAGCTTAGGTAACTTTAAAAGGCCCGTCTCACGATTCGTGAGCGGATCCCTCCTTCCTCACTTGTACTTACCTGGCCACAATTGGCGGTGAAGAGGCGATTTGAGGCTTCTAACGACTTGTCGTTTAGACCATTTAGAAATAGGCTAGTTGGCTTAGAAAACCCTAGAATCTAAAATACGGAAATTACACTTTGCAAATAAATACCTTTTACTTTATAAAACCGTTTTCTAAACGATTAGTATTTTACAATCTTTGCAAAGCGCCGCTACAACCCACCTTTAGGGAACCTGTTAGGGATAGTACGGTTTATCGTGCACCCTCGGGCTTAGTAGTGCGAGATTCAGACCTCCGCAAGGAGCATTCGGTCTCGAAAGCTTTAAAATACGACATCTTAAGAAAATAAGATTTTTTGGAATATAAAATATTTATTAAAATTACTTTTGTATAAACATATGTATATTTATCATTTAAATATCTATTTTATTATAATATAAATTTTCCACCTTTTTCTAAAAATCACAAGAATAAAGTTTACACTAAAATACCATGAATTTCAAATAAATCAAAATTGCAGATAAATACCATTATTTATAAAACTAGGATATTTTCACTAGAAATATCACAATATAAAATCCACCTCATTACAACTCTAAAGACGAACAATAAATACTTGAGGTGTATTTTGAAAAGTATATAAAGGTATTTACATAAAAAAAAAACCTCAAGTTTTATAAATTACCCTAAGGACCCTAGCAATTATGAGACTTCGATTCACACCCCTGATTGTCTGACTCGGGTTTGAGTCTGATTAATCTGACTTGAATATGATTCAAGTCAACCTATAATCTACAAGTTTCTAATCCAAAATGAACACATGAATCCATGAATACAATTATCAATGTATACAACGTGACTGAACCGAACCATGTATATATATTCCTTTTACATGATTCTCAGTATTCCATTTACATGACTCTACGGTTACAACCGTTTCCTGATATCATGGTTTCGGTCAGTCAGTCAATCAATCTTACAATCAATACAATTTACAAGATAACACTACAAACAAAACATCGCGGGGTTTAAGGGGTAGATTGGTACGGAAGGTGTTAAAGGTGGCACGAGGTGGTCAGATTTAATACACCTAACATGAATCCAATTATCGTTGTTCCGGGCCTTCTAACGGAGCCTTGTACTAAACGTGCCTCTAGTCTCTAGCATATAGAGACTCCCCTCGTATACACTGGCATCCTTCTGTACCAAGCTACAAACAACAGCAGCGTTAACACAATACTACAACAATATAACAATATAATACAACTATAAAAGCAACTCTCTCTCTCTCTCTCTCACTCTCTGTCTATTCTATTCTTCCCTTATCTTTGGAACTTACCGAGCGACCTGTTCGCTGACGACATTCTATTTCTTTCTTCTTTGAATGTCGTCAGGTGGTTTGGACCCGGCGGAGATCAAGCCATCTCAAGAAGAGTTGGAGCAGTTTGCCGAAAACCCTGCACTTTAGTTTCATTGTACACTTTTCCTTTCTGTATTTTTTTTCATTTCCTGTTATGCCACTGTTTAGGCATCATTTTATTTCAGTTGTATTTCCTTTTCATGCATTGTACAAAAGAATGTTAATAAATAAAAGTTGTTGTTTTTATTATATCTTGTCTCTTGTGTATTTATTTTATATTGCTTAGATACGCTCAGCGTATGTACTTCTGAGTATATACGCAGCGGGCCTCGTCGCGTCCCCTTCGCCGTACACCGGGAAGCGGGGCGTGACACAGACTGAGTCTCATTATAATAATCTGACTTGAATATGATTCAAGTACAGTCTACAATACTATAATTCAACATGACTACAATACTACAATTCAACATGAATCCATGAATCCATATATTCAAAATATTCAATCTATATTGACCGAACCGAACCATGGATATACTTCCATTTACATGATCCTCCAGTTACATCCATGATTCTCCAGTTATATCCATTTACTGATATCATGGTTTCAGCAAGTTATCCAATTATACAATCTATATTACAAGACAATACAAGTTGCAATACAATTCAAACAATACAACAATACGATCAAGACATCGCAGGGTTTAAGAGGTAGATTGGTACGGAAGGTGTTAGAAGTGACACGAGACTGCAACCATAAGACACCTAACCTGTATTCCATTGCTGTTGTACCGTGGCATAAACGGTTCCTTGAGTTCCTGATACCTTAGTCTCCGGGGCAAGTGAGACTCCTCTCGTATACACTGACATCCTTCTGTACCAAGCTACAAACAACAGCGTTAACACTAAATACAACATTATAAAAATATAATACCACTTTAAAAGTTACACACACACTCACTCTCTCTCTCTGTGGCTATTCTATTTCTCCCTTATCTTTGGGACTTATCGAGCGATTTGTTCGCTGACGACATTCTCTTTCTTCTTCTTTGAATGTCGTCAGGTGATTCGAACCTTCCAGAGATCGAGCCTAGCAATGAAGACTTGGACCAGTTTATTGAAGATCCCGAGCTGTAGTTACACTTGTAAACATTTCATTTCAGTACTTTCCATTTCTGTTATGCCACTGTTTAGGCATTGCTTTCATTCAGATGTATTTACTTTTCCATGCATTATACAAAAGAATGTTAATAAATAAAGTTGTTGTTCATTATTTTGTCTCTTGTGCATTTTCCTTTATATTGCTTAGATACGCTTAGCGTATTTACTTCAGAATAAATACGTAGCGTCCAGTCGCGCCCTCTGCCCGTATACCGGGAAGCGGGGCGTGACAAGACCCGAGGAAGATCTTCATATAGCGTAGATAAGCACCTACGGGAGAGGGGATTGACGGGGTAGTAGACGCCCACAGTGACCCTCCAGGCGACCTATCACGGTCTCATACGTCGCCTCAGAATGATCAAGTCCATAGAAATATACGTCGTCTCGAGATATGATGTCTCGGATGGTGTACGCGCGGCCCGTCATTAGGAAGAGACGAAATGGCTAGAAGGAAATCAACGTGGGTGCCTGAGGGAGGGCATGCCTTCACTATTTATAGCCGCAACAAAAGTCTTTCCAACGACCGAGATCTTCCCACGCCGCAGCACAAATCACGGAGTATCGCATCTTCCCGATAAGGCGTGGCCATGTGGCGTCCAGTTACTGGCCCACTCCCTCCCATGCGGGTCAAAGAAGGTTGAACTACATCTCCAAGAAATCCTGAGAATCAAGAAGGCCAAGATATGGAAACCCTTGCTGGCTGAGTAATTTCCTACTCGGCTCATCCGCGGGGGGCAACTTCCTGCCCGGCCACGCTGCGGATCCAAAGCCCTCGTCGCGAGGCGACCGAGTAGTTTTCTGCTCAGCTTATCCATGGGGGGCAACTTCCTGTCCGGCTACGCTGCGGATCCAAAGCCCTCGTCGTGAGGCGGCCGAGTAGTTTCCTGCTCGGCTCATCCGCAGGGGGAAGCTTCCTGCCTGGCTACGCTGCGGATCCAAAGCCCTCATCGCGAAGCGGCCGAGTAGTTTCCTGCTCGACTCATCCACGGCCGAGTCCAGGAGACATCGATCTACTCGTACTTGGCGTTCGTTCGTTCGTATGTTGCGCTCGCTCGTCACCTCGACTCCGGGGTGAGGAGAGACGTCGATCTACTTATACTTGGCGTTCGTTCATTCATATATCGTGCTCGCTCATCACTTCAACTCCGGGGTGAGGAGGGACGCCGATCTACTTGTACTTGGGGTTCGTTCATTCGTATGTCATGCTCGCTCGTCACGTCGACTTCGGGGTGAGGAGGGACGCCGATGTACCTGTACTTGGCGATTGTTTGTTCGTATGTTACGCTCGCTCGTCTCCCCGACTCTATGTATATTTGGCGTTCACTGGACACCGGCCTATCGTCTCTCCGACTCTATGTATACTTGTCGTTCGCGGGACACCGACCTATCTACACTTGCAAGAGTAAAAACATTGCATAGGCAAGCAAAAAATACTTTATTGATATTCCGAGTTATGTACAAGGTATTATGGGCTCCCCAGCCTTACAAGATGCCTGGATGCTTACAAAAATATAATAACAAAAGGGGGGCTCAAACCGTCTTCTTGGCCGCCACTTCCCCCTGTTCGGCACTTCCGCCAGGAGCTTCGGTTGCGGCCTCGGACTTGGTGCTTCCGCCCGCCACCTCGCCTTCTCCTGCCGGCTCGGTGATGCCTCCTTGGGGCACTTCCTCGGCAAGGGGATACCTTGCGTGAAGCTCCTGATCATCGAACCCAGGCATAGATTCCTTAAAGGCGTCGAGGGCGTTGTGCCACCCGATGGCCGTAGAGTCGGCAAGGTCGACGTAGAATTGGTCGGACGTCTTGTACTCCTCCACAGCTTTTTCCATCCCGCCCTCGGCATGCTTCGCCGCCTCGTGGGCCATTCGGGCATTCCTTTTGAATGAGTCCCTCTGCTTCTTCATGGCGTCATAGAGCCCATTGACTTCCTCCATCTTGGCCTGAATAGCCCGGTTGGATTCGGTCAGGAGCTGATGAGACTCCTTCAGCTTGGCGACTGTCAGACCCTCCACAACCAACCTCGAGTCTAGGGAAGCCGTCTTATCCTCCGCATGTTTCAGCTGGGCGAGGAGCTCTTCCTCGTGCGAGAAAGATTCACCGATCTTCTTTATCGTCAGGGCCACCTCCTCGGCCTCCATAGCGGCAAGAAAGGCGCAATGCTGGAGAACCTGCAGAAAATACGAACCATTTTAGGATCTAAATAGATGAAAAACACTTGGAGAAATTTTGAAAAAGTTACCAACCTGAACGGGCTCCTGAGCTATCGCCACCACTTGGGCATTTAGGGTGCCTCGGAGAATCTTAGCCCCTGCCGCCTTCTCCATGTCCGCTAGTAAACAGTCAGCCACAGAAAATCCCGAAGGCACCTCGATATAGAAGTCGCCTCCTGCACCTGTATCCCGGTTGGGGTGGCCGGGAAACCACTCTTTTCCGTCTCTTGAGCGGAGAATCGGCAGAGGACGACACCTCTGTTCTCGCCTGAGGCGCTGCATCCCGGGCATGCTACTACTCGGGAATGGAGGGGTTACGGGGACCTCGGCGGAAAGGGATTGCCGGAAAATCATGCTCGGTGCAGGTCTGGATGAGCTAGCGCTACCGCCGTTCCTCCCCTGCGTCTTGGCGGCTATGGCAGCCATGATCTTCAAGTCATCCATTGGCTCTGCGGAATATACATAAGGAAAAAAGGGAGGGGGTCAGCAACTGAAACAACAAAATTATGCTAGAATTATGCTAAGTCTAAATTGATCGGCGAACTCTTAATTTACCTCCGAAGCACGCGGGACTGAGTCCCGCCCAGCTCAAAGCCTACTCGGAAAGCAGGATATCGGCCCGCTGGATCGGTTCCCACTGTGCACCACCTTCGCCTCTGGGGCACTCGACTGTTTGACCCTAGGGCAATTGGCCCTATGCCACTTGGTGAGCACGGGCCAATCTTCTCCTTCTGGAGGTCCGGCGAAGACAAATTTCTCCTTCCATTCATGAATGGAAGAAGGGATAACCACTATCCCAGACTCAGGCCTCATACCCGTATGTTTTTTGAAAGAAAGGTACACCCAGCTCGGTTCGTCCTTGCTGGTACCGGGGTGATTTTTATAATAAAGAAAGGAGCGGAGAAGACTCAAGCCGAAAGGGATCCGATCAATTTTCAGCCGGACCAGAAACCTGAGGAGGATCCTCCACAAGTTCGGCGCTAGCTAGCCCGGAGCGAGATGGAGGCAATGGAGTACGACGCAAATTTCGGGCAAGAAGGGCAGACGCATCCCTACCTATAGTGCTTTCAGGTATAGAGCAATCTCATTACCTTGCACCTGGTCTGCCCGCTCACCCTTCCTGTCCAGACGAGATGAATAGCCAGGGGGAATATGGAAACTAGCTCGGATATCAGAAAGCTCGTCCAAGCGATTCAACATCGTGGGTGCATCATGGTAATTTTTGAAGTGCACCTTGGGGGCCCTTTTCACCGCCCGACGACGAAGGACAAGGGCGTCGCCCTCCCTCGGGGGTGAGCCCAACACAAAAGACGAAGAGGAAGAGGAAGAAGAAGTTCCTCGGTTATCGCAAGCCGAAGAGGAGGAAGACCTACTGGACTCGGCTTCAGAAGATGAAGCCTTATTGCCCTACTAGTGATCGTTCTTGGCAGAGGCCTAGTTCCTTTAGAAAGTCAAGTCGAGGTTTTCTATATCAATGGATACTTCGGAAGAAGAAATCTAACCTGATTCAAGGAAGGATTGGCCGAAGATGGGTTTTTGGCTGAAGGTCCGACCTAAGCAAAGGTGCGTCGGGCAATCTTCAGATGGCAGGAAACGACTAGGGCAAAATGTCTGCCAAGGGATGGCCTCCCTTATTTATACACTCAGCAAAAAACCATCCAACGACCCAAATCCGTTCCCGCCAAAATGAAGTGTCACACCCAACGGCCATGAGGACTCCACGTGGCGACCGACCATTGGACACCTCCTCTCACTTGGATTCAACTGACGACCCCTCGCATCCCGCCACCCCACGGCGGACACATGGCGCGAAGGGCAACAGACCGAGCGAGCGAAGCGGCGTCTTCTTTAAGGCGCAATCATTCTGTCGATCCGTTGACGTCACCAAAGATACGCGTGGGAATTAAGACGCTTCGTGGGTCGCCATATGGATTCAGGAATCGGAGAAGCGTAGTAGCCAAATGTCGCATCATCCTCAGACAACCCATTACAAAGAATCCTCGGCGTCGAACTGAATTATTGAAGACCGGGATGATAGCCACTTTCAGCCCAGCCAACAAATAGGTCGGAACGAGAGTGGGGGGCTAATGATGATACCCATAAGTAGGAATTTCCCAGATCACGACACGTGGCAGGTGACGTGCCATCCACGCAAACCTACTAGATTTCTGGGGGCTACGGAGCTGGAATAAATATGACGCAATCGGGACGTTTCTCGACGCCACACCTCCGAGGTTGCACCGGACCTTCTAAAAAGACCTCCCCGGAGTATCTTTCCCTTTCGGCTGATTGCCAGCCAATGGCTCATTTTCGAGCTATTCTATAGCTGAGACTCCTCAGCTCACTTGCTGGTCTCCGGGCTATCCTATAGCTTGGATTCCTCAGCGTCCCTGTTTGGCTGTAAGCACGGAGCCCGAGCGTCCCCGTAATGGCCCTGTGTATCTCGCCACAACGAGATTTCCGCCGCTCCACGTCCCGTCTCCCACGCTAGCGTATCTCGTCATTTATGGGCATATCCCGCCATCAACACGAACGTGACGCAGGGGCACAACGGACGGCGAAAATCTTGCGTCGGTTCGCTTCAGGCGACCGTTATATAAACCCCTCTTCCAAACGACTCAGGCACGTCGAACTCATTTCCAATACACCACTACTCTGCCAAATTACTTCTCGGTACTTATTTGATCGTCGGAAAGTCCTACGGTAATTTTCCACCACGGGGCTTTCCTTGCAGGTGGTTCGGTGCCAACGGCAACCAACAACCCAGTGAGGCCTACACGCTCAACCTTCATACCAAATTTCAACCGTTCGACATGGCTGACCTCAAGATCGACAGAGGACAATATTTGAGGGAGATTCCGACCTCCATCATCGTATTAGATTCTATAAGTTCTACTTTCTAGGAAATTTATCCTAGGGTTAATTGCACAAACCACCTTAATTTATCATGTATAGCACCTGTAATCTCAAGGGATATATCAGATATATCAGCATAAACACGGAACTGAGCTCTTATTTCATCCGTGGAAAACATTTGGCAAAAACGAAACCTTCGAAAACACTCGATCAGATTCTGGTGTGGATCAATTAATAAAATGGATGGAAAATAAAATGAAATGATCCAATGAGAACGTTATAAGCGCAGCTAAAAGTTTTGCAGGTCATCAAGTTTTCCACTGAGGGTGTCTGTGGAAATAGGGAAGACCATGAAGGGATAATTACAAAAAGTCCTATAGGTTCTCGCATAAATTGAAGGCGAAACAGGAGCCAATTAAGCGGAGGGGTCTTTTTGATCGATTGTATGTGAAATGCTCGCAGGGCGCGAGAGCCTCATCAGGCTCATTGGAAAGAGGAAGAGGACTCCCTCGTCTCAACTCTCTCATCACCTCAAGGTAAACCCTAATCTCTCTCTCTCTCTCTCTCTCTCGCTCTTTCTCTCTCTGCAATGATCAATTTTACCAATTAGAAAGAAGAAGCGCCATCGAGCTCGAGCGATTGCAAAGAACCTAGGGTTTCCACCAAACAAGAAGGGAATGGAGGCGATCGCAGTTCTGAATGGGTCTCGTGCCCTGTTTGTGGAGAGTCTATTCGAGGGACCGATCACATAGTCAACTCTCATCTTGGTATGATCTCTTTCTCCTCGAAGATGCCTCCTTTTTTGCGTTATTCTGTACATCTGTTGTGATTTTGGGCTAGTCGTGTAATTTTTACTTTTATGATTTTAGAAATGACGATTCAATTTATGCGATAGAGATAGAGACTATTAATTCAGTTATTGACATAATGGCATGACACCAATGGAAACCTAACTTGATCCAGTTAGTTAAGACATGAGATTCACACAACACTCCAATCAATCGACATGGGCCGTCTTAGAGTTGATGTCCATTAGAAAATCCGCAGGTATTTTTATTCAGTAAGCACACCATTTGAATATTATGATTGATGTATATACAGATTTAGCATTCATGTTAAATTAGTATCAGTTGGGTGTTGTTGTTGTTTTCTAGTCTAGGCATGATGAAGTCTAGGGGTATTTAGCTACAATAAAAGCTTTTCCTTTAGCAAAGTAACTTCTATTGGAGTTTTAATTAGGTTTTTGTGCGACAAACAAGTAAGAATATCTAGGAACAATCTGGATATCTATGGCTCGGAGAACCAAAATTCCTGAATATCAGAGATTCAAATTAACAAATGTATTAAACTCCTCAAGATTAGTTAGAACTAGCTGCAAAGATATAGAATAAGAAATTCTTAGTCCCTTGGTTCTTCATGTCTCACACCTGCCATCCCTGAAAATATTATTGAATGGGTTGATGGAGACCGGGTAATTTTTCAGCAGGTTGAAGTTGTACAACTTGTTTAAGGTTTTTGTTAGAAAGTTAGACTCATAGACTACTCGTTTGTTGAAGTTGAAGCCTATTGATATAAGGGCACCTTTGGATAAAACTATTCTTATGGAAAAGTGTGAAAGTATAACTAGGGAGAACTAAAGAACAAAAGGAGCCATATTTTGCATTTGGTAGTGATAATTAACTATCCGTAACCTCTACTGTATTTTTTTTCCTTATCTCATTTGATTATAACTAATCCACCTGAATTGTTTGTAGGGTGACAATTTTTCTTTCTCAGAGATATAAATCCTTTGGTTTTATCGATAATTTGCAGACAAATGCCTAACAAAGGGAACCAAACGAAAGTTGATCCAACGCACCCTTCTTCAATTAAACTTTTCTCCAATATCTGGTAATAAAACTTCTTTGGGCGTCTTAGATAATCCTAGAGTGCCTGAAGGGAAAGGTGTATTGATTGGTGACAAAGAATCGAGCACATTTAAAAGCTGCTCATTTAAGAATAACAAGCAAAGTCACTTTGCATCAAATACACCAGAGAAACATATGAGCAACTCAACAAAATGTACTAATGCCCAAATGGTAAGTAAAGTAATCGAAGATGCTGTCAATTGCAAGATGCCTAAGGATGATGCATGTGGAGTTGAAGATGCTAACTTTTTACCGGTAATCGAAACCTTTGTTGTGGGGCGTAAGTTTCATGACAACGTAGAGCTACAACAAGGTGCTGGACTGTCTCTTTTGAGGGACCCTCAAAATGCAAAGGATAAAAACGCTATCAAGGTTTTTTTTTGCCTTTTAGTTTTTCCCTTTCATATTTTTTTTATTTAATTATAAACAAAGATTAATTTCTTTCGGGTTAGGTGCTTTCTGCAGATTCAGGATCTGGACAGATGCTTGGATATTTACCTCGGGAATTAGCAAAGTTTCTGTCTCCTCTAATTGATAACCACCATTTAAAATGTGAGGTAGACCATATGTTCTCAGATCTTATCGTTATTCCTTTTGATAAGCATGCCATGCAGAAAACTAGTGAGATTCGAACCAGGTGCTCTTTCATGTATCGTAATACTTTTTTCTGTACGGACTTGGGTTTAGTGGGAACAATACACCATAACCATGCCGTGTATACTTTTAAGATCAATTCTGCCTATCTCTCTTAAACTGAAATCTTCGTGGCAGACAAGAATCTGTTATTTATATTATTCGTTCTTTTTCCTCCAGGGTCTTGAGGGAACAAAGCACCATAATACAGATATATATATTTTTATGTATCTTGCCATTGATACTCTCAAAATCATTCCAACTTATCTCACTAAGACTGAAATCTCAATGTTTGACTGGAACCTGTTATTTATATTTTTCTTTCTTTTTTCTCTTTTCTCTGAAGTTTTTGCATTACAAAAGTTGTATAGATTTTTATCAAACTTTCAGCTCCAATTGTTTGTGCCAAAACTTTATCCTTTTTATGTTAAATATCTTTACCATCTACTCGTTGAATTATCTGCAGGGATCTGTTGTCTCTCTCCCTCAACATCCTCTTGATGTTGTTCCTATTCGAGTTGTTTGTGAGAGAATGTTGGCCTTTGGTGCAGTTGGATTTGATGACCGCCAAAGTTTTGATTTCTTATGGCAAAATGTTCAATGTGTAACTAAAAATGCGAAAACAAATCCTCCTAGCATGAAAAAATATCAACAAAATTTCCGTATAATGGTTGACAATGTTGTTAGCAATCATACCCACCTTTTTACGAGCAATGAAAAATTGCTTTTAGGTATACTTTTGCCTTCTGTGTCTGTATTTGTGCTCCTATCCTGGATTGTCTTCATTTAAATGATTTCTTAACTCGTATTATGTGAAGGCAGAATCTTTCGACTCATTAAGCAATGACGCACAGAGACTCTTTATTCGACTCTATACTAGAAAAGGTATCTTTCTGTTCTTGATGTTTACAAATGCTACACATTATATGATTACAAAAACACGAAACTCTTATGAGTTGCTTACTTTCTCTCTCGAAAAATTTGGATATTTCTTTTTCAATATATTGCAAATAATAAACAAAATACTTTTTAGTTGTTTGGTCGATTGGCTAAGGCAATGACACCCTTCCTTCGGGGAGTGACTCTGGTTTGATTGTTTGGGGAGAGAAGTTATGGAGAATAAGCGGGGAATTGCTGTCTAAGGAGCTTTATTCTTGGTTTTCCTTTTTTGAAAGGATATCAAGTACTTGTCTTTCCTGTTATTTGACTTATGTTAGTTGACGTGTATTATAAACATTGTCTAACTAATTTCCTCGTGGTCAAAGTCAATAAATTTCATGCATCACAATGATGTGTTCTACATGTGCATGCATGCATTTGGAAATTGATAACCATCAGATCAGCTGCTTTCTTTTAACACAGCATCATCATCTGTTATACTTTGAGATTAATTGGCAAGTTTATGTTTTAATGCAGGGCCATGGTTTCGAACATCCAACATTTCTTACCCAGAGATAGTAAATTTACAACAAGCCATTGAAGAATTACGATGTAATAATGAGCTACCTTTTAATTTTATTTTATTTTCAACTTCTCTATGATTTAATGCTGAGACTTGCCCCTTTATCGTTGACTCTGATATTCTTATTCTGAACAGTGGCTGGTTTCATCTACTCATTTAGTTCTAGTGAGGATATTTCCAGATGTAACATGAAAGAGATTCTTGAGATTTTGACTGTCATCGAGATGAGAGAAATTTCAGATGTTGAGCATTATAAGGTAGCTTTTCTATAGTGCTATTGAAGGTTATTTTCAAAATTACCAACTGAGGGACATTTGGAAGTCATGTGCATGTTTCATTTTCTTGATTGCTTTGTGTATTTGAAAGGTAATAGTATAATATTATTTACAGAAGGTTTATTTATGTTCTCTTTCTATTATGTTTATCTTCTAGTTGCACCTTCACCTCATGAAAATAAGCATTTATATTTCGTGACGGTGTTGAGTGTGTGAGAAAGATAATATTCTGAGAACCCATATTATACATCAACTCTGGTATGCAATCATATCAATTTTGGTCAAATTCCCCTTCCAATACTTAATTAGCACATCAAACTATCGGAAAATAGAACCCCCCCCCCCCCCCAACCCCACCCCAAAAAGAAAAAAAAGAAGAAGGTCAAAAGTCAATGATTCGGGTACACCATTCACTCAAATGTAATCAGACCTGCAAAATTCATAAAAGTTAGAATTTAGAACTATGAGGTAGTGAGCAACTGATGCATCTTTTTTAGTTTACAATATTTTAATTCGAAGCCAACAATTCCATGTCAAATTTTCCATTGCATTGAGGTGTTGTAGATTTGTGTACTTGATTTGCTTGTTGTGTTCCTGTAGTAATTGACCAATTAGTCTAAGCATTGAAATTTTCCTTTGTTTAAAGAATTGTTCCAAGTTAATTGCTCGGCTAATGATGGGGCTTGAATATGTGTTCAATATGTGGTAACAATTTCTCTACCTTGCCTCTTTACCAAGTCTAACAGCATCAGGACAACCATATCCTATTTTTCTTTCTTCTCAATATGCAATACATGCATCTAAACATATCTAGATTATTTTTTTGACAATCTTCTATTAGTCTGTTTGTGCATCTAAGAATGACATTTTCACAGTCTATCATGGTATAGATGTTTTTCTATTGCCTGGAGCATTTTGGATGTCTCCTCCTAAATTTGGTTGCTGCCACAGTTAATGCTCCTACATTTAAATAGACTTCTGATGACTACACAGTATGAGATAATGTGTGGACAGATACGGGTCTGACATATTTCAAGCGTTTGTGGTTCAATTAATTTTCACTTTGAGTCGCTTGCTATGCTATTTTTACAACATGAATCAACAAATGATTCACAAGGTCTGATATGCAGTGTTGTGTGGTAGACATACTACTTACCAGTCAGTGTGATAAGACCAGAAGAATTGTATTGTGGATGATTTTTCATATATATTTAGTGAGAATGGAACCCGGCTTATAATTTGGTTTAACTAGATTTTTGTACGTGCGATGCACGTGAAGAAAATAATTATTTTTATACAATGTTTTGTGTGTGAGAGAGGGGGAGGGGTGTGGGTGTGGGGAAATAGGATGGTTGAAATTAAAAGAGTCTATTTAAAATTGTAAATAAGAAAGAAGATGTGGATTGTTTTGAAAAATAAGAGGGAGGGATATGTAGAATTTTGAAAGTGATGATGTGGGTAGCTTGAAATTGAAGAATTCATTGGGGATTTTTCTCTCTCTTTTTTATATTCCCTTTTTTAGAAAAGACAGGCCATCACTTGATGACATGATCTTCACCCTTGGAGTTTGCATTGTAAGAGTAGAGATGATATTTGTACTGTTTCAATTTTCCTACACTGCTATCTGTTTTCATCTAGGCCTCTGAAGTTCTAAGTTTATTAATTTTCTCCCATTATATTGAATCTGCAGAAGGCAATCAGTTGTTCTCGTCGACAGGACCTTATTGACTTCCTCTTTGCTGCATATGAAGATGGAACTTGGTATCTTCAGCACTATTTAACTTTTAACTAACCCTTAAAATACACAATTTTTAAATATCATACTTAATGTGCAGCCGGCTTCTTCCAGAAATGGTATTGGAACGGGTTGGAAGCTGTATAAAGATTTCTTCTATCGCTAATACACTGCTCTGGCGTGTTCAGGTGATATAATTTGTGTCCCTTATCCAAAAAACGAAAGATCGTTTCCAAATTTTATTTATACAAGAAAACATGCTTAAAATTCCTATTCAATTCTTTTGGTTTTCTGTAGAGACTATTTTTTCTCAATGGTGAACAAGATCTTTCGGCTTTTCTGCTTAGCGATCTTGGGCTGATTAAGTTCCCCGTCTATACATGTAATATTCAACACCCAATCTATCAGTGTCGTGATGAATTTGTTGAATATGAAGAGGTTGGTTTCTCCTGTTTCTTTCTTCGTGTATCATGATTTCACTAAACTATCAGATACTATACCTATTTTTCGCTAAACTACCAAAACACTTTGTAAATTAGGAAAAAAAACTACCAAAAAGTTCATACTAGCTGTACCTTTTGTAGTGAATTATGTGTTTTACTAAACTAGCATAACGGTGTCAGCAAAATATGTACAACACTGTTATGGTAGTTTAATTAAAACCATAATAAGTTTTTGGTACTTGTAATTTATAGAGATTTTGGTAGTTTTGTGAAAATTGAGTATAATTTTTGGTCATTTAAGCTACATTTGTCTTTTCATTTCTGTTTGAATCTTTATTTGGGTAAAATATAATGCTGATTCTGGTTGATAGACCTTAATTTGCATGACCAATAAGGTAAGTTTCTGACCAAGATGTTGACAAGACCATATTTTTCAGCATTTCCTTGGTGATAATTTTTGTTGTAATTATCATCGTCATTCCTAAAAAATTACCCTTAACTATGAGAATTTCACTAATCTACCTTAATGTTTTTTAATACAAAAACTCTAAACTTTTGTGTCAAGAGTTTATTTTCATTAAAATACCCTTAAATATAGAACTTTAGGAATGAAAAAACTTTTATGGAAGTTGACTGAAAATTGATCATGGTTAAGGGCAATTCAGTGTAATTTGGCCTAAAAGATAACAAAATTTTATGATTGGCTGATCAGGAGCCTAATGCTCCATAGCCTACCCCAGTTAGGTAAGAGATGCCTAAATTAGGACGAAGACGATAAGATTTATATTATGCTCTTTTTGCTTATGCTACTTGACTATCACAGGCTGTTGAAGTGGCACAAATAATGGATGAATCTCTGGATGATAATAATATGGAAATGGTGATTAAATGTATCGACGTATCTATTGATCGCATGCAAACTAGTTTGAAGGAAGAAGTTCAGTCTTCGAGAAGTGATTCTCCTCCGTCTTTTTTCTCACGGTTCTCAGCTTCATGGGTTTACTCGAAAGTGATTTCCTTGGGTGTTTCTGTTTTTGAACGTGAACGCAGGTAAGGGGGTGAGTTATCTGAAGCTTTTTGTTTGGACACTTGAGAGTATTGAAGTTGAACTCACTAGGTTCAGCTTGGAAAGTTATTCCTAGAGAGAAAAACAAGTCACTATTAGAACGCAAAGACTAAATTTCATGTAATTTCCCTTAACCATGAGTGTTTTTCCCCCAGATAACTATGTTAAAGCTTTAATTGCAGTGTGTTAGAGATAATATTAGATTGTTAGAGATAATATTAGATAAAGTAGTTGGGCTTTTTTATTAGATTAATATCCGTATCCGTATACTCTAGTATAAATATATATGTATTTCTCCATTAATTAGCTAATAAAATTATTAGATTTTCCCTCAAATCTCTTGTCATGGTATCGGAGCAAGGTTTCGATCCTGGGACCTGTGGGATTTGTGCCCACCATCCTTCCACCAGGCTTACCTTGCTCTCTTACCATGACAAGAGATTTGAGGGAATATCTAATAATTTTATTTGCTAATTAATGGAGAAATACATATATATTTATGCTAGAGTTTAGGGATACAGATATTAATCTAATATCAAAGCCCAACTACTTTATCTAATATTATCTCTAGCAATCTAATATTATCTCCAACACAGTGAACTCCCTTAAACATTGGTTTTTAAGGAAATTTTCTTTCACTAAATACCCTTAAATGTATCACTTTATAGGGTTACTGAAAAAACTTTAAGGTAGTTAACTGAGAGCGCTCATAGTTAAATGTAGATCGGTGTTGGACTTGAAAAAACATATATCTAGTTAGTTTGAGGTCCTTACACAGCCTCAACTTGATGTCATTTGCATTTCTGCATCAGTCACGGACTATTTTTGTTGAGATTGGTGAATGTGAAAACTTAGAATATGTTGTTTGCTAGCACCATTGCTATAGTGAACTATGGTAAGAATTGGATGACACTCTAGCAATGAATTATCAAGACAATCTTTACTATTATAACTAGAACTCATACTGGGTGAGTTGGTACTCTCCTTTTTTCGAGGAAAAGTCAAGATGAAGGAGATAATTTTTTTAATTTATATTACATCCGAACGATGTCCATGTCACCCTCTCCCCCCCCCCCCCCCCGCCCCTTCTCTTCCCCTAGCTCTCTATCTATCTCTCTGATTCTTTGAGAAAGAAACACACTTAAGTTGGGCCTGGCATTTCAAAAGAATGGGGATCCCACTCTAGCTCATCCATACATCCTTGGTTTCACTATAACAAAGTTCTATTTTAGCAAGAATGAATGACTATAGTTTAGCCTATCATAATTATTTTCCATATAAAATTGTAAAGCCAATTATATGAAAAAACATAGAAGCCAATAAAATAAACTACAAATCCGTAAAAGTGAATTGGAGATTATATATGGCCTTAGTACATTATAGATAAAATTGATAGGAGATTGGAGAATGAATGACTAAAGTTTAGGCTATCATAGTTTTTTTGTATAAAATACTTATGTGTAAACATATCATTTTAATTAAATAAATTATAAGTCCATAAAAATTATTTGAGATAATGTATGGTGTTAGTAAAATATTGATATAAACTGATATACCACTTTTCAACACTATTTGCATAGACCAGTATACCAGCAGATATACATATTTTTTAAAAAGAATTGATAACTAGCATGTATGATTTAAAAATCTTTCTTAACTATATGCAATGATTATTTAATATATATAAGTAATATCATGGAAATTTATATGATATCAACAGTCCGAAGGCGACGTTAATTATCTCTAGATAGCAATAGAATGGTGTGTGTACTGTATAACGAGCCTTCAAAAGCTTATGCTATTTAATTTCTTAATTTGAAACTTCAATTTGCTATCATCATTCATCAGGAATTTTTAATTAAAGTAAGAGGAAAATTGTAAGTATCATCATCCATCCACAATCAAAGACAAAAGAAAGAGTCAGTTGCTATTAGTTAAGATTTGTCTCTGCACAAGCCTAATGCTAGTGACAATATATGAACACAAATTTAGGTAGACAGACAACCAAAACATATGTAAACAATTATTATGATTCATTGTTCCTGACTACATTTCATCATTAAAACCCTTAATTACTTTGCTATTCACTAAACTACCTTAGTGTTTTTCTGCAGTTGACTCCCTTAAACTTTAGTTTTGGTGGAGTTTCTCCCTCTAAAATGCTCTTAAGGAATCTCTAAAATACTCTTAAGGAAGCACTTATGGGAGGGGAGCTACTGAAGATGCGATATCTAACCAGGCATATATTTTCAGGTATGAAGATGCGATAAGGCTTCTAAGGGAACTGCTTAGCAAAATGACCAAAAACAGTAAACGAGGTTATTGGAGCCTGAGGCTGTCTGTTGATTTGGAGCATATAGGTCGTGTTAATGAGAGCCTATCTATTGCAGAAGAAGGGGTTTTAGATTCCTGGGTACGTGCTGGCTCAAGAATGGCACTTCAGAGGAGGGTTCTACGGTTGGGCAAACCACCACGACGATGGAAGACCCCAAGTTATGCTAATTCCGTCAAGAGAACAATCAAAGAAGTTTGTTTCCTAATTCCTCTCTTCTCTTACTTTGCAGATTTGAGCTTATTATTTTGCATGTTGGAGAATTAATTGATTTTTTTCCTTTTCCCCCTTTGGCTAAACTGTAATAAACCTCCCTCATATATGTCGATACAGGAAGATGCAATATCTTTTCAAATTCCTTTCTTTATCCCCTATTTAGCAAGTATAAATTTTTTATTGCCCAAACACTCTTGATTTTATGCCCCATACATGGCATATTTATTACTCTCGTTGAGGGTGTTTTTGGCATTAAAAAAGATAATGACATAATGTCCTACAGCTTACCCCGTATAGCACCTATGCCCCTCAAATGATTTATTATCACAATTTAGTTCTAGAGTTAAATTATATAATATTTTGAGGAGTTTAAAGTTAAATGTAAATGTTTTTAAGGGCATTGATTGATGAGCAGAGAGAATTTTGCGCTTACAAATCACTTAAGAGAGTACAAGTGCTATACAGGGTAAAGTAGGTTTATGTAATTAACCATCAAAAAATGTAGAGCTGTAAAAGACAACAGGTTATTAAAGTAGGGAGCAAAAATATTGTAGTTGTCGAAAAGTGGGTATGATACCCTACTATGCAGGGGAAGTTGAGGGACCAAATCATATGCTGACTACTACAATGTTTCAATGGCTTATTCTAAATAGGTTGGTATCAAAGGGCGTCCTTTGACCATCGAAATCGGATCAAAGAACTTATTTTATGGTTACGATGGCGAGCTGTGTGTAGTCGAGCAGTTGGCTCTTCAATACTACGCCGAAGAGGGAGGCGAATGGCAAGGTGTCCATTCCGAAAGCGGCGTTTGGATGACCGTCTTCGGGATTCTCATGTGGGATGTCATATTCTCCGATGTTCCAGATGTCTTCCGCACCAGATTTCAGGTATGTAATAACTATGGTTTTGTAGAGTTGCGGAAACTTTCCCTCCAATCTTGTGATCTGTATGACTTTTACTTCAGAGTTGAGATAAGGGCATCATCGTGTTGTTTGAGTTTGAAGTTATTCTGAAAATGTTTTTTCTTTAGCACTTAGCTGGATTTAAGATGAGTGAGATTAAAATAGATTTTGGATATCTTCAGCTATCTCTACTCAAAAGTTGAGCTAGCTGGAGTTATTTAAAGTCTATTCCAACTTCATTTATCTCCAGTGCTAAAAAAATTCATTTATCTTAAATCCAAGTATCGAACAAAGGTTAAAGAAAACAACGATTTTTGGAAATTGGAATTAAGATAGCTTCAACCTCAAACAACACATCAGTGCCCTATTTGTCTTTGGAGGTAGGATAACTCAAAGTTTATTTAACTCCAATATTATTATCTCCGCCACTTTTGGCTTTGGATTTTGGGTTTATATACCTCGAGGTATCTCAGTCAAAAATGAGATTACCGGAATTATCTCAACTCCAATCCGTTCTCTTTTATGTAAACTCAATATCAAAAGATATGTATGTAAACTCAATATCAAAAGATATGTAAAGGTAGGGCAAATCTAAAGTCAAACAACATGAACAGTAAGTGGACTTGTCTGTCAAGTGGATGTAGAGCGTTGCAAACCCAACAAAAAAAGAAAAGAAAAAAGTAAAGAAAAGAAAAAAAAACAACCTCACACGGGTAGGTTTGCTCGAAAATCATGAACCCCCTTTAACTTGAAAACCTGGAATTTACCGACATATCTAACTCCGTTAGTTTCTTGGTGTCATGCGCCTTGCAGGCGACTTATTATTATTATTATTATTATTATTTTCTGAAACTGCCCTTCTAGCCTTTCTTCCCTCAAATCTCTTTTCCTCCTTTTCTTCCCTAATTTCTTTTCCTCCATGATTCTTTCCCTCCATTCATCCCCAAATCTCCACTTTAATTTTAACTTGTCGCCTCCTTCCTATTCTCTCCACTCCTCCAACAGAGCATGTATATTCAAGAGAGTATGAATTTGGGAAAGAAGAAGAAAAGAAATTAGCTGGGCTAGTCAAGTAGGAATGACTGAAGAGCGTTTTCAATATAAAAAAAGTCTTTCGGATGAAGACAACACCATTATGGTTTTTGGGGGTAAGCTGCAGATTTTATTAGTTGAGTTTCCTGCACTTTAACCAATACATAACTATGTTATTCCAAAGCTAAATAGGGCCTAAAGTTAATTTTTAAATGAAGTTAAAACTGCGCGAATATAAGAAGCTCCAGTTAAATAACATATACCTCCATTTTAAATTTTACTCTTGATATCCGAATTTTAAAAAAAATCTATTGAATTTTTTGTATCAACATTTTTTTGTCTTAAAATCATAATCACACTTATTATTTATTGTAGACTGCTCCACTAGACCTCCTTACCGATGACTTCTACATTGCGCGAAAAACCCTAATAGAAGAGCACTTACAAAAAATCCAGCAAGGATTAGCTGAGGAGATCTTAGTAATTTCATGGGACTCGCATGTAGGGACCGCCTGCCACGGTGTGAACTGGGACCGGCACACCTTAATGGATCTTCGAGCCATCATCTCATGCATCGGAGGCAACTGCCTAGCCTCCATATGCCGCCACCTAGCCTTTGATCTCCGTAATTGGTCGAGCGGAATGCCTGATTTATTATTGTGGCGATTCAATGGCGGAGATAGAGATGGGGGTGAAGCAAAATTAGTAGAAGTTAAAGGCCCGAGAGATCGATTATCGGAGCAACAAAGAGCTTGGATGTTGATTCTTATGGATTGTGGTTTTGATGTTGAGGTGTGCAAAGTTACCCCAAATGCAAAATGTTTGGGATGATTTAAGTCAGCATGAGAATTTTCTTTCATGAGTTTTTATATTCTCCTTTTATATATATATATATATATATATATATATATATATAGATATATATTGAATTTGTAATGTGTATTCTTGTATCTGGCCAACTGAGGCTGAGAAGATGATGTATTCATTTCTAACAATAATTTATTAAATTTTTTATCATAAACCAGTGTATATTTCAATTATTCATAGGCATTCTCATATTTACTTGGCTTGCTCTAGAGATGATGATTATGCCGTATTTTATTGTAAACCTTCACAAAAGGAAAAACCAAATTACTCTTTGAGGATTATAAATGATGGGGCATTTTTGGTGTTCCTATTCCTTATGTCATAATTTCTATGTTTGGTCATTGAACATTACACTATATAATTTAAAATTCAACTCATTAACAAAGTTAATTATAAAACTAAAATAAACAATTAAAAGCAACAATTTTAATTCTAACAGGGAACGAACTTGCTATATTTAGTAAAATAGCTAATACTTTTACCCTCCATGGCGTGATTAAAATCAAATTACGGTTATAATTATTTGCAATATAAATATATAATCCATAGCTACATATCTCAAATCGATGCAGCGGGCAGACTTGAGTTTGGTTAGACCACTTCAAGATGTATGCACAATGGTTCAAAGACATGTGAACATGCCGTTCTACCCAAGTCTGTCTCTCTCTTTTCTTTTCAAAGGTGACTAACAATATTTTTTTCTAGCCGAAAAGTAAAGACAAAAATAGAAATAACTGCTTCCTTATCTCTATTTCCTCTTTCCGTCTTTCCACTTGTATCACGCATGCTTAAATTTTGTATGAAAGACAATGGTTTGAAGGAAAAAAATAACAAAATTATCAACTTCTCAATTAAGGGATTTCTTATTAATTTTTTAAAGGGAAGCACAAGGAATAGGTAAAGGAGATTTAGGGTTCATGTAATCCTAAAGGGTGCATCAAGTGAAGCTACAAACACTTGACAGATGACTAATCCTTACAGAAGAGCTTGTTTTATCTAGCAACGGACCTGAATAATTTTACTAATATAATTGCATCGACTTTTTTGAGGAAAATAATAACTGAATCTACTGTATTGTCTATTTATACAATATTAAAATTATTATCATAATACTCATCGGTGAATATGACAATATATTGATCTCGTTCCCTCAGAAAAAAGCAAACAATAAATTCAGATATGAAAAAGAAATAAATTTCCCAAACATAATAAATTAGTTTCGTCTAAAATACAAATAACATGACTCAATCAAAACCGGGGCACAACAGGGATCGACACAGAGGGCACATTCGACTTTGCTTCAACCACCCCTCGATGCATTCGGAATGGAAAACGTGAGAACAAGGCGTTCGGTCCAAATCAGTCAACTTCTTATGATCAAACTCTTCCAAACATATGGAGCAATAGTCTTCCTGCTCGACCTCTCCTTCAGAAACCGGTTCTAACCTATCCAACGCCGCAATCATTGCTTCTATTTCTTTTCCCTCCTCTTCAAGGGCAGGCGACGCTTGAACATAAACATGAAAGCGGGCACCATAGCCATGGTATCTATCGACGGCTTCACCACAGAAACAAGAGAGCCGGAATTGGACGTATTCAAAGAATTCAGGAGCATTAATGTGGATAAAAGATGATATTATGTCCGTGACATACTGAAATTGCATGACGCCGGAAATTAACTGAGGGTTGATAGGAATCTGGATTTGCTGCATTTGCTCCATGAAATAAATAAAGAATAATGCATTATCCGATCTCTCTGTCTGTTCCGATCTTACGTTGATTGTCATTATGTCAGGATATTCCATTGTCGTTTCCATGACAAGGGGTTCATTCATATTTTGAGATGGAGAGGAGCCAAGAGAGGAGGGCATTATTTTGAATGCAAAGAGAGAAAAAGAGAGAAACTAGATGAGAGAGAAGAAACTAAAGAGAAGTATAATGAAACTAGAGAGAGCAGAACTTTTAGATAATTGTAGATGATTATGAACTTGAGGGGCACCCCTCTTTTATATACCCTTATGCTCACCCTTTTCCTTGATTTGTTGAATAGGAGTAGAAATACTATCTTTTTGGCACGCGCCACATATGTGATTAAGTTTAATAAGGTATCAAAAAATAAATGTAAATATAGAATCTGATATAAAATAAGAAGAAACAAAAAAGAGATGGAAACAAGGGATCCAAATTATGTGAGATGGCTTAAAACCAGGGTTGGAAACCCAGGATTCAATTAGCAATAACAAAAAAAAAATATTTTTTCATGTTTAGATCATTATAATCTGGCGTGACAACGATGAGGACCGATTTTGCTAATTAATATTATAATAATATTTTTTCCAAAAAAAAAATCCAAATAAAATTTTTATTGTGGATTTGATTTTTAGGATGACATCTGGGAGAAAATTTCTCGAATTTTTCAAAAACAATGTTTACAGAACCATATTTATTTTTTGAGCAACTTTGAAAAAAAAAAAACCTTTATTGTCTGAACTATATTTGTTTTAAAAATATAATTAAATCTTTTTGTCTGGGTTAATAATGCTTACGTATATGCAAGTGCATTGATACCATGTGCAGAACCCTAGTCATGTTTAACCCCAAATTAATTGAAATTTTCAATTTGAGCCGCCCTTCGTTAATTTTAGTTAAAACAAAAATGAAATAATTAGTTTTGACAAAATAGAAAAATAGTTTGTTTCAAAAGATAGCTTTTCATGAAACACTTTAAGCCAGATAGGATAGCCTTTTGATATGTCCGATGCTCGTGATTAATTACTGAGATATCAAAAAATAAATAGAATTGTTCAGCTGTTATTTAAATATATCCATTTTTTATCAGTTTAATTAATTTGTTATATATTTATTATTTTAATTAATTTGAAAGATTTCGAAAGGCTAAGTTAAGAATCTTTCAATATTTTTGATTATATGTGTTGGGTATCTTTTATATTTTGAGTTTGTTGATGAACATGGTTTGTTATACCTATTGAAGTTTTTGATTAAATAATTTTATTTAAAACTAATTTTTATGCTTTTATGGTTATTGATGGAGATTTTCTCTTATCATAAATATGTCCATCTAAGAATCCAAGCATTTTTTAAAATATTTTTTTCATATTTAATTCCAGTTAAATATGAGAGCACCACCAGCCCATTCATCCTTCCAAATATTCTAATCATAATAATAGAGATAGCGATAAAGTGCAATAATAAATATGCTGAGATAAATTACACCAATATACCATGAACTATCAACATTTTTAAGTTAAATGCCATGAACTTTATAAGTTAAATTTAAATACCTATTAACGATCATCTGTTATGCCATGAAACTATCATTCATCTTATATTACAACGAAAACTTTGCTTATAAATCAGGAGACGGCCATATCACCGATATATATCATTGATTGATCTTTGAACCTTCTTTAAGAATGGATTATGTCTTTACGTTTACCTTAATTTTTGGGTCGGAAAGCAATCAAGTTTTATTTAGAAAGAAAAGATTTAAAAATAAGGAGAGCTGATCATGAAGATGAGTTTTAAGGAAAATATACGGTTTAAAATAGACTAAATGGTATATAAATACCCAATGTTTTAACCAAACAGCGAATAAATAACTATGTCTCAAAATATGGTATTTCAATACCCAAGATTTTGCTTTTTTGCACTTTGCAGCCTATCCATACTTTAGAAATGTGTGATTTCTCTTTAGATTTTCAAAACCAAAGAAAAATCTAAAAATGTCACATGAGAAGTACATAAAGATCTGGAAGAGAATTTATGCATATTTAGACAACGGGTAGACAGTAAAGTTCCTAAAAGAAAAGTTTTAGGTATTAAAGTACCCCATTTAAAAATGTATGTATTCATCTACTACTTAGGTGAAACATTGAGTATTTATATGCCATTTATCCTTTAAAATAAGGATACTGTCACGTCCCGTTTCCCGGTATACGGCGAAGGGACGCGACGCGGCCCGCTACGTATGTACTCAGAAGTACATACGCTAAGCGTAGCTAAGCAAAATAATACACAAGAGACAAGAGTAAAAAAAGAACAGCAACTTTATTAATAACATTCTTTTTACAATACATGGAAAGGAAAATACAACTGAAATAAAGATGCCTAAACAGTGGCATAACAGGAAATGAAAATACTGAAAAGAACAAGATACAATATCTAGAGCTCGGGGTCTTCGCGGAACTGCTCCAAGTCTTCACCGGTGGGCTCGATCTCAGTTTGGTCCTACGCACCTGACGACATTCAAAGAAGAAGGAAATAGAATGTCGTCAGCGAACAGGTCGCTCGGTAAGTCCCAAGATGGGGGAGAAATAGACAAGAGTAAGAGAGAGAGAGAGAGAGAAAGAGAGAGAGAGCGCTTTCAATATTGTATTGTATTGTTGTAATGTTGTAATGTTATATTAACGATGTTGTTTGTAGCTTGGTACAGAAGAATGCCGGTGTATACGAGAGGGGTCTCTATATGCTAGAGACCAGGGCAAACGGAAATAGAGTACAAGGCTCCGTTATACAACCCGGAACAACGGCAACTGGATTCGGGTTAGGTGTCTTAAATCTGACCGTCTCGTGCCACCTTTAACACCTTCCGTACCAATCTACCCCTTAAACCCCGCGATGTCTTGTTTGTATTGTTATCTTGTAAACTTGTATTAATTGCATGATAGACTGACCGACCGACCGAAACCATGATATCAGGAAACGGTTATAACCGTAGAGTCATGTAAATGGAATACTGGGAAACATGTAAAAGGAATATCCATGGTTCGGTTCAGTCGAGTAGATTGTTAACTGGATTCTGGGATTCATGTATTCGTATTGAGTTGGAATATAAAAGAATATAGATTGACTTGAATCATATTCAAGTCAGAAATAGTCGGACTCTAACCCGAGTCAGACTAAAAGAAAGGTAATTTGAAGTTCTATTATCGTTAGGGTCCTTATTGTAAATTATAAAACTTGAGGGGGTTTTATGTAAAAAGTACTATTGTATAATTTTCAAGATACACCTCAAGTATTTAATATTCGTCTTTATAGTTATAATGAGTGTGAATTTTATTTGTGTTATTCTAGTGAATATATCATAATAAAAGTATTAATTGATTTATTTGAAACTCATGGTATTTTAATGTAAATTTTAATCTTGTAATTTTTTAGGAAAATGTGGAAACTTTATATTATAATAAAATAGGTGTCTAAATGATAATTAAATATATATTAATACAAGAATAATTTTAAATAAATATTTTATTCCAAAATCTCATTTTTCTTAAATGCCGTATTTTAAACCTTTCGAGACCGAATGCTCCTTGCGGAGGTCTGAATCTCGCACTACTAGCCCGCGGGTGCACGATGAACCGTACTATCCCTAACGGGTTCCCCAAAGGTGAGTTGTAGCGGCGCTTTGCTTAGATCTAATAAATACTATTCATTTAGAAAAACGGTTTTATAAATATAAGGTATTTATTTGTAAGGGGTGTAAATTTCCGTATTTTAGTTCTCTAGTGTTTCCTAAGCCAACTAGCCTATTTCTAAGGTCTAAACTGTAATACCCAGCTTCTTATTATACCAATATCTGTATCTTGTATTCTTGAATTTTATTTAAGTTATTTCTTCTCAATTATACAAACCCATTTTTTACCCAGCCCCTTTCTATATCAAAATCGGTAGTTTATGCTCCAGAATTCTATTTATTATTATTTACAATTTTATTCATTTTACTTATAATTTATTTATTTTATTCTAGACCCTATTTTTCTTCATCAATACAACCCATTGAACCCAAACCCTAAATCTAATTAATTTTTCCCTTCATCCCCGGGCCCATCCCCTCAAATTGGAAAAGAAGCTCTTTTATTTTAAAACCAGCCCAGCACCATTTTCCCCCGGCCCGTTCCATTTCCTTTTCCTTTAAACTTAATTTCTTAATCAAAAACCCTCGGCCCAGTCTTTCATTCCTCGTCTAAATTCTATTTTTAATTTTCTCGGCCCATTCATTTCCCTTTTAAAATAATTGCCCAGCCCACATCTCATTCTTAATTCCTTATTTTTCCCTCAGCCCACCGTGGCCCGGCCTCACATTTCTTTCTCCATTTTTCTCTTTATTTTTGCCTTTGGCCCGGCCTCCTTTCTCTAAGTCCCTTTCTTTTTGATTTTCGTTTGGCTCACGGCCCGGCCCATTCCCTCCAGCCCGCCTCCTCGTGCCCGACCCGACCCGCTGAGCCACTGTGCACTTCCTTCTTCAAATTCCCAACGTCTCTCTCCGCCATTCACGCGCGCGTTTCCTCCGTCGCCTCCGCCGACGCTCGCGCCTCGTCGCTTGCAGGCGTTACCGCCTCGACGCGCGACCCGTCTTCGCTACTTCTCCTCTCTTCACACCTACACCTTCTTTTTCTGGATCTCGCGACTCTTCACCGCCTCGTTCCTCCTATCTCAACCCCTCCCGCTCCCACTACCCCGCCGTCGACGACGACGACGGCTTCAACCCATTCGTCTCCTCTCCACTCCACCACCGACACCGACCCCTCTTGCCACCACGGCGAGCCTTCCCTGCACCCATCACCGACTCACTTCCCTGCACCCATCACTCCCCTGCACCCATCACCCGACTCACGCCGACGAGCCCACTGCACCGTCGACCACCACCATCATCATCACCATCGCTGTCCCTCCCTCTTGTCTCTCTCTCTAATTCCCTCTGAGTTCTCTCTCACAATCTCTCTATCTCTCTGTAACTCTCTCCCTCTATCTCTCTGCTTCCCCTCCCTCTCAGTCCCTGTCTCTCTCTCTCTCGTTTCTCTCTCACTCTCTCTCAATTCCTCCCTCTCCCCCTCTGTACACCTCCCTCTCTCTCTAACTCTCTCTCTCTCTCACTGAACATTCTCTCTCTCTCTCTCTCTGGCTCTCTCTCTCTCTCTCTCTTACTGCTCTAACTCTCTCCCATTATACCTCTCCCTCTGCAAACCCCTCACCATCAGCTTCACAGCAGAACCCCGACCACCAAGCTGCGAGCCGCCGCTGCCGAGACACGAGTCCGAGACAAATCGAGTTGCCGTGCCGCGCGTGTGTCGCGCGTTCGTGACGACACAGACACCGTACCTCCCGGGACGTCTCCAGGCAAGTTTTTACTTGCTTTCATGCTATTCTCTATATGTTATAAGTCAATATCGTAGAGATATCACATGTTTGCTTTATGTAAATATTATAACAAAACTGTTCGATGCTCGTTCTCATAGAAAATTATTATTAAATATGATGGTACTGGACTAATTACTTTGGCCCTGGCTATGATGGATAATGTGTGAAAGTTTCGCTGGAAAATATGATTGTTAATAATCAAAACGACTACCCCCAAGTTTGATCGTAAAACTGAAATTCTATTGCACCTGAAAATCGTTAAATTCACCATAAATCGTATACATATTAGAATGGTACGTTCGAGGGCTCAAATCGAAGCCTACTCGATGAACTTTAACCCTATACTAGTTTCCAGACAATCCTGTATTTAAACTGTGATGATATTTGGGTCGGAGAGCGACTCTGGACTGCAGTCCAGAGCTACTCCAATCATTGCTTGCTGTTCCGTATTGGACACCATAGGTTTTCCTTAACTCGTAGGTTGCGGAACTCCGCTGCTTATTGTAGATAACTCTGTTAGCTAGACAACGCATTTGGTTTCGTTCTGTTTCGTTACTGTTTAATATTTAACCTGTAATTTAAAAGATCGGGACGCATAACAGTCCCAATAAAAAATCAGAACTGACATATTAGTGTTAAACAGATTATAACTCCTAACGTACAGACGCGATTGAAGATCCGTTTGTTGCGTTGAAAACTTTACTGAAAACCCTAGAATTCATCTAACTGTAGCGTCGCTAAATTATGATCCCAACTGGGGTTAAAATGCGTTGCGAAATGGATTCCTGATTCTGAAATTGGATTTCCAGCCGCGAGCGCTTAAAATGAAATGGTTATAACTTTTGATCCTGGAACCCGATTGGCTTGAAACAAAATTCTAAGGATAGATAACTGAACATATTAAATACTACCTGTTTATCTTTCCGCTAAATTATATACATATGTTTCATGATAAATCGTGCAAGTGATAGACTGTTGTTTTTATGATCTCTTAATTGTGCTTATATACTGTTCATGCATCATATCATACCCATGTCATTGTAGTGATAACCTAGTAATATCGTGCACTCACCCAGTGTTAGATTTTAGTGTTGATTGTGGCAAGTACGTCAGTGTTCGTGTATTCGTGATTAAGTGAAAGTGATACGTACTTGTGCACAATCAGTGTCCCTTTTATTCTATTGCATTGTCGACGTCTGTGGGATGCGTGTACGTGTGACTATAAGTGGTATGGGACACTTATGGAAGCGCTTGCACGGATGTCATAGATAAGGCATCCGACACTGCCAATTGTCTTAGGTATTAGTCGGGACGTGCTTGATGGAGGTCCCGCCTCCAGTTCTCGCGCAGACTTGTCATGGATCGATTAGTATTTAGGGTGATGGTTAGCGTCTGATGTAGACCACGGGGTGTGGGGTAGTTCAAGTGTGAATTCAACAGAATCTCGGGAGTCCCATGCCGGCTTATATATTTAGGGAGTTATATGGAGATTTACAGGGTATGTGATATATACACCGTGATACACTCGTTACATGTTGGGCCCGTGGTCCCTTGCCCTTGGGTTCTACCCTTGGGTGGAGGACACTCGCGAGTGGTTGACTCTCACACTTGGACTGACGGTAGGCTTATTGACCTGTGCAGTGAGACTTAGAGACTGATAGGGTTACTGTCATTTACATTCCTTATATACTGTGTTGACATACATGACACATCGTTATACTGTTTTACTGCTCCGCTGCATTTATCTCTGCTCATTTATATTCATGCTGTTATTGATTTACTGTTATTCATATCCTTCACCACTGTTAGAACTGTTACTTGATTATATACATTATATTGCTATTGTGTCGCTCTGACGACCTGAGTATGCATGCTCAGTGAGAGGAGAAGATTTAGCCTGGATCAGAACTAGACGTGCATCGCAGATTTCTTGACTTGCTACTCCGAGTTACTTTCGTTTGTTCCACTTCAGGTCAGTTTATATTATTGTATCTTTCAGTTACTGCATTTCTCATTACCTGCGCATCGTTTACTGTTTACCATGATAAACTAGAAGCCGAAGTGTGACTACGGCAGGACTTTTCCTTGACCGTAGGAGCATGGCTGGCCTTGTCTACCCCTCGTATTCCGTATTTTGGGAAGCGGGGCGTGACATGGTTTAGTTGGTATCAGAGCCCAGGTTTTGCATCGATTGGGATTGCAGTTTTCCGTGTATAGTCTGGCAATCTATGACATCCCTCAGTCTAAATTGTAAACTTGATATCCTTGATCCATATTCACATTGTGTGTTCAGCTATCCTTTCACTATGGTTTTGGGTGACCTGACAAGGGTACGTGGTGACAATTGCACTACCGTACTCTAATCAAGTGACTTAAAGTGACACAGTTGATTATCCACTTGTAATGATATCCATCATCTCTGATATTCTTGAATCCTTGTTCTATCCATATCATATTTTGATTCATTTAGCGTGTGACTCATATCATTCTCGAAATTGTTGTTTCAGGATCATGTCTTCCAACGACTTTTCGTCTTTATCCGCTCCCCAGAGTCAGACTGTTGAGTTCCTTAGTGTACTGCGAGGTCTAAAGGAAGCCCAGGAGCGAACAAACGACTTGTTGGCTGAAGGACTAAGAAGACAGGTGAATCAGACACCAGCGGGAGCCTCCTATCATAAAGGGATCCCTATTGGACGAGGAAAGGAGAAGAAGATGAAGCGTCAACAGAAGCATCAGAAGAACCTTTGCTGTGGATATTGTAAGAGGCCAGGACATCTTCAGAGGGATTGTCGCCGCGCCCAAGGAAAATGTCTAATCTGTGGATCCAGCGAACACATCATCAACGGTTGCCCAGAAAGGAAAGAACTGCAAGGAAGAAACTTGTCCACTCTCCCCACTTCTGCCAAGTGAGGATTGCCGCGTAGTTCGGACTTCGACGATAAGGCGGATCAAACGCAGGATTCAACTCACGCGACGAGAATGCAATGTTGTAGTAGTCGAAGAATAATTTTCATGTTATCTACTTTCAGTAATAATAATGTGTCATCCTTTATGAATATTTCTTTCTGTTTGAAATCTTGTATCCCTTGAACTTTTAGTTGAATGCAATGAAATTTGAATCATATATATGTATCATTCTCATGCTTCCTTTATGTCAAATTCTATTCATTATCATAGTATTTTCATTCTGATCTTTCAGTTCCTGCAGCCGCATATTTTTCCTATATTGCGTATCCCGAGTTTTCCTTGATATATTCCACTGTCTAATCATGACTCTCTTTCTTTCAGACCATGGCCCACCCTGGAGCAGCGCCGCATCTAGACGAGGATGCGCAGTCATGCGTTTCCTTAGATCACACACTGACGAGTTCCGACGATGAAGTCAATGGTCCCCAGGTCAACTTCGAAAACAATGATCCAGAGGACGAAGCAGCAGCCGCCCCAGAATTCGACATGATAGCCGATTCTGACGAAGAAGAAGGAGATCCGGAAGAGAACCCTATAGAAGAAGACCCGATAGAGGAAGATCCCGAGGGAGATCCAATAGAAGAAAATCCAGTGGAGGAAGACCCCATGGAAGAAAACCCAGAAGTAGAGGATCACATGGAATCGGATCTCGATGAAGAAGTTCTATCCGAGGATGAAGGACCAGAAGCTCAAGACCCTGCCACGGAAGAACTTCCTTTAGCGATACCTGCGAGGCGCTATGGAAATGGACGCCCCTACCTGAGCGCACGAGTCTACCGCAACCTGCTGAATCTCCACCACCGCGACTGATGGGATTTCTTTTGATGTTGTCTTTTGGCCGAATAATCTGTGTATAGTCTAGGGCCACTTTTCGTCTTTGAGAATGTCTTGTTTCAAATTTTCTTGAATGAAATAAATCTTCTGAATTCATAAACTTTTGATTATTGGTTCGATTGATACTTGTTTATTTGCCCATATCCATTTACTTTTCTGCTGAGATCCCTGATTGTCCATCCCTACCCATTGTATGGCTTTCAACCGTTTTGATTAGAAAGTACCACACCCCGATCCTTGGAATGAGTCACCCTTCATCCCTCGTCGGTGCCCGTTTGAGATCCTTCTGGGAGGAAAACAATTCTTGTGAAACGTCTGAGTTCATTAACTCTTCAAATTTTTGATTCGTATGGTGTACCGACTGTTGTTTTCTCCTATACTTTCCTTTGGTATTCCCTTGTTGCTCGTCCTTACTTCCTGTGCAGACCCGATCACGATCTCCTTGATCTTCAGTCTAAAGCCGCCATACTCCGACCATTAAATGATCCACATTTTCTTGTAATCATTACCCTAGCTAGCCCTATACCTCCTTGTGTTCTCCTTATTACCCTAAATATATATAGGGACTCTCTTATTCAAAAATTTAGTTTTCAGTATTTTGTATTTATCAAAGAGTACGTGTCATTGATTACTCCGATTTTAGGTTTGAAGTACATTATTGTTATTTTCATTTCAGTAGCACAACCTTATACCGCACATATTTTATTCCATGCTCTTTATTTTCACTATAAGAGTTTTCTACGCTATTTGATCGATACTTCGTCCTAAAAGTATTTTAACCTACCGAATAAGCTTTCACTACCTCATTATGGTTACTTTATCTTCGAGCGTTGTGTTGTTACTATTATAAGTGGTTATACTTGATACTTATTATTTCTGCTATGCTACTTGATTATGAATATACGTGCACATAGTTAAATTTCGATTTTTATCGAGTACGCCTCGAATAATATTGTTCGTTATTGTTGTTATTTATATTTCCGTATATGAAGTTACCCTTGTAGTTATTCCTGCATTATAGCTTTTTAGATCTAGCTTTCCGTACATTGTTCTTACATTCACCTATTTTAAAACTTCTTCGTCCCCGTACTGATAATAGATCTTTGGTGTTAGTGTGCAATCTAAATAGCTTTCACTTATATTTATATAACTTATCGTTTATTTTAAATTTCGAGGACGAAATTTTTGTAAGGGTGGTATGATGTAATACCCAGCTTCTTATTATACCAATATCTGTATCTTGTATTCTTGAATTTTATTTAAGTTATTTCTTCTCAATTATACAAACCCATTTTTTACCCAGCCCCTTTCTATATCAAAATCGGTAGTTTATGCTCCAGAATTCTATTTATTATTATTTACAATTTTATTCATTTTACTTATAATTTATTTATTTTATTCTAGACCCTATTTTTCTTCATCAATACAACCCATTGAACCCAAACCCTAAATCTAATTAATTTTTCCCTTCATCCCCGGGCCCATCCCCTCAAATTGGAAAAGAAGCTCTTTTATTTTAAAACCAGCCCAGCACCATTTTCCCCCGGCCCGTTCCATTTCCTTTTCCTTTAAACTTAATTTCTTAATCAAAAACCCTCGGCCCAGTCTTTCATTCCTCGTCTAAATTCTATTTTTAATTTTCTCGGCCCATTCATTTCCCTTTTAAAATAATTGCCCAGCCCACATCTCATTCTTAATTCCTTATTTTTCCCTCAGCCCACCGTGGCCCGGCCTCACATTTCTTTCTCCATTTTTCTCTTTATTTTTGCCTTTGGCCCGGCCTCCTTTCTCTAAGTCCCTTTCTTTTTGATTTTCGTTTGGCTCACGGCCCGGCCCATTCCCTCCAGCCCGCCTCCTCGTGCCCGACCCGACCCGCTGAGCCACTGTGCACTTCCTTCTTCAAATTCCCAACGTCTCTCTCCGCCATTCACGCGCGCGTTTCCTCCGTCGCCTCCGCCGACGCTCGCGCCTCGTCGCTTGCAGGCGTTACCGCCTCGACGCGCGACCCGTCTTCGCTACTTCTCCTCTCTTCACACCTACACCTTCTTTTTCTGGATCTCGCGACTCTTCACCGCCTCGTTCCTCCTATCTCAACCCCTCCCGCTCCCACTACCCCGCCGTCGACGACGACGACGGCTTCAACCCATTCGTCTCCTCTCCACTCCACCACCGACACCGACCCCTCTTGCCACCACGGCGAGCCTTCCCTGCACCCATCACCGACTCACTTCCCTGCACCCATCACTCCCCTGCACCCATCACCCGACTCACGCCGACGAGCCCACTGCACCGTCGACCACCACCATCATCATCACCATCGCTGTCCCTCCCTCTTGTCTCTCTCTCTAATTCCCTCTGAGTTCTCTCTCACAATCTCTCTATCTCTCTGTAACTCTCTCCCTCTATCTCTCTGCTTCCCCTCCCTCTCAGTCCCTGTCTCCCTCTCTCTCGTTTCTCTCTCAATTCCTCCCTCTCCCCCTCTGTACACCTCCCTCTCTCTCTAACTCTCTCTCTCTCTCACTGAACATTCTCTCTCTCTCTCTCTCTGGCTCTCTCTCTCTCTCTCTCTTACTGCTCTAACTCTCTCCCATTATACCTCTCCCTCTGCAAACCCCTCACCATCAGCTTCACAGCAGAACCCCGACCACCAAGCTGCGAGCCGCCGCTGCCGAGACACGAGTCCGAGACAAATCGAGTTGCCGTGCCGCGCGTGTGTCGCGCGTTCGTGACGACACAGACACCGTACCTCCCGGGACGTCTCCAGGCAAGTTTTTACTTGCTTTCATGCTATTCTCTATATGTTATAAGTCAATATCGTAGAGATATCACATGTTTGCTTTATGTAAATATTATAACAAAACTGTTCGATGCTCGTTCTCATAGAAAATTATTATTAAATATGATGGTACTGGACTAATTACTTTGGCCCTGGCTATGATGGATAATGTGTGAAAGTTTCGCTGGAAAATATGATTGTTAATAATCAAAACGACTACCCCCAAGTTTGATCGTAAAACTGAAATTCTATTGCACCTGAAAATCGTTAAATTCACCATAAATCGTATACATATTAGAATGGTACGTTCGAGGGCTCAAATCGAAGCCTACTCGATGAACTTTAACCCTATACTAGTTTCCAGACAATCCTGTATTTAAACTGTGATGATATTCGGGTCGGAGAGCGACTCTGGACTGCAGTCCAGAGCTACTCCAATCATTGCTTGCTGTTCCGTATTGGACACCATAGGTTTTCCTTAACTCGTAGGTTGCGGAACTCCGCTGCTTATTGTAGATAACTCTGTTAGCTAGACAACGCATTTGGTTTCGTTCTGTTTCGTTACTGTTTAATATTTAACCTGTAATTTAAAAGATCGGGACGCATAACAGTCCCAATAAAAAATCAGAACTGACATATTAGTGTTAAACAGATTATAACTCCTAACGTACAGACGCGATTGAAGATCCGTTTGTTGCGTTGAAAACTTTACTGAAAACCCTAGAATTCATCTAACTGTAGCGTCGCTAAATTATGATCCCAACTGGGGTTAAAATGCGTTGCGAAATGGATTCCTGATTCTGAAATTGGATTTCCAGCCGCGAGCGCTTAAAATGAAATGGTTATAACTTTTGATCCTGGAACCCGATTGGCTTGAAACAAAATTCTAAGGATAGATAACTGAACATATTAAATACTACCTGTTTATCTTTCCGCTAAATTATATACATATGTTTCATGATAAATCGTGCAAGTGATAGACTGTTGTTTTTATGATCTCTTAATTGTGCTTATATACTGTTCATGCATCATATCATACCCATGTCATTGTAGTGATAACCTAGTAATATCGTGCACTCACCCAGTGTTAGATTTTAGTGTTGATTGTGGCAAGTACGTCAGTGTTCGTGTATTCGTGATTAAGTGAAAGTGATACGTACTTGTGCACAATCAGTGTCCCTTTTATTCTATTGCATTGTCGACGTCTGTGGGATGCGTGTACGTGTGACTATAAGTGGTATGGGACACTTATGGAAGCGCTTGCACGGATGTCATAGATAAGGCATCCGACACTGCCAATTGTCTTAGGTATTAGTCGGGACGTGCTTGATGGAGGTCCCGCCTCCAGTTCTCGCGCAGACTTGTCACGGATCGATTAGTATTTAGGGTGATGGTTAGCGTCTGATGTAGACCACGGGGTGTGGGGTAGTTCAAGTGTGAATTCAACAGAATCTCGGGAGTCCCATGCCGGCTTATATATTTAGGGAGTTATATGGAGATTTACAGGGTATGTGATATATACACCGTGATACACTCGTTACATGTTGGGCCCGTGGTCCCTTGCCCTTGGGTTCTACCCTTGGGTGGAGGACACTCGCGAGTGGTTGACTCTCACACTTGGACTGACGGTAGGCTTATTGACCTGTGCAGTGAGACTTAGAGACTGATAGGGTTACTGTCATTTACATTCCTTATATACTGTGTTGACATACATGACACATCGTTATACTGTTTTACTGCTCCGCTGCATTTATCTCTGCTCATTTATATTCATGCTGTTATTGATTTACTGTTATTCATATCCTTCACCACTGTTAGAACTGTTACTTGATTATATACATTATATTGCTATTGTGTCGCTCTGACGACCTGAGTATGCATGCTCAGTGAGAGGAGAAGATTTAGCCTGGATCAGAACTAGACGTGCATCGCAGATTTCTTGACTTGCTACTCCGAGTTACTTTCGTTTGTTCCACTTCAGGTCAGTTTATATTATTGTATCTTTCAGTTACTGCATTTCTCATTACCTGCGCATCGTTT
Organism: Agapanthus africanus; assembly: GCA_030015575.1. Taxonomy (NCBI): domain Eukaryota; kingdom Viridiplantae; phylum Streptophyta; class Magnoliopsida; order Asparagales; family Amaryllidaceae; genus Agapanthus; species Agapanthus africanus. Next base: position 340,132,402 of record CM057339.1, read on the forward strand.
ACTGTTTACCATGATAAACTAGAAGCCGAAGTGTGACTACGGCAGGACTTTTCCTTGACCGTAGGAGCATGGCTGGCCTTGTCTACCCCTCGTATTCCGTATTTTGGGAAGCGGGGCGTGACATAAACGATAAGTCATTAGAAGCCTCAAATCGCCTCATCACCGTCAATTGCGGCCAGGTAAGTGGGAAGGAACCACGGTAGTGGGCCTAATTAAAAATCACTAGTCTCAGACACACTTGTCTAGACACCACAAGACAGTTTAGATAAACGATCGATGTCCATGACCTATCGTGCTTTCATTTTAAAATATTTTATTTAGAATTGTATACAACTTAAAGTTTTCAAGGAAGGTTTATAAAGAATATGGTATTTTAGCGAAAAGTCCTATATTTTCGTATTCTATATTTTGACGTCTATCAATTAGGGTTATATTTGTGCGTGTGTAGAGGTAGGTCATTGCCTCGTGACTTATTTTAGGGTTTAATGAAGTTTTAGAGGTTAAATATGATGTATTAAACTTGAAGGTATTAAAGCGCAAGAATACGGTATTTGAAAACGTTATCATTTCATGTGTGAAAATTCATTCAAATTGATTTCTACAAGTTTAGTGATCAAGATAAACATATTTAAGAGTGAGAGAATTAATTAGAACAAGAAAAATAAACCTTGTGGTATTTTTATGAAAAGAATACGGTTTTACAAGAAGTTATCATTTCATGCGAGAAATTTTATTTAAATTGGTTTCTAGATGATTAATAGTCATCATAGATAGGTTTAGGTATTATGTATTAGGTGACAAGTGGAATTTTGTAGAAAAACGAATCGGAAATCGGTTTGTTCCGATTTCCGTCGGGTTCCAAAAAGTCGTATTTTCTATTAACAGAAAAGAGAGATAGAAGAGATGGGACTTACAAGTTTGGACAAGCTAGGGAGGCTAAGAAAGTGGTGGTTGTCGGTGCGTCGAAAACGTCGTGAAGGTTCTAGTACGATTGCCGGAATTCGTCGTCGGTTTCGGCAGCGCTTCGCTTCTCGCTCTTTTTCTAACGTACCGAGTTCTCTTGAGAATTTGGGAGAGTGGACTTAGAGTTGTAGGGTAAAATGGTAGAGGGTAATAGGGCTAGGGTAGGGTTAGGGTTTTAATTAAAAAAAGATATATAAAAATCATTAAAAATTATTAAACTTAGGAGTAAAAGGGATTTATTGGCCAAATTAAAACCGATCCAGGTATAATAAGTGTGCAAGAGGGTTGACCAAGTCAAGAGCCAACTTTTCTCAGTTGGTGACTCGGCCGTCCGGCCAAGTCTGGCCGGCGGAGCCGGACCGAGTCGGGCCGAGTCAGGCTTCCAGTGGTCGGGGATTTTCTGGGGGTACAATTTGGTATATTTACTTTTTGTTGTCCGGTACATATTTTGGGAGTTATGGCCTTTTTACTGTTGACTTCCAAAAAAAATTAAAACAAAATAAATACAAAAATAATGTGGGACATGGGATTTGAACTCCGGTGGCTTGGTTCGGCTGTGCAAGGTATTACCAACGAGCTACAAGCTCCTTCTTGTAATTATTGTGGTTTTTAATTACTTAAACTGATAGCAGCAAGAATAAATACTCCTAGTATACATTAATTTTAAAGTAATTTCTTGTACACTAAAAATGGAGTTATTTCATTCTTGTAGCTTGTAATTAAAAACAAAAATAATTACCTAAATCTTGTGCTCAGACTAAAATACCCCTTTGTGGATTTTAAAAATATTTTGAAAAAAATTTGTATAGGAAAAAGTGTATAAGAAAATTAGGGTTGTTACAGATACAATAGTCTTTTGATATTCTACGATTTTTACAGTAACTGTTTTTAAATGTGCATAGTATTTTCATACGAACAAAGTTCTTGCTTGATGGTTATATGTAATCTAGTTCATAATAGAGAAAGTTCGTAGTTGGTCAATATAATTTACCCTATATACTGTTTGAATTTCAATATGCAGAAAACAAAAAGTTCTTATTCCAAGTACTTTGGGGTTGGTTATATAAATCCTTTTCTTCGTTCCACTATATTTAACCACATTTCCTTGGTTAATTTAACAATTAGCCTGCTTCTATAAATGTTCAATTAGGCCTGCTCGTAGCACTTGATACACCATTAACTGCAAATCACTTATTTTGAGTAGGGCATTTATTATTTTCCGTTGTACATGTACAAACAATTTCAATATGCTCTACTCTTATCGGGAAGCGACATATAATTTGTTACAAATGTATCTATTTCTGTCTTTTAAGGTATCACCATTCATCCATCTCTTCATTTTCGCCGCGCTCATTTTTTAGACGTATAATTTTTTAATTACTCAACATTCTAAACCATGGTAATGATCGTCTTCTAACCGTCTTGGAGAATTTTGCTTTCAATTTCAAAGATATATTACGCATATCACTTTTGAAGCACTATATTTTACCTAAATTGTTTGTTTCTTCTTTAAGTTTCATATTATTATTCTAATTCAACAATTCATGAAAGTAAATTAATTTAATGTCATTAATTAAAACTTTTTAATCTTTACTCTTGATACATTTGACATTACATACATCTTCAACTTTCTTTTCTCATCTTAAAATGTCTTTTTATGTGGAGTATATGTTATGATTTTTTTTTTCATGAAATGACACGATTATGAATAAACATTTGTTACTCATGCAGCAAAAATGATTTCATATATAGCTCTCAATAAAAATATCTTACATGTCAAATAAAGGGGTTAAAAAAGAAAAAGCAAGTTAAATTTGGATGCCTCGATTTACAAGGAAGTCGCTCTCTCTCTCTCTCAGTCCCCTCAGCTTGAAGCGGACAAAAAACCCTAGGGTCCTCTCAGTTGTCATTCCCTCTCAATTGGAACACGAGCTCGATCGCGCTTCGAGGGTTTCTCTTCTTCTTCAAGCAGGTTCCTTTCCTCCCTCATGTTCTTGATCCGGCCCAAAATTTTCAACAATTTACTTTAATCTCGCTCTCTCTTGTGTTTGTTGATGTTTTGGCATTTGTTGCTATGGCGCCTGATGAATCAATCCCTTTGACTTTAGCCGCAAAATTTTATGTTCGATGCAGAGAAAATGGTAATAATGTCTTTATTTGTGTAAAAAGATTCGATCTTTATTAAATGGGTGACTGAAATTAAGTCTCATGGCTTCTGCAACCACAATGCGATTGGAAAATCTACAGCTTTATGTGTTGGACAATTTTTGATAGTAAACCAAATTTAAATAATAATCATTAAAAAACCATTTTAAAAATAACTGCAAAAAAAGACCACTTTTTGCCACGCCGATGCCCGCTGAGCGCTGTCGTGAAATAATTTTTTTATGGGCGCAGTTTCAAACTGCGCCCATAGCATTTGTATGAGGTGCAGTTTGAAAATGCGTCCCATACATTTGCCCTTTACATTTGTATGGGGCGCAGTTTCAAACCGTGTCCCATCCATTTGATATGGACACAACAACTGTGCCCTTTACATTTGTATGGGGCGCAGTTTCAAACTGCGTCCCATACAAATGCTATGGGCGCAGTTTCATACTGCGTCTTATATAAATTAATAAAAGCAAAATAATATGAATTATTGCCATTGTAAGGGCTTTGTTTTTTTGGGCACAGTTGCAATCCGCGTCCTAAAAAGGAACTTACTCATCCATGGGTCTGTGTTTTTTCTATGGCGCAGTTTAAAGGTGCGCTCCAAAAGGAATCATAATCATTCACGGGTATGTGTTTTTCTGGGACGCAGTTGCAAACCGTGCCCAAAAAAACATATACTCATGAATGATTGTATTCATTATATTAAGAGTTCAATCTCTTCCTCTATATCTCGAATCTCATTATCTGTGCTGAGCTCTCTCACACTGTCTCAGATCTCATCGCCATCACATTCTGTCTTTCTTCCTCTCAGTTCTTAGCCTCACTCTGTCAATGTCGGGATCTTCATCTGCAGGATTGCCATCAATCGATGAAATTAAGAGGTGCATTCCTTACGCCGTGGTGAAATCTGTATATACGATAATAGATTACTCTGGTTACTAAGGTATTCTCTATCGATTACAAGGGGGTATGAACTGGTCGATGAAAATCGATCGTGAAATCCTGCGGCTCTTGCACTTAGCCGTATTGGATGCACTCCCGTCCTCCCTGAAGAAGTAACCCATGACCACCATGGGGAAGTAAATCGTCGTCTCCACTTCTTTCATTCAATGGGTCTTCTTTTAGGTCGCAATATCGAGTATTCCGCAAGCTCTCTTTACCGCATCTTTATGCACCGTCAGACTTTGAACCACCTCGAACTCACTCATGATACCGTGCTAGGTGATGAGTCCATTGATGCAATTACAGAGCGGATTAATTTTGTTGCTGCGGAGCTAAGTAATGTAGATTTATTTTTGAAATTTTAGTAATGAATTATGGCGTTATTTCTATCTATTTTGTTTGCATCATTCTCGTGTATGTTGTGGATGGGTGTACCATGTGTGTAATATATCGTGTATGAGCATGTGTTTGTGTAAGAGAATTAACGTTTGAATTAAATGAATTAAAGTGTTGTTTTGTAAAGAAATAATCGGGAAAAATCGGATAGCACATCTTTTGTAAATTTTGAATAAAATTCATGTATAAGCATAGTAAAATAATAGTATCCACAGACGGAGCTAACTCAACGTCCAAACGGTGGAAACTCAACGCCTAAACGGCGGAGGCACAATCCACACATAATATACGACGCCCAAACGGCGAAGAACAATAAGCTGAAAACAATAAATAATGTAAAATAAATAATGAATTCATCACAACACAATACAGCACGAACACTCATGACAATCTAACGAAATCGTCGCACCATCCCAGGTGTCCTCTTCGCTACAGAACGTCGAGGCTGTGATGGTCTGGCTTCGTCAGCGGCAGGCGGCTGAGACGGTTCTGGCTGTGATGGTCCATAATCGTACTCATCGGAATGTTGAGACGGCGTCGGCTGTCTCCGTCTATATCGTGCATACGTGATAGGAATGGTAGGTGCGGGCACAGCTAATGGAGGCACGAGTGGTGTAGGGACGGATGACGGAGGCACTGGTGGTACAGGCACGACCGGTGGACGTGTGAATTTGTGCCTCGTCATCACACTCCTGATCAGGGACTTAATGTTCATAAAGCAGCTCGCTTAGTCTTTGTTGCCACTAATACCCTAATCAGCTATATCTTCCATCGCGTAAATGGTATGGACCTATATTGATGGTAAATAAAATAATGAATTTCATAAAAATAAGATTTTAGTTTTAAAGGTTTGATAAACTTACAAAATCTCTCTTTATCGGTTCTCGAGGTGTATATGAGATGGGCGGAAGGGCGGCTGTGATGACGAATCAGCGGGTAATCATCCAATACCAGGAAAGGTACTGATCTATTGGTATATCTGGCTGTATCTTATCGGCTATGCGGTGTACCCGATCGTACCATCGACCTACCCAGATTTGATACTTCACAAGACAAGCATCCCCAACTAGCGCTCCATCCTGTCGCGGTGTCTGCTCCACCGCGCCTTGTATGTGCTATCTCAAATTGAACCGGTGAAGCACATGGTCTGGCACGTGTATTTGAATAACATCGTTGCAGATGATCGGCGTCTGCGCACGCCAGAAGCCGGCGCTTGCCAAACATAATGGATATAGAGTGCCTATCAAGTCATGTGTGTATGGTGTCCACGTAACTGCTGCCTTCTCTATGACATCGAACTCATTGCAGTAGAAGTGGAGGCTGCGATCCGGTATTACATCTCATGACCTGGACATTCCACCTGCATAGAGATTACACACAAGTTAATATTCCAAAAAAACTTGAAATCTAAAATATGCGAATAGTTTCAATTACTTACTGGCATCCATATGTCCTTTGGCTATCTAAAACGAACCGTGTCGCAATGGTCGGGCGACCAATAGAAAGATATGTCCATGACCATATCTGAAATACAATATGGTAGAATTACGTTTTATGTTGAATATCAATTTAATTACGCAAAATTAGTAGAATGCGGTTTTAAATATTGTATACTTGAAGAAGTGTCAAACAGCCCCCAAAACTCTTCTGCTCTATTAATGCAGCCATTCTCAGCTTGCTGTAGAGGAATGACAGAACTGCAACCCCCACGATAAACTGGTACACTGGTCGAGATCAGCTAAAAGAGTCAGCCATGCAAGACTAACTCTGCTTTTGCTCCTATACGGGAACAAACGAACCCCAATCTGATGTAAAATGTAGGCTCGTGCGTGCTGCTCGATCGTCGCAGGGGTAGCATCCATGGCAGGCTCAATACTAAGTGCCTCCCGCAACCAACTCAAGTGGATGCTATTGCCTTTCCTCTTCCCAATAGGCAGAATCCTACCCAACAAGCTGGGACACAAGTCTGACCAATCGTGGCCGTACTCCACAGCAACCAATCTTTCTGTTTATAGGCAGACCAAGCAGCACAACGATGTTCTGAAGGGTGATAGTCATCTCACCAACTCAAAAGTGAAATGTGCAGGTCTCTGGTCTCCATCTATCTACCAAATTCGTAAACAAGCCTCCATCCAGACGTATATAATCTAATCTGGATAGAAAATGAAAGCCTGCTCGTTGCAGCTCAGCCTGCACACGGGCATTTTCAGCTGGGATCCGGCTGCTCTGGATTGAGTGGTCAACGAATGTAATCACCTGATCACTCTGCCAATTACAAAAAGAGGATTTGTATCAGTAACATATAAATAACATATGTAATTAAAGAAAATAAAATTACAAAGTTTTATCTGTACTACTGCGGCGTTGGTTGACCTGTGGTTAGCCTGCAAGTGCAGAACACTCGTATATATAGGTCCAGGATTCATATGTATATCTGCATAATGAAAAAGTCGAGTTATATTATCTTTGAAAAAATGAGCATGTATAACAAAGAACATGTGTGCGTGTATGTGTGTGGATGTATGTTTTTTGTGTTTGGACGTGTGTGTATATGCATGTGTGCGTATTTCAAAATATAGATAGAGATTACCAATGGTGACGTGGGGCTGGAGGATTTTTACATCGTGCCTTGTTATGACCATACTCATTGCAGATGCTGCATCTATTTTGCTTACATTTCTTCTCGTGAATCATCCATAACACATTTGATACGAGTAGAACGTGGTCGTCATCTTTGTCTCCTACCGATAGGCGGTAATATCATTGGGCCGTTGTATACCTCCCAATATCGGTTATCTGGTACAGGATGGAACAACGAGGCATAAGCAGCTTTGTATTTGGGGACAAGATACTACTCCGAAACAAGATCGTGACGTGCAATGTTCTCCCCACCCTCTGCTCGTGTGCATGCTGAAATTATATGTGAACAAGACAACTTTTGCAACTTAGGAATATTGCACGTACAACTGCAGTTCCTACCATCGATGATTACGCCGTAATTTTTTTCCATACTTGTCAGTCACCTGCCATTCGGACTGGCTGAACCTCACGATCCAAGAATGCCTCAGTAGCCCTTTTTGTTATTAATTGTTCGAACTTAGGACGTAATTTTGACGTCCACTCTTGTCCCTCCTGACGTCGTGCAAAGAAGTATTTGTTCGCCCTGTAAAAAGTCTGTCATGTTAAGATTTAAATAGGTAAAGATGAGATCCTTTTAAGATCCCGTTAAAACTTTCTGAAGCATTCTTAGTCATATGTAAAATCGCCTACCGCCGTCTTTCGAAAGAACCCATCTTTTTTCTTTATTTTTAGACTACTTTCAATCCAAGCATCTGTTCTTGGACATATACGTTTAAGTTCCTCTTGCGTCTCTCTATAGGTCAGGTCATCTTGTGCACATGCAATTTGAGAGAACAAACTCTGCAAGATTTTGCCACTAAATCCAGCAGTTGAGAAGTTGGTTCTGATATGTCGCATACAATAACGATGACTATGAGGTTCTGCCCATGATCTTCGAAGTGCTGCCGGGATCCTTTTTCATCCGGTCAGATATGAAGGTAATGTGCCATCTCCGAACGGATGGAATGTAAAAATGAATGCAAGCAATAAACTACTCCCAATTTTTAGTGGTTTCACCTCCAACTACAGCATATACCAAAGGATAAAGACCATCATTTGCATCGACATCGGCAGCAATGAGCAAAGTTACTTTGTATCTTTGTATAAGTGGGTCTCATCAATACTGAGAACGGAACGACAATAAGCGAAACCATCAATGGCCGGTCCGAATGCCCGAAATGCACCGGTAAAATATCCCATTCTTTCTGATATTAAAGCGTCAGTTGTTATCTTAAACACAGTCCCGAGAGTAATAGATTTGATGGCTGCAAGATATCGTGGCAAGTGTTTATACGAATCTTCCCAATCTCCGTATATTTTATACAATGCCTTGTTCAACACATTCCATGTCTTTATATAATTTATTTCAATGAATAATATATCTTTTATAAGCACTTGAATCGTTTTGGGGTCAAATCGATATCCGCTTTCACAAAAGGCAATATCTTGTTACATATAAATATAGAAGTGGCTTGTTTATGATTTGAATTTACTACAGGATTTACACACGTATGATTACCCGCATACTTTTTTATCTGCCAGAATCCTGTCGGTGATTTCTTTGAGATATATGCATGAAGCCTCTACGGGCAGTTCGCGTTTGTTTTACAAACGACGGTGTACTTGATCGTGTTAGTCTTGATTGGTTTAAAAGAAACTTCGTGTTTAATTGACCAAATGCTGACGGCCTGAATTAATTTCTCCTTATTCTCGAACAAATCGCCGACCTTCATCCCACTTTCAATATCGACTGCCGAAAGCCTATCTACACGAAAGTTGATATTCTTCATTACCGATGTAGATAATATGTGAGTATCTGTCATGTTATCGGCAAGTGGATTTTCAAACTCAACGAAGTCATTATTAACATATGAATTAGTAATCCACTGTTTATCATTCTCATCAGTAAGGACATGTGCAATTTACATGCTATCTTGTGCTTAAATCTTGTCCTCATCACTAGCATCATCACTTTCATCTCCATTATGCTCCAACTCCGCTGAATCCGTAGCAGGTATATCGGTTGGATGTATGGAATCAATATTGAGGACTTGCATGGTACTTGATGTTTCGGCCTTATACCGACGAAATCCCGACCTATCATTTGCAAACGGTCTTTCCCGTATTGTATTCCGTATTGTATGATTGCATGTGCTCGGTATTTTGGGGAATAATATTGAAGCCGAAGTTTGGCGCTAGCATGCAATTAAACCCGAAACTTGGCGGTGACATGCAATTATAACCGGGCGGCGGTACATAAGAACTGCACATAAATTTATGAATACTTAGTAACTATAGCATATCTCTACTATCAATAAATAGTGATCCGCTAAATGTATATGCGGTATAAAGATATGCAACATAATACTTATTTCGTAAACTACTAATTCACTTGCGTCCTGCTTGATATGCCGTTGTCTACATAACTTTGATCTATATACTGTTCATCATTGGTAGGAGACATAAATCCGGTAGAATCAACATTCATATTGAGCATGCGTGTCATTTCTCTTTGTGGGTTTTGCTCGGATGCTCTAAAAGAAGGATCAGACACTTCAGAAAATGTTTCGGGCAGTTGAGCGAACGCCAATATCTCCTTCACAAACAGCTCGATCGATTTCGATTCCGATGCAAGCATGACTTGTGTATTCTCATCATCGGATACTTCAATGGCGGTATATTCATGCTCCGTCGGCCATTTGCATATTAAGAAAATATTGAACTCTAACGGATTGATTTTGGTAGTTTTGTACACTACTTGGCACAACTCGTTGTATATGATAGAATTCTTGACTCTGGTCATCTTAGTTTTTCCACCGACATATTCAGGAATATTATTTTTTCCAATCGTTAATTGGCCACCGAATAGCAAATTGGATGGATATAATTATTCGTCATTTTTCCATCTGCCAGAAATATGGACACATTTTGAGAGTTCTTATCAAATAATCTACTTATTTATCTTCACAATTATACTCAACTAATTACATTATATTACAATAAAATCCATATTTATAGCATGTAACAAGTTGTAAGAACCTGTATCCTATTCATTGATTCGTCATAAGTAAAATATGGGAAAATCTTAATATATATCCAATTTGTTCGAATTGCTTACCAATACGAAATTTTAACCAAAATTTTTAAAATTATTTTAAAATAAAATTAGGGTTTAGCTAACTTTCGAGATGCTCACAATGGTGATGATGATGGCGAAAATGAAGGCGATTGTTCGTCCGTGAATTTCCAACTAAATCTGCACAAGTGAGAGACCGTGAAATTGAGAAATCTGAGTGAGTGAAGAAGATGAGAGAGAAAGGGGGGAGAGATGAGAGAGAAGACAGAGGAGGCTGGGGAAAGGTCAGAGGAGGTAGGGGAGGTCGGAGGACGGAGATGGGTGGGGGAAGAGAGATCGAGAGAAGGAGAGAGCAGAGAGAAAGATCTCGAGAGAGGGGAGAGAGCAGAGAGAGATTGAGTACCGGAGAGATGAGAGTGAAGTGAGGAAAGAGAAAAGTGGTTTCGGGTTAAATGAGGGAATGGGCGTACTTTCAAAGTGTGTCCCATTATTTTTTATTAAAATGTTTAGGGGCGCAGTTTCAAAATGCGTCCATAACATTTGTTATAGGTGCAGTTTGAAATGCGCCCATAACATATGTAATGGGCGCATCGTCCAATACATCTGTATGAGGCGCATTTTCAAACTGTGCCCATAACATTTGTATGAGGCGCAGTTTATAAATGTAAAGGGCGCAGTTCCGCGCCCATAATATTTGTATGGGGGTGCGGTTTCAAACCGCGCCCTGTAAAAGGCGACGTTGCTGCGTCCATAACAAATGTATGGGGCGCAGTTTTAAACTGCGTCCCATACAAATGCTATGGGCGCAGTTTTAAACTGCGTCCATATAATTTTTTTTATTTCACGCCTGAGCTGACGCTGACGTGGCACATATGAGGTAAAAAACGATCTCTTTTTTTAATTATTTTTTAAAGTGTTTTTTTATAATTATTATTTAAATTTGGTTTACTATAAAAAATTGCCCTTATGTGTTAGATTAGCTTCGATCAAAGTAGACAAAGCCCTCGTCACTTCCCTTGCAAATTGAGGGATTGAGATATTCTAATCTCTAATACTCCCTGCAAATTGAGCGCTTTTTTTGTGGCGCAAAACTTGGATTTCATACAATAGTTCTTTTTAAATCCCTTCTTTAAATGTGCCCCCAACTGGATTCGGAGTGCCTACTATTATCACCCCTCTGTTAGTAGGAACTATTAGATCCAACTGGCTAGTGAGTGGGTAAAAAGGAAGCCTATGTGTTTGTTTTTTCGATCTATGATGTGTTGCTAGGATCTAATAATAGCAGAGTTGCCCAGTCCCTCCACAATGAGATATAAACATGGTTGGCCCTGATACCGTTGTAAAGCCACAACCACTAAATCAGCTGCAATAGGAAATTGGCTACACGAGCATGAGATTAGGTGTTGCCGCTAGTTTATAAAATGTATGAAACATATGCCTATATATCTGTGTACAACAAAATTAGTGTTGCATTGGTGACCTAATACATCATTATTCACTCTCCTAATATTTCTCAAATCAAATCCCTTGAATAATGTATGCTAACTAGTTTCTTACTTCTTCCGCGTTAGTCTTATGGACATGATTGGATGTCCTTTATAGGAAAAAAATATAAATGTCGGATTTTTGTTTTTGGCTTCACAATATCATGCTTAGCACAAAACCCACCATTGCAGGTCCTAAGTTCGAATGAGAAAGGGTGAAAGTTATGGTAGGTTTGTGACGGCCAACGTAAAACTTTGTCACATTGTATGACATGAACCATAATAAGAATATCGTTGGGACGTCCCCTACTCAGCGACGCGGTATATCGTGATGGATAAGCTTTACTAGAACTATCCAGGACAAGGTACCTTGGTGTATGTTATTCGTCGATGATATTGTTCTGGTAAATGAGATGAAAGCATGAGTTAATGCCAAATTGGAGTTATGGATGCAAATGTTGGAATCTCGGGGGTTCGGATTCAGATTGTGCAGGTCCAAGACACATATATGTAATGCAAATTTAGCAAACAGAGAAGTCGAGACTTGAGACCACAATGGTATAATACTGGACGGACAAGAGATATCATCGAGCGATCTGTTTAGAAACATATGTTCCATCATCCAAAGGAATGGGGAGATCGATAGCGATTTCAACCAAATAATCCAGGAAGTTTTGTCGGAGCGCTATTCGGACTGCCTTATTATATGATACAGAATGCTGGGATTCTAAGAAACATTATACATAGAAGATGCACGTAGTGGAGATGTACATGCTTCGTTGGATGCGTGGTAACATTAGAGAAGATAAGGTATGAAATGAGGATATTCGTGCAAAAGTTGGTATAGCACCTGTGGAGGAGATGCGGGAAAACCTGCTAAGATGGTTAGGTCATGTGCGACGCAAACCTATGAAAGTACCGGTTCGATAAATAGATACTCTCAATATAGACAATATCAAAAGGGCGAAATGGAGACCGAAGAAAACGTGGATGGAAGAGATACAAAAAGATATGGTTGCCAAAGGTCTCAATGAAAGTATATTGTTTGATAGGAGTGAGTGGAGGCGGAGGATTCATGTGCTAGACCCAGCGTGATTCTCATGTTGGTTCATGTAGCTTATCCCATATGCTTGGGATAAAAGGCTCAGGAGGTGGTGGTGGTGTTGTAAATATCATGCTTAGCACAATTACCCTTTCAAGGGTAGTATTATGGGGGAAAGTTATGAAGCAAAATGGTAGGGATTTTTGAGACTGGATTCAAAAGAGCATGTATTTGCAGAATGTAAGCAAACTTGACATGTACGCAAATATGACGAATACAAATGCTGTCGAAGGATCTGCAAGGAAAATGTGCATTGATTTGAAATATAGTAGTTTGGGTTCACTAGTGGGTTTATTGTGGTTCGCACAGAGAACCAATGAATTGAAGTTTGGTTATCTTACATCATAAACTTAGTTGGTTGTCATGCTAAATGTTCAAAAAAATGGTTTAAATGGCTGTTTAAACATAAACGGCGACAAAACGAATAGTAAAGTCATTAAACGGCAATTATGCGGTCAAAACATTTACACGGTGATTATACGGTTTAAACATCGATTAAACGGTGTTTATCCAATTTTAACAGTGTTTAAACGATGTTTATCTAATTTTAAACAGTGATTATACGATTTGATATTTTGTTGATTTTGAAGTTATTTGTAGCCCGCAGGCCTGTTGTGTTTGCTTATGTTTATGTGAAGTGAGTAGTGACATAAGACATTTATATGTTATTTTGGTGTTATCTTTTAGGCTTTAGCATGTATGCTCTAGTGTTTTCTTATGTTTACGGGGTTTCATGTTGCATTGCGGTGTAATTTGTCTTTTGGTATGAGCTATTTTTTGTTGCATAACGAACGTTATATATCGTGTTTCAAAAAATTTCATCGACAAGAATGCATACCCGGTGAAATTCGAACCCACAATCTTCCAATTTTATTCGGACGTCTTGCCATTTAGGCCACTGGTGTATTTCAAATTTTCAATATCTATAATCCAATATATTTATCATAATTATATATATAATATATATACCTAAATAATATAAACTATATGTGGCCGTATATATAAAACATTTAATCACCGAATAATCCGATTAAATACTAAACACCTCCCGAATGAATAGTGAACAAATACGTGTTTTATAACATTGGCCATGCTTTAAAATTTTTGCTGAGGACCAATGACTAATTGAACTGGGCATTTCTAGTTGATTGATATTACTCTTGCAAATGTATTTTAAAACTTTTTTGCAAACATTTGGTTATTCTCGTAGGTGTGCAAATTGTCAATTGTTTCTGCTTTATTTTATTGATCAATAATCATGCATACCTTGTTAATTCCCTTGATGACAATCATGAAAGCTGCAGTTTTCTGAGCGAAAGTATCTGAAGGAGACTTTTCAGTGCTCTGTCTAGAATTGTAAGATATATATATATATAATGAGAAAATTTAATGTTTGTAGATTTGCAATGAAGCCGTAGTGCTAATATATTTCAACTAGTTTTCCTCTCCTTCTTATCTGCAGGTTTGGAGATAAGTTGGGTATAATTTTATTTCAAACCAACTTCAAAATTTTTAGTTCCGTTGGATATGGACATTGTAAAAGTTGATTCTTCAGAAAGCGATGATTTTAGATGGTCCGATTCAGACAGTTCATCTGATATTGGTACCACTACTTCAGAAATGAACTTTCAGAACTATCTCACTTATAATAATAATGCAAATTTCGAAGATAGCAGCAGAAGAAACGGAAGTGAAGGAACTAGCCGTATGTTTTATGAAGACGCTACTGATAATCGACAATTACATGGGGATGGGGAGGTAATATTCTGGACTAACTTTTAATCGGGCGCTATATTTAGTTTGTTTTGTGCTGATTCAAAATTTTTAATCTCAGCACACTCAAAGAAGGACCCTTCCATCATATTTGCAGTCATCCGCTTCGAAACCTTATTCAGGGAATAGCACAAAATCCCACGGAGGGCCTGTTTTTAATAAGCAGAAAGAACCTAGACAAGTGAAACCGACTAGCGTATATGAAATGAATCAAGGTAACATCGGTTATTATGAAAGTAAGATCCATAACTGTTGAGTGTTAATAAGCTTTATATACAATAGTATTTTTGCATTTGCGATGCATGTACAGATATGTTTGATGTTCAAAAAGAGTTGAGAATTTTTTTCAAGTTAAATATATTAAAATTAATTATATAGATTTGTCAGATTTAAGAAGATTTAACAAGATTTGAATAGTTAGAGATGAAAATTTATAAATGTTATTTTTATCAAAATTGTAAGGTATTTTTTTTCAATACGTGTCATGCTAATAATCGGATTGGGATTTTTTCCAATTTGAGAACCCCTTGTTTTGTGAGTTAAAATAGTAGAGATTGTTAATCCAAAACCCATCTGCTTAAGCAAGCGATTTAACGTGGTATGAGAGCACCGGTTTTTTTCTTTCTTTTTTTGACGACATATGAGAGCACCAGGTTGGTTTTAAAAAATCCTACGTTCAAGGCTTGTCATCAACAATTTACACATGGACCAAAGAGCTATGTGAGGCGCATGTTAATAGTTTATTAGCTTTATATACATAGTTAATCTACAAACCATCAGCTTAAGCGATTGTGTAAGGTAGTTATTGACAATAACAAATTGTCCAAGTACATCAAAAAAATAAATCTTAAACCTTTTCAGAAAATATTGTGTAAAACTGCATCAAAAGTCCTGTTGTACAAAGGTGATGATCATTTTGTAACTTTGTTGGAGAATGGAATAATAGTTGATTATATGAGAGTCAATTACTTTGATCCTAAGATTTTTGTGGAGGATACAAAGAGAAAAACAAGTGGTTTATGAGTATGAAATTGATGATAAACATAGGGTTCCACTTTCGTCATCATTGAATGGTAATTATAAGTTATCACTGAGCGAAAAGATTCAAATTCAAGGCAAGGATCATAGTCATACTTTAACATAGGGTTCCACTTCCATCATCATTGAATGGTAATTATAAGTTATCACTGAACGAAAAGATTCAAGGCATGCCAAGACTAAGGCTTACTTTTTTCGCGAAATCTTCTGTCTGTAAAAATTAAAAATAAAAATTGCAGATTATGCTGCATGCAGGTTACCTTCATCATCCAATGCATCATCAGTCAATCTAGAACCAAAGTAGTTAATATATTTTTTATGTGAAAAATTGATAGGCAGGAAACTGTATGTTTTATTATTTTGACCTTTTCCAACTGGCAGATGTTCTATTAAAAAAGAGTGCTGGTGCACATAGGACCTTGCCATCATCATTGATGAATGGGAGATATGTTGATAATCCTCAGCTGGTTGGTTTTAGAGATGCTGGTAAAAGTTCAGGCCTAGGGGAGCAGAGTCTCGACGAGTGTGATGAGAGAGCAATATATGAAGAGGCATTGCAGGTATTTTCTCAAGGTGCTTGTGTTTAATTACTATTTCAGATGGCTTTTGTATTGTAAGCTATCAAGTGGACAATTGTTTTTGGATATCAAACATGTTTAACTTATAGCGTCCCTACATTCATATGTATAATCAATTGGCTTACTAAACGAACACAGGATTTATTTTTGGTTTAATATAAGTTTTTTCCTTTTCCTTTTTATCATATTTTTATAAACTATACTAATGATATGCTTAATGTGGTACTCTTATTTATGAATTTTGCAGGATCTGGGTCAGCCAAAATTAGAAGATGATCTCCCTGAGGGACTTTTAACTGTTTCTCTTATGATGCACCAGGTACATATGACTACCAAGTGTATCCAGATGTTAGTTTCTTTCCCCAACTATTTTAATTCATTAAATTTACCTGAGACCATTTCGTTACATAGAAAGTAGCCCTAGCATGGATGGCTCAAAAAGAGAAGAGTGTTCATTGTGCAGGTGGAATTCTTGCAGATGATCAGGTTAGATCCCATTGCTATTGTAGCATTTTACTTTGTGTTTAACATATTTTGAAGGTTTTAATTGTTGAACGAAATGCAGGGCTAAAGAATTAGCCCAAGTCAAATAATTATCGAAAAATAGAATGTTTCCATATTTACATGAGAGGAATTAAAAGAGGAACTAAGATTGGCTATTTGCTACTTCATCAGCCTCTAAAGAGAGAATTTTTCTATCTAGGGATGGAGCCAGAAAATTTCTTTTGGGTGGGCTGGGAAACAAATTCTTTAATATGAAAATATGCTCATATATTAAAAAGTAATACTATATTTTTTAAAAATTCATTATATATCCATGTACTTATCTTTTTCTATCATTACAATAACGATGAAATTATGAAGGACTAAATTTGAAGAAGCTACATAAATTTAATTTGCATTTTTAGAAATTAAATATTGCTTCCATGAATAAGGATTTAATCAGATCTAAAGCATATACTAAATAATATTTTAATAGCTTATTATATGCAAGATTATTCTCTTTTGTTTATTGCTTTTCCTCGTGTAATGTAATATTTTTAGTTGAAATGAAAAGCATGCATCTATCAAAGCGAAAGAAATCCTAAAAATGTATGCATCACACCAATTGCTAAAATATAAAAGTTTTTGAGGGATTATAAATAATAAAAAGAAAATAAGGGTTGCTTACAAATGTGAAAATGCTAGGGTTATTATCTTGTAAATGTACCAAATATGTGGCCTGCAAAATAAAATGTAGCTACAAGGACCTGAACCCAAGACCTTTAAGGTCACACCACAAAGCCTCGACCAATGGACTAATTTGAAAGTTTGGCATATTATATTGATTTTTACCTTTACAGCAATCTGTGTAATAATCCAAAGCTTAATATACTAGTCTATATAGGATTTCTCGGAAATGTTGAGAGCCCCTGGGCCCCTGCTTCTTCCCCTTGATCTGTCCCTGTTTCTGGCAATCTATGAATTGTCTGTCCTTGGAAGAATATGCTGCCTCCTTAGTATACAACATATTTTGAAGGTTGAGCAATTTGTTTTCTTTAACAGGGTCTTGGCAAGACAATATCAATGATTGCTCTTATACAAAAGCAGAGGACTCTACAAACCAAATTCACCTCTAATAATTCACAGCAGTCAAAATCTGAAGCGTTAAATTTAGACGGAGACGACGATGACGAAACTGCAGTTAACGAGGATAAAGAAGAAAATCTTGGAGAAATTGGTTGCAGAAGAAAGCGGGCCTGCTCCCGCTCTACATCAATGCACTCATCTAGTAACCCGAGGCCTGCAGCAGGGACACTTGTCGTTTGCCCGGCTACTGTTGTTCGACAGTGGGCCCGCGAGCTAGACGAAAAAGTTACTACCGATGCTAAGCTTAAAGTTTTAATATATCATGGCGGCATGAGGACAAGAGACCCTTATGACCTCACAAAATATGATGTTGTCATCACTACATATTCTCTTGTAACCAATGAAGTACCAATACAGTCCTTTCCTGCTTCTGATGATGGAGAACAAAGAAGTTTAGATAATCGGCGCAAGGGAAAGAAAAAGGCGAAAAGGCAGAGGGATTCACATTTTGACTACGATAGTGGCCCACTTGCTAGAGTTAGATGGTTTAGGGTGATATTAGATGAAGCACAAACGATAAAGAATCACAGAACTCTAGTTGCTAATGCTTGTAGCGGACTACGAGCTAAAAGGAGGTGGTGCTTATCGGGAACGCCTGTGCAGAATTCAGTGGATGATCTATACAGTTACTTTCGGTTTCTTAAATACGATCCTTATTCTGTTTATAGCTCCTTTTGTAACTTGATAAAAGCCCCGATTTCTAAAGATTCAAGCTATGGATATAAAAAGCTTCAGGCAGTTCTCAGGACTGTAATGCTGCGGCGCACAAAAGGTTGGTATTATTTTATTATCTTTATAAGAACTTATAGAAAAGATATAATCCATCAAACATCCATACTTTTCAAAAGCATCAATTCTTATAATTTGAAATATCAAAATTCAACTACAGCATGATGATACATAATACACTGCTTGGATCTTTGCACGACTAGGCTCTTGGCCTTCTGCCTATACTTTTGATTTGACCTTTTTGCCGTCGATTACGGAATATAAGTTTTGTGTATTCATTGTTCAATCGTTGATATCCATCTCAATCTCATTAGTCTCTTCTTTCTGCTCCCTTGATTTGAATATAGTTGTCATTATAATGTAATAGTCGGATACTCTTGAGATGGCATGCTGGAGGTTCTTGTTATATGAATTATAGATACTTTAGTGATGGAGCACTTTTTCAATAAGATTATTTTTCCTATCTGCAACTTCTCTTTAGGTCTTATTGCATACCTGTTGTGGACATCATCTCCTTCTTTAGTAAGTTGGAACCAAGTTAGAAGGCGTAACCAAAACTACAGCCACTCACAAAATCTGCGCAATCTTTTAGTTGACTTAAGATTGTTACCTCTTGTCTGAACCTATTTTTGGGAAAGAATTATCTGAAAATGATTCTACAGCCTTTTATTGATCAACGCTCAATACTCTATTATGTTAACCATTTCTTAGTTTAGTTTCCAAGTTTATTTAGTTTAAAACTGTTATATTTCCTAAGGGTAGGCCACAGGCGAGTTGGTAGGGTATGAGAATTGTGACTATGAGTTTAGAGGAGATCAACTCAAGGGAAGGGGAAGGCCCTGCATGGTTCCAACCCTTATAATTAAAAAATCTGTTTAAGCAAGAGCCACACTTTCTTAGTGAACGGATATTGTCAGTTGTATACTCAATCTTACTTTTTTTTCTATTGTTGATTTGTTATAAACTGCTTCAGTAGATATGCAGGGTAAATTTCATAAAGCACCATCGAACTTTCAGAGGTTTAGAGATATCACCACCGAACTTTAAAATGTCATGAACCCACCTGGAGGGTATTTTCGTCAACAAATGCCATATTCGGATCATTTTAGGGCTATTTTAGGGCTATCCAGTCCACATACAAGGTCATTTTGGGGTTATTCGGTCCACTTGTGTCTTAAACGAGTTGACGAAATTAACTCCTTTATACACCATTGCCAATTCGAGGGGGTTCATGGCGTTTTTTGAGTTCAATGGCGCTATCTCAAAAATCCTGAAACTTCAATGGTGCTTTATAAAATCTACCCTAGATATGTATTAGTCTCATGGGTGCTTAACTTAGCTGATCACAAGTTATCCTTAATTTTTCATTTTCCCCATACACTCAGACATATTTGCATGAATTATTTTGGAAACATTTTTGTTCGATGTGCTAGGAATGTTTTCAGATTCAAAGTACCCCCCTTAGTTTATTTTTCCTTATTATATGCATGTCTCGGTTTGCAACTTTGCATACATGCACTGAGCTAATAATTTGCATACTTCGTCATGTTTGTCCTATAAGTCTTAATTTACCTCTTTGCTATGCTGGGATAGGCACACTTATCAATGGAGTGCCGATTGTGAAATTACCTCCAAAAACAGTTTGCTTGAAAAGGGGGGATTTTTCTCCCGAAGAGCGTTCTTTCTATAAGAGGCTAGAAGCAGATTCACGTAAACTATTCAAGGTGCTTATTAACTAAATTATTTCCAATACATTTCACTATTATTTAGGCTGTTCAAGCCATGGAGGGTTTGTTGATCAAATGGGCTTGGGCCATCCTGAACTTTGAAGAAGTTTTTTTATTCGGTATATTGGTTTGATTGGATTACAGTAGAGCGTTCCTGTATCTGTTGATATTTTAAGATTTAAGAGAGATTTATGCAAGTAATTTTCATACATTTCCTGTTTCGGTTGGTAATCGGTTCCTAATAAGGGTGAAAATCAACTTTGTTCTCTAGTACACATGATTAGACTAAATTTAGATTATAATTTTATGATTACTTTCAGATTAATAGATTTAAAAATCCAAATTCATGCATGAGAAGGGATTTTGACCCTCACCTTGGAAAATACATGAGCATATTCCCTATGTTACTTTCACTTCACTCAACTTTCAGCATATTTAAGAATAAGGGATTTCTAACAGCCAAATTTTACGGCGAAACAAGTATTTTGGCCCTCCAAAGTCCTAATTCAATTTCATGGCATTTATTTCTAAATTTTTATGTCCCCAACTGAAGAATAAACATCAATTCTAATATTGGAGATGTGTGAAAAATCTGAAATCCCTAGGCTATGTTCGGATTGAAAGAAAGTGACGGGAAAGATAATAAATTATAAGGATTCAATACTGATCCTTCAGGAAGAAACATTTATTCCATTTCATCTTCTTTTCTTTTCCTTCAGGTTTTTTCAAACCATACACAGGCTTTAGAGTTAACATAATTCCATATGTGTGTGTGTGTGTGTGCGTGTGTGTTATAACCCAGTCTTAACACGTTTAATATTGCAATATCTGAGTGCAGAGATATGCTGCTGCTGGGACTGTAAAGCAAAACTATGCGAGTATATTGTTGATGCTTTTGCGTCTCAGACAAGCTTGCGATCATCCGGTTCTGGTAAAAGGATATAATTCTGATAGTGTTGGAAAAGGCTCATTAGAAATGGCAAGGCAACTCCCGAAGGACATGCTATTGAATTTACTACGTCAATTGGAAGGGTCTTTTGCAATTTGTCATGTATGCAATGTAAGTGATATTGTACCTCAAATTTGTCCTACTTTTCCTATCAATTAGCTTTTGTTGTGAACTGTTTAGTTCTTTGTCTGCTCCTGCGAATTTTTATCAAAACTAAATTAATTATTGTGGCCTTTCATGCTGAGAAGCGAGTCACCTTGTTAAAACTAGAAGTTTGTAGCTATATACTTGCATCTTTTTCCATGTATAAGTCGATTAGTTGTTTCATTCTATGTGCAGAATGAAGATCCAATTATCATTAATTTTTCTTCCCAAGCAATAGATTGGTGTTGCTTGACCTTTATGGATAGATCTTTTTTGGGTACTTAAGGGATGTGATCCTATCACTCTCAAGCTCTCAGCCTTCTGCTATCTCATAGATTAATTTGTTTTCCTATAATGCATCATACTACCTTGCCTCTTCCCTTGCCTATGGGAATTCAGAAAATTATTTGTTGGTTGCATAATCTTACACTACTATGGAAGTCTTCTGGCATGGGTTGTAAAAAGCGCTAGGCGATGTTGGGTGGGTGGTTGGGGTATCTCATAGATTAATTTGTTTTCCAATAATAAATCATACCATATTGCCTAATTCCTAGCCTATGGGAATTCAGAAGATTATTCCTTGGCTGCATAATCTTACATGAAAGTCTACTAGCTTGGGTTGTAAAAAATTGCTAGGCAGTGTTGGGCAACTGGGGTACCGACTAGTACCTATCCGCCCAGGTGCCGACTAGGTAGGTTTAGTTGGGGATGAAAAGATAAGGTTCTCCAATGAGGAAAATGATAGATTTGGATATTTAATTGAATTTAGGATGAGTTTTTTTTTTGCTACAGGGAGACAAAACTTATCATATCCAACCTTTTGCGATAGTAAAACAAATCAATCCACTTAAGCGCCAAATTAGCTTAATTTGCTGATTAAACAAAAATCAAAGCGGCTTCCATTACGAACCCAACAAGGTGTTTCCCAACTTGACTCGGCAATATATTGCATACCTTGTAGCAGAGTCCCAACCATTGGTATTTTGAAAAGATGTAACAAAACTGCGATTAACACTTGACAACAAGCACAAGCTACACACAATAAGAGAAAATAAGATATGAATTGTATGCGGTTTGGCTGGTTAAGCCAAACCCAGCATACTCCATGGTCGAAGCCCAAGGGAACAATTTGCCATGGAGAGAGTCCGAAGATTACAAAAAAAATGCCTTATAATTGAATAGCTCCCCAAAGACCTCTCAAGTCAGTTGGCTCCTGCTATGCTTGCATGTTTAATCAAATGACTCAAAGGTCATATGCACACACACCAAGTCATCCCCATCTAGATCACATCTCAATCTTGTCCAGTGCGTCATATGGCATCATCAAGGACACTGATCAAGCTTAAGCAAAAGCTTGAACTTGGCTAGAGGAACCACCTTCATTAAATATCTCCTGGAGTCGCTATAGCATCATTATCATCTCAAGAATGACCACTATCTCGTAGTTCCTAAAGCATAACCCCCCCTTTTCCCCTCTTTTTGGCAGGATCCACCCGAAAATGCAGTTGTCACAATGTGTGGTCATGTATTCTGCTACCAGTGTGTATCAGAACGTTTAACTGGAGACGATAATCAATGCCCTGCATCTGCCTGTAAAGAGACGCTAGGTAAAGAATCAGTTTTCTCACGGGTGACGCTGCAAAGTTGTATATCCGACCAACTCGATAACAAAGCTTCATCAAGTGGATCTACACATAATGAAGAACCTTCATTATTTCAAAGTGGTTATGCTTCTTCCAAAATCAAGGCGGCACTTGAAATCTTGATCTCACTCTGTAGTCCAGAGTATAATTTAGGTTCAAAAAAACGGTTGAATCCAGAAATTCCTGATAAGGCTATCGTGTTCTCTCAGTGGAATGGCATGCTGGATATACTAGAGGATGCTTTGAATCGGTCCCTTATTCAGTATCGAAGACTGGATGGGTCGATGACCCTTGCTTCAAGAGACAATGCCGTGATGGAATTCAACTCTGATCCAGAGGTGCCTAATTTTTTTTTTTTTGACAAAAATACTTCTTTGGATATATTAGCAACCCTCCCTTTTACTCGTAAAGTAGTATATCATCCTCTACTTTAGAAACCTACAATTTAACCCCCATTTTAACCCCCGTCTAATTTCTTGTGTAAATTTTATTCCTTAAATACCCCCAAGTTTCTATCATTCTTTCATGCATTACTTCGATGACTACTCGTAGATGATACTTATAACGAGGGGTATTTCGGGGGGAAAAACCGACAAGTAGAAAAAATTAGCAGACGCTAAACAGGAATCAAAGTGATGGTTTTTATCCTAATATGCCAGCAAGGGAGGTAATTTCCTGTAAATTATTTGAACGTTAAGTAGTGGACAACAATATCCTAAATGCGAAGGTATGTTGCTCTATATAATTTCTCGTTTGCATTTCACTGAAAATGATGATTTGGTATCTATTTCAGATCATAGTGATGCTAATGTCGCTAAAAGCGGGAAATCTTGGGTTGAATATGGTTGCGGCTTGTCATGTTGTTCTTCTTGATCTCTGGTGGAATCCAATGGCCGAAGACCAAGCTGTTGACCGAACACATCGAATAGGACAGACTCGTCCTGTTACTGTCTCGCGTATAACTATCAAAGATACAGTGGAAGATCGCATACTAGCCCTTCAGGTGATTTTAATTTTGTTGAGCCCTCTTCCTTCTGAAGAGTGGTTTTATCTAGTTCAATAAATAATAAAGTCTAAATTTTACACTAAAATTCCCTTACTATTGTTGCTGTTCTATTAAACTATATTATATTAAAGATCCCCTAAAATGCTACATTTAAAGGTATTCACTTACAAAAAAAGTTGGGAAAAAACATCCCTTAAAACCAACGTGAAATGGAGTTCTAATAGAGAAAGTCGAGAGAGATGATAATGATGGGCAAGAGATATCACCGAGCGATCAGTTTAAATATCTAGGTTCCATCATCCAAAAGGTTGGAGAGATCGAAAGCGATGTGAACCCGAGGAGATTCAGGCTGATTGGTTGAAATGGAGGAGTGCTATATGGATTTTGCACGATTATAACTTTCCGTTAAGGTGGAAAGAGAAGTTTTATCAAAGTGCTGTTCGGATTGCCTTATTATATGGTACGGAATGCTGGGCTCCTAAGAAACATGAAGGTGCATGTAGTGGAAATGCACATGCGTCGTTGGATATGTGGTAACATTAGAAATGACAAGGTGCGAAATGAGGATATTCGTGCAAAAGTTAGTGTAGCACCCGTGGAGGAGAAAATGGAGGAGAAGAGGTGGGAAAACCGTCTACGATTGTTTGGCCATGTGCGGTGTAGACCTACGGAAACACCGGTTCGATGAATGAATATTCTCGATTTAGGCCATGTCAAACGAGCGAAAGGGAGACCGAAGAAAACGTGGATGGAGGCGATACAAAAAGATATGGATGTCAAAGGTCTTAATAAAAGTATATTGTTTGATAGGAGTGAGTGGAGGCGGGGATTCATGTGCTCTATTCGGCGCGATTCTCAGGTTGGTTCATGTAGCCTGCCCTATATGCTTGGGATAAAAGGCTCAGTTGTTGTTGGAAACATACTAAACATAACTGCTTTCTTGAGCTTGAAATCATAAAGATTAAATGCTCCTTTCTTCGTCTGAATGGGTAGAGCGGTTGCTATGTGATCCAGTCTAAAAGCAAAGCAGCTATGCTGAAAAATCAATATTAGCAAATTATCTATTGTAAATGCAAAAACCATCGCCATTGCCTATCAAGATGCGATTGGCACCTGTGAGACACGGAACTCGTTTCTTGTATACTACATTGATAATTAAAGGCAACCTATTCATGCCTTCACTAGGGAGCCTGGATGTATTGCAGCAGCATATGTATGAAGTTCTCATTATCTTTAGTTTTACACACTACACACTCCTTCAGTAGTTCTGCTGTCTGGGTTTCTGAGGTATCTATCCATTTGAATGTTGCATGGCAGTTTCTTTGGATACCATGTGGCATGTTCTTCAAAACTTTATCAATCTACTACCTTGCAAGTAAGTTTTTTTTAGTAGAATTCCCATCTAAACTACTTCTTTAAGATTTTGGAAATGAACTCAATATATAATTGATGTTTTCCAAGTATTCCAATATTCTGTGCCTGGACATGCGTAAGGTAGAGTGGTATGCTAGCTTGATATACATTGTTGGCCACTCAAAGCTCTTAGGTGAAGTCGTTTTGAGCCTTTGGACATGATACCAGAGAACTAGGTTTCAAGATTTTTGGTTTCAAATGTAGGCTAAATTACACAAAACTACCCCTAACTAGAAGTATTTTTCTGTAAACTACTTTTTTTTGTTACAGTATGCTCCCATAAGTGCTACATTCGAGGTAACGATTTAGTGGAAACCACTCATGGTCAACGGTAGTTTAGTGT
This sequence comes from Agapanthus africanus, assembly GCA_030015575.1. Lineage (NCBI taxonomy): Eukaryota > Viridiplantae > Streptophyta > Magnoliopsida > Asparagales > Amaryllidaceae > Agapanthus > Agapanthus africanus. The sequence continues at coordinate 340,158,110 of CM057339.1, forward strand.
ACATAATTTAGTCTTCAGATGTGAGGGAGATTCAGTCAGTTGGAGGCATTTCCAGTGGCCAAGGCTCAGATGAAGGGGTTGTGAAATGTTAAGTTTGCACACAACCCAATAGATTAATTTTTTAAAATTAAAATGGTTCTTGAAACAGCATGTGCCAAAATACTAGTTTATCACAATGCATCTATCGATTGAAGCTGTAATAACACATGTTGCAGGAGGAGAAGAGAAAGATGGTCTCATCTGCTTACGGAGAAGACCAAACCGGTGGCCATTCTAGAAAGCTTACAATGGAAGACCTCAAATACCTATTCAATATATGAAAAGCGCAATCCCTTTGTATCCTTTTGAGATATACAAGTCCAAATGATTTTTTTGGCAGCTAGTTTTCTGTTTGATTTGTTGGCATCTGAAGATAGGTATATCGTGTTAGTTTTGGCAATGGAAATCTTTTGGGTTGGTGGCTGGCTGGCTGCTGAAGCTTTTGACTTTATCCTTGTGTAATTATTGATCATGTAACTGTTGTAATCTAACAGGACTTGAAATGATAGTGAATGTATATAGTCATCACAACTTATTCTTCAACCCCCCCCCCCCCCCCCCCCCCCCCCCCCCCCTCCCAACCCACACACACACAAGCCTTCTTTCTGCCTGAAATTCTATTGACATGAACAGGTGCACATGCGGTGAATGGTAACTGGCTGTTATTTTTCGGCAAATATAATTTGTACGAGGTATAAGATGCTGTGTTGGTGTAGTAACTAATATTCAATAACCAAATTACACGGGTTATTTTAGAAATTTTTAGGGTATATTTACAAGTAGGATACATATGAATCATGTTATCGCGTTGGGATTCATGTTCATGTAGAAACTATTATACTATTATGTAAATTTGCTTGCCAAACAAGCTAGCAAAATTATATTGGGCTTATCATAGTTTGAGGTGTGTTTATTGTTAAATTCATATAAAGTGAGTGCTAGTGTAGCATGGTGGTAAAGTTTTTTGATGTCCGTGTTTCAGATCTTGCTTGTGTTTCATCTCCTACGAGTCGTTCGGTAGAAAACAGTTTTTGAGTGAAGAACTTGGGATCGTCGATCTCTTTCTTAAAGATTGAGATGAATCGATGTCGGTCGATGGTGTGGAAACACTTTTTGATGTTGAATTCCAAAAACCAACCAGGGGTTCCTCACTCTTCTTTGATCTGTCTTAGGGCCGAGTGGCAACCTCGATCTGAGCGGAAGTGGTATTTTTGCTAGCACTACAAAAAGCTCCGGTCTTAACGCCCCTATGGAAGCTGTGCTTCCTCAGGTTCGTAGAGTCGGGTTTCCCGCTTACTCACAACGGAGGAGCCGTCCCCACCAGGCAGACGGCCACGGTTCATAACGCGCTCTTCGCACAACAGATCTATTTTGATGTTGATTTATTCGCTCGGCCAATTGTCAGAGTACTTGCCCGGTGACCCTCTCATTTCAGTGTTTGCCTTTCAAAAAACTAAGGGAAACTGTCCTAGTCATCAACCCGTAGGTCTCTCTCCCTATCGGCTATTATAGCCTCGAACGGTTCGTGTCAATGACACTCTGTGTGGCCTAAAGGTCACTATCATGTAGACAAGAAAATTCATATAAAATAGGTATATCATGCGTCTAAATTCAAGCAAGAATGAAATTTGGCATCGCCATGCCTCTAAATTCTAACAAGAATGAAATTTGGTGGTACCCTATGTATGCAAAACACAATTCTACTTTTAGAATTTGGAAACATAAGAGAAAGAAAAGCAAAGAAAGTGCTAAAGATTCACATGCTTTATATGATAACTTTGGTTTCTGTGTGTTATGGTTTTACACTCAACAAAACTATGGTCGGTTTTGATGTCTAGATTTTGTTTTTCTTTTCGCTAAAATGCATTAATAAAACATGCATTCTACTTCACAAGTTTAACATGTTTGTGTTTTAAATGTGTTTTCCCAGAACGCCTTGCATCCTTTCCAAAAATTCTTTTTCTTATTCAGTACATAAGAGCAATTCGGTATATAGAAATATTATTAATGAAAAAACCTTGCCTTCTTTTTTTTTGGGCCGCGGATCCCATTAATCTCTATGATTTATGTGGTAAAAGTTGCAAGTTCTTAAAGTGAAAGGTGTTTTCTTGCTTTTCGAGCAGGAGGCGAAGCATTTTTGACTGCATTTTAGTCATTATCTAAATTTTTTAAAAAGCAAACTAGGCCTAAACCCAAGGCTTAACCAATCAATAGTCCGCTTCAAGCCTCTCTGTACTGATATTTCTCTCTGCCACCCTCTTTGTCCTCTTCTCCTCGTCCCTATCCTTCATTTCCCATTTATGCCCCTCATTCCCTCCTAAAAATATGAAGCCTATGCATATATTACTAGTAGTAGAAGAAGAAATTTCCCCTACAAATAAACTAATCAACTCAAAACCCTCAACAACTCAATTTTTCCCCCTTTAACAAAAAAAATACCAATCCCCACATTTCACAACAAAAAAGAAGAAAAAGAAGAACACCCATTTCTTCTTCTTCTTCTTCTTCTTCTTCTTCTTACTATTTTGGCTTTGGAAATGTACAGCTGTAATGAAGCTGAGGTTGATGAGAGGCTTGTGATGACCTCAGATCCCAAGCCTCGCCTCCGCTGGACATCGGAGCTCCATGACCGCTTCGTCGATGCCGTTGCTGAGCTTGGTGGTCCTGATAGTGAGTTTCTTTTTACCTTGGAAGTCTTGTTCTTGTGGTTTAGGAGTTGCCCATTAAGTTATTTTTGTGGTTTTTGTTTGCGTTGACGTGTGTTTGGGTTGGTTAGTGATATGCCTTTAATGTGTTTGTTGGTTTGCCTGTGTGGAGAGGATGGGTTTGTAATGTCGCTTGATTGGAGTAACTTGCTCACATCGAGGCCTCCTTTGTCTGAAACCACGGTTTCCTTTAAATTAAAGCGAAAACACGGTTTGCACGACCGTGATTTCGTAAAATTGGGGTTTCATATAGTTTAGGATTTTGGAAACATAATCTATGGGCTTATTTACTAAAAATTCCCAAGAGGTCCGGGACATTTTAACAAAACTACCATTCCTTTTAAAACTATTAAGAAACTACCAAAGTTAACGGTGCCACGTCAACACTCCACTCCACGTCATCAAATTTAAAAAAAAAATACACAAAAAAAAACCTCATTTGCTCATCCTTCCCGGCCATCACCGTCGGCGATGAAAGCACCTCCCCGCCGCCGCCATCATCAACAACACTGCCGCCGCCACTACCACCACCAACACCATCGCCCCTATCACCACCATTGTCAACACCACCACCACCACCACCACCGTCTTCCTCCTATTCTTCTTCAATCCATCACCATCATCACGATCACCATCATCAACATCATCATCATCCACAACACCACCATCTTCTTCTTCTTCCTCATCTTATTCACACCACCACCATCATCATATCCTCCGTGTTGGCATCCTCCCCATTCCCCTTCCCCACTCCGGCCCCCTTCCTGCCCTCCCCTCCCCCCTCCCCTCCCCTTTCCCGACCCCAACTCCGTTCCCTCCCTCCAGCCCCCAAAAATCACCACCACCACAATCACCACCACCAGCCCTCCCCTCCCTCCATCCCCTCCCCTATCCCCTCCCTTCAGCCCCCGATCTTCGATCCTCCCCGCGGGCCCCCAAAAAAAACCCTAATCTATTTAATTAATAATCAATAATTATATAAAAATATTATTAATATAATTAATAATTAACTATTTGTTTTATGAGAAAGGCAAAATGCTCTTTTATTGCGAAATTTAACACCTAACTTGAACCGTTAACTCATGGTAGTTTCTTGATAGTTTTAAAGGTAATGGTAGTATTGTTAAAATGACTCAATCTTGTTGGGAGTTTTTACTAAATATGCCTAATTTATGTTACTAAGATTTGTTCAACCAACTTTTTTTAAAGTGCAGAAGAGAGAATAAAGAGAGACGACACGAATCGTTGTGAAACTCTACTCTTTTTGGGGTTTAGGAATATGGGGTTTTGAGCCCTTGAAGCTTTTTGAAATTGCAGTTTGGTAAACACTATTTTGGTTGCTAAACGAGTCACAATTTCACTATTTGGAGGCTGGCATCCAAACCTCACGAACCCGGGGTTTCGGATCCCTAAACCCTATTACCAAATGAGGCCTAAGTTCGTGATGAATCTCAGTATGCATTTGGCTGCTCACTATGCAAAATCTTTGTTCAATAAATAATGGGGTAAATTTTACATCTTCCTCACGAAACGGAATGTATCATTATCCTGAGTGCGAGGCCACAAACTTGCTGTCACTATACATTTCGTAATTTATAGGGTAAATTACATAAAACACCATTGACCATTTCCTTTTCCTGTAGAATGCCGTTAAACTTTATATATTACAATAAGCACCCTTGAATGCTTACAGCTTGTTTCAAGATTACATTAGTCATCATCCAGAAGTTGCATAATACACGACACCATTTTGTAAAGTTCAACGGTGTTTTGTAAAATACTGAGAAACTTTAACGTTGTTAATTATATGTAATATACCCTTAGTAAGACATATTTTAAAGCAATTAATTTGTGCGATACTTGTCCTAATGTTTTGTTTAGTAATATATTCTTAAACAATTTATGCAAACACAAGACATTTATTTAGATTAATTTGGCTTCATATTTTTTTTATCAGTCAGCTATTGTGGATGCATCTCTGGTCAAATGAGTGATATTATAGTCAATTCAGGATGATTTGCCATCACTTTCTATATGAGGCCAAATTCTTATATCTTTTTCTTGCAAATTTTAACGATTGCAAATGTAGGGCACGCCATGACATATGCTACTATGCATATGCTCATCTAAATTATTTGATTTTCCTAATTAGTAGTATAACTAATATGTTATATCTCTAGCAGATACTTGACTACCTTAGTTTTTATAATCCAATGAAGATGAAAACAACCAATGACGCTCCTGAATATTTATCCCAATTCTTAGGCATCATTCACACTAATAATTCTTTGCCATCATAAGACCTCTCTGAGGGCCATTTCCTCAATTTTCATATTCTTTAAATATATGAATTCTTGGGTCGGCAGTGGTCTTTAAATATCTTCTATCAATTTGGTTGTTCTTGTTTACTTGATTGGTCCTGGCACTCTATACTTATATTCATAGTGCTAAGATGATGCATGCTGTCTCGTATATTATATTAGATGCCGGCCTTTCTTTTTCGCTCATAAAATAATTCTTGGCAGTTTGGAAACTAGAAACAGTTTATTATATGTATATTTGTTTATCTATTCTTAATGAAATCCATTTTCACAACAGGAAAGTGTTTTGATTAAGTCATTGCTTTGGATGTATCTTTGACTCCCAACTGTAAACAATTCTGTTCAATTCAGTGGGTACCACAACATATCCTATGATAATAGATCAGATTATTAAGTTTTCCCGCAACTTGCATAGTTGCATATGCGTGGGGCCTTAACAAGTGGACGACGACGACGACGACGGTGACGACGACGATTACTAAAAGAGACAATGTATCTGCTGTCTGCGCAATGTTTGATTCGTTATTATTATCGTACTCGTAAAATAGACTGTTTTTGATTCTCATATAAATCCGCATTCTTTCACTGGTAAAATAGAAAGGAGTTGCGAATATTGAATTTGGGCAGACAAAGTATCTTTCTCAAAGCATCCATCATACTTTACTTTCTTATAAAAGTATAGCATTTGTGATACTACCATGCATTTTAAAAGAAATCCTTTTTGTTGATCAATGCTTTACGGGGACAGTAGAGCAAGGATTGAAAGAAACTGATATTTAAGCATATGATTTGAGAGAAATAGCACAACTTGCAAATGATCAGATTAGAGGATGCAACCATAATAAGCTATTTCTGATCTCAAAACGTAGGAGAGGAATTCAATTTGGTCTATCCGAATATAGGTAAAGTGAGAAACGGAACGTATCTTAAGTGTACCTTCCACTATCTCATTTTGGAGAAAACTGAAATTTTACTACAATTACACTTTACAAGAATTATACATATTTTCTTCCAAAAGCGCAACTTACTTCTAAGAGCGTCAGCACCACATCCTGGTCATGATTTTGCCGATTTGACTTCAATAAGAGCACCATCAGAACAATTGATGGTAAAAATCATGGATGATGCTCTATTAATGCTGATAATAGCTCTGAAATGAGCTGCATCTCATATTAGCTTCATTGATATTGTGCTTGAGTTCAACAAAATAAAGAGGTTGATTGATATTTGATAGCTTGTGCAAATGACTGTCAATCCATGCAAACCAGTCCTAATAATATCCGAGACAACTAGTCATTTGACTCAATAGCACTAGGATTAAGTGGGTCAACCTTAATTCACTTATGTAAGTGAAAAAGCCATAATTTCAACTGAAAATAATTCCTACATACATTATGTTCAACATTCCCGAAGTGGTAGTCAGGACAAAATATTGGCGGCTATTAGAGCCAAAGGTGAACTGATAATTTGTTCATTGGACACCAGTAAATTCACAGGTATAATAAAATTGCATTTTAGATACCGAATTGGTCGTTTTTGGTTCATCACGGAATTAACTATAATAGATATTTCGCCTCATGTAAGAAACATAAGAATATTGGCAATAAATCATTGAATTTTGGCATGTTTAATTAATATTGTGCTTTTCTCTGACTTATCATTCTGTTATACCTGGGGTTGTTTTGCAGAAGCGACGCCAAAAACCATACTGAAACTTATGAATATAAGGGGTCTTACTCTCTACCATTTGAAGAGTCATCTTCAGGTCTATTTCGCAACCTGGCACTCAAAATATCTCTATTGTCCCAACCATGAGGTTTAAATTTAGTACCAACGTATATGAAAAATAGGAGGTGAAGGAATTCAAATACTCCAGTACCAAGAAACAATTATGGAGGTTTAAGATTGGAGTGAAAAACAATTTCTGGAAGTTTGTTTATAAAAGCTGAAACCATTGTATTGCAAATTTCTATTGCATGCTTTAGATTCATTACTCTTTTAACAGGTCCAAGTTATGGTAAGATTGTAGTTCTTTGCTAGTTGCTACCTAACTTAGAGCGTGGTTTCATGACCATTTTTGTTGCTGACTTTTCAGAAGTACCGCTTAGGGAAGCATACATGCAAGGAGCTCATTGACAACCCCAATGACGGTACCTCTCTCTCTCTCTCTCTCTCAGATTCACTTACACATGCACACACTCACACATATGCTCTCTCTCTCTCTCTCTCTCTCACACACACACACACACACACACACACACACACAAGGTGTTAATAGCATATATCACCTCTCAATTATAATTTATACCTCGTCGTCTAGTTTATAAGCACTTGACGCTTCTGAAAAACTTTGCTAGTTTGATTGAGAAACCATTGGAGAAAGAAGAAATGACCAAATTCAACCTTCAACTGTCATAAACTATTTTGCTGTTGAGATGAAATGACTAATGCGTTATTCAGTTAATTTTTATCAAAGTTGGTCATTCTTGATGGCTTTAACCCACAAAATTCTATTCTTTTTTGATGAAATGACTTATTCATCATTTTACTTAACTTCTATTGAATTATTGACTCTCATAATCCTATAACCCACAGATTTCATTTTTTTTAGACACTCATTTTCGATAAAAATGATTAATGCTCGATAAAATTCTTACTAATTCTTGTTAAAATTAGTAATATGAAAAGTTTAAATTACTTTTTCATTATTTTACTTAATTCCTATCAAAATTAATCATTCTTGATGTGCTATTATGCACAAACTTTCTTTGTTTATCAAATAATTCATTTTTGATCCATCTTATTTAATTCTTTATTACAATTAGTTATTCTAGGGTGCTATAACTTATAATTTTCTTCACTTTTATAAAATTACCTATATACCATTTTGCAAATTTTCTGTTAAAATTAATTATTCTCCATACGTCTTAACCCACCAATTTTCTTATTTTATGATCAATGGACCTATTCATAATGTTACTTATTTATTATTGAATCAGTAATTCTTCGTGTATATATAACCTGCGATTTTCTACTTTACTGCGAAATATTTAGTCACCACTGTTTTATTTATTTTTTTTTATTGAAATTAGTCATTTTCAATGTGCTAACCCACAATTTTTATTATTCTTTGATGAAATGACTTATCCATCATGTTATTTAATTTTTATCAAAAGCAGTCATGTCGATGTGCATAATCTATATATTTTTTTCTTTTTTCTTCTCAGATTAGCTATTCATTTATTTAATTAATATCAAAACGAGTCATTCCTCGTCATTATAACCCACGAATGATGGCTTATTCAGCATTTTTGATGAAATGACTAATTCATTATTTTACTGATAAATTGTTATCCAATTAGTGATTTTGATAATTTTAAACACGAATTGTTTTATTAGTTGGTGACTTTTATCAAATTAGTCATTTTGAAATTCATGGGCTATGAAATTATAATCTTATTAACATTTTTCTGCAAATGGGCCCTTGGAACTTTGACATATATCATCTAAAACATAAACCCAGCTATTATTACATCATTGTGATCTTCACCTTATCATCTGAATTGATTTGTTATGGCCATTACAGCTACAGGTGCAGCTGAAAATAAAAACAGCGAACCATCGGCACCTTCACCTTCGTCAATCCTAATAGCGCAAGAACTTAACGAGTAATTCCTGCCCTCAACATTCTTTCATCCACGTTCCTCCTTTTCTTTTTCTCACATTTTTGTACCTCAGCAGTGGGTGCAATGAGGCAATGAGAATTCAAATGGAACTTCAGAGGAGGCTACATGAACAATTAGAGGTTAGTTTTGAGTTTTAAAGTTTCTTTTTTCTTTTCTTTTCTTTGAAATCATAGCAATATGACTTCTTTGGAGTACAATGGAATGTGACTGAGATGCACACCTTAAGATTCTATAGATTCTGATCCAGTTTGAAAGATGGTAAAGATAAAATCCAAGTTTAATCTGAAATGACATGTACACATCATGACATATAGTTTAGTACAAACGCCTTGAATCTGAATATGACATAGCATGCTCTTTGGGAAAGATGTTGATTTATTGTTCATGAAAATTATATGGTTACAGCTCTATTTGCCGATAAGGGAGATGTTTTTCCTTTCTAAATGAATTTCCATTTATTTTCTTTGGAGAAAAATATCACACTTTCGACTTTTGAAGGACAAGTTTTTGTGATAAGCTTTTACTTGCTATCTTTCATTTTGTTTACACATGTTGGCAGGGCCCTGGTCAAGGAACAAAATGTCAATAAAGGCTTATATGAGAAGAAAAAATGAGGAAAACTTTTTAAGAATCTTTTCCTATATATATCTTTGCAGTGCAAATTTACAAATTTTGAAGCGGTTATAGTTGCGAATTGAAAAATGTTAAACATTTTAATAGTAGAGTGACCAGGAAAAAAAGTTATGGCCATGTTTAGCTTCTTATAATGTTTTGCAGAATTACTTCTTGTTATTTTTCATTTTGTGTCCTAAACCAAAAACTTCATCGTGTTCTTTTTCCTCCACCATTTTTTTGCAGGTTCAAAGGCATATCCAAATTCGAGTTGAAGCACAAGGCAAGTACTTGCAAAGCATTCTAGAAAGAGCCTGCAACATTCTCATTGATCCTAACCTTAACGCACCCGTGCATGAGTACGATCTGTCTGAGTTTCCACCTAATGAATCTGATGTCTATATAAATTTCCAGTGTGAATCGACCAAAATGCCATCTTTATCCGAGATGACCCAGATTACTGAATGTTCGATAAATAGCTGCCTTACATCAACTGAGAGATCAGGGAAAATATCTGCATTGAAGAAACGACCTCGCTACTTGTACTGAGGGACTTTGAACCTTTTATCAATGTTCTTATTCGATGGTTTGGATCAAATCTTGGGTTACTTGCTAACTGTTAAAATTGATGAACTTGTACTTTAAAATCAATGGAGTTGTACCTTAAATGAGGATGTTAAAACTTTTAATTTTGTATGACATTCATGAAGAATTATCATCACACTCTATGGAGAAATTTACATTGCGTTTTATAACTTCGACTTTATTTCACTTAAGTTCTCATTCTGCTTTACTAAGTTTTTATTTTGCTTTATACCATACCTGATGCCACTAGAATTAGGGATTTGGACTTGTGTGCTCTTACTATATTCATTGATGCTCATTTTAATTGTCACATATATATTTTCTTTCATTTCAGTATATTCAATATCAACACAAGTACAAAACTTGTCCTCATGGAACAAGGATGCTTAAACTGGGATTTAGGAATGTTTCCGTATCCTATATACATAATGTAAAGCCATAGAGAGATGACAGACTTTTTAAAATACCCAATTTTATCCTCACAATTTTTGGTATTTCCACCACCTATTGACACGTGTCCCCATCTCCTATTGGCACGTGTCCCCACCTCATGCTCTATTTAAGTCAGGGCATTTCATCTTCATTCTACACCGAAAAGAAAAAAGGAAAAAAAAAGATATATGTAGAGAGTGAGAGAGGGGTCTCTAAGGCTCAACTAATCTTTTCAATTATTTTGCATTTTTCTCAATGGTGCAAAAGCTTGATGCAGGACCGCCGTTGTTTTTCTCAATGGTCAAAGAGTACATCAAACCGTCGTTGCTTCTCTTCCTCCATATAAAATCGACGACCACATTGTCGGATACCCACAGTGTCGATCCTTCCTTTTGCACCTACGGGTATATTGAAGACTCCGTCCAAGTGATCATTCCCTCTGTCATTGGTCCTCAAAATGGTGCAAAGTTTATTTTAGACGAAATGCCATCCTATAAGTATCGCAAGTATGCAGTCTCTCAATTACGTTCGCTCGAGAACTGTTGGAGCTTCGCTCGCTGGGTGCTCCGTCGTAAATCCCTTATCCAATATCAACTTCACATATATTTTAAAACGGAAATCAGCGAGTTTGTCCATGGAGATGTGGAGATAGTAGATGATAGGTTTCATGTAAAGGTATATGTTTATACTGGCGTTGATAAGATGATAGCAATCAGGGGACCGCGTAAGTAAAAGAGACCAGAGTTGAAAGATGAGAATGGCGATATTGTTCGTTTGGTGTGCTTTGAAGAAGTTGAGATGAGTAGCGGTGGTGATTTGGTCGAAGTAGTGCAGTTGTGTTATGATCATGTATTCCACATGAAGTACATTGTTACTTGGTTGTTCAAGAACAACCCATGTCCGCTATGCCGATGTGAGCATCCATGTCAAATAGATTAGGATGTTAATATTAGTTTTTCTTTATTGATCAATCGTCAGTTATTTCTGTTATTTTGGAATGTAAATTTCCAAAAAGAAATGAATAAAGGTCACAAGTTCTAATTGTGTTTTCTAACATTTTCAGTTGGTTTAATATATTTAATATGATGATCATATGATGTATTTGGATATATAGTATAAATCACTTAATTTCCTAACTCGGTCGTATTTTTGCAATCAACTTTGACAAAGAACAAAAAAGAACAAAAAATTGAGAAGATAACAGTGTGCAAGTGTAGAAAAAACTCAAATGAAAAAGAACGATGAGATTGTCAATTGATTTTAATGGATACTTATTTGGTTGGAACAACAGGTATGTTATGATTATAATTCGTAACAAGTATAAGTAAGTGTTATTAAACAGAAAAAGATATTAGTCATGATATTCTTTTTTTAATTGATAAGGCATAATACCAATGCATAGATTGAGAGGGTACAAAGACCCACGTGCAAATGCATGCAGTTGAGTACGTGTTTAATGAAACACGTTCTCAGGTATAAATAGAACAGAAAAAATAGAAATAGGGCAGAAAAGATCAGAAAAAGAATAAAATGAAGAAGAGAAATACGTTATCGGATGCAAAAGGACAGTGGAAAAATAGAGACGTTATCGGGTATAAACAGAACATAGAGAACAATTGGTACAGAAAAGATCAAAAGCAATATACCAATTTTACGCTTGCATGTCTTCCTAGCTACAATGATGAATAAAATAAATAATAATTAAATCCAATTAAATGTATATTGTTTCTTTTAAAATTACTGCTTACAAAATTAATGCTCATTGTTTTATGCTCCCGACGTGAAAGGACTGTTGGGCTCAAAAACTACATTCCGGTTGACCAAGTTAAAATCAAAGTCAACCTCAAGCCAAATGGGCCCAAGCCCAGACCAAGTGGGCCCATGCCTAAGTCAAGCCCCGCCACCGGCCTCCCCTGTACCAAAATGAAAATTATGTAATAAATAATTTTGATATAATTTTTATAAATAAATGTAAGGAAAATGGGCATAAAACCAAATTTTTGTAAAGCTCATGGCTCATGTGCAAAAAGAAATAAGCACGTGGGCATGAGATGAGCAAAATGCAATTTTGTAAACCCCAAGGGACTATATGTAAATTTGTAAGCTTATATAAAGCAACATGATAATGAAATGAAAAAGAGGAAGAATTCATCCCCCATCAAATATTTAAGGTTTGTGCCTCTATCCTCAAGTTCTTCTTTTTTCTTTTTATTTTCCAATTAAATCAAGTGCTTAGCTCTTTTTTCTCAAAATTAAATAAAATTTCACAATAAACTCATTGAAGGAGAGTTTAACTCTCATATCCAATCAAAAAATTTTTAGAGTTTCAAGAGAAACCATTTGGGTTTCTACTCAAAAGAGATATGAGGAAATTTTTTGGAGTTTAACTCTATAATAAAAATTCTTTTGGAGTTTAACTCCACAATAAAAATCCTTTTCGGAGTTTAACTCCATTTAAAATCTTTTGGAGTTTAATTTCACAATAAAAATCTTTTTAAGAGTTTAACTCCATAATAAAAATTCTTTTGGAGTTGAACTTCACAATAAAAATCTTTTTAGGAGTTTAACTCCATTTAAAATCTTTTGGAGTTTAACTCCATTATAAAAATCCCTTTAGAGTTTAACTTCACAATAAAAATCCTTTTGGGAGTTTAACTTCATTTAAAATCTTTTAGAGTTGAACTCCACAATAAAAATCGTTTTAAAGTTTAACTCCACAATAAAAATCCTTTTGGGAGTTTAACTCCATTTAAATTTTTTTGGAGTTTAACTCCATAATAAAATTCTTTTGGAATTGAACTCCACAATAAAAATCCTTTTGGAGAGTTTAACTCCACTTAAAATCTTTTGGAGTTTAACTCCATATAAAAGATTTTGGGAGTTTAACTCCAAATAAAATTGTTTTGAGAGTTTAAGCCTAAATAAAATCTTTTGGAGTTTAACTCCATTATAAAAAAAAATCTTTTAGAGTGTAGCTCCAAACCACGGGCACCCTCCGCCTCCCCTACTGAGAGGATTCTCTTCCCCACATGAGGGGGATGCTCCTACTTAGTGGGAGCCTCTACTTCCTCACGTGGGGGAGTGGAAGCTTTCCCTCCTCACGTGAGGGCGAGTTAGTAGGAGTGGGAGCCTCCCCCTCTCACGTGAGTGGGAGGGGCTTCCCCTCCTTTCTTTTATTTTTATTTTTTTAAAAATATAAATAAAAAATAAAATAAATTTTAAAAAAATGTTTTTTTTGAATAATTTTAAAAAAATTATTTGTCACAAGTAGAATAAATAAAAAAATGAACACGTCTCTGTTCCCTCATAAAAGAGAAAAAAGGAAGAAAATTCCCCACAACTCAAGCGTCATTGTTTAACACGTGAGCGCTTATATGCAAAGAATATAGGCGCTGCAATCAAACAACTATAGGCTAAATGCGTCTCACGTGTTAAACACGTGAGCGCCTATATGTAAAGCATATAGGCGCTGCAATCAAACAACTAATGGGCTAAATGAGCCCCACATGTTAAACACGTGAGCGTCTATATGCAAAGCATATAGACATTGCAATCAAACAATTGATAGGCTAAATAAACTTCACGTGTTAAATGCGTGAGCGCCTATATGCAAAATATATAGGCGCTGCAATCAAACAACTATAGGCTAAATGAGCCCCACGTGTTAAACATGTGAACGCCTATATGCCAACTAATGAGCTCAACTAAAGGCCAAATTGGCCTCACGTGTTAAACACGTGAGCGCCCATATGCAAAGCATATAGGCGTCAAATTAGAGAAGCTAAATAAGCCTCACGTGTTAGGGCACCTCCTTACGTAGAATTAAATTCTACTCAAGAAATCATTGGATCAAGGATCCAATGGTGATTAAACATAGAATTAAATTCTATTGGGAAGGATACTTTCTATTAAACAGAAAGTTAGTGGATCAAAGATCCAATGAGATAGAAAATATTTCCCATATCTTTCTAAACAAAGAAAGATTGTACTCTGTTAAACCGAGCACCCTTAGATTAAAAATCCAATGGTGATAAAAATATTACCGTTCAATAGAATTTTATTTTATATATGGGAGAAAATTCCCTCAATCTTGATAAAATGAGAAAACATATTCTGTGAGACAGAAACACTTGGATCAAAAATCCAACGGTGGGTAAATTCCCCAAATAGATTTTGAGATCAGTTAAATCGATTGGAATCTTTTAATGAGAGATTTTCTCAAAACCAATTAACAGTCTGCCTTCACTATATAAAGGACCCGAGACTTTAAATCTTATACACACAGAGAGGGAGACACAGACAGATGAACATAAGCTTCTGCAAAAAAATACAGTGAGCTCTTGAGAGAATAGAGGATTTAATTCTCAAAGAAAGAAGACCTTCCTCCTTCAAAAACTCTAGGTGAATAAAAAATGAGAGATTAAAAATACCCCATTTGCCTAGTATAATGGATATAAGGGTTTAACCCTTCATACAAGAACTTAGTTCTTCCGTTGATTTGAGATTTGCAAAAACAAATCTCCCCACAAGTTGAGAATTTAATTCTCATATAGGATATTCTATTCTTCAGAGTCAAAACTCAGGGAAAAGAACCATGTTGAAAAGAAAATGAAAGAAAAGAAAAAGAAAAAGAACATGTGCTATGAGAATTTAATTCCTCCAAAATTAGGGTTTAACCCTCCATAAAGAACTTAGTTCTTATAAAAAAGTAGAACTTAGTTCTCCAATAAAACAATGATGATGATACAAGATCTTCAAAACAGAAATCTTGATGATCATCAACGACTAAATGCCATTAACAGAGATTAACATCTCTGTAAACAGAACTTGACGTCTCACGTGAAACACATGTGAGCAAAATTAGTGCTTAGCACTATTATAGTGCTTCACGTGTTTCCCACGTGAGTGCTTAAAACAAATAAGAGAAAAACTAAAATGCATCACGCGTTTCCCACGTGGGTGCCCAAAAAGCAAAGAAAAACTCCTTTGTGTTGATTAGGCAGCCACCAAATAAAACACTAAAATAAAGCAATCACATGAAATACACGTGAAACACTCTTGGAAACCCAAAATCTAACATCTCACGTGCTTCACACGTGAGCTCTAGCTAAGTGCTTAGCACTTATGTCAAAAAAGGGGGGAAGGTGAGGAAAAAAACCTGAAATCAATGCTCAACACTCACGTGCTTCCCACGTGAGTACCATGCAAAATTCTTAGCACTCTACAATCAATCAAAATGACTAAAATGCTTAGCTGATTGGACAACATCCATATCTTAGCACCTCACATGTTTCATACGTGAGCACCAAAGAAGATTAGTGCTATAGGAGCGCCTCATGTAAAAAACACGTGAGCACAAAAAAAAAACTCAGTGCTCAGCACTACTCCAATTCCCCACGTGAAATACAAGTGATCACTGCATATATTAGTGTTTAACACTACTGGGTAGTATAGAGACCCAATCTCAGCCCAAACGGGCTAAATTTCCCGAGATTAAACCTCTCTGATTTTAAATCAACCGAGCCCATATTAATCATGATTTCCAAACCGATCTTAGTCTCAAACATGACTAATAATCTCTCATTGATGATATCCAAAATGATATTCATCCCATATCTCCTAAAGTAATCTTAGTCTCAAATACGACTAACGATTCTTAGATCTACCACAACCCCTTTTCCTTTCAAATACGGGATTTGGTTCAAGGGTATATTTTTCCACACCTCTATATATGTCATTGTAATTTCTTAACGTCTTCAGAGAGGTGGCGGGTCCCGACAACCAACAACTCCTTTCGTCATATATTGATGCACTTCCAAATTGACGTGCACACCCCAAATCGGACCGCATTCCAAATTGGGCACATTTCATGTCACCATCGTCTACTCCACCACGTATCAAATACACGTGCACGCAAGATGAATAATGTACCGAACGTCCTTAAACTAATATATCGCCTCAAACATGGCGATAATGAACCGAAACGTCCTTAAACTAACATTTGTCCCTAAAATGGGAATGTTGGACCGAAATGTCCCTAAACTAATATTCGCTTCAAATATGGCGGCAATGGACCGAAATTTTCCTAAACTAATATTCACCTCAAAAATGGCGATAAAGGACCAAAACGTTCTTAAACTAACATCCGTCCCCTAAACGGGAATGTTGGACCTAAATATCGCTAAACTAATATTCGCCTCAAATATGGCGATAATAGACCTTGATATTCTTAAACTAAAATAATTGGGCCTAAATGCTCATATATTTAAGTTGATCTTAACAATAGGCGACGCCATTCTGCCTAAATAGTATCTCAAACTAGATTAACGGTTCTTAAATAAAAACAAACCCCAAATCTAAAATATACAGATTTGGACTGATCCGCGCCCTACGGGCGACGACATAAACTAATCTCCGTATACAATCCACGGGTAACCAAAACAAACAAAACATACACACGACATGAAGTGAACTCCGGAGTAGGAGACAATGGTTATCCCGACGCGGTAACGTAATTAACTGCAGGGGCTTACGCCTGTGGGGAAGAGCGTTCCCACAATCAAAAACCTCTCATAAAATGAGGGGGAATCCGATGAAGTCCGCTACAACAGCCGCATCTATCCAGACCTCCGATATATGGTGCCATCAATCAACTTAGTATTTTCGGAGAGGTGGATGAATAAGTCCAAATAGCATCTGCACCTAAATTCAGGTAAGACGATCTATCCCAGTTCGCCTATGTTTTCAGCGGTGAACAGTTCCTATTGTTAAAAAAATACACCAACACATCACATTGATTTCGCATGATCAGTTTGACCCGTCAATCGAAGGTTTCCTCGCTCCAAAAGCGAGGGGTAATTAACGGCAGTTTAGTCCGCGGCTGCCGGAAATTTGGATCCTCACAATCAATAAAACCCTAGCCTGCTCCAGGCAGGGGGAATCTGTACATGCCTGATAAGCGCGTATTTCCATCTCAATGGGATGATGAAAAGCAACCTACAGATTCTGAACGCCCGGTGGAACATTTTCTCTCCTCTCATATTTCAGGTTAAACATTCATACGAACTCAATCAACATATATATCAATTGCCTGTACTGAAATCATGCTTTTTTATGCAGGTTAACACTTTCCAATTGCAATGTTTGGATGCAACAAAATGTCTCTGAGGACAAGCTCAACTCTCAACACAGCTCTCATCTCCTACACGATGAAAATGGACGCTAGGACGATCCTCCCGGCCAGTCTCGGACGACAGTGGGAGGAGCCGCTGCTACCATTTGGCTCTATTTTGTTCGTGCCAGCTAACACCATCTCAGCTCCTCAAGCTCCGGTAACAGGCAGACCTGCCTCGAAAGGCAGGAGGCCAAATATGGCGATCTCAAGGGCACCACTATCCAAACCCAAATATGTGTTTGAAAGACTTTCCTTGGCCCCAGCTGGGGGTAAGGCCATCAACACCAATAAAACAATAAGGCGTCTCGCGCAAGCTCCAGCGGTGCCCCTGACAACTGCTCGATCAGGTATCTTCTCTAAGCTCCATGTTAATCGACTCATGATGGCTTCCTGGATAACGGATGCCCGCCAAGCCCGCAAAATCAAGAAGTTAAGAAAGAAAAGGCTTATATACAGAGCCAACAAAAGGTCTAGAGCTCCTGCTAGTCTGAACTTCATGGGGTTCCAAGAACGAGGTTACTGTTGGGTTTCGGTGCCCGCGCTGCGGAAGCCACGGTCGAGGCGGAAGCGAAAACAAAAATTTACACGAGCATCGAATGCCCGTAAAACCCAGGATATGGTCTAATAACTTAAACTAGCTAACTAGAAATACAAGGTTTGAGAAACTACAACCTTTGTCGCATGTCCACCCAATTGTAGAAGACCCCTCCAAGCTCGTAGCTGCCGGGATCACGCTTGAAAATTGGCCATCCTCGCCGAAGATGATTCACTTGAGGGAAGCCGGAGGAAGCTCTAACTGAAGATCCAAACTCGCTAGGTGTGGACAGTCGGTGATGTAGGAATATATCACTAAACTTTTTCTCTCTTTTTCTCAAGCTCAAGTGAGCAAGAGGAAGAAGAAGGAGAAGGAGGTGAGGATGCAACCATGAAGCATGAAGCTCATGTGAGGAATAAAGAAAAACCATCAAGTCTAACATGTAGAAAAGAATGGCTACAATATAAACCAACCATGGTGCAATAGTGCATCCAAATGAATTTATCAATATAAAATCCAAACCATACTTCTCTACATGTTTTCACCCATGCCTCATTACACCTCACTTTACACCTCATTTCTTTTTATTTTTCTAAATAGAAAAATAAATATGAGGTGTCCTTCAAGAATCATTTCTGTATAAATACGGAATACTTCACCCGGTATACGTATCGCTACATATACGCTTATCCGTATAGAAATACGGATAGCACCAAAGAGAGAAAATGAACAGTGAACAATAATACTAAAATATATGTATCAAAATACATATATAAATTATTAAATCAAAACCTGATTTAATAATCCGGCTTAATCCTAAGCCGACTAGTATTATCAATCGTCTAATTAAAGTCCGTGTATCCTGTACACGTATTTAATTGGACCCCTGCACGTACTAACGTACGGCTCCTACATCTATCGCCTGGACCGGGAAAACCCTCTGTATGGTACTCTGAAGACTCGACAATACGCTGGCAGTTAGTTTAACCACAAGCACGTCAACGACACTTGCTGTCCGTAACGGCCACCCAGGTACTTGCCGAATGGGGGGTTGACAATCAAGTACGTCCTTACCCTACTAAGCCTGAATGTGACAATCTCTATGCAGTCCGATCTCTTCATCAAAGAGTATCACATATCGGGTCTAGGGGTGGATAACGTCAAACCCCTACTAACCCGATAAGTCATGTCTGAGTCAAGCTCATCACCAATAGAGACACTACCGATCAACTATCAGTAAATCTCATCCACCGTGGCCATGGATTTCTGGTGATAGCCAACTGAACACAGCGCGATATCGACTCCTAGTACCAGAAGAGATAAATCCCTGGCAATCGACCACTGCCTCTATGTGGCTCGGGACAGTACCCAACTAAAACATGTTTGCACAACTCCTTTGAGCTATGGTAGGGTAGTAATCAAAGTACAGTGGGAACTCACATGAGACAAATGATGACTTCAGGTCAAAGGACTAACCTGTACTCATGCCGCCTGAGAACTTCCATCTGACGATAGATATAATACCATCTAGAAGTTCTCGGTGAGTCCATCCAGTGTACCCACCTCTAGCGAGCACCTGTATACTATCTTAGGTGACACAACACCAATGGCTTGTGAGACCGGCCACCGCCCCTCATCGGGGTCTAGAAGCGTATACACTAGTCTACTCCGGAATATCGATGCCCAGTCTCGATACTCCCACGACTAGGGATATTTAAGGATGTGCTTATGGACAACCCAGCTTCCACATATATGATCGCCATCATAATACTAGTTGTCAAGCAACAATCCTACAGGCTTCATCAATGATGAAGACAAACCAGATAGCATACTATCATCTCGAGCAAGACTGTTATACCTGTATAGGTCCTCCCTCAATTATCATAATCGTCTACTTGCAATCATAATAATTGCCTTGAGGGCACTATATCCAACAGTTACCCCACAACAATAGTTGAATCGTCTGTAAGGCAATATAACTCTTTCGAACCGATGAAATTGGTTCAGAAGAACGCCATGACCGCAAGAGTCAAGAAAACTGCGATCCGGACTGTGCCATCCAAGGACCCAACCAGGCCAACCGTCTTCAGTCGCCTGTTCTCTCTCGAAGAGGAAGGGCCAAGACGACGGTCCGAAAGATCAACCGCTAAAGATAAAGAGATGGCTGGATATGTGGTCCACAATGTCTACATAGTGGGCACACGCAGCAAGAGCAAGGTTGGGGCCACCACATCTCAAATCCAATCTAGTGTGAATGTGGCTGCCACTTTCAAGATCAGCCTCATCTGGAAGGTAATGAAAAACTTTCTAGTGAGACTAATAAGCAGAGAGATCCCTCGGTTCATGAGGAGTCAGTCTCGAAAAGTGAAGCCAATCTTCCGTCCCAAGACCGCAGAGCAGCATTTTCTCCAAGAGCTTCAGAAGTAGCTCAGAAATAAGGACAAGGAGATGGCCAAGCTCTACTCAAAGATTGACGGCTTGACAAATGTCGTCCTACAGTTCACGGCCTATGTTGCCTCTCAGCCGCCCAATCAAGCGCATGTCTCTGCTCATGAACCGGGAAACGGTGTCCCAAAGCCGTCGACATCTATTCCCTCAATCCAAAGACGGGCAAACCGCATGAAAGTCGGCCATATTCTGCCTTAAGAAATATCTTGACCATCGATGACAGCCGCCCGCCAACGCAGGATCAGATCATGGATTTGATCACCAACAAAGTCAAAACATTGGTGGCCGAGGCCGAGACACAAAAAGAGGTCGGCAGCAGTGGGAAACCATATCCTGCACAATACGATCTTGTGGAGTTTCCCAGTAGCTATGTCGTCCTCAAATTTGAATGGTTCGATATCACGCTCCGCTTCCCAGTATATGGGGAAGGAGACGCGATGAGGCACGCGGCATATTTACTCAGAAATAAACACGCTAAGCGTAAATAAGCAATATAAATGAATAACACAAGAATAACAAGAGATATAAATAAACAGCAACATTTTATTGATAATCATTCTTTACATACAACTGAAAAGTAAAGTATAATAATAGAAGGCGATGCCTAAATAATGACATATGAACTAAAAATAAAATAGTACAAGTAATGCCTAAAAGTCTATCTTTTCTGTAAACTGCTCCAAGCCGTCCTGGCTGGGCTCGATCTCCTAAAAGTCGGGTCCTCCTTGAAAGTTTCCCTAGCGCCCCGGCTACGTTTTCTAAGGCATCAACCATGCCGTTTTCAAAAAATCATGGACGCTAGGCAACCCTAACCGAAGATCTAATAAGAGGATTGGGGTTAAGCTAATATGTAAACAAATTTACACTAAGTGAATGAGAAATACAACCTTTGTAGACCGGTCCTTCACTTCTAAAGCTCCGTGTAGTAACCCCTTCGCTCCATTACGTTAAAGGTTTTTCGCCAAAAACCATTCGTAGACTCCGTCATTTCAGACGGGTAGCGCTTAGTATTCATGCTAAGTTTGTTGGCCTTCGTTAAGGTATAGTGTATGGTAGCTATTTGTTACTTTTTTGTTGCATAGATAGATGCGTTGGTTTGGGACAGTCATACTACTATGTTGGCTTTCGTCAAGGGTATGTACGGGTGGGTTCAAATTAACCTGGAATACGACGGGTAGAACTTAACATGTGACTTATAATATGTTGGCCTTCGTCAAGGTCATAAGAGCATGGGGTAAAAATCACATCGGGAGTTTCAAACATACAGGAAACTTGCCAGGCATACGCATACCTTCTGAAGTGTGATAACGTGAGTGGTTTCCATCAAATTATCATGCAATGATAGTTGGATCCCGATTCCCACTGATGAGTTGATTTACTCCTCGGGTGATTTTAGATGATCCCGACTAATTCTTCTTTAGGGTTTGGAGGAGAATTTGAGGATACAGTGGGAGCCATCCTGATTAGATAAAGCGATTAACCATTCCGATCTAGATTAGAGTGCAGGCTGAGTGTTTTTTTTCTCTCTCTCTTTGGCAGCGACCATGTCCCGACCCTAGACTAGAACTCATAAACCAAGTTAACCGAACCTTCTTAAAACACATTGGCTTTTGGATTGTCAGAATTGCATACTTCATTGCCACTCCTACTTTTACCTTTTGCTTTTCTCCGGAACATTCTGTATCACTACGAAGATCCATATTTATTGGATATGACCATCGTATAGTTAAATACGAACTTGAAGAAACTTGTTTCAGATTCGAGAATGGTTTCCGGTTCTGGAGAAATTGAATAGAACTATTCAGTTGTCTTTTCCTTTTACCTTCTCTCATGTTGTGAGGGCTTCTAGGATTAGGAGAGGGTACACATATTGTTCTTATTGGATAGTCTTCTTCTAAACCATAAGCAGGTGCCGAAAGGTGGGGAAGGAAGAAAACCAATTAGCCTAAGTGAGGTGTACAGAAGATAATAAGTAAAGACAAATAAAGGGATTAGAAAGAGAGCAAAGTAAATTGCGACTGCTATCATTCATGACAAACCGCGTATATCATCGCGACTCCTACTTCACCTTTGAATTTCTCCAGAACACCCCGTATCACTACGAAGATCCACATTTATTGGATAATCCATCGTATAGTAATATACGAACTCGAAGAAACTTATTCCAGTTCGAGAATGGATTCTGGTTCAGGAGAAATAGAATAAGAATTATTCAGTTGTCTTTTATCTTTACCTTCTCTTAGGTTGCGAGGACACCTAGGATTAGGAGAGTATACCTATTACGCTTATTGGATAGTCTTCTTCTAAATCATAGGTTGGTGCCGAACGGTAGGGAAGGAAGAAAACCATTTAGCCTAAGTACAGTGTACAGAAGGTAATAAGTAAAGACAAATAAAGGGATTGGAGAGATGGCAATAAAATATACGGTTACAGTCATGAATCTGGATAGTGGAAGAGGCATTACTAGGAATACCCGGATACCCATTCGAAACATTTTCTTGTTTCAGTTTCACTGTGAGTTGTTAATTGAAAACTGATTTCCCAATTAGATTCTTACTCCAGGGTATGTATTTACCAGGTTTGATTCATACATCTGTATGATATTACAGATGATGAGTGGGAGTAAGATATTGGGAATTAGGTGATTATACCCTCATTATATCGGAATTCATTGTAATTGGTGATATTTGAGGAAATCACATGGGTTTTTGTCGGACGACAAATATTTGGTTTTGAATATCTGTAGTTATGCACAAGTTTCAAACTGATATATCTGTATGTTTATTTTATAAAGTGAGATATAACCTTTCGAAATTATGTCTATGACATTTACCTATATTAGTTGATGGTTAGGTAAGGAGCATTCAACAACGGTATAATTCTTCTTAACCATAGAACAGTTTTCAACCTACGACGCATAGGGTTTGAGTTATTAAACTCAGGGGAATTATACAAAATATTGTATGTTGTCCAGTGTCCATTAGGACAGAGGGGTTGGTGCTCGTGCTATGTTCTGTTTACTTGTGACTTCTCCGGTTTTAGACAAGTATTTCGTAGAAATACAAGGTCCAAGTTTTGAGAAATTATAGGTACAAGAATAAAGCAGAGAACCATGTGTTACAAGTATCGGGATTCTTCAAGATGATCGAAGATGTAGATACTTGTGTTTGGTATTCCGTTGATAGTAATTGTTTTAAGAACTTGCTTCTCTTTCAAGTTACTCATATCTGGATGCACTCCTAGTTGAGTAATGTTGATCGGCCTCTCTCCATTTAGTTGACATGCACTGAAGACAGTTGCATGATTTGAATCTGGTTCCAATTAAATTAGTGCCTCTGTTTCTATATTTTATATAGAATGGTTCATATCTTAACGATGTTAAGGTATATGGAGTTGTCCGGCTTATGCTTAAAACCAGACTCTGGATATACCCAAGGCACGTTTTAGTAATGGCAGTTTGTGGGTTATCCCGGGCTATGACGAGGGATAACTTTCTACCATCTGGAAGATCAATAGTGATATTGTTCTTGACTCACTACAGTTTTAGAAAAATGAACTTTTTCAGAAAACAGAAGTGGGAGTATGGTAGAACTGGAAGTGATTCCAGAACCACAAACGATTACTGAAAATTTAATAGAACCTAAAGAATCAATCGGGTTTGACAATCCATTAGCCACTTCGCAGATATGGTGGGTAATCTCAGGAGCCCGAGAGGTACTTTGGTATCCTCAAAGATGGTGACAGAGAGGTTCTTATTTACCCAGAATTACCATTACTGTTATTCTAGACTATAAGACCCGGCAGGAGAATTAGTATAGCGTCGTTCTAAACTAGCTTTAGAAGTGCACGTGTATATGACTCTGCCAGAGGGTTGTTATAGTCTGTGGGAGCAGCGGAAGCATAGTGGACAAGTAGCTCGTGTCTATTTATAGACTAAAGCAGATATAGCGGAGATAGATCATCTATTTTTGTTGTGACAGTCATACGCTTTGACTTCATCATAATAGGAGATGGATCTGTTAAGAAGATAGTAGGGTGTGATGTCCTAGTATTTGGATGACATGCACTTTATAGGAAGTGAGATTCCTATACTACGATCGGTTATACCGTGGTTGTCACAAAGTTGTTTCTCCACATAGGATATGGATATAATATCAGGGTTTCTGGTTACTAGATCTATGGTTTTAAATCAAAGTTTAGGAAGCGTCCCAATCTGGGTACTTTGACATTATTCTAAAGGTGTTTTAGAATGGTTAACTTCTGGCATGGTGGAGTACCTGCAGGTGATGGAGTCACCCTCTCTAAAGGATGTCTTTCAGACTAAAGGGGAGAGGGATTTGCATGATTGGCATATCACTTGCTTAGGCAATTGAGTCAATCATGTGATGTCAAATACCACACCAGATATTGTTTTTGCACTAGCTGCAATAAGCATATATATTAATCCAATCATGGAGAAACATAGGGAAGCAGTTAAGAACATAAGTGAATGTTCTTGGGATATGGTAATGGCAGTCTCCTTCGGGAGACGGTTATCATTTCAGGCTTCCAAGGTGACCTGGATGACAGAGCGACTGTCAGAGTTTTAGGTTTCCCTCTTTTGAGGGGCAGTAGTTTGGACTGGTGGTCCAAGCGGATACTGAGGAAAGTATGGTGCAGGATACATATTAAATTCAGTGGACAATATGTAAGTCCACGTTACCTCTCCCGGTACTTACGGGCTTGCGGAAATGATGAAAAACGATTTTTCTTTAGGTGGTAACATGGACTCAAAATACGGATCTTTGTTAAACAACTATCTAACAAACCTAACAAGAGTTTTACCTACTCGGTTAGGGGTTATACCTTAACTTGAACTCCTTCTCTTGGTCTCCTTGTGGTGGTCGGATGGTTCTCTCCTCGTCGTCTCTTTGTGCCGAAGATGGATCCACCTGAAAGCTTCTACCTTTGGCTTCACTTCAAATTAGAAGAAACTAGAACACTTGGTTTGCTAAACCTTGTGAACTAGGATGAGTAGAGGAGTGTGTTGGGTTTTATCTCAATGGTTCTTTCTTCTCAACACATGAGACAAGTGAACCATGAACTAGAGAGAGAGCAAGAGGAAGAGGGAGAGCTCAAGCAAGAGAGAGAAAAGAAATGAAAGAATGAGCAAGACTTTTGCCATCCAAGCTCTCAAAATCCAAAATCATCATAACAAATAATAGTAATTGAGTATTATATGATGGTTCAAGTCAAAATGGCTATATCATTTCATGCACTCATTTTGCGAAAAGAAACAAGCAAGCAAAAGTTTTTGCCATGAAATGATAGCCATTGTAATGATGAAGATCAACAAGTCCAACCCAGTCAACCGGTCAACTAAGTCAACAAGTCAACAAAGTCAACCATCAACAACCATGTCACACTAATACTTAATTAATATTATTATTAATCATATTTCTTATTCTCATTAGGGTTTAGCAAAAAGTCAACAGTCAACAACCCTAATGAGAATCCTCTGCCTCTGTCTCTCTATCAACTGTGCATACACACCGGCATCCGCGTTCCGAGAAACACGAATACATACGAGATAAAACCAATCCCAAAATGTACACTAGGATCTGGCTTAATCCAAAGCCCGCTAGTGTTAACTGCCCGGACACTAAACGTGCATAAGTGCACGGATGTGACCGAACCCTATCGCAAAACCATGCGACCTCTACTCTTTTGCCTAAAGGAGAATAACTTTCTGTGTGGGACTCTAAAGACTCGACACTACGCTGGCAGTGGGTTTAACCACAGACCGCAAGCGGCACTAGCTGTGCGTAACGGCCCCCAGGTAGATGCCGATAAGAAGATGGACGAGGTGAAACCCATCTGAACTCCTACTGAGCCTGAATGTGATAATCTGCATACAGTCCGGTCTGTTCGTCTGAGAATATCGCATGGTGGGCCTAGGGGGGCGGTAAACGTCAGTCCCCTAATAGCGGTACAAGTCGTGTCGGAGTGTAGCCCAGAACACCTTGAGATAACACTGGAAACCTACCAGTATATCTCTCTTGCCCTGGCCAAGGACTTTGTGTAATGGATCTCCTAGACACAGCGCGATATCAACCCCCAATACCGGGAGAGACGAATCCTGTCTAACCGTCACTGCCTCCAAGTGCTTCGGGACTGCACCCAACTACTACCTGTTTGCACGACTCCTTTGTGCCGTGGTAGGGTAGTAATCTAAGTACAGTGGGAACACACTCGAGGCGAAGTGACAGTGTCAAGTCAGCGGACAAAGATGTACTCATGCCACCTGGGAACTGATAACTGACGATAGGTATAGTACCAACCAACAGTTCCCGACGAGTCCTGTCCAGTGTACTCGTAACCTAACGAGCACCCGCATACCATCTCAAGTACGACGTACTGGCGGCTGTGGGACAGACCGTCTCCCACACTGGGATGAGAAGCGCATACGCTAGTCTACTCTAGAGTATCGATGCCCTGTCTCGATAGTCCTATGACTAGGGACCTGCATAAGGATGTGCTTGTGGATTACCCAGCCCCTACGGGTGTGACTGCCATCACAACACTGGTAATCAAGCAAAGATCCTAAGGGCTCCACTAATATTTATAGGTGATATACTAAAATAAACACATGTACACATTAAAGTAGAAACAAACCAAGTAGCATACTACTATTTTGAGCAAGATTGTCTATACAAGGTGAATATCCTAAGCTTCCATTAAGTAATATACAAACTAGTATGATACGGTAATGTCCTCTAGGGCATATACACTAACAATCTCCCACTTGCACTAAGGCCATGTACTGGCATATCGAAGACCTATCATCTCGATTAGCCGCTTGAACCGAGTCTGGGGTAAGTCCTTGGTGAATGGATCAACAGTGTTATCTTCCGTAGCAACTCTTCGAATCTCGATCTCCTGGCGACCCACGATCTCCCTGATCAGGTGATACCGCCTTAAGATGTGTCTGGACTTCTGATGGGACCTGGGTTCCTTCGCTAAAGCTATAGCCCCGTTGTTGTCATAATACAGAGGTATTGGATCAACAATGGATGGAACCACCTGAAGTTCTGTTAAGAACTTCTCTATCCAGACGGCTTCTTTTGCGGCATCAGCAGCAGCGATATATTCCGCTTCCATCGTCGAGTCAGCAACGGTTTCCTGTTTCGAACTCTTCCAATACACCGCCCCTCCATTGAGGGTAAATACATAACCTGACATGGACTTGGAATCATCCTTGTCACTCTGGAAGCTGGAGTCAGCAAAGGCCTCAATCTGGAGGTCTTTTCCGCCATATACCAAGAACATCTCCTTAGTCCTTCTCAGGTACTTGAGAATGTTCTTTACCGCTATCCAGTGTTTCTTCCCAGGGTTTGACTGATATCGGCTTACCACACTCAGTGCATAAGCTACATCTGGTCTGGTACACAACATCGCATACATTATAGAGCCTACTGCAGAAGCGTAGGGTATAATAGACATGCGATCCCTTTCCAAATCAGTCTTGGGAGACATCTCCTTGGAGAGGGTGATCCCATGACAAGCCGGTAGATTACCGCGCTTGGAATCTTCCATACTGAATCTTCTCAGTATGGTGTCGATGTACCTGGACTGTGAAAGTCCTAATATCCTCTTGGATCTGTCACGATATATCCGGATCACCAGAATGTAAGAGGCATCACCCAGGTCTTTAATGGAGAACCTGTGTGACAAGAATCCCTTGACAGATTGTAGCATAGGAATGTCATTTCCTATCAAAAGAATGTCATCCACGTATAATACGAGGAATACGACAGTTCTTGCTACGAATCTACTATAGATGCATGGTTCATCTGGATTTTTGATAAAGCCAAATTCTTTGACCGTCTCATCAAAACAGATGTTCCAACTCCGTGATGCCTGCTTTAGTCCATAGATGGACTTAAGCAACTTGCACATCTTTCCGCTGCTCCCACTCTGAATGAAACCCTCTGGCTGGTCCATATAGACACACTCCTCTAAATTTCCATTCAGAAAAGCGGTCTTTACGCCCATTTGCCAAATCTCATAATCGTGGAAGGCAGCAATGGCAAAAAGGATCCGAATGGATTTCAGCATAGCCACTGGAGAAAAGGTTTCGTCATAGTCCAAACCAGGTCTTTGACGAAAACCCTTTGCAACAAGTCTAGCTTTATAGGTCTCAACCTGTCCATCTACACCAATCTTCCTTTTGAAGATCCACTTGCATCCTACGGGTTTTACCCCATCTGGAGCAACGTCCAACGTCCATACTTTGTTGGTGTACATGGACTCCATTTCGGTCCGCATTGCATCCAGCCATTTTACCGAGTCGACGCTCTGAATGGCTTGCTGGAAGCTAGTCGGTTCATCACTATCAATGATGCAATCTTCTCTATCCCCGTCTATGAGAAAACCGTAGTATCTCTCGGGCGGATGAGACTACCTACTACTCCTGCTGAGCGGTACAGGAATGTCCTGATCTTTCGAACCCTCTGGTTCTACTAAGCTTTCAGTAATAGCTCGTGGTTCTGGAATTTCTTCCAGTTCTATTGCGCTCCCACTTATCTGATTTTCCAAAAACTCAGTTTCCAAGAAGTGGGCATGATGAGAAACAAAAACCTTTTGTTCCTCTTCGCAATAGAAGAAATATCCCTTGGAGTTCTTTGGATATCCCACAAACTTGCACTGTACTGAGCGTGCCTTGAGTTTGTCTGCATGCTGCTTTTTGACAAAAACTGGACATCCCCATGTCTTAATGTGCTTAAGATAGGGTTTCTTCCCACACCACATCTGATATGGTGTGGTAGGCACAGTCTTAGTTGGAACTCGGTTCAAAAGGTATGCAGCTGATTCTAGTGCATATCCCCAGAATGATCGCGGTAACTCAGTGTTACTCATCATGGAACGTACCATATCCAATAGGGTCCGGTTCCGTCTCTCCGATACACCGTTATGTTGCGGAGTATATGGAGGAGTAAGCTGAGAGAGAATTCCATTCTCTTTTAAGTAATCCAGGAACTCGGCACTTATGTATTCACCACCTCGATCAGATCTCAGTGTCTTGATACTTTTGCCTGTTTGTTTTTCTACTTCATTCTTATATTCCTGGAATTTTCCAAAGGCTTCAGATTTATGTTTCATTAAGAAGACATATCCGTACCTTGAAAAGTCATCCGTAAAAGTAATGAAGTAAGAATAACCGCTTCGCGCATGTGTAGACATTGGACCGCACACATCGCTGTGTACGAGTCTCAAGAGCTCGCTCGCTCTTTGTTCAGTTGATAAAACTGCACATTTGTATTACATTTTTCCTACCATTTTTATATTAAAAAAGGACTTTATTATAATATATTATACATATGAGGGTTTATGTGTAAAAACATTATTTTCCATGTGTTAATATATTCTAATTATCATTTTGGTAGGAAAATGTATGCAAATATTATTGACCTAATCCTAATAGAACAAAGTCTACTAAAATCTTATTTGAGTTGTTGTGCAGAATTTTCCAAGTTGTTATGCAGAATATATCAAAGAAATCAAGTTGTTGAAGAAATCTTGCCAAATTAAGAAGCAAACTTGGAGACCAAGTCTGGAAGCAACCGAGAGAATATTTCAAAGATACAAAGATTCCAGAGGAGCCCACATGTCACAAGAACAGAGCCCCTGAAGTTTGATGAACGACAGAGATTACATGGCCGCGGATCCGCGGCCCTAGCCACCATTTGCCGCGGATCCGCCGCACTTATATGGATTTGGGAGCTGAGGATTTTTGGGGTAAATCAAATCTATATTTTACCAAATTTTCAACAATAATATTCTGGTTTTGCACTATAAAAAGGCACCAAGGGCCTCTTGGAAAAGCCATCAAGCCGAAGAGATCACGAAGCTCCCGACACTCACGCATCCAGGCTGATCATCGATTGTTTGACTACCTCCTTAGGAAAGATCGAGAAGCAAATCAAGTTTTGTAATCATTTTCTATGGATTAAAAGTGTAGCTTGAAGGAGTTGATTAATAAAGGTAGTTTTTATTTAATTGTTTTTTTTTTACATTATGTTTTCCCTCTCTTTCTTTTCATCTTCTTCTCCCAACATGCGCGAGTAATTCTCCGCTTGTTAGGGTTCGTAGGATTAGGGTAGGCTAATGGGCGATGAAAATAATTAAACCCTTTTTAAGTCCTATAAAGTTTAGGAACTTTATTAAAATAATCATTAACATCCTAATCGGGCGCACTAGCAATTCCTTGCTAGTTCCGACCGCGATTAGAGATTAGATTAATGATTGTTTTGGTAAAGGCTAGAAATGAACGGAGTTCCGTGTCGAGATAAGGGTTAAGAGTGGGATTCCTTTTCCCTCCAGAAACCCTAATCTACACGCATCACCGTCGTTCTAGTTCTAAATCTATTAATGGATAAAAAGGGTAACTTTTAATTAATCTTCCATAACTACTAAATCCTAACGAACCCTACAAGCCCTATTATTATATTATTTAAATCTCTAAAAAAATCTAGATCTATATTTTACATTCTTGTTTAAAGTAGATCTAGAAACTTTTCACAAAATTCTTTATTCATCCTCTCTTTCTCAACACATCTAAAGTAAAAATAAAAGGTTCCACGTTTCCCAGAGGACGACCCGTACTCATCTCGGTCTAGCTACGAGCGACACCGTTATTGATTGCGGTAAACAAACACAAATTTTCAAACCAATCAAATGGCGCCGTTGCCGGGGATCGGTGCGTAATTTTTTATTTTTACTATTTGTGTTGAATTCTTAGACGAGTCATATCATTATTAACACAAAACTGCAAATTGCATATTTAACGATTTGTGCGTGAATTTTGCGAGGAAATCTGGAGTCACAGAATTAAGGAGAACAGGGAACAGAGACATTTTTAGAGATCCAGAGGAGCACAGAAGGCTATAAAAAAATTTTCATCAAGTGATCCCTCTGCCACGCGGCGGAACCGCGGCAAAAGCACCCCTTCTGCGGCGGAATCGTGGCAATTTGGAGGAATTAGGGAATCAATCTTCTCCGGTATCTTTCTTAACTCCTTCTCTCTCCTCTCAAATCCAATAAAATCTATCTTCTGCAGGATTCTTTGCAAAATAGCGCCGCTCAAAAATCTTTTTGCAAAAGTTTTGTGTTTGGTTTTGTTTTGCATATTTAATACGGACTTTAAGAGGCAAAGACCAAATCAAGATTAGGTGGGGATTTCATCACCCTTCCTAAGCCCCACAAATCACAAACCGAGCATCTAGATCAACCCTTCAATAATTTAAAAAATATCTAGACCAGACTCTAAGGACTGTCGCGCTCAATAAGGACAGAGGAAGGTCGTGGGTAATCTATCGTTTATCTGCATTACTTTTGTAGTGCCTAGGTAAGTGTGACAAAGGCTAGTGGTTTTTAATTAGGCCCACGACGTGGTTCCTTCCCACTTACCTGGCACTTACCTGGCTACAAGGGTAGTACGGAGGCGGTAGAGGATTTATCCCGCGGCTTGTCCTTTGGAAGTCTAGGAGCGGTCTAGAGACTGGACCTAGGTGACCTTAGTTCTAGGGTTGCTTGTTCATCTTAGGGTGATTTGTCTTGAGTCCCACTTTTTCAAAACAAACCAATTTTAAATCACACACACGCTGCCACTTGCACTAAACCCGCTTAGTGCATGCTCGGCTGGACACGGGATCCTAGTTCCCGTCTTGTCCGCGTTCCGGCTATCGACGCCAAAGTCGGTACTTCTTCATCTTCTTTTCCCCCACCACACACCACATCGACCGTGATGGACGGCACTCCATCAGAGTATAACACCACGCTGCCACCGCCCGGAGGTGCGCAGAATCCACCGCGCATCTCTCTCCAAGAGAGATGCTATCCTATCCGTGGTCCTCTTCCTACTTGTCTATCTCTTCCACCACCTAACGGGGATAATTTCGAAATTAAACCCTACTACATCAACCTGCTGCCCAAATTTCACGGGCTTGAGTCGGAAGACGCATACGTTTTCATCACCAAATTCGAAAACGTATGCGCAATGATGGGTACTTCACAATTGACTTTAGATACTATGCGCTTGCGTCTTCTCCCATTCACACTGTGCGACTTGGCAGAAAAATGGCTTTATAATACTGCCGCACACTCTATCGCTAATTGGGATGAATTCGTCGTAGCATTTCTTAAGAAGTTTTACCCAAATCATAAGACTGCACATATTAAGAGCGAGATCAACCAGTTCACCCAGCTTCCCAATGAACCATTTTGGAAGTGCTTTGAACGTTTTAAAGATCTGCTTGTCCAATGCCCCCATCACGGAATACAAAGATGGGATTTATGTCGGATTATATATGAGGGCATTAATCCAGCGACAAAGCAGATGCTTGAAACAATGTGTCAATGCAATTTCATGTCTAAAGATGACGGTGAAGCATGGAAATATATGGAAGATCTCGCTGAACACACGTTGCAGTGGGAAAGCGTAAGACCACCTTCAACTAAGGGAAGTATTCACCAGCTCGATGTTTCTATCGTAGTAAAAGCCGAAATGGCAGCAATTCAGAAGAAACTCGATGCTATTGAAAACAAGTTCTCATCATTCTCCCTAAATCAGGTCACGCTTCCTAAGACCGTCTGTGGTTGCTGTTCGGATCCTTCACACTTAACGGAAGAATGCCCTATGAACACATCGTTTCAAGCTAATGCTGCTTTTCAGCAGCGACCTAGAAACGACCCTTATTCTTCCACATACAATCAAGGATGGAGGAATCATCCTAACTTTGCTTGGAATCAAAACCAACAAAGTAATTATCAAAGACCTCCTCCACAGCAACCACAACCACAGAATCAGCCCCCCTTTCAGTCACAGAATTTCCAAAATCCGGCCAACATTTCTACACCACAAGTGGCTGGTACTGACAACTCACTCGCACAAACTTTGGATATGTTCATGAAACAATCCATGCAAAATTCGGCTGAGATAAGGTCTTCTATTGATACCCTAACGAAAAACTCCTCCTCCCATGGTGAGAGTATTAAATCAATAGAAAACCAAATCGCACAGTTAAACGCCGTAATGAGTGCGAGAGAGAAAGGGAAACTCCCATCTCAACCCGTACCGAATCCTGGCCATTCACAAAATCATAATGTGAATGCCGTCACTACGTTGAGATCGGGGAGAGTGCTGAATAACCAAGTGGGTGAGCAAATTGATGATAGTGACACATTTGATACCCCTTCTTCTTCTTATTCCCCTAATTCGTCTAGTCTCCCACCTTCGTCCGAGCCTATTCTCCGTTTTCCCCAAGGATCAAACATTTCACCAAATCTATCTAAGTCGATTCCCACTCCAATTTTGGGATCGAATCCGTCGCCACAGTTTTCTCCACAAACGTTGGACCCAAAACTTATTGATCGAGCTCCATTTCCAAATCGATTAAGGGCCAACCGACCTAACCCGCAAATGGAGAAGATTGTGGAAATGTTTAAGCAAGTTAGCGTGAATATTCCTCTCCTAGATGCTATTCAACAAGTCCCATCTTATGCAAGAATCCTTAAAGACTTGTGCACTAGGAAGAGAAAAACTCAAGTGCCTAAAAAGGTTTTCATGGCGAGTAATGTTAGCACAGCTTTTACCCAACAAATACCAAAGAAACGTAAGGACCCCGGTTGTCCTACAATCTCTATTTCTATTGGGGGTAAAAATATAAATCGTGCTTTACTCGATCTAGGCGCTAGCGTCAACTTGCTTCCTTATTCAGTATACGAGCAGTTAGGAATTGGAGAGTTAAAACCCGCCCATTGTACTCTCCAAATGGCTGATCGATCTATCACCAAACCTCGGGGCGAACTAGAGGATGTGTTAATTAAAGTCGGGGAATTCATATTTCCCGTGGACTTTATTGTTTTAGATACACAACCTGTGGCAAACCCACGCAATCAAATCCCGGTGATACTTGGTCGACCCTTCCTAGCAACTTCTAACGCTGTGATTAATTGTCGTAATGGTTCTATGAACTTATCCTTCGGGAAAATGACAATTGAGCTTAATATTTACAAGCTAGGAAGTCAGCCATCAGAACCTTCTGCTCAATTGCTGGATGTTTGTTCCATCCACGAGATAGCTCCCGAAAGCTGCATGGATGAGGAACTTTGCTTTGATGTTCTCGACAACACTAATGAGACATCGTTCGATCTTGCACCACTTTACAGTGAGGATATGTTCAATGAGTCCGACCTTGAGATTGAACCCGTTGACTCATTGCAAAAGTCAGCAGCACTTTCCGAGTCAATATCTTATGCATGTTTTGAACCTCTTCGGGAGTCCGAATATCATTCGCTTACCCCACCTTCTATAGTCTCTCCGCAAATTCTTGATCTCAAACCGCTACCTTCTCATCTTAAATATGCATATTTAGGAGAGAATGAGACTTTGCCAGTGATTATTTCCGCTTCTCTAGCTTTAGAGCAAGAGAATGCACTTTTGGCAGTGTTGAGATCGAATCGGCAAGCATTTGGTTGGACAATGGCCGACATCAAAGGGATTAGTCCCTTAATTGTTGAACATAACATACATCTGATGGATGAAGCCAAACCAACCCGAGACCCACAAAGACGGTTAAATCCCGTTATGAAGGAGGCGGTAAAGAAAGAAATCGTCAAGTGCCTTGATAGTGGAATAATTTACCCCATATCTGATAGTCAATGGGTAAGTCCAATTCATGTGGTCCCTAAAAAGTCTGGCATCACGGTCATCACTAACGAGGCTAATGAGTTAATCCAAACACGCACCAAAACTGGGTGGCGCGTATGTATCGATTACAGGAAACTCAATGCCGCGACGAGGAAAGATCACTTCCCTCTACCTTTCATTGACCAGATGTTGGAACGATTAGCGGGACACGAATACTACTGTTTCTTGGACGGATACTCTGGTTACAACCAGGTCCCCATCGCCGAAAAGGATCAAGATAAAACCACTTTTACTTGTCCTTTCGGAACTTTTGCTTATAGACGCATGCCCTTTGGGTTATGCAACGCTCCCGCTACATTTCAGCGGTGCATGATGGGGATATTTTCAGATATGGTGGAAAATTTTCTAGAAATTTTTATGGACGATTTCTCCATTTTTGGGGACTCCTTTGAGGACTGCCTTCGTAATCTTGACGCTGTTCTTACCCGCTGTAAGGATAAGAACTTGACTTTGAATTGGGGAAAATGCCATTTTATGGTCCAAGAAGGTATTGTACTTGGACATATAATTTCACATAAAGGCATTGAGGTTGATAGAGCTAAAATAGATGTCATTCAAAACCTCCCTCGTCCCAATTGCGTCAAAGATATACGATCCTTTCTTGGTCATGCAGGATTTTATAGGAGATTTATTAAGGACTTTAGCAAAATTGCTAGACCCTTAACCCTTCTATTGGCCAAGGACACTACTTTTCACTTCGATTCGGATTGTGAGGCTGCTTTTGAATTGCTTAAATAATCACTCACTACAGCCCCCGTTCTATCATCTCCGGATTGGAACCACCCGTTCGAGCTTATGTGTGATGCATCAGATTTTGCTATTGGTGCTGTCTTAGGACAGCATATTGATAAGATGCCACATGTAATTTACTATGCAAGTAGGACCTTGAATGATGCACAAATAAATTACACAACTACCGAGAAAGAACTCTTGGCAGTTGTATTTGCATTAGAGAAGTTCAGGCCCTACTTGATTGGCTCGCCTATTGTGGTTTACACAGATCACTCCGCCCTACGACATCTTTTAACGAAGAAGGATGCAAAGGCCAGGCTAATACGTTGGATCCTATTGTTACAAGAATTTGATCTTGTTATCAAAGACAAGAGTGGATGTGAAAACGTAGTAGCCGACCATTTTTCACGCATCACTTCTTCACCAACTGTGACCGTGCCGATAAATGACTCATTTCCCGACGAACAGCTCTTGAATGTATCCTACGAACCTTGGTTCGTGGATATCGTGAACTATCTTGCGACGGGACTTATACCTAGCGATTGGTCGAAACAAGACAAACTTCGGTTTTTATCCCAAGTAAAATATTTTTACTGGGATGAACCAAATCTATTCAAGTATTGTTCCGATCAAATCATTCGCAGGTGTGTCCCTAACGATGAATTCAAGAGCGTGTTATCATTTTGTCACGATCAGGCATGCGGCGGTCATTTTGGACCTCAAAAAACGGCGGAGAAAGTTTTGCAATATGGCTTTTATTGGCCAACATTATTTAAAGATGCATTTGAGCATTGCAAAACTTGTCCGCGATATCAG
Source organism: Agapanthus africanus (assembly GCA_030015575.1). Lineage (NCBI taxonomy): Eukaryota > Viridiplantae > Streptophyta > Magnoliopsida > Asparagales > Amaryllidaceae > Agapanthus > Agapanthus africanus. The sequence goes on from CM057339.1 coordinate 340,194,944, forward strand.
CATTTGGGTCGGATTTCTCGAAGGAATGAGATGCCGCTCCAACCTATATTGGTTGTGGAAATATTTGATGTTTGGGGTATTGATTTTATGGGCCCTTTTCCCAACTCCTTTGGGAATCTATATATCTTGTTAGCGGTTGATTATGTCTCGAAGTGGGTGGAAGCTATACCGTGTCGCACTAATGACAACAAAGTTGTCATTAAGTTCCTTAAAGAAAACATCTTCTCGCGATTCGGACACCCTCGCGCTATCATTAGCGACAACGAGACACATTTCTGCAATAGGTATTTCGAGGCCTTGATGCGGAAATATTCAATCACTCACAAGCTTTCTACGCCCTATCATCCCCAAACAAGCGGGCAGGCTGAGATCTCAAATAGGCAGATCAAACAGATATTGGAGAAGACGGTTTCCAAAAACCGTAAGGATTGGTCAACCAAATTGACGGATGCTCTTTGGGCATTCCGCACCGCTTATAAGACCGATCTTGGTATGTCTCCATACCGCCTTGTGTTTGGGAAGGCATGCCACCTCCCTGTCGAGATTGAACATAAGGCAATGTGGGCTATTAAAGAGCTTAATTTTGATCTTGATCATGCAGGCAGCTATCGGAAGCTGCAATTGAATGAGCTAAGCGAACTCCGCGATGAAGCTTACGATAATGCGGTGATAGTAAAGAATAGGACTAAAGTATTCCACGATAAAAATCTTTCTAGAAAAACCTTCACATCGGGGCAACAAGTCCTTCTTTACGATTCCCGTCTCCATCTTCATCCGGGTAAGCTTAAATCTCGTTGGAAAGAACCTTTTGTGGTGCGGTATGTACACCCGCACGGGGCAGTTGAAGTCGAAAATTTGAAAAACGGTTCGATTTTTAAAATAAATGGTCATAGATTAAAACCGTATTTTTCTGCTGACCCCGCGGAGGAGCTCCTGTTTTTACAGGAGCCGCTTTATCAAAACTAAAATTCCTCCGCCTCACCTCCATGTTTTAATAACATTTTCTCATTTTAAGAAATGGAGGTGAGTAAAAAATGGATTTGATTGAATATCTGTGCATGTCAAAGAATAAGTTTGGGGGAATTTTTCATTTAACTCTTATTTTACCCCTTATATCTCTCCCTTAGTATACAGGTCCATATTCTCAAAAGGCTACATCAGTGAGGACACTGCTGAAAACATGTTTGGGGGGGGAGGTTTGTATTCACTGAATTATCTTTGACACCGGGCATTAAATTTTTTTTATAACAAATGAATAGAAAGTGAAACATTACATCCAAAAGATAGGAATAGTTTAAGAAAACCAAGAAAATTAGAAGTTTTCTTATATGAACTAGTAATAAGTAGTTATGAGCTGTTGTCCCAAGGGTTAGTAAAATGAAGGAAGTCACTAATCTGAGGATAAAAATAAGTCTGAAAAATAATTTCTATTCTGGAAGCCAAACATTTGAATGTTGATACCCTACTATATGCACTTACACACGTCTTGAAACTCGGGATAGTAGAGCATACCTTGAAATGCTCTTGTCTAAAAGCCAACGTATGAAGGAAGTAAAAAAAATGAAAATGGTGAAAAGAAAAAAAAAATGAACACTGGTTTTGTATCGCCAAGGCAGCAATAAAAAAATATAGCGAGGGTGCCTCTTCACCTAGTGCCCTAAGGCCAACTGGTCTGGGAGTCACTGTTAAGCCTTAGGTGGTGCAAGACGAGGAAAATATTATCACCGAATCTGCAAGCACATGAGTAATCGGACGGTTAGTACCTCAAGAAGTATTAACGGTCGCATGAAAAGGTGTGAGCAAACCTAAGTATTCATAAAATTAAAAAGTACTGAGGTAGATGGACAAGAGTATGATAGCTTGAATTGAATTCTCCGAGTGTAGGGATGTTCTTTACACACACGTGGGGTTATATGATCAATGTTTGGAAGAAAGGTAGGAATGGAGAATAAAGACGATGTTTTATTGAGGGGTAATGTGATTTCTAACATTTTTTCATGACTATTAAGATAGGGCTCATGACAACTGAAAAGCTAGCATAGTTGGAAACTCTTCTTTTCAAAGTATTTCTTTTATGGTTCTTATCTTTATATGTAAATTTCACCATCTCTCTTTTGTTATAGGATTTTGTGGGTGTAATCCGCTGAAAACCCTCAGGAGACAACACTCCTCCTACCAGGGACACCTAGAGGTTTAACGGCTTGTTGCACGTGCTCAGTGCAATCGTGTCTGCCTACGAAAGTGTGCTTAGTTTTCTCCTTTCTTTTTCTCCTCTTGAATAAACTAGTTTGCTCGGGACGATCAAAGATAAGTTTGGGGGTATTTGTTCAGTTGATAAAACTGCACATTTGTATTACATTTTTCCTACCATTTTTATATTAAAAAGGACTTTATTATAATATATTATACATATGAGGGTTTATGTGTAAAAACATTATTTTCCATGTGTTAATATATTCTAATTATCATTTTGGTAGGAAAATGTATGCAAATATTATTGACCTAATCCTAGTAGAACAAAGTCTACTAAAATCTTATTTGAGTTGTTGTGCAGAATTTTCCAAGTTGTTATGCAGAATATATCAAAGAAATCAAGTTGTTGAAGAAATCTTGCCAAATTAAGAAGCAAACTTGGAGACCAAGTCTGGAAGCAACCGAGAGAATATTTCAAAGATACAAAGATTCCAGAGGAGCCCACATGTCACAAGAACAGAGCCCCTGAAGTTTGATGAACGGCAGAGATTACATAGCCGCGGATCCGCGGCCCTAGCCACCATTTGCCGCGGATCCGCCGCACTTATATGGATTTGGGAGCTGAGGATTTTTGGGGTAAATCAAATCTATATTTTACCAAATTTTCAACAATAATATTCTGGCTTTGCACTATAAAAAGGCATCAAGGGCCTCTTGGAAAAGCCATCAAGCCGAAGAGATCACGAAGCTCCCGACGCTCACGCATCCAAGCTGATCATCGACTGTTTGACTACCTCCTTAGGAAAGATCGAGAAGCAAATCAAGTTTTGTAATCATTTTCTATGGATTAAAAGTGTAGCTTGAAGGAGTTGATTAATAATGGTAGTTTTTATTTAATTGTTTTTTTTACATTATGTTTTCCCTCTCTTTCTTTTCATTTTCTTCTCCCAACATGCGCGAGTAATTCTCCGCTTGTTAGGGTTCGTAGGATTAGGGTAGGCTAATGGGCGATGAAAATAATTAAACCCTTTTTAAGTCCTATAAAGTTTAGGAACTTTATTAAAATAATCATTAACATCCTAATCGGGCGCACTAGCAATTCCTTGCTAGTTCCGACCGCGATTAGAGATTAGATTAATGATTGTTTTGGTAAAGGCTAGAAATGAACGGAGTTCCGTGTCGAGATAAGGGTTAAGAGTGGGATTCCTTTTCCCTCCAGAAACCCTAATCTACACGCATCACCGTCGTTCTAGTTCTAAATCTATTAATGGATAAAAAGGGTAACTTTTAATTAATCTTCCATAACTACTAAATCCTAACGAACCCTACAAGCCCTATTATTATATTATTTAAATCTCTAAAAAAAATCTAGATCTATATTTTACATTCTTGTTTAAAGTAGATCTAGAAACTTTTCACAAAATTCTTTATTCATCCTCTCTTTCTCAACACATCTAAAGTAAAAATAAAAGGTTCCACGTTTCCCAGAGGACGACCTGTACTCATCTCGGTCTAGCTACGAGCGACACCGTTATTGATTGCGGTAAACAAACACAAATTTTCAAACCAATCACTCTTACTCCGTGTCCAGTGAACGGAGTCTTTGTCATCTTTCTTTTGAGACAGGATTGACAAGTTGCATATGATTGATATTCGAACGGATCCAAATATCCATCTGTATGTAACTTCGTCAACCTTCTCTCATTGATGTGACCCAGTCTACAATGCCATAAGAAAGCCTGATTTGTTTCCGGAGACTTTCTTTTGTGTGTATTCTGGACATTGAAAATCTGTGGTTGGTTTAATACCTATATACCATTGCTTAATGTACCTGACCCAATCAAAACTTGATTAAGGTGAATGTTCACAACATTACTTACAAATGCAAATTCATAACCTTCTTTAGATAATAAAGATACAAATATGATATTACAGGTTGCATTGGGTACAAAATAACAATCACACAAAACCAAAACGTGTCCATCTGACAACCCCAGGTGATAGTCCCCCACGGACTCAGCATCCATGCCAGCTCCGTTTGCAACTCTGAGGGTCATATCACCTGCCTTCAAAACCCTACGCCTTCTCAGTGCCTGTAAAGAATTACAGATATGGGATCCTGATCCGGTATCTAATACCCAGGATGTAGAATTTATTGATAGACAGTTTTCAATAACATACACACCTGAAGCTGAAGCCGCAACTTGCTTTAGATCCTGGGTTCTGGCCTTCCAAGCCCTGCAATCCTTTTTCCAGTGTCCACTCTTGTGACAGTAAAAGCATTCTTCCTTTCCCACAAGCTTTCCCGCTACCTTTGTTGCCTTTATCTTTCCCTTCGCATCCACTTTACTAACACCGCCCCTTGGTTTGGCGGGGGCTTTCTTCTTCTTTCCCTTGGCTTTCGCCTTGGACCTACAAGAGGAAGATCCTCCAACAAACAAAGTGGATATTTCCCTACCTTTCTGTAGGGTGCCCTCTGCACTCCTCAGCATGTTGAGGAGTTCTGAAAGTTCAACTTCTTTTTCTTGTAAGTTGAAGTTCAGGATAAACTGGGCGTAAGTGGAAGGAAGGGACTGGAGAATCAAGTCCGTATAGAGCTCATTCTCTAACGTGGTCCCAAGGTCCGCGAGCTCCTCAATGAAGCCAATCATCTTAAGCACGTGTTCTGCTACCGATGATCCGACGACCAATCTCGCCGAAAACAACTTTTTCAAGACTTCGTATCTGGCGATACGGGATTGCTCTCCATACAGTTCTTTTGTATGGAGAAATATGGATTCAAGGTCCATATTCTCGTGCCTCCTCTGATGTTCATTGTCCATAGAGGCAAGCATGAGGCACTTGGCCTTCGCGCAATCGATTTCCCAGGTCTTACGGATTTCCCTATCCGCGACGCTGGTTTTGGGACCTGGGACAGGGGGAGCTTTGGTGGTGAGGAGATACCCCAACTTGTCATAAGTGATTGCCATTTTGACATTCCTGAGCCAATCTTTGTAGTTTGGCCATGTCAGTATGTTTTTATCTAGTAGTAACTTAAGTCCAGTAATGATGTTTGGTCGCTGCAATTAGGAGAGAGAGAAGAAACACTTTAGCATGATACTCTTGCAAGTTTAGAGTGGTTTTTAATTTGTCTAAACAGGATGGCTCCCACTGTCTCTCGAATCCCTCCTCAAACCAAAAAGGAAGAATTAGTCAGGATCAATCTCACCGTACAATACTTGCTTAACCGTTCAGCCAGGTTAATGTCGGTACTTCGAGGGAGGTTTTCCAACGCTTTCGCGAAGTTCCTTAATTAAATAACCTCTTTTCCCTATGGGCGTAGCCCCGCTAACACCTTTCCAGACACCTACTTGGTTTATAGCATTGATCGTTAAGTGAGAAATTTCCCGAGGAGTAGCATATACTCACAGTAGATCAGGATCCAAATATCATTGCGTGACAAAACTGAAGGAATCCTACCAGAATCATCACACTCCAAATGGTATGCAGCGCTAGCAAGTTTCAGTTCTTTTAAAACTCCCGATGTGGATTTTTTCCCCATGCTCTTATGACCTTGATTTTGGCCACCAAATCATAAGTCACATGTCAAGTTCTACCCGTCATTCTCCAGGTTAATTTGAACCCACCCGCACCTACCCTTGACTCTGGCCAACAAGACAGTACGACTGTCCCAAACCAACACATCTATCTATGCTGCACATGAATACCCAATAGCTACCAATCACTATGCCTTGACTTTGGCCAACAAACATAGCTTGAATACTATTGACTATCCATGTGAAGCGACAGAGGGCTACGAATGGTTTTGGCGAAACCGTGAACGTAGTGAACTTGATATAATCGATGGAACGAGATAGCTTTTAAAAGGAGTGGCTTAAGCTCCGCGTTTAAAAGTTGTTTTTGAAAAGAAACCGAGTGGTTTTGAAAGTGTTCCAATGATTCAACTTTGGTTTATTTTCTTACATTAATTTAATGGGTCCCATCATTTAATCCTACCATTGCAGAAAACAACGAAAATATGACATACACTTATGCCATCCGCATTCGCCACGGGGCCCCGTCATTACCCGTTAGGTTACTTAACTAACGACAGAGCCGGGGCTGGACTAGCGCGGATGCAAAACATAAGCAACGCTTAAATAGATATCATATATAGATATACACATTCGTCACATGCAATGATAGCCATTCTAGATCATAGATGAACACATTGGATATACTAGGAATCCGCAATCCGTACGAGTCTGTAACAAAGAGAGGATTACACGGTCGCGATGAATAGCCAAGACCCCATCCTAGACCCCTACGGGCGCGACAAACTACTTGCCAAGTATCCGAAGCGAAGTAACCTCCCTCAACACCGTGAGTAGGCCACTCGGCACTTCGAGATACTCGGTAGTTTGTGCACCCCACCTTGGGTCTATCCTAGGAGCAAAAAACAGTAAAAGAAATTATACAATGACGGCTACAACCCCATCCCGGTTGTGCGGCCATATAAATAATATTACATCAATTACAAATCACATGAATTGAAAGAAAAAGAAAACTCTCATCTCACAACCCCCCGGCTATTCATCCGCGACAATCCAATGAATTCATATACACAGACCATCAACATTACAGATCACAGATATGTATAACCCCACTAATCGACGTATAGCGATTAGCAGACGTTCAATACATATATCACATCACAGATATAAACCCGTTAGCTTAAGTCTTTAGAAGTTCGATCAAAATATGGATTTTTAGGCCCCAAAAACAAATTTTGCTTTCTGGAAAATATGGGCAGAAAAAACATATTGTAAAAATCCCAAAACACCCCACCGAACAAACTGCAGGAAAAATCTCCCACGGCTGAGTCAACTCGGCCGCGGATCCGCGGCTCTTTGACCGAGTCGATGGACCATTTTTCTATAGTGTGTTCTAAAAAGCCTGAGCCGATTTTTAGTGTAAGATTAATTATTTTTTGTACAGAAAACAGAATTGGCAGAAACTTGATTTTTCGGGCATGTTTCGCGACTTTTTCTCCGATCGAACTTCTAGTCACTTTGCTAACATGTTAGATAGTGTTTAACTAGGCTCTGATACCACTGTAAGTCCACGTTACCTCTCCCGGTGCTTACGGGCTTGCGGAAATGATGAAAAACGATTTTTCTTTAGGTGGTAATATGGACTCAAAATACGGATCTTTGTTAAACAACTATCTAACAAACCTAACAAGAGTTTTACCTACTCGGTTAGGGGTTATACCTTAACTTGAACTCCTTCTCTTGGTCTCCTTGTGGTGGTCGGATGGTTCTCTCCTCGTCGTCTCTTTGTGCCGAAGATGGATCCACCTGAAAGCTTCTACCTTTGGCTTCACTTCAAACTAGAAGAAACTAAAACACTTGGTTTGCTAAACCTTGTGAACTAGGATGAGTAGAGGAGTGTGTTGGGTTTTATCTCAATGGTTCTTTCAACACATGAGACAAGTGAACCATGAACTAGAGAGAGAGCAAGAGAAAGAGGGAGAGCTCAAATAAGAGAGAGAAAAGAAATGAAAAAATGAGCAAGACTTTTGCCATCTAAGCTCTCATAATCCAAAATCATCATAACAAATAATAGTAATTGAGTATTATGTGATGATTCAAGTCAAAATGGCCATATCATTTCATGCACTCATATTGCAAAAAGAAACAAGCAAGCAAAAGTCTTTGCCATGAAATGATAGCCATTGTAATGATGAAGGTCAACAAGTCTAACCTAGTCAACCGGTCAACTAAGTCAACAAGTCAACAAATTCAACCATCAACAACCATGTCACACTAATACTTAATTAATATTATTGTTAATCATATTTCTTATTATCATTAGGGTTTAGCAAAAAGTCAACAGCCAACAACCCTAATGAGAATCCTCTGCCTCTGTCTCTCTGTCAACTGTGGATACACACCCGCATCTGCGTTCCGAGGAACACGAATACATACGAGATAAAACCAATCCCAAAACGTACACTAGGATCTGGCTTAAACCAAAGCTCGCTAGTGTTAACTGCCCGGACACTAAACGTGCACAAGTGCACGGATGTGACCGAACCCTGTCGCAAAACCATGCGACCTCTACTCTTTTGCCTAAAGGCGAATAGCTTTCTGTGTGGGAATCTAAAGACTCGACACTACGCTGGCAGTGGGTTTAACCACAGACCGCAAGCGACACTAGCTGTGCGTAACGGCCTCCAGGTAGATGCCGATAAGAAGATGGACGAGGTGAAACCCATCTGAACTCCTACTGAGCCTGAATGTGACAATCTGCGTACAGCCCGGTCTGTTCGTATGAGAATATCGCATGGCGGGACTAGGGGGCGGTAAACGTCAGTCCCCTAATAGCGGGACAAGTCGTGTCGGAGTGTAGCCCAGAACACCTTGAGATAACACTGGAAACCTACCAGTATATCTCTCTTGCCCTGGCCAGGGACTTTGTGTAATGGCTCTCCTAGACACAGCGCGATATCAACCCCCAATACCGGGAGAGACGAATCGTGTTTAACCGTCACTGCCTCCAAGTGCTTCGGGACTGTACCCAACTACTACTTGTTTGCACGACTCCTTTGAGCCGTGGTAGGGTAGTAATCTAAGTACAGTGGGAACACACTCGAGGCGAAGTGACAGTGTCAAGTCAGCGGACTAAGCTGTACTCATGTCACCTGGGAACTGATAACTGACGATAGGTATAGTACCAACCAACAGTTCCCGACGAGTCCTGTCCAGTGTACTCATAACCTAACGAGCACCCGCATACTATCTCAAGTACGACGTACTGACGGTTGTGGGACAAACCGTTTCCCACACTGGGATGAGAAGCGCATACGCTAGTCTACTCCGGAGTATCGATGCCCTGTCTCGATAGTCCTACGACTAGGGACCTGCATAAGGATGTGCTTGTGGATTACCCAGCCCCCACGGGTGTGACTGCCATCACAACGCTGGTAATCAAGCAAAGATCCTAAGGGCTCCACTAATGTGTATAAGTGATATACTAAAATAAACATATGTACACATTAAAGTAGAAACAAACCAAGTAGCATACTACTATTTTGAGCAAGATTGTCTATATAAGGTGAATATCCCAAGCTTCCATTAAGTAATATACAAACTAGTATGATACAGTAATGGCATCTAGGGCATATACACTAACACAATACAGTCTAAAAAGTTTGTTGGATTTGGAGTTCATCTGTGAACTGGGTCTCATCAGATATCCAGACATATTCTAAGATAGGTATTGCTTATTTCGGGAGATAGCTTTCTCCGCGAAGTTGAGATATATAGAGATACGGAAAGAAATATTGGAGCAGATCCATTCACTGAGGCTATTTCTCGAACACAATAGTTTCGCAAACGAGCTTTGCGAGACTGATTAGTACAGGAGTTGGGTGTTCGGTATCACACGGTGTCACGACCCGAAAAGTTACGGAACGTGACTGGCACTTAAATTACGAAACGTCTCAAGGCGTACGTAATCTAAGCCAAAGCCCAGAAATCAATACCCAATTAAGAAATAGAGTGAAGGAAAACTAAATAAGTCACATCAAAATCTTTAAAAACAACTTCAATTTTTCCAAAATTTTCGGCAGAGTCTCCTTTGTAAAAACTGGACCCAAACGGGTACAAGACAAGGATATACATAAAACATGAATAAGGCATCCCCAAGCGGGAGCTAGCTCTTCGCCAAAAGCTGTCTCATCATCACATGCAATAAAAATCATTACTATGCAAAAATAAGCATGTAAAAACCCAAGTAATAAGCATCACCTCGGCTCAAATGAGCTCGACCTACAGAAACAACATACAAGTCAAAAAATCTCACTGTCTCGTCTCTAGGTCAATATCCATCAGTATAAGTAACAGATACAGTAGATGGAGTACACTATATACAATGAATATACAAGGTGGAAATAAAATAATATCACAACCCACCTACGAGCAAAATCTCAGATCCAAGCAAAAGGAGCAAAAGGATGAAGTACGTTCGCCGCTACAGTGCTGACGGATCGGACCTGCAAAAAGGCTGTGGCACAACGGGGGTGAGTTGCGAACTCGTGAGTAATAAGTAACATCTACAAAGGCTATCGTAAACATGTACGCAAAGTGTCACAACTCAACAATACTGATATAACATGATGTACTAGCAGGTATGCAACATGAATCAATTTAACAATACTAGTCTAGCATGATGTACTAGCAGGTATGCAACATGAATCAATTTAACAATACTAGTCTAGCATGATGTACTAGCAGGTATGCAACATGAATCAATTCTACAATACTAGTATAGCATGATGTACTGGCAGGTATGCAACATGAATCGATTTAATAATACTAGTCTAGCATGATGTACTAGCAGGTATGCAACATGAATCAATTCTACAATACTAGTATAGCATGATGTACTGGCAGGTATGCAACATGAATCAATTTAATAATACTAGTCTAGCATGATGTATTAGCAGGTATGCAACATGAATCAATTTTACAATACTAGTATAGCATGATGTACTGGCAGGTATGCAACATGAATCAATTTAATAATACTAGTCTAGCATGATGTACTAGCAGGTATGTAACATGAATCAATTCTACAATACCAGTATAGCTTGATGTACTGGCAGGTATGCAACATGAATCAATTTAACCCGAGATCTGAATATATTTATATGAGAAACATCATTTTCATCTTAGAAAAGCTCCTGTGAAGTATCTGAAGTAATATCAATGGAATCAACAGAAGTTCGTGTCCAGCATCGACACCTCAAATGACTATCTCAAAATCTCAAGTATCGGTATCAAAATATCTCGGGCCCTAGCCGTCCGGCTGGCCCATCTCAAAGTATCAATATCTCAATATCTCACGACCACGTTCGATATCCTCTGGATATCCGCCGCGTCAACAATCACCGCTAGGTAGCATACCCTTGCCAGGCTCATCGTCTACAACTCGATCTTCTTGCCCCAGGGTACCTTATCGGGCCCACCATGTACCCGAAATGGTTCATCCTACTTCTCGAATCGGGTCTCGAAAACTAACATAAAACCCATGATGGACGACATGTTAGTTGTATGTATGCCCTAGAGACCAGTATTGTACAGATGATGTATATTATATTGGATGCTTGGACATATATAGAGATGACTTTCTTGCTCGATATGATAGTATGCTATCTGGTTACTCTTTATCTTAACATGTATACTAGTCTCTTTAAACTGTCTTATGGTTACATGTTGGTAAAGCTCTTAGGGTGTGTACTTGACTACCTGGACTATGATGCGGATCATACTAGTGGGGACATGGTAGTCCATAAGTACATCCTTCAAGGTCCCTAGTCGTGGGTGTATCGAGACGGGGCATCGATATACCAGAGTAGACTAGCGTATACGCTTCTCGACCCATGAGATGGGCGATGGATGATCCCATATCCATTGGTGTTTGACATCAGAGATGGTATACGGGTGCTCAGTGGAGACTGGGTACACTGGACGGACTCGCTGAGAACTCCCAGATGGTATTATACCTCACGTCAGATGGCAGTTCTCAGGTGACACTTGTACAGGTTAGTCTGTAGACCCGAGATCGTCATAGAGTCTTGTGTGATTCCCACTGTGCTTTGATCTCCACCTTACCACGTCCATGAGGGCATGCAAAACGGTGGTCTTTGAGTACAGTCCCAAGTCACATGGAGGAAATGAGCGATAGGAGGGGTTTCGTCTCTCCCGGTATTGGGGGTTGATGTTGCGCTGTGCTCGATTGGCCGTAACGGGGAAGTCCCTGGCCAGGGCTGATCAGAGATTTGCTGGTAAGTGTTACCAGTAGTTTCTCGACCCGTTATGAGCCTCACATCGGCACGACTTATCGGTTATTAGGGTCTGACGTTTACCACCCCTAGACTTGATATGCGACATATCAGACGAACAGACCGGACTGTACGGTAAGCGTTACTGGTTGGATTCACAGGAGTATGAGCGGGCTAGCTCGTCGATCTTCTGATCGTTCAATACCCCGGTGGCCGTTACGTTTAGCAGACCGCTTGCGGCTTGTGGGTGCTTGATATGATCATCATCTGCTGCCGGCGCATTGACGAGTCTTTAGAGTCCTACACAGAGGTTTCCTGGCTCAAGCGAAACGAAATAGGAGTGCATATGAGATATGTGCAGGACCGAGAATGATGCGTGTATGTGATACCATATTCCATCCTCGCGATGGATGTATCGATTGGTTATATTCGATATAATCTAGATATCGAATCAAGGATTGATTCGATAAGCCGATACATAGGATACTAGTCGGTTATATGCGATATGACCGGATCGTTAAATAAAGTGTTGATTTAATGATTTAATGTATAATTATATATTTGATATATTACTTTGCATTAACTAGTATTGGTTCACTTTAAATGGATTTTCTCACTTGATATGCAAGAAGTATATGTGATATACTTTTGTGCACATATTTGTATCATGTTTGATGATACTTGATCATGTGGTTAAGTGTAAAGGATTAAACCATGGTTAAGAGATGATTAGGGTTTTGCTTTTTCATTTATTTATTTGTTTATTTATTTTGAAAAGATTTAGATAAGAATGGTGGCTATGTTTGTTTCTAGTTGAAGCTTCATGAAGCTTTGACTTCTTAACCATTCTTGTCTTCATGCTTAACCCTAACCCATCCAAGTGACCATGGTTTATTCTCTACACTCTACCCTAGTTAGTTTATGATAAGTATTCATTTTATTATTCATTTTAACTCAACACTTATCATATTCTTTCTTCTTCTTGATCTTCTTCTTCAAGAAAGAAACCTTGATGCCATCAATGGCAACTTGAGTTCTAAAGTGAGAAATCAAATTCTAAAGTGAACCCACCTCCTATTTCTTCACCCTCTACCTTTTGCCAAGTTGTTTTGGGTGTTTTCTTCATAAGTTTCACAAATTTGTGAAGTCGGAGCTTGAACTTATGATGCCTCGACGTAGATCGTCTTCGGCACGAAGCCGACGACCTAGTCCGCCCATTTTCCCGATGAAGCCGACGATTGAGTTCGAAATTCAAGATGGACAGCAAGAGGACGCCTACGTGGAGCTAAGGAAGTGGATATCTGGATCTACAAAGGTTGTAGTTTCTGATCTTTAGTTAAATTGTTAACTAGATTCGTATTTCGCCTAGATTTCTAGTCAATGATCCGTATTAGGGTTTCTCGGCACCCATAAAATTTGAAATTGGCATGGTTGATGCCTTGTGAGACCTCTATAGTGTGCCTAGGAACCTTTCACTGGTATCAGAGCCTAGCTAGAGCCTTAGGCGAAGTCTAGACGACGTTTGAAACCCGAACGAACCCGAAACCCTAAAACCCAAGTGCTCTCTGGACTTTTTCTAAAATCTGGGATTTTTCTAGATTAAAAATGCTTAAAAAATTCAGCAGAGAATTCTAAGAATTACGGTGTAATTTTTTTTCAATGAACAGTGAAGTGTGCGGCGGAACCGCGGCAGAAGCATGGCTTCTGCGGCGGTTCCGCGGCCTAATGATGACGTCAGCCCTCCTACCTTGCACAGTAATTCATCATTTCTGCAGCTGAGTTTTATAGGGATTTTTAATATTTATTCAAGGGTTGAATTTTCTGGGGTGTTTTAGAGCTTCGATGTTTCGACCGGATTATCAAATTTCGTCTTTGTGTTTTTCCGGATAATTTTTGAATTTGTTAAAAAGTTCGACCGGATATAAATACCCAACTTTTCCCCTGCCGGGAAATTTTCAAGTGTTGGATTTTTCCGTAATTTAACGACGTTCTAAGTAGTGTAAGTAACGCGATGGACCCTCTAGAAGACAACAAACCTTAACTCGATTATGTGACCGTCTTGAACTGCCCTTTGAACCTTCGGGTTTGGGGCAGTACGGCGTGCCACATGTGAGGCGTTGGCTTGACCCTTCTACGGCTGGACCGTTGGTACTGAGGCACGAACTGAATGTTGTTAGACTTATTTCATGTGTTGAGCTGTATCGGGAAAACTTGGGTATTCGACTGTTCGATCGGAAAGTTTAACATTTTCTGTTTATCTGGAATGTGATACAATAATTGGAATTCACAAACAGTTATGAGATAACTGAATGAATGTTATAAATCTAGAGGTTTAGTTTCACTTGATATTGAAAAGAGTTTTCGATAATGAGACTAAAATGCGGGGTTTATAACTGTTAGGCATGTGATGTCTAAGTATTTCATTTGATTAGGCATGTGATGTCTAAAGAGGTTGCGGATTCCAACTGTTGTAGTTTTACACTTTCTTTTCTGTGACCGTAAGTGTAGTATGTTCATATCGCCGGTTTCGTTGCTATACGTCAACGACAATTGGGGTATGCATACTTACTTACGTTGATGACATGTGATGTTATGTGTTGCTGGATATGTTATATTGGATCGTCGTGTTTGAATAGCCGGGGTTTTTTATGTGAGATGAGTGTTTTTCATTTTCATTCATGTAAAAACTTGTATGTAATATTCTTTTATTTGGGGCACTTCCAGGTAGCGGAAGCTGTCACCTTTTGTATATTATTTACTTTTCCGCATTAGGATAGACCCAAGGAGGGGAGCACAAGTAACCGGGTTCTGGGGTCCAGTGGGAGACCAACTCGAGGAGTCGAGTCCGGGTCTCCTAACCCTAGAATTGGTAGGGTTGCTTGCCGCTCTCGTAGGGGTCTAGGGGTGTGAGATTGGCTATTCATCACGACCATGGAATCCGTGTTTTATACTGGCTCGTATTGAAAACACAGACGTCCTAGTATATCCAATATTTCATATGTTTCTTCTGCTGCGATATTTGTGATGTGATCATGTGATGTTCTGTGATGGATACAGTATATAGTATATATGATATATTATATAGACGTTACTTATGTTTTACACCCGTACTAGCCCTGCACCGCTCTGCCGTTAGTTACCTAACCTAACGGTGCACGAGGGGACATCGAGGCGAATGTGGATGGCATAAGTGTACGTCGTATTTATCTGTGATGTTTAGGTACATAAATGATGGGACTTCATTAATGTGATTAATGAAAGAAAAGAAACCTAAGATGTTGTGGAATCAAATTTTAAATTAAAAAGGGTAGCTACAGTTCTTGCTTTGCACATCGATATATATGATATATCCCGCACCTTATTCGATGAGGAAAGGACCGAGATCCCTTCACCGGAAGTGACTCCTTTAGCAATAATTGGCAGATGCTACACACTCGGTTTGGTTGTTGATTGCTTTTAAGAGTTTTTGCTTTGCACAGTGATATACATGATATATCCCGCACCTCATTCGACGAGGAAAGGGCCGACGATCCCTTCACCGGGAGTGACCCCTTTAGCAAAACTAGAAAAGCCTCAAAATCACTCCATTTCAAAACTTTATTTGATTCTACAACGATATCAAGTTCATTAAGCAATAGGTTTTCAGAAAAACCTGACGTAGCCCTCCGTCATTTCAGATAAATCCTACTTAGTATTCGTGCTACGTTTGTTGACCTCCGTCAAGGCGTAGTGTGCGGTAGCTAACTAGTATTTATCTGCTTATGCATATGATGCAGATTGGATTAGGGTAGTCGTACGACCTTGTTGACCTCCGTCAAGGGTCGTGCGGGTGGGTTTGATTCAATCAAGAAATGACGGGTTGAACTTGACTTGCACCCTGTGGTTTGTTGACCTCCGTCAAGGTCATAGGATACTTGGGGCAAAATATTATCGGGAATTTCAAGTGTTGAAATTTGCAATGAGATTGCATACCTTCTATGAGATAGTTGGATCCCGATACCCACTGCGAGTAAGAGTTACTCCTGGGAGAGTTTTGCACATTGCAATTAGCCGATCAAGTAGGTGTCTAGAAAGGTGTCAACGAGGTTATGACTCTGGGAAAACGAGGTTTACATTAATTAGGTTCGTGCGAAAGCACGGGGGACCTCCCTCAAAGTATCGACACTGGCCTGGCTGAAAGATTGGCGAACTTGTAGTGTGTAATTAATCCCGGCTAACCTTTCCTTTTAGGGGTTAGAGGAAGATTTGATAAAAAGCAGTGGGAGCCATCCTGATTAGATAAAATAATAACCAATCTGATCTTGCACGAGCATACGCTAAAGTGTTTTCTTCTCTCTCTCTCCAGGTAGCGACCATTTCATGCCCTAATGAAGATAATAATATGGATATATTGACCGAACCCGCATGTTATACTGTGCTGGGGAACGTTGGTTCCGTTCTTTCCTATAAGAGTTATAGGAATGAACATGATATAGGGGAATACCAGGATTCCCATGCCACCCGAATGAAGAAAGTACATGTTGATGCATTTTCTTCGGGTGTGTTCGTTATAGAGAACTGTTTCTCCATTTGCTCTACGTCCTGGGTATTAGATACCGGGTCAGGATCCCATATATGTAATCAGTTACATGGGCTTAAGAAAGGTAGAGAACTTGGAGAAGGTGATAAAGACATTAGAGTTGGAAATGGTGCAATTGTTGCAGCTAAGACTGTCGGGGAATATCACCTTGCATTACCAACTGGTAATACATTGGTTCTGAACGAATGCTATTACATGCCGAACCTGATATGCAACATTATATCGGTTTCTTTATTTAGTAAAGAGGGATATAATTTTGTATTACAGGACAATGTTATGAACATTTTCCGTAACCAAAAGTTGGTTGTATCAGGCACGTTGTGCAATGGCATTTATGTTCTAAATCAATCAACAGTTCTGAGCATAACAAACACACACAAGAGGAAGAGTTCAGAACTGAACGAATCCAACTTATGGCATTGTAGACTGGGTCACATCAATGTGACACGACTGGCTAAGTTGCATAAGGATGGATATTTGAAACCTTTCGAATTTTCATCTTATGACACTTGCCAGTCATGTCTCAAAGGCAAGATGACCAAAACTCCGTTTACGGGACACGGAGAAAGAGTTACAGAACTCTTGGGACTGATACATAGTGATGTATGCGGTCCTATGTCTACACATGCCAGGGATGGTTCTTCATACTTCATTACATTCACTGATGATCTCTCTAGGTTCGGGTATGTGTTCCTGATGAAACACAAATCAGAAGCTTTTGAGAAATTTAGAGAATATAAACAAGAAGTTGAGAGCCAAACCGGAAAAAATATTAAAATCCTACGATCTGATCGAGGAGGAGAATACTTGAGCATTGAATTCCTGGACTTCCTAAAAGAGAATGGGATTCTCTCTCAGCTAACTCCTCCATATACACCACAGCACAACGGTGTATCGGAGCGGAGAAACCGCACCCTATTAGATATGGTGCGCCGCTTTCGTCAATCGATCCACGATCACCCAAATCGAGTCGTACCCTCGACCGGTCCTGGGTAGACCCATAATGAAGTCCATAGAAATCTGCTCCTATTTCCACTCTGGAATGGTCAAAGGCTGCAACTCTCCCGCGGGCCTCTGGTGCTCGGCCTTGACTTGCTGACAAGTCAGGCATCTCGACTCAAAATCTGTGACACCCCTTTTCATTCCGTCCCACCAATAAACATCTCTCAGATTATGGTACATCTTGGTGGAACCTAGATGAATGCTATAAATCAATCTATGCGCCTCCTCAAGTCTCTGCCATGGTCGGCTGGTAAACTGGGTGCCTCGTTCTGACACAATACAAGTCGGGATGCTATGCAACCGTACGATCTCGTCGATGTAAATCTGGGCATACTGAGCAAAACCGAAAGTGGTCTTCACTGGCAGGAAGTGAGCCGCTTTCGTCAATCGATCCACGATCACCCAAATGGAGTCGTACCCTCGACCGGTCCTGGGTAGACCCATAATGAAGTCCATAGAAATCTGCTCCCATTTCCACTCTGGAATGGGCAAAGGCTGCAACTCTCCCGCGGGCCTCTGGTGCTCGGCCTTGACTTGCTGACAAGTCAGGCATCTCGACTCGAAATCTGTGACACTCCTTTTCATTCCTTCCCACCAATAAACATCTCTCAGATTATGGTACATCTTGGTGGAACCTAGATGAATGCTATAAATCAATCTATGCGCCTCCTTAAGAATCTCACGCCGCAGTCCCTCCGAATCTGGTATGCATAATCGAGTCCCAAAGCGCAGTACTCCCTGATCATCGATCACGAACTCGGAATCTCTGCCCTGCCTAATCTGCTGCATGATCACTGAAAGATGGTCATCACTGGGCTGCGCCTCTCGAATACGGTCAAGCAACTGCGGACGTGCACGAATATGCGCAAGCTGTCCCCCGGTCGGAGTGAACTCGAACTCCACTCGGCTGTCGCATAGAATCTGCCAATCTGCTGATGACTGCCTCTGCACGGCGCTCAAAAAAGATAAACTACCTCTGGGCCTTTGACTCAAAGCATGTGCCACCACGTTCGTCTTGCCCGGATGGCAAAGGATTTTGCAATCATAGTCTTTCACCGGCTCCACCCAACGGCGCTGTCTCAGATTCAGGTCTCGCTGCTGAAATATATACTTCAAGCTCTTGTGATCCATGAATATCTGGCATGACTCTTCGTATAGGTAATGTCTCCAGATCTTGAGTGCAAACACCACTACAGCCATCTCTAAATCGTGCGTAGGATAGTTCTGTTCATGTGTCTTCAGCTGCCGAGAAGCATACGTGATAACTCTGTCGTGCTGCATCAACACGCAACCTAGTCCCACTCGAGAAGCGTCACAATAATCCACGAATCCGCCCGATCCCGAAGGCAATGACAACACTGGTGCTGTAGTCAGATGAGTCTTCAACTGCTGGAAGCTATGCTCGCACGCCTCGGTCCAATCAAAAGGAACTCCCTTCTGGGTCAACCCGGTCAACGGTGCAGCGATACGGGAGAAGTCCTGAACAAATCGTCGGTAGTAGCCAGCCAGTCCTAGGAAGCTGCGGATCTCTGTAACTGATGCTGGTCTGGGCCAATGCTGAACGACCTCGATCTTCTTCGGGTCCACACATATGCCATTTCTCGTAATCACGTGACCCAAGAAATCAACGCTGTCAAGACAAAACGCGCACTTGGAAAATTTCGCGCACAGCTGGTGCTCCCTCAAAGTCTGCAATGTGATCCGCAGGTGCTGCTCATGATCCTCTCGGCTCCGGGAATACACAAAAATGTCGTCAATAAACACGATGATGAACAGATCTAGATACGGCCTGAAAATGCGGTTCATCAAATCCATAAACGCGGCTGGTGCATTGGTGAGTTCGAACGACATCACCAAAAACTCACAGTGCCCGTAACGTGTGCAAAAAGCCATCCTCGGAATATCCTCCTGCCGCACCCGCAACTGATGGTAACCCGATCGCATGTCAATCCTCGAAAAGTATCCCGCACCCTGAAGCTGGTCGAACAAATCATCGATACGTGGTAAGGGATATCTATTCCATACGATAACCATGTTCAGCTGGCAGTAATCAATGCACAAACGCAAACTGCCGTCCTTCTTCTTGACGAACAGGACATGAGCACCCCACGGAGATACACTAGGTCGAATAAGCTCTTTATCTAACAAATCCTGCAACCGATCCTTCAGCTCTCTAAGCTTCGCCGGGGCCATCTGATAAAGCGGTATGGAAATAGGCCCCGTGTCAGGGATCAAATCGATGCAGAACTCAATATCGCGCTCAGGCGGTAGCCTATGCAACTCGTTAGGGAAAACATCAGGGAACTCACACACAATCGGGACCTGGTCCAAAGGAACCTCTACAGCTTGAGTATCACAAACATATGCTAAGAATCCCTGACATCCCTTCCGTAAGAGCTGACCGGCGTGAAGAAACGAAATCAAGCTGGGAAGGATGACGCCGCGGTCTTCCTGAATAACAAGGACTGGCACCACCGGAAAGCTAAATCTGACTGCCTTCTCACGGCAGTCCACAAATTCATAATAAGTGGCTAGCCAGTCCATGCCCAGAAGCACATCAAAGTCCAACATATCGAGGAGAATCAAATCAACCGATGAATCCCTCTCTCCGATACGAACAGAACACAAACGAAACACAAAACGAGCAACAAACGACTCACCTACCGGAGTAATAACAACAAGCGGCTGATCTAACGACGATGACTCACAGCCCAACATCGGTGCAAAGTGTGTAGATACATACGAATGTGTAGAACCTGTGTCGAATAATACTCGCGTGTCGAAAGAACATACTGGCAAGGTACCTGTCACAAAGGCATTGGATGCCTGCGCATCCTGCGGAGTCATAGCGAACACTCGGGCCTATCCCCCACCAATAGCTGCCTCGGCCTCCGCCACCTCGTCCTCTCTGAACAGGACCGCCGCGTCCATGGCCTCTGGGGGCACCTAACTGACGTGGAGCATCACTAGGGGTAGGAAGTAGAGCTCTCTGAGGAGGTGGTGAAGGTGGTAAAGTCACGTGTGGAACTGTTGCCGCTCCCTGTCGTCTCACCATACAGTCTCTGATACGATGGTACAGACTCCCGCACCTAACACATCCTGGCGACGTCTGCTGACCCTGCGGATAAGAACTAAATAACTGACCCCTTCTGACTCCTCTGCCGCCACCATCTCTCGGAAAGAATCTGTAGTGGCGTCTCCCCATCTGCCTCTGAGCTGGCATATCGGTACGAATCCTCTTCGGCCCAGAAACGACCGAAGTCCCTGAAATGCGCGCCTCCATCTGTAAGGCCGTGTCCATAACAGCTGCATAAGTGTCAAAATATGCTGGGCGCCGATGGCAAGAAATAACTGGGTGTCAAGTCCCTGCATAAACCTTTTTATCCTCTTCTCTTCAGTGTCCATAAAGTACGGAGCATATCTGGACAACTGCATAAACTGGATATCATACTCGGACACTGTCATCCCTGGAGTCTTGCGCAAAATCTCAAAACTACGAGCTCGAGCATCACGAACGCTCTCGGGAAGGAAACAGGCTAAAAATACTGCTGTGAACTCGTCCCAAGTCATAGGAGGTAGACCTGCAGCTCGACCTCTCTCGACCGACTCACACCACGTCTGCGCAAGGCCCTCTAGACGGAAACTCGTAAGATCCACCCATCTATCATCAGAACATCTGAGCGAATGACAAATCTTAGCTAATCTGTCGAGGAATGTCTGCGGATCCTCCGCTGCATCAGTGCCAGTGTAGACCGGAGGTCTGAACTTCATGAACTCTTGTAGTGATACTGGAATAGCCACTGTAATAGTAGGAGCAACTGTCTGGGCAGCAGGTACAATCATAGTATGTGCAATGGTAGGTACGTCCTCAGATCACCGTGCACGACTGGCCTCGACTAAGGATCCCACCATCTGTCGTAACTCCTGCATACCTTCCACCATCTGTCGTAACTCCTACACACCTGACTCTAGCTTATCCATGCGGCCTGGGGAAGGCGGATCGGTCTGTCCCTGAGGGGTAGGTACGCTGTCCTGATCGGTCCTCATCTCGGACGAGCCTGCTCGGATCTCATCTTGGGTGGCAGCCCTCTGCGCTCTCATAGCCTTCGGCGGCATAGTGGCTGGTACAGGAAACATGATAATAAGAACAATGCAATAAAATCATAGGATACACGGAATTGAAGAAGGAATTTCAAGCAAGTATATCCTAATGTCACCTAGGCGGAGTACCGTCTCGCAAGTATGCCGCGGACATACACACGCTACGTTACCCTGCTTAAGTCACTTACTCCATCTACCAAGGGTCATCCTATACTCAGAAAGGTAAAACCTATCGCTCTGATACCAACTTTGTCATGACCCGAAAAGGTACGGAACGTGACTGGCACTTAAATTACGAAACGTCTCGAGGCGTATGTAATCTAAGTAAGCCAAAGCCCAGAAATCAAAACCCAATTAAGAAATAGAGTGAAGGAAAACCAAATAAGTCACATCAAAATCTTTAAAAACAAGTTCACTTTTTCCAAAATTTTTGGCAGATTCTCCTTTGTAAAAACTGGCCCCAAACGCGTACAAGACAAGGATATACATAAAACATGAATAAGGCATCCCCAAGCGGGAGCTAGCTCTTCGCCAAAAGCGGTCTCAACATCACACGCAATAAAAATAATTACTGTGCAAAAATAAGCATGTAAAAACCCAAGTAATAAGCATCACGTCGGCTCAAGTGAGCTCGACCCAGAGAAACAACATACAAGTCCACAAATCACACTGTCTCGTCTCTAGGTCAATATACATCAGTATAAGTAGCAGATACAGTAGATGGGGTACACTAAATACAATGAATATATAAGGTGGAAACAAAATAATATCACAATCCACCTACGAGCAAAATCTCAGATCCAAGCAAAAGGAGTAAAAAGGATGAAGTACGTCCGCCGCTACAGTGCTGACGGATCGGATCTGCAAAAAGGCTGTGGCACAACGGGGGTGAGTGTCCAACTCGTGAGTAATAAGTAACATCTATAAAGGCTATCGTAAACATGTACGCAAAGTGTCACAATTGAACAATACTGATATAGCATGATGTACTGGCAGGTATGCAACATGAATCAATTTAATAATACTAGTCTAGCATAATGTATTAGCATGTATGCAACATGAATCAATTGTACAATAATAATATAGCATGATGTACTGGCAGGTATGCAATATGAATCAATTTAATAATACTAGTCTAGCAGGATGTACTAGCAGGTATGCAACATGAATCAATTCTACAATACTCGTATAGCATGATGTACTGGCAGGTATGCAACATGAATCAATTTAATAATACTAGTCTAGCATGATGTACTAGCAGGTATGCAACATGAATCAATTCTACAATACTAGTATAGCATGATGTACTGGCAGATATGCAACATGAATCAATTTAACCCGAGATCTGAATATATTTATATGAGAAACATCATTTTCATCTTAGAAAAGCTCCTGTGAAGTATCTGAAGTAATATCAATGGAATCAACAGAAGTCCATGTCCAGCATCGACACCTCAAACGACTATCTCAAAATCTCAAGTATCAGTATCACAATATCTCGGGCCCCAGCCGTCCGGCTGGCCCATCTCAAAGTATCAATATCTCAATATCTCACGACCACGGTCGGTATCCTCTGGATATCCGCCGCGCCAACAATCACCGGTAGGTAGTCTGCCCCTGCCACGCTCATCGTCTACAACTCGATCTTCTTGCCCTGGGGTACCTTATCGGGCCCACCATATACCCGAAACGGTTCATCCTACTCCTCGAATCGGGTCTCGAAAACTAACAGAAAACCCATGGTGGACGGCACATATATCAATTACGAGAAAACCGCAACTTGCAATATTTAAAAATGATATCTGGTTTATTAAATCCTTGCGGTTTTCCCCCAAAAACTCATAAATCTCAAGTGCATAAATCCTCAGAAAATCACCATAAGCACACATGTCAGCTAGAATGAACCCATGGTATTGACAATGCGAACTGCAGTACGTAGCTAGAAAACTGAACATGAATGGTGATACAATGATTGTAATTTCTCAACTTAGCGAGTTAATTTGTACTCGTGCCGCATACTCATGATAATGGTGCAATAGTTTCACATTCCCAATTTAGCAAGTTGAATAGTACTTGTGCCGCATAACTCATGATAATGGTGTAATAGTTTCACATTCTCAATTTAGCAAGTTAAATAGTACTTGTGCCGCATAACTCATGATAATGGTGTAATAGTTTCACATTTTCAATT
This sequence comes from Agapanthus africanus, assembly GCA_030015575.1. Taxonomy (NCBI): domain Eukaryota; kingdom Viridiplantae; phylum Streptophyta; class Magnoliopsida; order Asparagales; family Amaryllidaceae; genus Agapanthus; species Agapanthus africanus. The sequence continues at coordinate 340,218,839 of CM057339.1, forward strand.
TAGCAAGTTAAATAGTACTTGTGCCGCATAACTCATGATAATGGTGCAATATGATTCTAGATTCTCAATTTAACAAGTTAATTAATACTTATGCTGCATACTCATTTTTAATGGTTTAATGGTTCTACATGATGAACTAAGCAAGTCATATAGCACTCGTGTCGCGTGTCTCATATTAAGGGTTCAATGGTTTTATATGATGAACTAACAAATATATAGATATAAAAAGGTCATGCAATGCAGCAAAATAGATAACTAAGAACTATATGCAAAATTCCTGTACTACTAGAAGTTTTAAAACTATCGGGCGCCTCGCGCCATCCATACGATTTCCCCCGTAGATGTGTACATCTACTCACCGGAATGTCTCAGCTAGTCGGATCCAATCATCGCTTTTCCTTTCCGCGCTGCGTCCGATGTCTCCACAATCGATCCTAGAATTACACAAAGTAATGCACATAAGGCTAAAATCCTGCTAAAAACACGATATCAAGATTATTCGAAAAACTTGCGTCGCGAGCTAACGTGTGCGCAAACGTGACACCAAAACGCGTATGCCAGCGCCTGGAACCATCCTGACACGCTGCGATACACAGAAACCACCAGACCCAAACTCAAAACGTGCGTATCGCGCAACTCTAAATGTGTTGAAAACAAGGTATTTGATCCCAGATTTTGACTCGAGTTGAATTAGGAAAGGTTGCATACACCAAAGACCTACATTATATAGTAGACACCTACCCACCAAACCCCGACACACAGATCCACCATCTGGCCGCAATTTGCGGCCAGAACCCTTTTATTTGCGGCCAGGAATGGGAATTGGGGTCTCGTGCTGTGTGTGTGTGTGTCCCTAGCTCAGTCACTAAGCTCCAGTAAATGCAACTTTTTCCTGAAGCACCTGGGTCAAAAGCAGATCACAAAACCACCTAAAATCTTAACTAAAACGTTTACTTTACACTAATTTTAAAACAATAAGGTATTTTAGTGTAATCTGAAGCAATCACTAGGGTTAAACGACACTAATAAAACTTAGTTAAGCTAATCAAGCCATAAAAACTTAAACTTGGCCTAATCCCCTCTTAAAACACAAAACTAGCACTAAACTCATCTTAAACACTAAATTATGCTAAATAACTACATGTCTGGAAAAAAATGGAAGTTGAGTTTAACATTATACCTCAAGTTGGTCCTAGGAGGGTTCAAACATGTTGACCTTGCTTCAAGAACCAGTAAGGAGGTGTTTTGCAAGAGATTTGTGAAGAAAAATGGACTTTTGAAGAAGGTTGGAGCTTGGATGCAAGAAGAAGAAGAAGAAGAAGAAGAGGAGAAGGAGGGTGTGCTGCTGCTGCTGTTGCTGTTGTTGCTACTGCTGCTGCTGCTGCTGTGTGTGTGTGTGTGCAGGAAAAGAATGAGAGGGAGAGAGATGTGATGAGTGTGTTAGTTAATTGAGTGTTTTGAAAAAGAAAATGAGAGGTGAGAGTCAACCATTTTCCCTCTCTCTCTCTCTCTTCATCATAATTACCAATCATGCTACAAGCGCGCTCTCTCTCTCTCTCAAATTCACAAGTCAACCCCCAAAACAACTAATTATATTTAATTTAAAAAAATTAATACACTAAATTAACTTCACATTAACCTAATGAAATGGGTTAGTCCACTATGGTTACCTAAACATGGTTTAACCCCAAACATAGCCCTAGTTTACATGCACATGTGTGTGCAAGCCTAATTAAATTCTAATAAAATATTCATTAAATCTTATAAAATATTTGAAAACCGTTTTGGTAAACTTGTTACTAAAACCCCCACATTAAAGTATAATTAGCCACTAATCGCATTCTAAGGCGTTACACACGGGCTGTGAGTATGCGACACCATAATAATTAGCCTTAAGTGCAAGTAGAAGATTGTTGGTTATAGTGCCCTCAAGACAATTATCATAGTAGCAGGCATGCGATTATGATGATTGAGGGAGGACCTATACCGGTAGAACAGTCTTACTCGAGATGATAGTATACTATCTGGTTTTCTTTATCATCATGTATAGCATTAAGTGGCATTCCAGATCACTATTACATGTTTATAGAGCCTATATGATTCTTTCTTGACTACCAACAGTATGATGGCGATCATATATATGGGATCTGGGTATTCTATAAGCATATCCTTAAATGTCCCTAGTTGTTGGAGTTTCGAGACTGGGCATCGATACTCCAAACAAGACTAGTGTATACTGATTGAGACCCCGACGAGGGGCGGCGGCCGATCTCACAAGCCATTGGTGTCAGATTGTTCACCTAAAATGTATACAGGTGCTCATTGGGTTATGAGTACACCGGACAGACTCGCCGGGAACATTCTAGTTAATATTATACCTATTGTCGGATAGCAGTTCCAGATGACATGTGTACAGATTAGTCTATCAACCTGAGATCGTCATTTGTTTCGTGTGAGTTCCCACTGTGCTTTGATTAATTCCCTACCATGGCTCAAAGGAGTGGTGCAAATAGGTTTTAGTTAGGTACAGTCCCGAGCCACATGGAGGCAGTGAGCGAATCGTCGGGGGATTAGTCTCTCCCGGTATTGGGGGTTGATGCCGCGGTTGTGCACGGGTGGCCATCACCAGAAATCCTTGGCCAAGCTAGTCGAGAATTACTGATCTAGGATCGGTAGTTTCTCAGGTGGTGATGGGTTTCATACCGACACTAAATGTCGCGTTATTAGGGGTCTGACTTTATTCACCCCCTAGACTCGATATGCGATACTTATAGACGAACGGACCGGACTGTACGGATATTGTCACTGTCAGGCTCAGTAGGGGTTTAAGGATGAGTTTGCTCGTCCGCCTCCTTTTCACTCAATACCTGGGTAGCCGTTACGTATAGCTAGTGCCGCTGACGTACTTGTGGTTAAACTCACTGCCAGCGTATTGACGAGTCTTTAAAGTCCCACACAGAGGGTTTCTCTGCTTCGGGAGAAACGATGTAGAGACCATATAGTTTTACAGCAAGGTTCGATCACATATGTGTACTTGTGCACAGATGATGTTCGGACGGATAATACTAGTGTGCTTTGGTTTAAGCCGGATCCTAATATTATATTTGTTGGATTATTTTTGTCTCTTTGTATTCGTTTTCTTTGGAATATGGATGCGGGTATGTATATAAGGTTGATGGGTATTCTTGTAATTTATTACAAGATTATTTTTAGAAGATTACACATCATCATAGTTTAGACCTTTTTGGATTAAAAGGTTATTGAGGTGTAGGATGAGGTGTTTATTGCATTTTTGTGGTATGGCTAATTAGTGACCCATGGTTACTATTCTAGCATGCTTAGGGTTTTTGTTTGTTGTGAGATTATATTGACTTGAGATATTTTAGTTGACTCAAGATATTTTGGATGGATCCATTATTTGTTTATTCTCACAACACATAAAAGAAACACAAGCCATTATTCATTTCTTTTTATCTTTCTTGAGTTGCTCTCAACACCTTATTCTCATGGCATCTTCTTCTTCCTCTAGCTCCACCCAAACCCACTCATGAGTTGAGAATCCCTGGATGTCTTGAGACAAATTAATCTTTCACCACTCTCTACTTCATCTACAGTATCTAGAGTGGCGATCTAGGTGCTCTAGTTGCCTCAGATATGTGGTTGGAGCTCGTTGCATAGTGTCACGGCCCGAAATTTGGCACGTGACGGCCCTTAAACTACGCAACGTCTACAAGCGTAACGCAATTTAAGCAAGCCAAAAACCCAGCAATCTAAACCATCAAAAGTAGTAAGTGATAATAACATTTTTAAAACTTTTGAAATCTCAAATACAAATTCTTTAAAGTCCAAATTTATTTCCTTGAAAATTTGGCAGCACCTCCTTTGTAAAACAAGCCCCCAAAAAGGGTACAACAAAAGATATAGGTAAAGCATCCCCAAACGGGAGCAAATCAACGCCCAAAGGCGGAAAACAACCACCATAACAGATATACAACGCCGTAGCGAAGAAAAAGACAATATGAATAAAAACTGCATAAAAAATCTCCAAGTCACAAAATAATATACAATATCGTCCTCACAACTCGTCTCTAAGTCAATACATGAAAATGGTAGATGGAGAGTACAGGATACAACGAATATACAATGATCAACATCGGAAAAACGCAAAACCCACCTATAACAAAACTGCATACAGTCAGCCGTAGCGGTATCCGCTGCAAAAGAGGATACGATAGATGAAAGCCCTGCTTCGACTGCCCTGAGGGACTACCCGCAAAACACTGTGGCACAACGAGGGTGAGTTGCCAACTCGTGAATAGTAAATAACATATGCAGGTAATCGCAAGTATGCACGTACTGCGTGAATCTATCACATGCAAGCTAATAGCAATAAATGGCCATATGTATGCATAGTCACGAAAGGTACTCTATCAGGTATTACTAATACATGAAGCAATAATATGACAATATGTATATGCAACAGTCATGAAAGGTACTCTATCAGGCACTACTAATACATGAGTAAATGCAGAATATGGGATATAACATGTCATCCTCACGGAATCCTCATCGTGGCAGGACCAGTGTCCATCAAGACAATCCAAATCCCAAATTACTCAAAACGGCCCTCAGATCGGCCCTCATATCGACTATAATATTGGCCCTCATATATAATGAATAAGAATACTTGCACAGATTATTATGATATATATATATATATATATATATATATATATATATATATATATATATATATATATATATATATATATATATAACAGCGTCCCATACCAATGATACATACATACATACATACACACACATATATATATGCATATATAACATTGTCCCATACCACTGATATATATAGTTTGGAGTAAAATTTCATGAAAACTAGTGTCCAGTATCGACACATAAATACTCATCTATCAGGTATCGTCACCACGACTAGCCCTGATATGTTTGTATCATACGTTCATCGGAAACCCAAGTGCCCAACTTCGACACTCGAATTCCCCGTATCCACACGTACATGACTCCGGTCAATATCTCCACGATCACCGCCAAGTCCAATACTGTCACCGGTAGGTATGATTCCCCCACTAACTCATCGCTATTATCTGTGATCTTCTTGCCCCGGGGTACCTCCAGGCCCCACCATGTACCCGCACACGGTCCACTCCACTCCTCGCATGGGGTATATATCAGAACCCAGAAATCTCATGGTGGACGCTGAAATATCATATCAAGAGAAACCGGGTTTTTCAAATAATGCATAATTTCATGAAACTACCACGGTCCTCAAATCCAGAAAACATCATGTGAAATCTATATCTCAATGCGAAAATCCATGAATATGATATATGCAACATAAAATAGTAATGTGAGCATATAAAGGAAAAACCGCTATTTAACCGTAACAAGTTATTATATATCTTGTGGTTCCTAATTTCTCCAAAGTCCATACAATATCAAATAAAAGTGAACTTGTAGCTATAGCCAGGTATGCGTAACCATGTCGGTATAGCAAGATATGTGCATCTACCTATCAGTAATGATATAATACCCTCCAGGTATATGTGTAGCTATATCAAGGTATACGGGTGTACATGTAAGTATGTATGCAAGATGTACATGTAGCTATGTCTCAAATGTGTATATACCTATCTCTAATGGTACAATACTGTAAGTCTACGGTAGCGCCCCGGCCGTCTACAGACGCCAAATGCGGAACAAAAACTTTTTAACTGGCGCTATCGTATACTTTAACCCGGATCTTCCATTATTGCTAAACTAACAAACTGTAAAGAGTGTAGAAAGGTTATACCGAACGATCCGAGTCCTTCATTCTTTAACCATCATCCCACGCTCCGTTGCGGCTGCTCCGATCTCTTCGATCTTCGATCTGCTCGTCCAGGTGACACCACATCAACGATTCTTTAAACGGGCTCCCGCCTCTGACTCGAGGCAACTCGGTCGTCAAGTTTGCTAAAAGAGACGACCAAGATTGATGTAGAGAATGAGTGGAATACTTTGTCTCGCTTCGTCCAAAACCATGGACGAACGGGTAATGAAGTTGCCTTGGGAATCGGGTGATGGAATGAAATGAGCTGTAAAATTCCATACACCGAAATCTATCATCTTTTTCTAATCAAATGAGTGTGTAAAAATCCAAGTGGGCATCCAAGAAGGGCCGGCCACTTATATAGAGGTGGGGGGGTGAGTGTAGGAGCAAAGAGGTAACCATAGGATAAAAGATCAAGAGAAAATATCCTTAGGTAAACAAGAAACATTAAAGCTAAAGCATGAGTCACTAATACACCTCATCTCTCATTTAATGCTAACAATGAATCACTAACATAGTCACCTTCCAAGAAGCTTCCTCTCATCTTCTAGAAACTTCTAGAACCATGACTCACCCAAGAAAAGATAAATCCGCATTTAACCGAATGTTAAATACGGCTGATAGAAAACTGGAAACTGGCAACTTCCAAAAGTGATCCTGAAACAACTTTCAGGATAACCCCGTATCTGTATAAATATACCCGTATTTGTATTACGACCGAATACAAATGCAACTGAGACAAAGATATTATATCTACTCAATATAATACTCGGATCCGGCTTAAACCAAAGCCGACCAGTATCATCTGCCCGAAAAATAACACGTGCGTAAACGCACGTGCATTTTCCGAACCCTGCCATAAAACCATACGGCCTCTACAACGTTTCGCCCGAACTTGGGAAACTGTCTGTGGTGGACTCTAATGACTCGTCAGTACCCTGGCAGTGGGTTTAACCGCAAACCGTCAGCGGCACTAGTTATGCGTAACGGCTGCCCATGGACTGACCTCAAGGGAGGCTGATGAGCGAACTCATCCAGAAACCCTACTGAGCCTAACAGTGACAATGTATATACAGTCCGGTCCGTTCTTCTATGAGTATCGCATATCTTCCTAGGGGGCTAGTAACGTCAGACCCCCAATAGCAGTATAAGTCGTGTCGGAGTGAAGCCCAAAAACACCCTGAGATACTACTGGAGTACCTACCAGTAAATCTCCTGCCACGGCCGTGGGCTTTGTGTAATGGCTCTCCTAGACACAGCACGATCTTGCCCCCAATACCGGGAGAGACGAATCCCCTGCCGATCCGCTCACGTGCCTCCATATGGCTCGGGACTGTACCCAAAAACTACCTGTTTGCACGACTCCTTTGAGCCGTGGTAGGGTAGAAATCAAAGCACAGTGGGAACTCACACGAGACAAATGACGACCTCAGGTCGATGAACTAACCTGTACACATGTCACCAGGGAACTGCTATCTGACGATAGATATAGTACTAACTAGCAGATTCCCGGCGAGTCCTGTCCGGTGTACTCATAACCCAACGAGCACCTGTATACATCTTAGGTGATCCAACTGACACCAATGGCTTGTGAGACCGGCCACCGCCCCTCGTCGGGGTCTCGACTGTATACACTAGTCTATTCCGGAGTATCGATGCCCTGTCTCGAAACTCCCACGACTAGGGACCACAATTAAGGATATGCGTATAAACCACCCAACTCTCACGTATATGATCGCCATCATACTGTAGGTGGTAAAGCAAGATCCTAAGGGCTCTATCAAAGTGTAACATGTAATCAGTCACCTGAACATGTACACGACTGATAAAGGCAAACCAGATAACATACTATCATCTCGAGTAAGACTGTCCTACCGGTATAGGTCCTCCGCAATCATTGCAATCACGTACCTGCGATCCAATAATTGACTATGAGGGCACTATCTCCAACAAATACCATATAGGTATATAGGTAACTAGCATGTAGTCATGGTAAGGCATATGTGTAAACATGTAGGTATACAGGTATGCTATATGTCATATACGTAATGGAATATGAATCAATGTCTCAATGTCTCTAACCAATACAATCTCACGTATGTATAAGTGTTGTGCGTGTCATGGCAATTATTGACGATGTGAGTGGCATACAATCAGTGCTCGTGCAACATGAGCTGTCAATAATAGTGCAGTGTCCAAAGGGTAAAAGTCCAAGGACAACAAGTAATAATATGCAATGAAGTTTTTACGCACAATCTCTATATGTGCAATATAAACATGCGGCTAATATCATATCATATCTAGCCCTGACGCATAACGCCATGCAGGCGATTCCCCTATAGATGTTAAATCTACTCACAAAAGATCTTGTGTTAAGTAAAGCCAACCACTCGCTTTCCCTTCTTTGCAGCGTCCGAAGTGCTCGCCTGCGATCCTAAAATTAGATAACAACAAAGCAAGTGTATAAATTCGCAATCGACTAATAGCACGTACGAACTACGTTTGAATGACACACCAACTCCAAACATACTCTTAAGTGTTCGTCTAGTGACTAACGTGCGTAGCGACACTACGAAACCAACTCAAGAGCAAAAGCTACACAAAGACACGAACCGTGTCGGATAACGTAACACGTGTAGTCGTAACACTAGAAACAAGCTATGTGATCCCAGATTTTGTATACAGTGAAAACCCAAAAATCAAGCAAGACCAAACACATTTAAACCACTGCAGACAGCTACCTACAAAAACTCACACCTAAACTCCCCTAAAAATCCGAGGTCGCCGGATTTACCTAGGGTCTCGCCGGCCAAAACCGAGCAGATGGATCTCGTACTTCGGGTGTAGGCTTAGGGTCACAAATACAACACCACTACACTGCTAGATTTTCTAGTACACATACTGGGTCACAGCAGATCACATATATCGTATAATGACACTAAAAATACGATATGTGCATGAAACTTTACATTAAGCATTCTAAACTGAAACTAAAAGGCTACACAACACTATAACATCATATAGAACAGATAGAGATCATTACCTACTCCCACAAACTCAAAGATCCTAGCTTTCCAAGCTCCAAGGCATTTAAGAGGCAAAACAAGGTTTATGAACTGATTTGGTGATGTTTTGTGAAGATTTTGTGATGGAAGTGATAAGTGTTCAGTTGAGATGAAGAGAGATGAAGATAAATGAGAAAGAGATGAAGAAATGAGAGGTTGAAAGGATAAAGAGGGAGAGAGAGAGAGGTGAGAATAATGAGAGAGAGGTGATTGCAACCTTGCATTAACTCACACATTAATGCATGCCATTACTCCCCATGCCACCTCTTCCCAAAACAAAACACAAAGAAGAAATATCTTCTCTCACTCAAAATATCAAGGGTTAGGGTTAAGGTTTAAACAAAGATAGGATTAAAGCAAAGTAAGGATTAGGATTAACTTAATGTTGTCATGGTCACTAAACAAGATTACATAAACACACCCTCATATAAACATGCACATGTGTGTGCAAGCCATAACAAATAATAATAAATTATTAATTAAATGTTATAAAATGTGAGGAACCCGAATTGGTAAACTTTTTACCAAAAACCCGCATTACCGCTTAATTAACACCAATCGAAATCTAAGGTGTTACAATCTCCCCCCCCACACCTAAAGAAAATTCGTTCCCGAATTAAAATTCCTACTATGCAAATCTTCAAGGAGATGAGTGTAAAACTCCCAATCTCGCTCGCAGCCTCCCAAGTGATCACCTCACTATACGCCTACGCCAAAGAAAACCTCCATAGATGGCAAGACCATTGATCGAATTTTCTCCACTTGCCAATCCACCAACACTATCGGCTGCCGGTGAACGAAAAGATCACGTCCAAGCTAAACGGTATGATGCTGAATCATGTGAGAAGGGTCGTGAAGGTATTTGCAAAGCATCATCACAAGGAATACGGGATGAATACTCAAAAATCTGGGCGGAAGTGCCAAATTATAGGCAACGGTACTAACTCGCTAAAGGATTTCAAAAGGACCTACAATCTGAGACTAAGCTTCCCAAAACTCAACACACCATTTCATCGGAAAAATCCGTAAGAATACGTGATCTCCCACTGCGACCACCACGGTCGGCATAAGACTTCTGTCTACACTAGGCTGCTCTCATCCTGACCTAAACCAACTGGATCTTCTCTGAAGCCTCTCGACTAGCTGGGGTCCAAAAATCCTACTCTCGCGGAGTCAGTAAAACAAACTGGCGATCGACACAACCTACACACAAGGCCTGAAAGTTGCCAATTGAAATGTCTCCTGATAACCATCATCGTAGGGGAGCTCCATCAATGGCAAGTGACGATCCCAACTGCCAACAAATAATTAGTACGTATGCACAATCATATCCTCCAGAGTCTGTATAGTCCGCTCTGTCCGACCATCGGCCTACAGATGGAAAAGCGGAGCTAATGCCCAACCAGTACCCAAGGCTTCCTGAAGCTTCTGCCAACGACGGTTAGCGAACTGGGTGCCTCTATCGGATACAACGCATGAAAGAACACCATGCAAACGCACAAACTTACCGAAGAACAACTGAGAAAACTGAGCATAACCGGACAACAACACCTAAATGGAGTCACACCCTGTCTAGACCTGGGTAGACACCACAACGAAATTCATGGAGATCTGCTCCCATTCCCACTCCGGAATGGTTAAAGGTTGAAACTCTCCAGCCGGTCTCAAATGCTCAACCTTAGCTCACAACAAGCCAGACACCTCGAAACGAAATCCGAAACTTCACTCTTCATCCCTGCCCACCCGTAACTATCTCACAATTCACGCTACATAATGGTGGAACTTGGACGAACACCGAAAGCCGACTGATGTGCCTGCTCTAGGATCTCACGTCTCTACCCATCAGTATCAGGCACACACAAACGCGTCCCTAAACGTAGTACACCCTGGTCACAAATCAGAACTCCGAATCTTTACCCAGCCAAACATGCTCAAGAATCCCCGACAAACGAGCATTGGCGGGCTGTGCCTCACGAAAACGATTAAGTAAAAGTGGACGAGCGGGAACATGAGCAAGCTGTCCCTTCAGTAGAGGCGAACTTAAGCTGTACTCAACAGTCGCAAAGAACTGTAAATCTGTAGAAGACTGTCTTCGAACAGCACACAACTGGAACAAACTACCCCCCGGCCTATGACTCAAGCATCAGCTACTATAATCGTCTTGCCATGGGTAATAAGGGATCTCACAATCACAATCCTTCACAAGCTCCATCCAACGGCGCTGTCTTAACAATCAAAACCCGCTGTAGGAAGATGTACACTAAGCTCTGGTGGTCCGTGAAAATCTGACATGACTCTCCGTACAAGTAGTGTCCCCAAATCTCCAGCGCAAAACCACCTCAACCATCTCCAGATCATGAGTGGGATAATCCTGCTCGTACTTCTTCCAACTGTCGGGAAGTATAAGCGATAACTCTATCATGCTGCATCAGTACACAATCGAGCCCCACTCGTGAAACGTCACAGTAAATAACAAAGTCGCCCGATCCAGAAGCAAAGATAGATCTGGTGCAGTCGTCACCCAAGTCTTCAACTGCTGAAAACTCCGCATGCATGCCTCAGTCTAAAGAAAAGGAACCCCCTTCCTTGTCAGTACGGTCAACAGTGCAGCGATACACAAGAAATCCTGCACGAAACGGCGGTAAAAACCAGCTAAACCCAAAAAGCTACGGACTTCCGTCCCTGATGCAAGTCTGGGCCAAGCTGTACGGCTTCGATCTGCCTCGGGTCCATACGAATACCGTCTCCCGTAACCCCACGACCTAGAAAGTCAACAATATCAAGCCTGAAGGAACACTTCAAGAATTTAGCAAACAGCTAGTGCTCTCTCAACGTCTGCAAGGAAATCCTTAAGTGCTACACATGTTCCTCATGACTCTTGGAAAAGACCAGAATGTCATCTATAACACAACAATACACTGGTCGAGGAACGGCTTGAAGAATCTGGTTCATCACATCCATGAATGCTGCTAGGGCACTGGTGAGTCCAACGACACCAACAAAAACTCATAAAGCCCGTAGCGCGCACAAAAGCAGTCTTCGAAATGTCATCACTCCGAACCCATAACTAATGATGACTTGATCGCAAAACAAACTTAGAAAAATTTCTTGCACCCTAGATCTGATCGAACAAATCATCAATGCGAGGTAAAAGATACCTATCCGCACCATAACTCGGTTCAATTGACGATCAATCAATACACAACCTCAAACTGCCGTCATTTTCCTTGACTAACAGAATAGGAGCTCCCTAAAGCGAAACACTCGGACGCATAAGTCCCCCTATCTAGCAACCCTGCAGCTGATCCTTAAGCTCCATAAGCTCCACCGGCTCATCTGAAACAACGTCGGAAAACTCTCGCACGATAGGAACCCGGTCCAACGAACCCACTGTTGCTCCGTATCACAAATGGAAGCCAAGAATCATCGACATCCTCTCCTCAAAAGCCGACTAGCGAAAAATGCTGAAATCAAGCTGTGAGGGGCGGCACCACAGTCCCCTTGCACAACAAGAACTGACTCGTCGGGAAAACAAAACCTGACTGTCTTCTCGTGGCAGTCTACAGACGCATATCACGTACCTAACTAGTCCGTGCCCAGGAGAATGTCAAAGTCCAAAATCTCTAGAAGGATCAAATCGACGGACGAATCTTTATCTCCTACCTAATTGGCACACGACCGAAACATGTGCCGCGCAACAAAAGAATCGCTGACAGAAGTTAACAAAACAAACGGCTGATCTAGCAAACAAGACTCTCGGCCCAACCACGTTATGAAGTGTGTAGAACAAACGAGTGCATACATCCCGAATTAAACAGACAAGTGCATCAAAAGACATACGAATAAGATTACCTGAAAACTCTGCATTGGACGCCCGCACGTCCCAATGAGTAGAAGCAAACTCTCGTTTCTTCCCTCTACCCGCAACTGGCTGTCCTCCTCCTCTACCATCCTTTACTCTCGGAACAAGTCCTCCGCAACTACGGCCTCTCTGAACATAAGTCTGACGCGGGTCAACAACAGGCGCAACAGGCGACTCTCTCTGAGGTGAAGGTGGTAAAGTAACATATGGTACTCCTGCCCTCCTCAGGTGTACCAAGGTACAATCTCTGACGAGGTGATGTAAACTCCTGCACCGGAAACATCCATGCGATGGCCGCTGATCCTCCTGGGGATAAGAGCTAAACGACTGTCCTCGTCCAAAGCCTTTGCTGCTCCCGCGACATAAACAAAACTTATCACGGCGACTGAACCTCTGTCTCTAGGCTGATACACCTGTACGATCCCTCCTCGGTCTAAGAACTCCCAAAGTCTAGGGATGACGCTCCTTAGCTAAACGGCCTGCATCCACTACTGCTGTATAAGTAATACAATGCTGTGTGCTGATCATAAGGAATAACTGGGTAACCGGGGTGACAACCTCCTGTCGCTGCGCTCGACTGGACTATCAACCAACGACTTCATCGTTTGGCGCAAGTCCTGCATATCTGCCTCAAGCCTAGCGATACGATCTATCAAAGGCGGATTAATCTGCTCCTGTGCAACGAGCGTACCGTCCTGGTCAGTCTTCGTCCTAAACGAGTCAACTCTGATCTCGTCCCTCGCTGCATCACTCTGACCCTCATAGTCATCGGCGGCATAAGGCTATAAATGGAAAAAGGATTCGATAAGAACACGGAAATCGAATCACAAGGATATGTATCATCAAGGATGGAATTTCAAGCAATTAGTACGTAGGTCACTTTAGGTGGAGTACTGTGCCGTAAGTATGCTTCGGACATACACACACTACATTACTCTGTTTAAACTACCTACTCCATCATACCAAGATCATCTTACACTCCGAAAGGTAAAACCTAGCGCTCTGATACCAACTTTTTCACAATCCAAAATTTGGCACGTGACAACCCTTAAACTACGCAACGTCTACAGGCGTAACGCAATTTAAGTAAGCCGAAAACCCAGCAATCTAAACCATCAAAAGTAGTAAGTGATAATAACATTTTTAAAACTTTTGAAATCTCAAATACAAATTCTTTAAAGTCCAACTTTATTTCCTTGAAAATTTGGCAGCACCTCCTTTGTAAAACAAGCCCCCAAAAAGGGTACAATAAAAGATATAAGTAAAGCATCCCCAAATGGGAGCAAATCCACGCCCAAGGACGGAAAACAACCACCACAACAGATATACGATGCCGTAGCGAAGAAAAAGACGATATGAATAAAAACTGCATAAATGATCTCCAAGTCACAAAATAATATAAAATATCGTCCTCACAACTCGTCTCTAAGTCAATACATGAAAAAGGTAGATGGAGAGTACATCATACAATGAATATACAATGATCAATATCGGATAACCGCAAAACCCACCTATAGCAAAACTGCACACAGTCAGCCGTAGCGGTATCTGTTAGTTATATGTATGCCCTAGAGGCCATTACTGTACATGCGATGTATATTGTAGTGGATGCTTGGACATATATAGGGAGGACTTTCTTGCTCGACATGATAGTATACTATCTGGTTGTACTTTATCTTAACATGTAAACAAATACTGTTTTGTGATCACATGTTGATAAAGCCCTTAGGATGAGTACTTGACTACCAGGACTATGATGGAGATCATACTAGTGGGGACAGAGTAGTCGATAAGTACATCCTTCAAATATTCTTAGTCATGAGAGTATCGAGACAGGGCATCGGTATTCCAGAGTAGACTAGCGTATGCTCTTCTTGACCCATATGATGGGCGATGGATGATCCCATATCCATTGGTGTTTGACATCAGAGAAGGCATACGGGTGCTCAGTGGAGACTGGGTACACTGGACGGACTTGCCGAGAACTCCTACATGGTATTATACCTATCGTCGGATAGCAGTTCTCTGGTGACACTGGTACAGGTTAGTCTGTAGACCCGAGATCGTTATAAAGTCTTGCGTGATTCCCGCTGTACTTTGATTTCCACCTTACCACGGTCAAGAGATCGTGCAAAACGGTGGTTTTTGGGTACAGTCCCGAGTCATATGGAGGCAATGAGCGATAGGAGGGGTTTCGTCTCTCCCGGTATTGGGAGTTGATGTTATGCTATACTTGATTGGCCATAACAGGAAATCCCTGGACAGGGTTGTTGAGATTTACTGGTAAGTGTTATCAGTAGTTTCTCGAACCGTTATGGACCTTGCATCGGCAAGACTTATTAGGCTATTGGGGTCTGACGTTATATCAACCCCAGGCTATGATATGCGACATATCAGACGAAGAGACCGAACTGTACGGTAGTGTTACTGATTGGATTCGCTGTAGTTATAGCAGGCTTGCTTGTTGATCTTCTGATCGCTCAATACCCGGGCGGCCGTTACGTTTAGCAGACCACTTGCGGCTTGTGGGTGTTTGATATGATCATCACCTACTGCCGGCGTATTGACGAGTCTTTAGAGTCCTACACAGAGGTTTCCAGGTTCAGGCGAAACGGTGTAGGAGCACATATGTGATATGTGCGGGTCCGAGATTAATGCGAGTATGTGATATCGCATTCCACTCTCGCGATATGTGATATCGGTCAGTTATATATGATATAGCCGGGTTATCGGATCAAGTGTTGATTCGATAAGTTGATTCAAATGATATTAGTCGGTTATATGTAATATAGCCGGATTATTAAATCAAGAGTTGATTTGATAATTTAATGTATAATTATATATGTGATATATTAAATTACATTAACTAATATTAGCTCACTTAAGTATTACTTTTTCTCACTTGATGATACATTAATATATATGTGATATATGTTAATTGTATTATTTTCTACTTGTACACAAAATATATATGTGATATATATTGTTGTGTCATGATAGGTTACACTTTCAACATGTATGTGAGAGACTAATACCATGCTAGGTTTTATGTTTGGGTTTTATTTATTATTAAGTAATTCACAAAAGATTGAGAATGAATCATGTATGAAGCTTGGAGAAGCATGTAGAAAATATTGACCAAGTCCACTCTTTTGTCATTGCTTAAGATATTTTTTAACCCAACCCTTAACTCATAGCTATGGTTTATTCTCTACATGAGTTAGACATGACACTAACTCACCCATGGTTGCAATTCTAACCTCACTCTCTCATTCATTTGCTTCATCACTTCTTCTTCTTCTTCTTCAAGAGAAAAAACTTGCTAGCTTTTTCTAAGTGATGATTTATTGTGAGAAAATTAAAACTAAAGTGAACCCACATCCTACTTCATCATCCTCTACTACTTGCTATTTAGTTTAGGGTGTTTGCTTCAGTAATCTACACAATTAGTGAAGAGATTGCATGAGCTAGTGTCTCCTCGACGTAGATCATCTTCGGCCTCGAATACTTTGAAGCAAGCTTGTTCGTTTCTTCATGGGAGTCTCTTTAGAGTCCGGGAGTTCGTGATCGCAGCAAAGGGACTACTACACGAAGCTATTGAAGTGAAGGACCGTTCTACAAAGTTTGTATTCCTTGTTCACTTAGATGTAAAGAGTTTACATATCATGTTTAACCCTAATTCTCTAGTTAAGATCTTGGTTAGGGTTTGTTTAGCACCCTAAAATTTTAAAGTAACATGATTGATACTTGCCAAAACCTTGCCAAGGTGCTAAGCCAACCCTACAGTGGTATCAGAGCCAAGCTAGAGCATTAGGCGTTGCGTAGGAGAAGTTTAAAGTCCGATTGAACTCCGAAAGCCCGAAATGACCCCTTTTCTGGAATTTTTTCCAAAAGTTGGATTTTCATATGTTAGAAATACTTAGAAAATCATGCAGGGAATTCTATGGACACACCTGAAGAACGAAACCCTAACTCGTCCAAGTGACCGCGGATCCGCGGCCAAAACATGGTTTTGGCGGCGGATCCGCGGTGCCGCTTGAGAGGCTTGGGTCGGGCCCTTCAGCTGTCGGTCCGTAGGTACTGTGGCATGTCTCTGGTTAACTTTAACTATGCTCAAGTGTTGAGCTCTCTGGGAGTTTTTGGGAAGTCGTTGCATTGATCGAATTATCTAACTTCGCCTAGCTATCTGTGATTGTGATACAATATTTGGAATCCACAAAATTGGTTATGTGATAACTAGTTTGAATTTTATAAATCTAGTGGTTTAGTCTCATTTGATCGGTTGTCATGGGATTTTGATGTGGATCAAAAGCCCGTCGCAATTACGTAGTGTACGCGGATACTCGCCGGGTAACCTTACTAGATTGCCATGCCTATAGCCCTGACCAAGTGACTGTAGGAGATCCCCGTCGCCAAAAGCATCTGTTAGGGTGCTCGCGGCTACGGTGTTCCGCCTTAGTGCACTTCGTCGACGGCACCGGGGATGCGGCCGTCTATTAAAGTTTCCGACGGGCATTCGATCAGATTATCGGGAATCTTGTCGAATTACCCGACATTTTATTGGAAAGAATTTTCAATATCGAGACTAAAATGCAGGGTTTATAATTGTTAGGCATGCGATGTCTAAGGAATTCATTTAGTTAGGCATGAAATCCAATATATGTGATAAATTGGGTTTATGATGTCTAAGGTAGTTGCGGATTCCAACTGTTGTAGTTTTCCACTTTCTTTTCTTCGACCGTAAGTGTAATATGTGGTGTATCGCCGGTTCAGTGCTATATGTTAACGACAATTGGGATACGCATATTTACTTACGTTGATGACATGTGATGTTATGTGTTGCTGTGATATGTTATATTGGATCGTCGTGTTTTGAATAGCCGGGTTTTTTTTTATGTGAGATGAGAGTTTTTCTTTTTCATTCATGTAAAATTCATTGTATGTAATATTCTTTTATTGGGGCACTTCCGGGTTAAGGATTATGTCACCATTGTATATTATTTACTTTTCCACATTAGGATAGACCCAAGGCGGAGAGCATAAGTAACCGGGTTCTAGGGTACAGTGGGAGACCATCTCGAGGAGTCGAGATAGGGTCTCCTAACTCTAGAATTGGTAGGGTTGCTTGCCGCTCTCGTAGGGGGTCTAGGGATATGGGTTTGGCTATTCATCACGATCGTGGAATCCGTTTTTTTACTGGCTTAAATAAAACACGGAATTCCTAGTATATCCAATATTTCATATGTGATTCTTCTGCTGCTGATATTCTGTGATGTGATCATTTGATATGTTCTGAGACGAATGCCTATATTATATATATGAGATATAATAAATATTGCTGCTTTCGTTTCTTATGTGATGCTTGGGAAGTATAAATAAATGGGACTTCATTAATGAGATTAGTGAAATAAAAGAAACCTAAAAATGTTGTAGAAACTTGTTTAAAAACTGGTAGCTCTAGTTCTTGCTTTACATAGCGGTATTCCTTGTAGAATATCCAGCACCTCATTCGATAAGGAAAGAGCCGAGATCTCTTCACCGGGAGTGACCTCTTTAGCGAAACTAGCAGATGCTACAAACACGGTTTGTCTTTTGATTGCTTCTATAGTTTTTGCTTTGGATAGTGGTATTTGTGAAATATCCTGCACCTTATTCGATAAGGAAAGAGCGGAGATCCCTTCGCCGGGAGTGACCTCTTTAGAAAAACTAGTAAAAACCTCAAAAACACTCCTTTTAAAATTCACTCGATTTTACAACGATATCAAGTTCATTACGCAAAAGGTTTTCATAAAAACCTGTCGTAGCCCTCCGTCATTTCAGATAAGTACTACTTAGTATTCGTGCTACGTTTGTTGACTATGTTAAGGCGCAGTGTGTGGTAGCTAATTAGTGCTTATATGATAAAGCATGAGATGTGATTGGATTAGGGTAGTCGTACGACTTTGTTAACTATGTTAAGGGTCGTACGGGTGGGTTTAATTCAATCAGGAAATGACGGGTTGGACTTGGATAGCGCTTATGATTTGTTGACTATGTTAAGTTCATAAGTTGCTAGGGGCAAAATATTATCGAGAATTTCAAGTTTTGAAATTTGCAATGAGATTGCATACCTTCTATGAGATAATTGGATCCCGATACCCACTGCGAGTAAGAGTTACTCCTGGGAGAGTTTTACACATAACAATTAGCCGATCAAGTAGGTGTCTAGAAAGGTGTTAACGGGGTTATGCCCCTGGGAAAACGAGGTTTATTTTAATTAGGTCCGTGCGAAAGCACAGGGAACCTCCCTCAAAATACCGACACTGGCCTGGCTGAAAGGTTGGCGAACTTGTAGGGTGTAATTAATCCCGGCTAGTCTTACCTTTTAGAGTTTGAAGGAAGATTTGACTAAAATGGTGGGAGCCACCCTGATTAGATATTCTGATAACCAATCCAATCTTGCAAGAGCCCACGCAGAGTGTTTTCTTCTCTCTCTCTCTCTCTCTCCTGGTAGCGACCATGTCAGGCCTTAATCAAGATAATAATATGGATGCATTGACCGAACCTTCTTATTATACTGAGCTAGAGAACGTTTGTTCCGCTCAATCTTATAATTGTTATAAGACCGAACATGAAATAGAGGAATATCCGGATTCCCATGCCACCCAATCGAAGAAAGTGCATGTTGATGCATATTCTTCGGGTGTCCTTATTACCGAGAACTATTTCTCAGTATCCTCTACGTCCTGGGTATGTGATACCAGATCAGGATCCCGCATATGTAATATGTTACATGGGCTACTGAAAGATAGAGAACTGAGAATGGGTGATATATCTCTAAGAGTTTGAAAATGATGCAATTGTTGCAGCCAAGTCTGTTGGCAGATATCGCCTTGTATTTGATACATTGATTCTGAACAAATGTTATTACATACCGAACCTAATATACAACATTACATCATGTTCTTTACTGAGTTAAAGAAGGATATAATTCTGTATTGGAGGATAATATTGTGAACATTTTCCTGAATCAAGAGTTGATTTGATCAGACACGTTATATAATAGCATATACGTTCTAAACCAAACCACAGTTCAAAATATGTAGAACACACACAAAAGGAACGTTTCAGGAATGAACGAATCCTTCTTGAGGCATTGTAGACTAGGTCATATCAATGCAACACGACCAGCTAAGTTACATAAGGATGAATATAAGAATCTGTTCGAATTTTCATCTTATGATACTTTCCAGTCTTGTCTCAAAGATAAAATGACCAATACTCCGTTTACTGGAAACAGAGAAAGAGTTAGCGAACTCTTGGGACGGATACATGATGATGTATATGGTCTCATGTCTACAAATGCCAAGGTTAGTTCTTTTTTAGAACCAAACGGGTAGAAGTATTAAAGTCCTACGATGTGATCGAGAAGGCGAATACTTGGGTATGGAGTTCCTGGAGTTTCTAAAAGGAGAATGAGATTCTCTCTCAGCTTACTCCTTCGTATACACTACAGCACAACGGTGTATCGGGGTGGAGGTATCGCACCCTAAGAGATATAGCACGCTCTATGAAGAGTACTGCTGAGTTACCTGTTTTCTTTTGGTGTTATGCACTTGAGAAGCTGCATACCTATTGAATGGGGTTCCGTCTAAATCAGGGCCTACTACTGCATATGAGATATGGAATGGGAAGAGACCATGTCTTAAACGAGTTAAGATATGGGGTTGTCCGGCCTATGTTGAAAGGCAGAATCCGGACAAGCTCGAGGCAAGGTCAGTTGTGTAAGTTTGTCAGGATATCCTAAACATAAGTGAGGGAATATCTTCTACCTAACTGAGGAGCAAAATGTGTTTTGTTTCTCAGCACGCCACCTTTTTAGAAAATGTATTTCTTGTGAAGAAATTTGCGGTCATAAGGTAGAACTGGAAGGAGTTCCAGCTAGACAAACTAACAGCTGATGATTTGGTGAAACCATAGGATTCAATAGTCTCCAACGAACCTCAGCCTCTCCACGAATCTGGTAGGGTTCCTCATCCACTTGAGAGATACTACGGTTTTCTCAGTGATAGTAGAAGAGAGGATTGCATCATGAGATGATGGCCCAACCAGATTCATGCAGGTCATCAGGAGTGGGACTTTTTAAGAATGGCTGGATGCTAAGCGATCTGAGATGGAATCCATATACACCAACAAAGTATGGACTTTGGTTGCTTTATCTAAAGGGTTAAATCCCTATCAGGATCAAGTATATCTTGAGAAGATTACTTGGTGTACATGGAAAAGTTGAGACTTTCAAAACTAAGACTTATTGCAAAAGGTTCTCGTCATCGACTAGGTGTGGATAATGATGAAACCTTTTCTAGTGCCTATGCTAAAGTGCATCCGGATCCTACTTGCCATTGCTACATACCATGACTACGATATTTGGCGGTTGGGTGTCATAACTGTTTTTCTAAATAATGATTTAGAAGTGAGCGTCTATAAGTACACAGCCAGAGCACTTCGTAGACAGTGGGAGCAGCGGAAACGTGTTCAAGTTTCTTTATGGGTTAAAGCAGGTATCGCGGAGTTGGAATATCTGTTTTGATGTAGTAGTCAAAGCGTTTGACTTCATCAAAATGGTAGATGAACCTTGCATATACAAGAATGTTGTAGAGAGTAAGGCTGTCTTCTACGTATTGTACGTAGATGACATACTCTTGATAGGAAATGGTTTCATATGCTACACTCGGTCAAGCTCCTCTTATCACAGGAATTCTCAATAGAAGATTTGGATGATACCTACTACATCTTGTGGATTATGATCTATGATGATAGATCTAAGTGGATCTTGGGAGTGTCCCAAATCTAAGTACATAAACACCATACAAAAGGGATTTAGTATGGAAGATTCTAAACGTGGTGGTTCGCCCACATACTCATGGATCACTCTCTCCAAAAAGATGTCTCCCAAGACTGATTTAAAGAGAGCTTGCGTGCAAGGGATACCCTATGCTTCGGCAGTAGGCTCTATCAGTGTATGCGATGTTGTGTACCATACTAGATGTAGAGATGACTCACTAGGTGTACTGATCAGGAATCAATCAGATCTTGGGAGAATCACTGGACAGCTGTGGAGGACATTCTTAAGTACTTGAGAAGCACTAAAAGAAATTTCTTGGTTCCAGCTTCCAGAGTGATAAGTTCGACCGAGAGTCAGTCACATGCATCGTCTTTACCCTCAGTGGAGAGACAGTATGTTGGAAGGGTTCCAAGCTAGATACCGTGACATACTAGACGATAAAGTCTGAATACATTTCTACCAACGATACTACCAAAGTGGTTGTCTGGACATTTCTTGTTCATGAGATGAACAAGGTTTCTACCATTGAGCGTCCAATAACTGTTATTGTGACAACAATGGAGTCGTGGCTTTAGCCTAAGAACACAGGTCCCAACAGAGTTCCAGACATATTCTGAGGCATGTATCACCTGATCAGGGAGATGGTTGTTCTCCAAGGGATCGAGGTAAGGAGAGTAGACAGGGAGCTTAAAACGACGGATCCACTCACTAAGGCCTACTTTCCCAAATGCTATTTGAGAGATTTTGGGATGGTTGAGTATGAGATACTACAACCACTGCTGAATTGTTGGGTATGAGATACTACAACAGATAGCCTTAGTGCAAGTGGGAGATTGTTAGTTATATGTATGCCCTAGAGGCCATTATTGTACATGCGATGTATATTGTAGTGGATGCTTGGACATATATAGGGAGGACTTTTTTTCTCAACATGATAGTATGCTATCTGGTTGCACTTTATCTTAACATGTAAACAAATACTGTTTTTTGATCATATGTTGATAAAGCCTTTAGGATGAGTACTTGAATACCAGGACTATGATGGAGATCATACTAGTGGGGACAGAGTAGTCGATAAGTACATCCTTCAAATGTTCCTAGTCATGGGAGTATCGAGACAGGGCATCGGTACTCCAGAGTAGACTGGCGTATGCGCTTCTTGACCCATATGATGAGCGATGGATGATACCATACCCATTGGTGTTTAACATCAGAGAAGGCATACGGGTGCTCAGTGGAGACTGGGTATTGTTGGAGATAGTGCCCTCATAGTCAATTATTGGATCGCAGGTACGTGATTGCAATGATTGCGGAGGACCTATACCGGTATGACAGTCTTACTCGAGATGATAGTATGCTATCTGGTTTGTCTTTATCAGTCGTGTACATGTTCAGGTGACTGATTACATGTTACACTTTGATAGAGCCCTTAGGATCTTGCTTTACCACCAACAGTATGATGGCGATCATATACGTGAGAGTTGGGTGGTTTATACGCATATCCTTAATTGTGGTCCCTAGTCGTGGGAGTTTCGAGACAGGGCATCGATACTCCGGAGTAGACTAGTGTATACAGTCGAGACCCCGACGAGGGGTGGTGGCCGGTCTCACAAGCCACTGGTGTCAGTTGGATCACCTAAGATGTATACAGGTGCTCATTGGGTTATGAGTACACCGGACAGGACTCGCCGGGAATCTGCTAGTTAGTATTATATCTATCGTCAGATAGCAGTTCCCTGGTGACATGTGTACAGGTTAGTTCATCGACCAGAGGTCGTCATTTGTCTCGTGTGAGTTCCCACTGTGCTTTGATTTCTACCCTACCACGGCTCAAAGGAGTCGTGCAAACAGGTAGCTTTTGGGTACAGTCCCGAGCCATATGGAGGCACGTGAGCGGATCGGCAGGGGATTCGTCTCTCCCGGTATTTGGGGCGAGATCGTGCTGTGTCTAGGAGAGCCATTACACAAAGCCCACGGCCGTGGCAGGAGATTTACTGGTAGGTACTCCAGTAGTATCTCAGGGTGTTATTGGGCTACACTCCGACACGACTTATACTGCTCTTGGGGGTCTGACATTACTAGCCCCCTAGGCAGATATGCGATACTCATAGACGAACGGACCGGACTATATATACATTGTCACTGTTAGGCTCAGTAGGGTTTTCCGGATGAGTGCGCTCATCGGCATCCCTTGAGGTCAGTCCATGGGCAGCCGTTACGCATTGCTAGTGCCGCTGACGGTTTATGGTTAAACCCACTGCCAGGGTACTGACGAGTCATTAGAGTCCCCCACAGACAGTTTCCCAAGTTCGGGCGAAACGTTGTAGAGGCCGTATGGTTTTATGGCAGGGTTCGGAAAATGCACGTGCGTTTACGCACGTGTTATTTTTCGGGCAGATGATACTGGTCGGCTTTGGTTTAAGCCGGATCCGAGTATTATATTGAGTAGGTATAATATCTTTGTCTCAGTTGCATTTGTATTCGGTCGTAATACAAATGCGGGTATATTTATACAGTTACGGGGTTATCCTGAAAGTCATTTCAGGATCACTTTTGGAAGTTGCCAGTTTCCAGTTTTCTATCAGCCGTCTTTTAACATTTGGTTAAAGACGGATTTATCTTTTCTTCAGATAAGAGTGAGTCATCATTCTAGAAGGTTCTAGAAGTGATGAAGTGGCTAATGAGTCATCTTGACATTAATGGTTGCATTAATGACTTGATGAGTTGTTTATGTGAGTCATGCTTTAGTTTTAATGATTCTTGTTTTGGTTAAGATCTTTTGTGAGAAGCTTTGTGCTATGGTCACCACTTCCCTCCTACAGTCACCCCCCCTCCTTATTAGTGGCCGGCCCTCTCTCTCCTCCCTCACTCTCTCACTTTGAGAAAATTATGGTTGCAAAAAGAAAAGACTAAGGTTTTGGATGCATGGAAATTTCATAGTTCATTTCTTGTTCCATTTCATTTCCATCGGCAACTTCATTAACCGATCGTCCACGGACTTGGACGAAGTGAGACAAAGTCATCTACTCATTCTCTACATCATTCTTGGTCGTCTCTTTTAGCAAACTTGACGATCGAGTTGCCTCAAGTCAGAGGCGGGAGCCCATTTAAAGAATCGTCGATGTGGTGCCACCTCGACGAGGATATCGGAGATCGACGAGATCGGAGCAGCCGCAACGGAGCGTGGGATGATGGTTGAAGAACGAAGGACTCGGATCGTTCGGTATAACCTTTCTACACTCTTTACAGTTTGTTAGTTTAGCAATAATGGCAGATCCGGGTTAAAGTATACGATAGCGCCAGTTAAAAAGTTTTTGTTCCGCATTTGGCGTCTGTAGACTGCCGGGGCGCTAGCGTAGACTTACATTGGTATCAGAGCCTCACCATTTTGCTATACTAACTTGTGCTAACGCGTTTAAAATATCGATCGAACCGAAAATCAAAAATCGCAATTTTTTAGCTTGACAGTTTCTGTTAATTTTAAAACTGGTCAAAATGAAATTTGGACCATACCAGAAAATCAAGCAGGGTTTTTTAGGAATACTGCAGAAATTCGACAAAGTGAGTCGACTGTTCCGCCGCGGATCCGCGGCCCAAGCATGGGTTTGGCCGCGGAACCGCCGCAGGAAAGTGACTTCACTCGGCCAAATTTCTACAGTGCATTCTATGATGGAATTGGGATTTTTGGTATATATCGTTTGGGCCCAGGTTTTGTTACTGTTCACCAGTAAGTTGTGGGGCCCACTTTCTTGATATTTGGTCGATCGAAATTTAAACACGTTAGTTTACAGTGCTTACATTATATCTCCGACAGGGAATGTCATTTGATCGGTAAACCGCGTCTGATTGCTATAGTTCTTTTAGACGGGTTTGCGAACGTGACATTCGCGTTGATGTTCTGTGTTGTGCTGTGATATTGCGGATTTGTCGTGGTGGATAGCAGTGTGCAATGGTAGTACAGTTTGAGTTTATTTGTACATTTGATATTGCGGGGCGAGCGTCCAACTTGTGGACAGCCGTCACTGCCTGTTGTATAATATTCTTTTGGGGCACGACCAGGTTGCGGTCGATATACCTATTGTACTATTTTTCATTACTATACTAGGTTTTGCCCCGCGACGGAATGCACGGATAGCCAGGTTCTGGGGGGCAACGGGTCCGCATCTCATGGCTTTGAGAGGTAGAGGGGTCCCACTCTAGAATTGGCAGACTATTCGCCGCACTCGTAGGGGGTACAGGTTGACCCAAGGAGGGGTGCCCAAGATTACCGGATTCCGTGGAGTGCTGGGTGGTCCATTCACTATGCTGTAGGGGGCTGCCTCGCTTCAGGTTATGGCGGGTAACTTGCCGCACCCGTAGGGGTCTAGGTTTCATTGCACAGGCTATCCACACGACAGGGGAACGTCGAGTTTCAGCAGCGGCTCTGTGAAACTCGGGGATCCCAGATTATCTGTATTGTTCTGTGATGCGTATTACTTTTCTGTAATGTTGCATACTATCACGCCTGGAGAGATTATTGTATATTGGTTTATATACTATTAGATGTTGTATATGTTTTACACCCGCGCTAGTCCAGTCCCCGCTCTGTCGTTAGTTAAGTAACCTAACGAGTGATGACGGGACCCAGTGACGAATGCGGATGGCATATACGTACATTTTATTTTCGTTCTTTTCTGGTGTGATTAAATGATGGGACTGTGTTGATTCTGATCAATGCAAAGTAAAACAAACCTGTTTGGATGTTGTTGGAACAAATTTAAAAAGTGTTATTGCAAAGACGTTTTCTTTTGTTATGCATAGCGGTATTCAGTGGAATATCCTGCACCTCATTCGACGGGGCAAGGGCTGATATCCCTTCACCGGGACTGACCCCTTGGGCAGAAGTTTGCGTCAGCGTAATAACTTCACTATAGTCGATTACAAGTTGCTTTGCATAGCGGTATTCAGTGGAATATCCTGCACCTCATTCCACGAGGAAAGAGCCGAGATCCCTTTACCGGGAGTGACCTCTTTAGCAAAAGGTTTTCGCCACTATATTTTAAAAAGCTATCAGGTTCCTTCAACGAGATCAAGTTCATTACGTTAAAGGTTTTTCGCCAAAAACCAGCCGTAGCCCTCCGTCGTTTCTTATGGATGGTCAGTAATATTCAAGCTATGTTTGTTGGCTTTCGTCAAGGCATAGTGTTTGGTAGTTGCTGGGGTATTCATTTGTTGCATAGATAGATGTGTTGGTTTGGGACAGTCGTATTACCTTGTTGGTTTTCGTCAAGGGTATGTACGGGTGGGTTCAAAGTAACAAGATAATGACGGGCAGAACTTGACATGTGACTTATGATTTGTTGACTTTCGCCAAGGTCATAAGAACATGGGGCAAAAATCATATCGGGAGTTTCTAAAGAAACTGAAACTTGCCAGGCATGCGCATACCTTCTGGAGTGTGATAACGCGAGTGGATTCCGTCACGTTATCATGCGATGAGAGTTGGATCCCGATTCCCACTGATGAGTTGGTTTACTCTTCGGGTGATCCCGATTGATTCTTCTTTAGGTTTGGAGGAGAATTTGACAGGACGGTGGGAGGTTTCCGGATTAGATAAAGTGATAACCATTCTGATCTAGGTTAGAGTGCACGCAGAGTGTTTCTTTTCTCTCTCTCTTTGGCAGCGACCTTTGACCGACCCTAGACTATGACTCAGTGACCAGGTTGACCGAACCTTCTTAAAATACTGGCTTTTGGATTGTCTGTGTTGCATAAGTCATTGCCACTCCTTCTTTTACCCTTTGCATTTCTCCGAACACCCGTATTACTACGGATATCCACTTCCATTGGATAGATCCATCGTATGGTTATATACGAACTCGAAGGAACTTCTTCGAGGATGGATCCAGGTTCAGGAGAAATAGAATTGGTTTATTCAGTTGTCTTTTATTATCACCTTCTCTCAGGTTGCGAGAGCTCCTTGGTTTAGGAGAGTACACCTATTACGCTTATTGGATAGTCTTATTCCAAACCATAGGCTGGTGCCGAAAGGTAGGGAATAAAGAAAACCAATTAGCCTAAGTAGGGTGTGCAGAAGGTAATATGTAAAGACAAAATAAAGGGATTAGAAAGAGGGCAAAGTAAATTGCGACTGATATCATTCACGACCAAAACCGCGTACTTCATCGCCACTCCTATTTCACCTTTAAAAGAATAAGGTATTATTCAGTTGTCTTTTATCATCACCTTCTCTCGAGATGCGAGTACTCCTTGGTTTAGGAGGGTACACCTATTATGCTTACTGGATAGTCTTCTTCCAAACCATAGGCTGGTGCCGAACGGTAGGGAAGGAAGAAAACCATTTAGCCTAACGATGGTGTACAGAAGGTAACGACTAAAGACAAATAAAGGGATTTGGAGAGATGGCAATAAAATATACGGTTGAAGTCATGAATTGGATTATGGAAGAGGCATTGCTATGAATACCAGGATACCCCTACGAAACATTTTCATGTTTCAGTGCATTGTTAAAGGAAAAACTGTTTTCCCGATTAGACACTTACTCCAAGGGTATGTATTTACCAGGTTTCATTCTCATATCTGTATGGTTTTACAGATGATGAGTGGGAGTAAGATATTGGGAATTAGGTAATCATCCTCATTATATTGGAATTCGTTGTAATTAGTGATATTTGAGGAAATCGCCAGGGTACAGTTTTCCACCTACAACGCACAGGTTTTGAGTTGTTTAACTCAGCGGACTTATACAGAGTATTGTAGGTTGTCCAAGTGTCCATCAGGACAAAGGGGTAGGTCCTCGTACTATGTTCTGTTTACTTACAACTTCTCTAGTATTTAGACAAGTGTTTCATAGAAATACAAGGTCTAAGTTTTGAGAAGTTATGAGTATAAGAATAAAGTAGAGAACCAGGTGTCACAAGTATCGGGATTCTTCAAAGAGATCGAAGATGTAGATTCTTGTGATTGGTATTCAGATGATAGTGATGGTTTTGAGAAACGTGTTTCTTTTTCAGGTTACTCATAAATGGATGGATTCCTAAGTTGAGTAATGCTGATTAGCCTCTTTCCATTAAGTTGATATGCACTGGAGACAGTTGCATGATTTGAATCTGGTTCCAATTAAATTAGTGCCAAAGTTTCTATATTGGATATAGAATAGTTCGTACCTTAAAAGATGTTAAGGTACGGGGAGTTGTCCAGCTTATGCTTAAAAACCAGACTCTGGATAACTCAGGGCACGTTTCTGTAATGGCTGTTTGTGGGTTGACCCTGGCTACGACGAGGGTTGATATTCTACCATTTGGAAGATCAATAGTGATATTGTTCTTGACTCGCCACAGTTTTAGTAAAAATGGATCTTTTTCAGAAAACAGTAGTGGGAGTATGGTAGAACTGGAAGTGATTCCAGAACCGCAAACGATTACGGAAAATTTAATAGGACCTATATATTCAATCAGGTTTGACATTCCAATAGCCACTCCGCAGATTTGGTAGGTAACCTCAGACACCCGAGAGGTACTCCGGTAGCCTCAAGGACGGTGACAGGGAGGTTTTTATCTACCCAGACTTGACACTACTGTTGTTCCAGGTTATGAGACCCGGTAGGAGGGTTGTCGTAGTCAGTGGGAGCAACGGAAGCATGGTGGGCAAGTAGCTTATGTCTATTTATAGACTAGAGCAGTTATAGCGGAGATAGATCATCTAATTTTGATGTGACAGTCATGGGTTTGACTTCAATCCGAATAGGGGATGGATCAGTTAAGGAGGTAGTAGGGTGTGATGTCATGGTATCTGGATGACATACACAGAGTAGGAAGTAAAATTCCTATACTACGATCGGTTGTACTGTGGTCGTCACACAGTTGTTTCTCCAGACAGGATATAGATATAATATTTGACATTCTGGTTTCTAGATCTATGGTTTTAGATCTGGATTTGGGTAGTTTCGCAATGTGGGTACTTTGACAGATATTCTAATGGTTTTTGGAATAGTTGACTCCTAGCATGGTGGTGTACCTGCAGGTGATGGAGTCACCCTCTCTAAAGGTGTCTTACAGACTAAAGAGGAGAGGGATGTGCATGATTGGCAGATCACTTGCTTAGGCAATTGAGTCAATCATGAGATGTCAAGTACCACACCAAATGTTGGTTTTGCACTAGATGCAATAAGTTTGTATTAATCCAATCCTGGAGAAATATAAGGAAGCAGTTTTAGAACATAAGTACATGTTCTACGGATTTGATGACGGCAGCCTCCTTCGAGAGACGGTTATCATTCCAAGCTTCAAAGGTGACATGGTTGACAGAGTGATTGTCAGAGTTATAGTTTTTCCCTTTGACGAAGAGGGACAGTATTATGGACAGGTGGTCCAAGAGGATACTGTAGGTGGTATGGTGCCGGATACTGATTAGGTTCAGTGATCGATACAGTCTAAGAAGTTTGGATTTGGAGTTCATTTATGAACTAGGTCCCATCAGATATCCAGACATATTCTAAGACAGGTATTACTCAATTTGGGAGATGGCTTTCTCCGCGAACTTGAGATTTAGAGAGATATAGAAAGAAACTTCTAGGCGGATCCACTCACTAAGGCTATTTCTCGAACACAATAGTTTTACAAACGGGCTTTGTGAAACTGATTAGTAGAGGAGTTGGGTGTTGGTTTCACACGGGCTGTGAGTACGCAACATCGCAATAATTAGCCTTGAGTGCAAGTGGGAGATTGTTGGAGATAGTGCCCTCATAGTCAATTATTGGATCGCAGGTACGTGATTGCAATGATTGCGGAAGACCTATACCGGTATGACAGTCTTACTCGAGATGATAGTATGCTATCTGGTTTGCCTTTATCAGTCGTGTACATGTTCAGGTGACTGATTACATGTTACACTTTGATAGAGCCCTTAGGATCTTGCTTTACCACCAACAGTATGATGGCGATCATATACGTGAGAGTTGGGTGGTTTATACGCATATCCTTAATTGTGGTCCCTAGTCGTGGGAGTTTCGAGACAGGGCATCGATACTCCGGAGTAGACTAGTGTATACAGTCGAGACCCCGACGAGGGGCGGTGGCCGGTCTCACAAGCCACTGGTGTCAGTTGGATCACCTAAGATGTATACAGGTGCTCATTGGGTTATGAGTACACCGGACAGGACTCGCCGGGAATCTGCTAGTTAGTATTATATCTATCGTCAGATAGCAGTTCCCTGGTGACATGTGTACAGGTTAGTTCATCGACCTGAGGTCGTCATTTGTCTCGTGTGAGTTCCCACTGTGCTTTGATTTCTACCCTACCACGGCTCAAAGGAGTCGTGCAAACAGGTAGCTTTTGGGTACAGTCCCGAGCCATATGGAGGCACGTGAGCGGATCGGCAGGGGATTCGTCTCTCCCGGTATTTGGGGCGAGATCGTGCTGTGTCTAGGAGAGCCATTACACAAAGCCCATGGCCGTGGCAGGAGATTTACTGGTAGGTACTCCAGTAGTATCTCAGGGTGTTATTGGGCTACACTCTGACACGACTTATACTGCTCTTGGGGGTCTGACGTTACTAGCCCCCTAGGCAGATATGCGATACTCATAGACGAACGGACCGGACTGTATATACATTGTCACTGTTAGGCTCAGTAGGGTTTTCCGGATGAGTGCGCTCATCGGCATCCCTTGAGGTCAGTCCATGGGCAGCCGTTACGCATTGCTAGTGCCGCTGACGGTTTGTGGTTAAACCCACTGCCAGGGTACTGACGAGTCATTAGAGTCCCCCACAGACAGTTTCCCAAGTTCGGGCGAAACGTTGTAGAGGCCGTATGGTTTTATGGCAGGGTTCGGAAATGCACGTGCGTTTACGCACGTGTTATTTTTCGGGCAGATGATACTGGTCGGCTTTGGTTTAAGCC
Organism: Agapanthus africanus; assembly: GCA_030015575.1. Taxonomy (NCBI): domain Eukaryota; kingdom Viridiplantae; phylum Streptophyta; class Magnoliopsida; order Asparagales; family Amaryllidaceae; genus Agapanthus; species Agapanthus africanus. Next base: position 340,250,334 of record CM057339.1, read on the forward strand.
GGATCCGAGTATTATATTGAGTAGGTATAATATCTTTGTCTCAGTTGCATTTGTATTCGGTCGTAATACAAATGCGGGTATATTTATACAGTTACGGGGTTATCCTGAAAGTCGTTTCAGGATCACTTTTGGAAGTTGCCAGTTTCCAGTTTTCTATCAGCCGTCTTTTAACATTTGGTTAAAGACGGATTTATCTTTTCTTCAGATAAGAGTGAGTCATCATTCTAGAAGGTTCTAGAAGTGATGAAGTGGCTAATGAGTCATCTTGACATTAATGGTTGCATTAATGACTTGATGAGTTGTTTATGTGAGTCATGCTTTAGTTTTAATGATTCTTGTTTTGGTTAAGATCTTTTGTGAGAAGCTTTGTGCTATGGTCACCACTTCCCTCCTACAGTCACCCCCCCTCCTTATTAGTGGCCGGCCCTCTCTCTCCTCCCTCACTCTCTCACTTTGAGAAAATTATGGTTGCAAAAAGAAAAGACTAAGGTTTTGGATGCATGGAAATTTCATAGTTCATTTCTTGTTCCATTTCATTTCCATCGGCAACTTCATTAACCGATCGTCCACGGACTTGGACGAAGTGAGATAAAGTCATCTACTCATTCTCTACATCATTCTTGGTCGTCTCTTTTAGCAAACTTGACGATCGAGTTGCCTCAAGTCAGAGGCGGGAGCCCGTTTAAAGAATCGTCGATGTGGTGCCACCTCGACGAGGATATCGGAGATCGACGAGATCGGAGCAGCCGCAACGGAGCGTGGGATGATGGTTGAAGAACGAAGGACTCGGATCGTTCGGTATAACCTTTATACACTCTTTACAGTTTGTTAGTTTAGCAATAATGGCAGATCCGGGTTAAAGTATACGATAGCGCCAGTTAAAAAGTTTTTGTTCCGCATTTGGCGTCTGTAGACTGCCGGGGCGCTAGCGTAGACTTACAGGTATACTGGACGGACTTGCCGAGAATTCCTACATGGTATTATACCTATCATTAGAAAGCAGTTCTCTAGTGACACTGGTACAGGTTAATCTGTAGACCCGAGATCGCCATAGAGTCTTGTGTGATTCCCACCGTGCTTTGATTTCCACTTTACCACAGTCAAGAGATCGTGAAAAACGGTAGCTTTTGGGTACAGTCCCGAGTCACATGGATGTAATGAGCGATAGGAGGGGTTTCGTCTCTCCCAGTATTGGGAGGTGATGTTGCGCTATGCTTGATTGGCCATAACAGGAAATCCCCGGCCAGGGTTGTTGAGATTTACTGGTAAGTGTTATCAGTAGTTTCTCAAACCGTTATGGACCTTGCATCGGCATGACTTATCAGGATATTGGGGTCTGACATTATACCAACCCCAGGCTCTGATATGCGACATATCAGACGAAGAGACCGGACTATACGATAGTGTTACTGATTGGATTCGCTGGTGTTATAGCAGGCTTGCTTGTTGATCTTCTGATCGCTCAATACTCGGGTGGCCGTTACGTTTAGCAGACTGCTTGCGGCTTGTGGGTGTTTGATATGATCATCACCTACTGCCGACATATTGATGAGTCTTTAGAGTCCTACATAGAGGTTTCATGGTTCATGCGAAACGGAGTAGGAGCACATATATGATATGTGCGGGACCGAGATTAATTCGAGTATGTGATACCGCATTCCACTCTCGCGATATGTGATATCAGTCGGTTATATATGATATAGCCGGGTTATCGGATCAAGTGTTGATTCGATAAGTTGATTCAAATGATATTAGTCGATTATATGTAATATAGCCGGATTATTAAATCAAGAGTTGATTTGATAATTTAATATATAATTATATATGTGATATATTAAATTACATTAACTAATATTAGCTTACTTAAGTATTACTTTTTCTCACTTGATGATACATTAATATATATGTGATATATGTTAATTGTATTATTTTCTAATTGTACACAAAAAATATATGTGATATATATTGTTGTGTCATGATAGGTTATAGTTTCAACATGTATGTGAGAGACTAATACCATGCTAGATTTTTTGTTTGGGTTTTATTTATCATTAAGCAATTCACAAAGGATTGAGAATGAGTCATGGATGAAGCTTGGAGAAGCTTGTAGAAAACATTGACCAAGTCCACTCTTTTGTCATTGCTTAAGATATTTTTTAACCCACCCCTTAACTCATAGCTACGGTTTATTCTCTACATGAGTTAGGCATGACACTAACTCACCCATGGTTGCAATTCTAACATCACTCTCTTTTTCATTTGCTTCATCACTTCTTCTTCTTCTTCAAGAGAAAAAGTTTGCTAGCTTTTTCTAAGTGATGATTTATTGTGAGAAAAATAAAACTAAAGTGAACCCACTTCCTACTTCATCATCCTCTACTACTTGCTATTTAGTTTAGGGTATTTGCTTCACTAATCTACACAATTAGTGAAGAGATAGCATGAGCTAGTGTCTCCTCGACGTAGATCATCTTCAGCTTCGAAGACTTTGAAGCAAGCTTGTTCGTTTCTTCATGGGAGCCTCTCTAGAGTCCAGAAGTTCGTGATCGCAGCGAAAGGACTACTACATGGAGCTATTGAAGTGAAGGACCGGTCTACAAAGGTTGTATTCTTTGTTCACTTAGATGTAAAGAGTTTACATATCATGTTTAACCCTAATTCTCTAGTTAAGATCTTGATTAGGTTTGTTTAGCCCCCCAAAATTTTAAAGTAGCATGATTAATACTTGCCAAAACCTTGCTAAGATGCTAAGCCAACCCTACAGTAGTATCAGAGCCAGGTTAGAGCATTAGGCACTGCATAGGCGAAGTTTAAAGTCCGATCGAACTCCGAAAGCCCAAAACGACCCCTTTTCTGGAAACCGGAGTGCCCAACTTCGACACTCTAATTCCCCGTATCCATACGTACATGACTCCGGTCGATATCTCCATGATCACCGCCGAGTCCAATACTGTCACCGGTAGGTATGATTCCCCCACTAACTCATCGCCATCATCTGCGATATTCTTTCCCCGGGGTACCTCCGGGCCCCACCATCTACCCGCACACGGCCCACTCCACTCCTCGCATGGGGTGTATATCGGAACCGAGAAATCTCATGGTGGACGCTGAAATATCATATCAAGAGAAACCGGGTTTTTCAAATAATGCATAATTTCATGAAACTACCACGGTCCTCAAATCCAGAAAACTTCATCTGAAATCCATATCTCATTGCGAAAATCCATGAATATGATATATGCAACATAAAATAGTAATGTGAGCATATAAAGGAAAAACCGCTATTTAACCGCAACAAGTTATTATATATCATGCGGTTTCTAATTTCTCCAAAGTCCATACAACATCAAATAAAGGTGAACTTGTAGCTATAGCCAGGTATGCGTAACCATATCGGTATAGCAAAATATGTGCATCTACCTATCAGTAATGATGCAATACCCTCCAGGTATATGTATAGCTATATCAAGGTATGCGGGTGTACATATAAGTATGTATGCAAGATGTACATGTAGATATGTCTCAAATGTGTATATACCTATCTCTAATGGTACAATACCATATAGGTATATTGGTAGCTAGCATATAGTCATGGCAAGGCATATGTATAAGCATGTAGGTATACAGGTATGCTATATGTCATATGCGCAATGGAATATGAATCAATGTCTCAATGTCCCTAACCAATACAATCTCACGTATGTATAAGTGTTGTGCGTGTCATGGCAATTATTGACGGTGTGAGTGACATACAATCAGTTCTCGTGCAACATAAACCGTCAATAATAGTCCAGTGTCCAAAGGGTACAAGTCCAAGCACAACAAGTAATAATATGCAATGAAGTTTTTATGCACAATCTCTATATGTGCAATATAAACATGCGGCTAATATCATATCATATCTAGCCCTGACGCATAACGCCAAGCAGGCGATTCCCCTGTAGATGTTAAATCTACTCACAAAAGATCTTGGGCTAAGTAAAGACAACCACTCGCTTTCCCTTCTTTACAGCTTCCGAAGTCCTCGCCTGTAATCCTAAAATCAGATAACAACAAAGCAAGTGTATAAATTAGCAATCGACCAATAACACATACAAACTACGTTTGATCGGCGCACCAACTCCAAACATACTCTCAAGTGTTCGTCTAGTGGCTAACGTGCGTAGCGACACTACGAAACCAACTCAAGAGCAAAAGCTACACAAAGACACGAACCGTGTTGGATAACGTAACACGCGTAGTCGTAACACTAAAAACAAGCTATGTGATCCCAGATTTTGTATACAGTGAAAACCCAAAAATCAAACAACACCAAACACACTTAAACCACTGCAGACAGCTACCCACAAAAACTCACACCCAAACTCCCCTAAAAATCCGAGGTCGCCGGATTTACCTAGGGTCTCGCCGGCCAAAACCAAGCAGATGGGTCTCGTACTTCGGGTGTAAGCTTAGGGTCACAAGTACAACACCACTACACTGCTAGATTTTCTAGTACACACACTGGGTCACAGCAGATCATAGATATCCTATAATGACACTAAAAATACAATATGTGCACGAAACTTTACATTAAGCATTCTAAACTGAAACTAAAAGGCTACACAACACTATAACATCATATATAACAGATAGAGATCATTACCTACTCCCACAAGCTCAAAGATCCTAGCTTTCCAAGCTCCAAGGCATCTCAGAGGCAAAACAAGGTTTATGAAGTGATTTGGTGATGTTTTGTGATGAATTTGTGATGGAAGTGATAAGTGTTCAGTTGAGATGAAGAGAGATGGAGATAAATGAGAAAGAGATGAAAAAATGAGAGGACGAAAGGATAAAGAGAGAGAGAGGTGAGAATAATTAGAGAGAGAGGTGAGTGCACCCTTGTATTAACTCATACATTAATACATGCCATGACTCCGCTTGCCACCTCTTCCCAAAACAAAACACAAAGAAGAAATATCTTCTCTCACTCAAAATATCAAGGGTTAGGGTTAAGGTTTAAACAAAGATAGGATTAAAGTAAAGTAAGGATTAGGATTAACTTAATGTTGTCATGGTCAGTAAACAAGATTACAAAAACACACACTCACATAAACATGCACATGTATGTGCAAGCCATAACAAATAATAATAAATTATTAATTAAATGTTATAAAATGTGAGGAACCCGAATTGGTAAACTTTTTACCAAAAACCCGCATTACCGCTTAATTAACACTAATTGAAATCTAAGGTGTTACAATCTCCCCTCTCCCCCCTTAAAGAAAATCCATCCAAACCATATTGCTTGGATATGCCATCGTATAGTTACATACGAACTCGAAGGAACTTGTTCCAGTTCGAGGATGGTTTCCAGTTCTGGAGAAATAGAATAGGATTATTCAGTTGTCTTTTCTCCTTACCTTCTCTCAGGTTGCGAGGGTTCTTAGTATTAGGAGGGTACACATATTACGCTTTTTGGACAGTCTTCTTCCAAACCTTAGGCTGGTGCCGAAGGGTAGGGAAGGAAGAAAACCAATTAGCCTAAGTGTGGTGTACAGAAGGTAATAAGTAAAGACATATAAAGGGATTGGGGTGAGGGAAAGGAAGTATACGGTTATTGTCATGAATATGGATAATGGAAGAGGCATTACTAGGAATACCCGGCAACCCCTTCGAAACATTTTCATGTTTCAGTTTTACTGTTAGGTGTTAATTGAAAATTGTTTTCCCAATTAGATTCTGTCTCTAGGGTATGTATTTATCAGACTTAATTCTCACATCTATATGGCATTGTAGATGATGAGTGGGAGTAAGATATTGGGAATTGGGTGATTAGATCCTATATATATATATATATATATATATAAGAATTCTTTGTAATTGGTGGTATTTGAGGAAATCACCTGGGTTTTGCTTAAAGAAAAATATTTGGTTTTGAATATCCGTCGTTATGCACCAATTTCAAACTAATATATCTGTACGTTTATTTTATAAAGTGAGATATAACTTTTTGAAATTATGTCTATGACGTTTACCTATATCAGATGATGGTTAGGTAAGGTGCATTCAACAACGGTGTAATTCTTCTTAACCATAGTACAATTTTCAACCTACGACGCACAGGGTTTGAATTATTAAACTCAATGGACTTTTACAAAGTATTGTATGTTGTCCGATTTCCGTTAGGACAAAAGGGTTAGTACTCGTACTATATTCTGTTTACTCATGACTTCTCTAGTTTTAGATAAGTATTTCGTTGAAATACAAGGTCCAAATTCTGAGAAGTTATAGGTATAAGAATAAGGTAAAGAACCATATGTTGCAAGTATAAGGATTCTTCAAGGCGATCGAAAATATAGATACTTGTGTTTGGTATTCCGTTGTAAATAATAGTTTGGAGAACTTACTTCTCTTTCAGGTTACTCATATGCGGATGTATTCCTGGATGAGTAATGTTGCATGGCCTTCTTCCATTTGGTTGATATGCACTGGAAATAGCTGCATGATTTTTGAATTTGGTTCCAATTAAATTACTGCCTATGTTTCTATATACTGGATATAGAATGGATTCATTTCTTAACGATATTAAGGTATATGGAGTTGTCCAGCTGGTACTTAAAACCGGAATCTGGACAAACTCAAGGCACGTTTCAATAATGGCAGTTTTTGGGTTATCCTGGGCTTTGACGAGGTTTAACTTTCTACCATTTGGAGGATCAATAATTATATTGTTCTTGACTCGCCACCTCTTTAGTAAAATGAATTCTTTTCAGAAAACATTAGTGTGAGTATGGTAGAACTTGAAAGTCATTTCAGAACCACAAACGGTTACTGAAAATTTAGTGGAACATGAGAATTCAATTGGTTTCGACGATCTATTAGCCACTCCGCAGATTTGGTGGGTAACCTCAGGCACCCAAGATGTACTTCGATCTCCTCAAAGACGATAAAAAGGAAGTTTTTGATTACCCAAACTTACCACTACTGTTGTTCTAAATTATAAGATCTGACAGGAGGATGAGTATAACGCCGATCTAAATTAGCTTTAGAAGTGAACGTGTTTATGACTCTGCCAGAGGGTTGTTGTAGTCGGTGGGAACAGTGGAAGCATAGTGGGCAAATAGCTTATGTCTATTTATAGAATAAAGCAGGCATAGCGGAGATAGATCGTCTTGTTTTGATGTGACATTCATAGAGTTTGACTTAATCAGAATAACAGATGGACCTGGTAAGAAAGTAGTAGGGAGTGATATTCTGGTATTTGGATGGCATGCTCTTGATAGGAAGTGATATTCTTATACAGCGATCGGTTATACCGTGGTTGTCATAATGTGTTTCTCCACACAGGATCAGGATAAAATATCAGGGATTCTGGTAACTAGATCTATGGTTTTGGATCTAGATTTGGGAAGTGTCCCAATACGGGTACTTGACAATATTCTTAAGTGTTTTAGAATGGACGACTCCTGGCGTGGTGATGTACCCACAAGTGATGGAGTCACCCCCTCTAAAGAGGTGTCTTCTAGACCGATGAGGAGAGGGATTTGCATGATTGGCATATCACTTGCTTAGGCAATTGATTCAATCATGAGAAGTCAAGTACAACACCAGATATTGCTTTTGCACTGGCTGCAATAAGCATATATATTAATCCAATCCTGAAGAAACATTGGGAAGAAGTTATGAACATAAGTGGATGTTCTTGGTATATGGTAACGGCAGCCTCCTTCAGGAGGCGGTTATCATTTCAGGCTTCCAAGGTGACCTAGAGGACATAGTGACTATCAGAGTTATAGTTTTCCCCCTTTGAGGGGCGGTATGTTGGACAGGTGGTCCAAACGGATACTGTGGAAGGCATAGCGTAGGATACTGACTAAATTCAGTGGATGATACAGTCTAAGAAATTTGTTGGATTTGGAGTTCATTTTTGAACTGGGTCCCATCAGATATCCAGACAAATTCTAAGACAGGTATCGCTTATTTCAGGAGATAGTCTTTCTCCGCGAAGTTAAGATATAGAAAGATAAAGATAGAAACATTGGAGTGGATCCACTCACTGAGGCTATTTTTCGAACGTAATAGTTTCATAAATGGGCTTTGCGAGACTGATTAGTAGAGAAGTTGGATGTTCGGTATCACACGGGCTGTGAGTATGCGACACCGCAATAATTAGCCTTAAGTGCAAGTGGAAGATTGTTGGCTATGGTGCCCTCATGTCAATTATTGTAGTCGCAGGAAGGCAATTATGATGATTGAGGGATGACCTATACCGGTAGAATAGTCTTACTCGAGATGATAGTATGCTATCTGGTTTGTCTTTATCATCATGTACAGCATTAGGTGGCCTTATAGATCACTATTACATGTTGATAGAGCCCATAGGATTCTTGCTTGACTACCAGCATTATGATGGCGATCATATACGTGGGAGTTGGGTGGTCTATAAGCACATCTTTAAATGTCCCTAGTCGCGGGAGTGTCACGCCCCGCTTCCCAGTGTACGGGTAAGAAGACGCAACGAGGCCCTCTACGTATTTACTCAAAAGTAAACACGCTAAGCGTATCTAAGAAATATAAAGTAAAATGTACACAAGAGAAAAGATGTAAATGAATAGCAACTTTATTTATTAAACATTCTTTTTACAATACAACTGAAACGGAAATAAATAGAATAAAAGCAATGCCTAAACAATGGCATAATAAAAATGAAAATGAAAAGTACAAGTAACTAGAGCTCCGGGTCGAAGGCTAGCTGATCCAAATCCTCACTGGTGGGCTCTGTCTCTAGAAAGTCCGATCCACCTGACAACATTCCAAAGAAGAAAGAAAAGGAATGTCATCAGCGAACAATCGCTCGGTATGTCCCAAAAGTAAGAAGAGACATAATAGATAGAAGGAGAATGTAACTTTTTAAGGTTGTATTATATTGTTAACGTTGTTGTTTGTACCTTGGTACAAAAGAGGCCAGTGTATACGAGAGGATCTCACTATCCCGGAGACTAAACTATATGGAGTACAAGGAACCGTTCAGCCACGGTACAGCTGCAATGGAGATTCAGGTTAGGTGTCTTATGGTTGCAGTCTCGTGCCATTTCTAACACCTTCCGTACTAATCTACCCCTTATAAACCCCGCGATGTCTTGATTGCATTATTTGTATTGTATTGTTTTGTCTTGTTAAATATAGATGAATGACTTGCCGAAACCATGATATCAGTAATGGAACGGATATAATGGATTGGAGTATATCCATGGTTCGATTCAGTCAATACAGATTGATATAGATTGAATAGATGGATTCATATTGAATCATATTGTATTATAGTTTGTACTTGAATCACATTCAAGTCGGGTTGATTAGATTGAGACTCGGTCTGAGTCAGACACTTTTAAAAGAACTTGAAATCCTGATTGTTTTGATATTGTCTATAACTGCTGCACATGGACGGCAGGATTTGTGTCTTTTTCCAAGACAATTACCGTATTGATAACACTGTTTGTTAGGTTGTCTATCTTAGATAGACAAGCACCCATATCTTCGGCTCCCTGAGGCTCAAGAGACTGGTCCCGCTTAAACTTATGTTTACCAGGGTCCTTATTGTAATTTAATATAACTTGAGGGGATTTTATGTAAATATAGTTCTGGCATAATTTCAAAATACTCCTTAAGCATTTAATTATCATATTTAGAGTTTTCATAGATGTATAATTTACAATTGTACAATTTTTAGTAAATAGAACCTAGTTTCCATAGTATGTGGTATTTTCTTGAGATGTTGTACTTGTGTTGTATTTGGATGGTATTTTCATGTAATGGTGATTCCTTTGATTTGGAAAAACTTGAAATATTTATATAATTAAAATAGGTATTTTGATAATAATTATATAGATATTTAATGAAAATAATTTATTTATTTTCTTATAGAAATCTCATTTTTCTAAAGAAAATGTATGAAATTCCATCGAGATCGAATGCTCCTTGCGGATGTATGCATCTCACTCTACTAAGCCCGAGGATGTACGATAATCCGTACCATCCCGAACAAGGTCCCCAAAAGTGGGTTGTAGAGGCACAATTGCATGGAAATGTTTTAATACATCTTTTAAAGAAAACGGTTTTATAAGTTAAAGAGATTTATTTGCAAAGTCGTATTTCCTGTATTCAATTGTCCCAAATTCATTGTGCTATGATAGATATGTGTGTTGTGATGAGGTAGGTCATTATCTCGTAAACTATCTAAAGGTATAGTAAGGAATTAAGGTTACAATGTCGAAATGAATAATTTGTGGTATTCTTATGTAAAAATGTGATAAATGTCACAAAAATGATTATTTTGATTTGGAACTTGTTTTATTGAGTTTGTTAATGTTTAAGAATCAACATATGAGAATATGGTTTTATCTTGTTAAAGAAAAGTATAGTTTTTTTAAGGAAAACCGAATCGGAAGTCGGACTAACTCCGCTTCCGTCGGGTTTTAGAATTGTAACTTTTAAAGAATAAGATGAGAAGGGGAAATGTGACTTACAGATTAGAATCAAAGAGAAGAAAATGATGAAGCTATGGAACGACTCGGTGCGTCGTTTCGTTTCCGGAAACTTCTCGTATCGTCGCCGGAACTTCGTCGGAGCTTCGCCCTTTGCTAACTTCACTTGCACAATATAAAAACTTGGGAATTCTTGAGAGTTTTGGTAGGGATTTGTGAGTGAGGAGGGGTGATATGAGGGGTGGTATTTATAGGAAAGCTAGGGTTTAGTGTAGTGAGTGGGTGTATTAAAATTTGTAATAAAAATAGGTTTAAATGTGAATTTTATTGTGCTCTGTAAATGTCAGAGAAAACAAATAATACTAGAGTTATGGGGGAGTCCAAGGGTCTAGTTTTTTTTTTTAAAATGGGGTTTGGCTATGGAAAAACCGACGGCATTGGTCCTAGGAGGCTTCTCGCCGGTCCGATCATGGAGGTGGGTGCTTAGATTAGGGCCATGTGTACTTGTGGGTCTGAATACTAATTTGCACCTATTTGTTTTAATTGTGACTCTTCATTTTACATGCAGTGCATGTGTAAACTCTTGGGCTTCTAAGAGATTAAAAGAAAAATAACTAAAAAGATAATGTTGCTGGGGGGATTCGAACACAGGGGTTACGTCACAACAGTGCATGAGCTCTAAGTGCTTTCAACTGTTCTAAATCAAAACAAATACTTATAGCCTTCACAGGAATTGTAAATACCCCAATTGTACATTAACTTTAAATGAATTTTATGTACACAGAATTTGGAGTTGTTACAGTCTACCCTCCTTACAATAATTTCATCTTCGAAATTTACAACTTATTTTAAGGACTAGTTTACAAATAAGTGAGGATATCCCGCACGCATCTCATCTTCCTTTTCCCATGTCGATTCTCCTGAAATGTCTTTTCTCCACATCACTCGAACCAAGTTGACTTCCTTGTTCCGAAGTGACATCACTTTTCTGTCCAAGATCTCAACAGATTGCTGCTCACAAGATAAGTCTGGATGTATAGTGAGTTTGGAGTGATCAAGTACATGGCTGGGGTCACTCACATACCATCTGAGTTGGGATATGTGGAACACATTGTGCACTCCTTCCAATGAAGGTGGTAGTGCCAAACGATAAGCCACTTCACTGACTCATTCGAGTATGTAGAACGGTCCAATATACCTTGGACTTAGCTTACCCCGTTTTCCAAAACAAATCACTCCACGGTTCGGAGATATCTTTAGAAATACGAGATCTCCCGGCTGGAACTCCAAATGACAGCGCTTTGCATCAGCCCAGTGCTTCTGTCGATCCTGGGTTATGCGCATTCTTTCTCTGATAGTGAGGACCACATCTACAGTTGCCACTATCGTTTCAGGTCCAAGGAGTTCTCTATCTCCGATGTCGTCCCAACTTAATGGCGATCGACACTTCCTTCCATAAAGCGCTGCAAAAGGTGCCATTCCAATGCTTGCTTGGTAACTGTTGTTGTATGAAAACTCCATAAGATGCAGGTGATCTTCCCATGATGCTCTGAAGTCTAGCATACATGCTCTGAGAATATCTTCCAAGATCTGAATAGTTCGCTCAGACTGACCATTTGTTTGTGGATGATAAGCTGTGCTAAAGTTCAGACTTGTTCCCAAGCTTACTTGCAGACTTTACCAAAATTGCGATCGGAACCTAGTGTCATGATCGGAGACAATGCAGACCGGTATTCCATGAAGTCTCATAATTTCCTGTATGAGTTCATGGATATCAGAGATAGTATATATTTGAAGAGTTTAAATCATACGTAGATTCTTACCTCCATGTACTTCTTTGCTAATGTCTCGGTAGATTGTCCAACTTGAAATGGGATGAAGTGAGCCGACTTTGTGAGTCGATCCACAATAACCCATACCGCATCATTACCCTTTGTGCTGCGAGGAAGTGCAGTCACAAAATCCATTATGATGTGCTGCCACATCCATTCTGGGATAGGTAACGGTTGAAGTAATCCATCAGTCCTGTGATGTTCAGCCTTTACTTGCTGATACAAAAAGCATTTAGCGACGCTTCTGGCTACTTGGCTACTTCACGCTTCATTCCATGCCACCAGTAATTTTAACGTGGATCTTTATACATCTTTGTACCTCCAGGGTGTACTGAGTAGCGAGAGCTGTGGGCTTCTTTCATTAACTCTTCCCGAACAGAACCTTTTGGTACATACAGTCTGCTGCCGTATCTCAAAGATCCGTCTTCATGGATGATGAAGTCTGTTCCGAGTCCATTCTCTACTTGTTCCCTGATCTTGTGCAGCTTAGCATCACTTGCTTGAGCTGCTTTGATCTGATTGACAATGGTAGATTGAACTTGTAAGTTCATCAAATTTGAAGTGTTACCTAGCATGATTACTTCAATCTCCATCTGATTTAAGTCTTGTTGAAGCTTCCACTGTACGGTGAGATTCAATGCTAATGGTTGGCGACTAAGAGCATCAGGTACCACTTTCACCCTTCCTGGGTGATATTGCAGGTTGATGTCGAAGTCCGCCATGAGTTCTAACCATCGTCTCTGTCGGATATTAAGCTCCTTCTGAGTAAACACATATTTAAGACTCTTGTGATCTGTGTATATGTTCACTCATTCACCAAGAAGATAATGGCGTCAAATCTTAAGAGCAAAGATAACGGCTTCCAACTCTAAATCATGCGTCGGATAATTGCGCTCATGAATCTTCAGTTGTCTTGAAGCATAAGCCACAACCTTTCCGTACTGATGTAGAACACATCCTAATCTCTTACCGGATGCATCGTAATGCACTACAAAACCCTCAGATTGGTCCGGTATGACAAGGATAGGTGCTGATGTAAATCTTGACTTGAGTTCCACGAAAGCTTGTTCGCATACTTCTGACCACACAAATTCTTCATCTTTACGTGTGAACTTGGTCAGAGATGTTTCTATATTCGAAAATCCTTCAATGAACCTTTTGTAATATCCAGCTAGACCGAAGAAACTTCGAATGTCCTTCACCGACTTTGGTATCGGCCATTTGCTTACTGCTGATACTTTCGCTGGGTCCATAGAGATTCCTTCGCCTGATACAATATGTCCGAGAAAACCAACTTGATCTATCCAAAACTCGCATTTGCTATACTTGGCATAGAATTGATGTTGTCGTAGAGTTTCCAGAACAATTCGTAGGTGTTCAGCGTGTTCCTTCCGACTCTTAGAATACACTAGGATGTCATCGATGAATATGGCAACAAACCTGTCTAGGTACTCTCAAAAAACTTGATTCATCAGATTCATGAATATTTATGGTGCATTGGTCACTCCAAATGGCATCACAAGAAATTCGTAATGACCATAACGAGTTCTGAATGCCGTTTTATGGATATCATATTCCTTGACCTTCACCTGATGATAACCCGAACGATGATCTAACTTGGAGAAAACACAAGATCCACTTAGCTGATCGAACAGATTGTCGATGCGCGGGAGTGGATACTTGTTCTTTATCGTTACTTCGTTCAAGGCTCTATAATCAATTCACATTCTGTATGATCCTTCCTTCTTCTTCACAAGTAGAACTGGTGATCCCCAACTTGAAGTGCTGGGACGAATTCATCTTTTCGCCAAAAATTCGTCCAACTAAGTTCGGATCTCCTTCAAACCTTCCGGACATAACCGATATGGTGTTTTGATCACTGGTTGTGCTCCTGGTACAAAATCAATGCTGAATTCAAGAGCTTGATCGGGAGGCAAACCTGATATATCGTCAGGAAACACATCGTCGAGCTCTCGAACTACTTATGGCTTTGATCCTTCCTCCGCTTGAATTGCCGCAATCACTGCCTTCTTTGGTTTCGCCTTGTAAGTACTTGGCTCCAGGGTACAGTCTCCACTTTTGAAATAGAAGACCAGATGATCTGGAATCTCGAATACTACTCTCCTTTAAAGACAGTCAAAGGTAGCATAGAATGTTCTGAGCCAATCCATACCCAAGACGACGTCGAAGTTCGGTATGTCCAGTACTTTGAAGTCAGTATAAAATTCTCTGCTGTAGACGACCACTGGACACAGGTTGTATCCCATCGTTGCCTTTAGAACGCCAATCCCTGAACTGACATTCCAGCTGGAAACAAGCGGTGTGACTGGAATCGCATGAGTTCGGATGAACCGTTGCGACATACAACAATGAGATGCTCCAGTATCAAAGAGTGAGAGTGCAGAAAGTGAAGCTACTAAAATTGTACTTAAGGTATATGTGGGATATGTTTTAGGTATAAGGGAAATGTGTATAGATATGTATATAGACTGAAAAAAGTTTTGAAAGGGAAGGGTTACCAGTAATGACTTGGCTGGTGGCTTCAGCCAAGTCCACAATCATCGTGAAAGCCTGTCGCCTCGGCATATTCCTCCTTGCTGGAGGACCATTCCTCTGTCCGTTCCTTGGTCCTTGAAGTGGGTTCTATTGAGCTTGATGGAACCGATGAGGAGGAGGTGCAGTTGGTCCATGAGGAGGTGGAGCAGGTAGTGCAAGTCTCGGAACAGGTGCCTAGATGGCTGGGCACTGCGGGTATGTGAATGCTGGCCTGGGTGCAGCATATGGGTTTTGTCTACGAGGACAAGACCCAATATCATGAGTAGCTGAGCCACAGACTAAGCAAAATCGATTTGCTCACCGGCAATCTTTCATCAGACGCCCATCCCTTTTGCAATAGATGCAAAAGGCCAGGCTAGGCCAGTTGTTTGGTATTCCCTCCTTCACAAATGAGAGCCTTGAAGAGGCTCCTCCTTCCATCTGGTTGGCATGGCGTTTCATTCCGGCAGACTAAGGTCTGCCCCTCATCTTTACCACTACCTTATAACGGCGGGCAGCTTTCAGAGCCGATTCATGGGTCGGAAAATCTCCTGTGGCTAATGCAGCCTGGATCTCCGGATCCAACCCTTGTTGAAATCGCCGGGCTCTGATCTCATCCGTCGGTATTAGGTGTGCCACAAATCTGTTAAGGTAGTGTGTTAGCTGTGTAGTATATGATATTTTAAAATCGAAATATTGAGGCGCATCTTACCGACTGAGCATGGTAAACTCAGCATCATACTCATCCACTGATTTGGTCCACATTGAACCCTTTTGCAAGTGAATGAACTGCTGTTCCGTGTCGAATATGGCAGTCTCGGGGAAGTACTTTGCGTCAAACATATCGCGGAAAGTCCTCCATTCGATCGATTGGGTGATACGGCTTTCTTCCGTCTTCCACCAGACACGTGCATTGTCCATGAGCTGCAACTTCGTAACACGAACCCAAGCGATCTCTGGCACTTGTGCTGGTGCCAGGTCATCTTCAATACTCTGAGCCCATTCCTCGGTTTCTAAGGGGCTCTCTTTTCCAGAGAACTGCTTAGGGTGCAAGGCCCTGAATTGCTTCACCCTAAGTGCTTCTGCCTCGGGACGGTTCATCAAGATAGCAGTATGCTGCTGCTGTCCCTCCATGAAGCTACGAATCGCCTCAAGCAGTACCGTCTGCTCATTGATCGAAGCAGCTACGACCGGTGTAATTGGTAGGGGTGGTGGAGTGTTGTTGAAGTTAGTGCTGGTGTTGTTTGGGAAATCTATAACCTTGAAAGAAAATTTTGGGTTATGACATATTCAAAAATATATGAAATTGGAAGATTCAAAGAGTATGAATTGTAAAGAATATTTTCAGTTGCTGGTTCTTGTGTTATATTGCTTAGGTTGTCCACATAGAGCTGACCTGCATGTCTATACAGTGCTGACTTGCATGGGCCACCAACAAAACCTGTTACGTCCCGCTTCCTAGTGTACGGGTAAGAAGACGTGACGAGGCCCGCTACGTATTTACTCAGAAGTAAACACGCTAAGCGTATCTATGCAATATAAAGTAAAATGTACACAAGAGAAAGATGTAAATGGACATCAACTTTATTTATTAAACATTCTTTTGATAATACAACTGAAATGGAAATACATGGAATAAAAGCAATGTCTAAACAATGGCATAACAAAAATGAAAATGAAAAGTACAACTAACTACAGCTCCGGGTCGAAGGCTAGCTGATCCAACTCCTCGCTGGTGAGCTCTATTTCCAGAAGGTCCGATCTACCTGACAACATTCCAAAGAAGAAAGAAAAGGAATGCCGTCAGCGAACAATCACTCAGTAAGTCCCAAAAGTAAGAAGAGACAGAATAGACAGAAGAAGAATGTAACTTTTTAAAGTTGTATTATATTGTTAACGCCGTTGTTCGTAGCTTGGTACAGAAGAGGCCAGTGTATACAAGAGGAGTCTCACTATCCCGGAGACTAAGGTATACGGAGTACAAGGAACCGTTCAGCTACGGTACAACGGCTATGGAGATTCAGGTTGGGTCTCTTATGGTTGCAGTCTCGTGCCATTTCTAACACCTTCTGTACCAATCTACCCCTTATAAACTCCGCGATGTCTTGATTGCATTGTTTGTATTGTATTGTTTTGTCTTGTTAAATATAGATGGATGACTTTCCGAAACCATGATATCAGTAATGGAACGGATATAATGAATGAACATGTAAATGGAGTATATCCATGGTTCAGTTCAGTCAATACATATTGATATAGATTGAATAGATGGATTCATATTGAATCATGTTGTATTATAGTTTGTACTTGAATCACATTCAAGTCAGGTTGATTAGATTGAGACTCGGTCTGAGTCAGACACTTTTAAAAGAACTTGAAATCCTGATTGTTTTGATGTTATCGGTAACTGCTGCACATGAACTGCAGGATTTATATCTTTTTCCAAGACAATTATCGTATTGATAACACCGTTTGTTAGGTTGTCTACCTTAGATATGCAAGCACCTATATCTCTGGCTCCCTGAGGCTCAAGAGACTGATCGCGCTTAAACCTATATTTACTGGGGTCCTTATTGTAATTTAATATAACTTGAGGGGGGTTTATGTAAAAATAATTCTGGAATAATTTCAAAATACTGCTCAAGCATTTAATTATCGTCTTTAGAGTTTTCATAGATGTGTAATTTACAATTGTGCAATTTCTAGTAAATAGAACCTAGTTTCCATAGTATGTGGTATTTTCTTGAGATATTGTACTTGTGTTGTATTTGGATGGTATTTTCATGTAATAGTGATTTCTTTAATTTGGAAAAACTTGAAATATTTATATAATTAAAATATGCATTTTGATAATAATTATATAGATATTTAATGAAAACATTTATTTATTTTCTTGTAGAAATCTCTTTTTTCTAAAGAAAATGTATGAAATTCCATCGAGGTCGAATGCTCCTGGCGGAGGTCTGCATCTCACTCGACTAAGCCCGAGGATGTACGATAATCAGCACCATCCCGAACGGGGTCCTCAAAAGTGGTTGTAGAGGCGCAATTGCATGAAAATGTTTTAATACATCTTTTAAAGAAAACTGTTTTATAAGTTAAAGGGATTTATTTGCAAAGTCGTATTTCCCGTATTATATTGCCCTAAAATTCATCATGCTATGATAGATATGCATATTGTGATGAGGTAGGTCATTACCTCATGAACTATCTAAAAGTATAGCAAGGAATTAAGGTTACAATGTCGAAATGAATAGTTTGTGGTATTTTTATATAAAAATGCGATAAATATCACAAAAATGATTATTTTGATTTGAAACTTGTTTTATTGAGTTGTTAATGTTTAAGAATCAACATATGAGAATATGGTTTTATCTTGTTAAAGAAAAGTGTAGTTTTTTTAAGGCAAACTGAATCGGAAGTCGGACTAACTCCGCTTCCGTTGTGTTTTAGAATTGAAATTTTTTAAAGAATAAGATGAGAAGGAGAAATGTGACTTACAAATTAGAATCAAAGAGAAGAAAGAGATGAAGCTATGGAATGTCTCGAGGCGATGTTTCGTTTCCGGAAACTCCTCGTATCGTCGCCGGAACTTCGTTAGAGCTTCGCCCTTTGCTAACTCCATTTGCACAATATAAAGACTTGGGAATTCTTGAGATTTTTGGCAGGGATTTGTGAGTGAGGAGGGGTGATGTGAGGGGTGGTATTTATAGGAAAATCTAGGGTTTAATGTAGTGAATGGGTGTATCAAAATTTGTAATAAAAATAGGTTTAAATGTGAATTTTATTGTGCTATGTAAATGTGCAGAGAAAACAAATAATACTAGAGTTATGGGGGTAGTCCAAGGGTCTAGGTTTTTTTTTAAAATGGGGTTTGGCCATGGAAAAGCCGGCAGCACCGATCCTAGGAGGC
The DNA here is from genome assembly GCA_030015575.1 of Agapanthus africanus. Classification (NCBI taxonomy): domain Eukaryota; kingdom Viridiplantae; phylum Streptophyta; class Magnoliopsida; order Asparagales; family Amaryllidaceae; genus Agapanthus; species Agapanthus africanus. Next base: position 340,269,080 of record CM057339.1, read on the forward strand.
TTCTCGCCGATCCGATCATGGAGGTGGGGGCTTGAATTGGAGTCACGTGTCCCTATCGGTCTGAATACTAATTTGAACCTGTTTGTTTTATGTGTGACACTTCTTTTATGTGCAGTGCACGTGTAAACTCTTAGGATTCTAAAAGATTAAAAGAAAAATAACTAAAAGGATAATGTGGTTGGGGGATTCGGACACAGGGGCTACGTCACAGCAATGCAAGATTTTACCAATGAGCTATAAGTTCTTTCATGTAATTCTAAATCAAAACAAATACTTATAAATTTCACAGGAATTGTAAATACCCAAATTGCACATTAATTTCACAGGAATTGTAAATACCCAATATCACAGAATTTGGATTTGTTATAGGGAGTATCATGACTAGGCATCGATACTCTGCAGTAGACTAGTGTCTACTTATCGAGACCCTAACAAGGGGCGGTGGCCGGTCTCACAAGCTATTGGTGTCAGTTAGTCACCTAAGATAGTATACAGGGCTCATTGGGTTATGAGTACATTAGACGGACTCGCCGGGAACATGCTAGTTGGTATTATATTTATTGTCAGATAGCAGTTCCCAGGTGACATGGGTACAGGTTAGTCTGTCGACCTGAGATCGTTATTTGTCTCGTTTGAGTTCCCACTGTGTTTTGATTACTACCCTACCACGACTCAAAAGAGTCATGTAAACAGGTTTCATTTGGGTACAGTCCCGAGAAAACAGGTTTTAGTTGGGTACAGTCGTGCAAACAGGTTTTAGTGAGCGGATCATCGGGGATTCGTCTCTCCCGGTACTGGGAGTTGATGTCGCGCGGTGCAGGGGTGTCCATCACTAGAAATCCTTGGCCAAGAAAGATGAGCATTACTGATTTGGATCGGTAGTTTCTCAATGGGTGATGGGGTTCATATCGACACGAAATATCGCATTATTATGGGTCTGACTTTATCCACCCCCTAAACCCGATATGCGATACTCTTAGACGAACAGACCGGACTGTACGGAGATTGTCACGGACAGACTCGGTAGGGGTTCGGATGAGTTTGCTCGTCGGCCTTCCTTTAGCCATTACGTACAGATAGTGCCGCTGACGTGATTGTGGTTAAACCCACTTCCAGCATATTGACGAGTCTTTAGATTCCCACACAGAGGGTTTCCCTGCTTCAGGAGAAACGATGTAGAGGCCATATTGTTTTATGGCGGGGTTCGATCATATACATGCACTTGTGCATGGATAATGATTTAGACGGTTTATACTAGCGGGCTTTGGTTTAAGCCAGATCCTAATATTAGATTATTAGATTATTTTTGTCTCTTTGTATTTGTATTTTTTCGGAATACGAATACTGGTATGTATATACGTAAGGGGTATTCTTGTAATTTATTACAAGGGTGCTTCAAGAAGAAGACACGTCATTTGTTTATAACCATTTTTGATTAAATGGTTAATAAGGTGGAGGATGAGGTGTTATTATCATTTATTGAAGCATGGCTCACTTGGTGACTCATGGGGTGGCTCATGCTTTGGTGACTATTGAGGCATGCTTGATTCATGTGTTGAATTAAGTGGATGCTTCAATAATTCACAAGACTTGGGGATATTTTTTTTGATGAGAAAAATGATGAACACAACACTCTCTTCTCCTCAAGCTTCCTTCATCTTTCTCAACCCTTAATGTCTCATGTGTTGAGAAACCTAGGGTATTTTGAGACAAATCAATCCATCATCACTCTCTACATCCTCTTGGCTATCTAGTTTAGCGAACTAGGTACCCTAGTTATCTCGGTATTGAGATTGGAGCTCGAACTATATACTCTCGGGTGGACCATCTTCGATGGAGGGAGACCGGAGGCCAAACTCGATCCATGACGCCTCAAGGAGCTTATAAAGATGGTAGAAGACCAAAGGACACGGATAATTCGGTATAACACTTCTATCACTATAGTTTAGCTCTTCGTTGTTTGCTAGTATAGGGTTTATGGTTTGGTTCTAGCGGGTTTCGTTAGCGCCAAGTTTTTAAATGCCAGTTTTTGTTCTGCAACGGCCACGACAGATGGCCAGGGCACTGACGTAACCCAACATACAAAGTACCATATATTATTAAAATTGTTAATAATTAATAGTAATTTAGAATTTGCATATAAAAATTATCATATAATATTTAATAGAACAATAATCAATAATACGTTCAAATTTATCTATATTAAATTAGTTAAAATCTATTCATCTATTATTTATATTCTTGTTAGATATATGTATGCCCTAGAGGCCATTATATATATAGTGGATGCTTGGACATGTATATATATAGATTACTTTCTTGCTCGACATGATAGTAGGCTATCTGGTTTACTTTATCTGACATGTTGATTTGATCATATTTTTATTCATTTGCACATGTTGATAAAGCCCTCAGGATATATGCTTGACTACTGTGACTATGATGAGGATCACACTAGTGGAGCACGTGTAATTTATAAGCATATCCTTGAACTGTTTCTAGTCGTAGGTGTACCGAGACAGGGCATGGATATTCCAGAGTAGACTAGCGTATACCACTCTTATCCCATATGATGGGCGATGGATGATCCCATATCTATCTGGTGTGGTGACACCAAAGATTGTATGCGGGTGCTCAGTGGAGACTGGGTACACTGAACGGACTCATAGAGAACTCCTATATGGTATTATATCTATCGTCGGATAGCAGTTCTCAGGTGACACTGGTACAGGTTAGTCTGTAGACCCGAGATCGTTATAGAGTCTTGTGTGTCCTCCTACTGTACTTTGATCTCCACCCTACCACGGCTCTACTGAGTCGTGCAAACAGGTGGTCTTTGGGTACAGCCCGAGGCACATGGAGGCAATGAGCGATAAGAGGGGTTTCATTTCTCCCGGTATTGGGAGTTGATATTGTGCAATGCTTGATTGGCTATAATAGGAAGTCCCAGGCCAGGGCTACTGAGATTTACTGATAAGCGTTATCAGTAGTTTCTCGATCTGTTATTAGCTATACACCGGCATGACTTATTGAGTTATTGGGGTCGACGATATCATCCCTATACTCTATATGCAATATGTCTGACGAGGAGACCGGACTGTACGGTAAGTGTTGCCAGATGGCTCAACGGGAGTTTTGACAGCTTTGCTGGTTTTCTTCTGATCGTTCAATACCCGGGTGGCCGTTACGTTTAGCTGACCGCTTGCGGCTTGTGGATTTTTAATATGATCATCACCCACTGCCAGCGTATTGACGAGCCTTAGAGTCCCACACAGATGTTTCCTTGCCCAAGCGAAAAGATGTGTGCATATGAGATATGCGCGGGGACCCGATTGAATACGACTATGTGATACCATATGTTAATCGGGCGTTTTTCTATTGGTCGGGTCGTATGTGATATGACCGGATTATTAAATCAATTGTTGATTTAACATTTTGACTTTTAGTTTTATTCTTATTCTTTATTCAACCCATTTTTATTAAAGAGGAAGAATGCATGCATGTATGCATAAGTTGATGTGCATGTATGCATATGTTGATGTGCATAGGATACATACATACAAAGTATCATGGTTTATGATACATCTTTGAAGGCAATATAAGACTCACATGGAACTATAATATATGGATATATATTTGTATTTGTTTTGAAACAAAAGAAAAGAAAATATTAATCCATGATTATCTTTCTACACTTTTCTTGAAGTTAACCACACTTCACCAACCATTTAACCTTGGATTAGTTTTTCTTTTGGCTTTTAACTCATTTACAATAATATCTAGATATTATAAGAACCATGGTTTGAATGGAGATGGAAAATATAAATACTATCTTTTCTATTTTCATTATAAGCTTTATCATTTCATTTAGAAAAAAGCTTTTGCCTTCATCTTCTTCTTCCTCTAAGCTCTCTTGATTTTTCCAAAGTGAGAGAGAGTTAAAAAGAAAGGGTTTTGACAAAAGAAAACACACCACCTCATCATTCTACTCTAATCTGGCCAATTAGTTAAGAGTGTTTAGCTTCGTCTTCTTCTTGCATCAAGTGAAGCTAGAAGCTTGGACCAAGTGGACTTCGGGTGGATCATCGTGGACAAGGGAGCTCACTAGCAAGCCTTTCCAACCTCTCAACGATCCTAGGAGTCATTGCAAGAGGACTACAAAGGTTGTATTCCTTTCACTTAGTGATAGAATGGTTTTTGTATGAGATACATGTGTTGTTACCCTAGTATTCTAGTTAAAGATCCTTACTTTGTTTGCATAGCACCTATAATTTTTTAAAGTGGCATGTGTGATGCTTCCATACTCTATAGTAAGTGCTAGGGAAACCAAACAATGGTATCAGAGCCAAGCTAGGTGGACACGGTATTAGAACTATTACGGAAACGAAATCGACTCCGAAAAATACGGTATTACAGAACCCTATATATGATCTCTAGAAATTTTTTAAAAGGTCGTCTTAAAATTTTTTTAACAACTGCAGAGAACTATTTTGGCAAACATAAGAACACGGGAGAAATACGGAGGCTTGTGCTCGGATTTTAGTCGAGCATAAGCCCTCAGATTCCGGCCTGGCCGGCCCTCCATCCCCAGTGAACCCCTTGTTTCTCCTGTACTCTCATGTTTGCAAGTTAGGGTTTCTAGTATTGTTTGCTTAGCCCAATTTTTATGTGATGATTATTTTGACCTGGGGCTAATTCTTAGTGCTTCGTAGTCATAAATTCTAGCACTGTACAGGTAACCTTGACAATGTTTAGCAGTTCGAACGAACTTCAAAACCCCACTTTTTGACCCCGCTGAAATTTCCAAGTGTTGTAATTTTCCTAAGTTAACTTTATATTCAATAGTCGCGCAAGTATCGTATGGACCCTCTAGAAGACCATAATAACCTTAACTCGATTCTATGCCCACGGAACCGCAATCGAACCTTCGGGTTTGCCGTAGTTCCGTGGTGTCATAGGTGAGGCGTTGGTTAACTCCCTCTACTGCCGGACCATAGACACTGTGGCGCGTTTTTGAGTATTTGTAACTTTGCTCAAGTGTTGAGCTCTTGGGGTAAAATGTGGGTGTATGTTGATTCGATCGAAACGTTAAATATCGTCTTGATATATGAGATTGTGATAATTGCAATTGTTGTTTTTCACCTTCTTTTCTGTGACCGTAAGTGTAGTATGTGGTGTATCGCCGGTTTCGTTGCTATACATCAACGACAATCGGGATACGTATACTTGCTTACGTTGATGATATGAGATATTATGTATTGCTGAGATATGATATGCAGGATTGTCGCGATCGAATAGCCGGGGTTTTATGTGAGATGAGAGTGTTTATTTTCATTCATGTAAATATCAATTGTATATAATATTCTTTTATTTGGGGCACTTCCGGGTTGAGGATGATGTCACCATTATTGTATATTATCTACTTTTCCGCATTAGGATAGACCCAAGGAGGGGAGCACAAGTGATCGGGTTCTAGGGTTCAGTGGGAGGCCATCTCGAGGAGTCAAGACCTGGTCTCGTAAACTCTAGAATTGGCAGGATCACTTGCTGCTCTCATAGGGGTCTAGGGGTGTGGGCTTGTCTATTCATCGCGACCATGGAATCCGTATTTTCTATTGCTGGCTGAATACAAAATACAGACCTCCTAGATATCCTTTTTTATTTTCATATGTGCTTCTGCTGTTGATATTCTGTAATGTGATTACTTAGTATATAAGACAAATGGATTATTATTATATATATGATATATAATAAACATTGCTTATATTTTACACCCGCGCTAGTCCCACCCCGCTATGTCATTAGTTAAGTAACCTAACGGTGCATAACGGGACACTGTGGCGAATGCGGATGGTATAAGTATATGTTCTATTTTCGTTTCTTCTCTGTGATGGCTTATGAACTTAAATGATGGGACTACATTAATAAGATTAATGTAAAGAAAAAGAAACCTAAAAGATGTTGTAGAATCGGATTTGAAATCCACTCGGCCTTTTTATGAAAAATACAAGTTTCAAAAATATGCGGAGCTTAAGCCACTCCTTTTCTAAACCGTTTTGATTCTACAACGAGATCAAGTTCAAAACGTTAAAGGTTTTCATAAAAACCATCCGCAACCCTCCGTCATTTTAGGAAGCAGAGTACTTAGTATTCGTGCTACGTACTTTGATCATAGTCAAGGTGTAGTGTACGATAGCTAAGTGATGTCTTCCTACAAAGTATATGATGCGATCAGTTAGGACATTCATGTGATTATGTTGATCATAGTCAAGGGTCATATGGGTAGGTCTAGTTAATCTCGAAATGACGGGTAGAACTTGACTAGTACTTATGATATATTGATCATAGCCAAGGTCATAAGTAACTAGGGGAAAAAACCATATCAGGAGTATCAAGAGTTGAAATTTGCAATGAGATTGCATACCATCTATACGATAGTTGGATCCCGATCCCACTGTGAGTAAGAGTTACTCCCCGGAGAGTTTTGCACTTTATAATTAGCTAATCCAGTAGGTGTCTAGAAAGGTGCCAACGGGGTTTGACCTCTGGAAAAACGAGGTTTATTTTAATTAGGTCCGTGCGAAAGCATGGGGAACCTCCCTCAAAGTACCGGCACTGGCCTGGCTGACCGGTTAGCGAAACTGTAGAATGTAATTAATCCTGGATAGTTTTCTTTTCGGGTTTTGAAAGAAAATTTGATAAAAGTAGTTGGAGACATCGATTAGATAAGATAATAACTAATATAATTCTTTGCAAGAGCTTTTCGCTGAGTGTATTTTTCTCTCTCTCCTAATAGCAGATACCGATGATGGGACTTAAGCTTCTACTAAAGAAAAACAAACTGACAGGACCTAATTATAAAGAATGGATGAGGAACTTGAACATTGCACTCACATATGATAAAGTATCATATGTCCTCACTACTAAAGCCTCACCCATCCCAGTACCTGAATCATCTGTTTCGGATAGGGAGATCCAAAAAACATGGGATATTGACTGCAACATGGCCAAGTGCCTCGCGCTTGCTTCTATGGACAACATCCATCAGAAACAGCATGAGAAGATGGATATGCAATCCATCTTTCTTCATACAAAGGAGTTGTATGAAGAGCAATCTCGTACTTTGAGATACGAGGCATCTCAGAAACTGTTTCAGATGCGAATGTCCCCTGGCGCATCAGTAGGAGAGCATGTTTTGAAGATGATTGGTCTTATAGAAGAACTCGAGGAACTGGGATGGACAATGGATAATGAGCAATATACAGATGTTGTTCTGCAGTCTCTCTCCCCCGCCTTTGCTCCGCTCATAGTGAATTTCAATATGAACGATTTGGAGAAATCATTTCCTGAACTTCTCAATATGTTGAGAAATGCAGAGAGCACGCTGAAAACAGCGAAGACTCCCACTCTGATTGCTGGGCCATCTTCCTCTTCCGTCCCAAAAGCCAAGGCCAAGGGAAAGAAGAAGAAGAAACCCATCAAACAGAAAGGTGGAGTTAAAAAGACGAAGGGGAAAGACATATCTGGGGCCGCAGGAAGTGGAAAAGGAGAATGTTTTTACTGCCAAAAGTCGGGACATTGGAAACGCAACTGTGCTGTGTATCTTGTTGATCTCAAGAAGAAGAAGCATGGTGATGCTTCCGCTTCAGGTGTGTTTGTAACTGAGAACTGTTTTTCAATTAACTCTGCATCTTGGGTATTAGATACCGGTTCTGGTTCTCACATCTGCAATTGTGTGCAGGGGTTGAGAAACAGTAGAGTTTTGAAGACTGGAGACCATACTCTGCGGGTTGGAAATGGTTGCAATGTTCATGCTGTATCCGTAGGAGAGTATCATCTGGATTTGCCTTCGGATTGTATATTGGTTTTGAACCCGTATTATTTTATACCGAGTATGCTATGTAATATAATATCCGTTTCTTTGTTGGACAATGAAGGATATCATTTTGTATTGCAAAATAATATTATGAACATTAACTTAAATCAAGAGTTGATTGGGTATGGTACACTGAATAGCGGTATTTACGTCCTGAACCAACACATAGTTTTCAATATACAACATACTAATAAAAGGAAATTTTCAGATATAAATGAAGCTTTTCTATGGCATTGTAGACTTGGTCATATTAATGAAACAAGACTAAACAAGTTACACAAAGATGGATATTTGAATCTTTTTGAACATAAATCTTATACAACTTGTCAGTCCTGTATCAAAGGTAAAATGACCAAAACTTCGTTTACTGGACACGGAGAAAGAGCTGTGGAACTCTTAAGCCTCATACATAGTGATGTATGCGGACCAATGTCTATATATGCTAAAGACGATTTTTCATACTTCATTAATTTTACTGATGATTTCTCAAGATTCGGACATGTGTTTTTGATAAAGCACAAATCCGAAGCTTTCGAGAAATTCAAGGAGTATAAACTTGAAGTAGAAAAACAAACAGGCTTGAGCATTAAGAAACTTCGATCGGATCGAGGTGGAGAGTACTTAAGTACAGAGTTTTCAGACTTCTTAAAAAAGAATGGGATTCTCTCTCTGCTCACTCCTCCTTACACACCACAGTACAACGGTGTGTCAGAACGGAGGAATCATACCCTATTAGATATGGTACGATCCATGATGTATGATGCTGAGTTACAGCTTTCCTTTTGGGGACATGCATTGGAGACAACAATGTATCTGTTAAACAGGATTCCAACCAAGACCGTGTCTACCACTCCATATGAGATATGGAGTGGAAAGAGACCATTTCTTAAAAGAGTTAGGATTTGGGGCTGTCCGGCTTTTGTTAAAAAGCAGAATCCAGACAAACTCGAGACACGATCGGTCATGTGTAAATTTGTGGGGTATCCAAAACACTCGTATGGATATCTATTCTACCACAAGGAAGAACAAAAGGTGTTTGTTGCTCAGCATGCTACATTTTTGGAAAATGAAATTTTTACAGACAGTACTGATGGCAATGCGGTAGAACTAGAAAAGGTTCTAGAGACACAAATTACTCAGGACGAATTGGTTGAAACCGATGTTGCAGTAGAACTTCAAGAAGCTCAGCCGCTCCGGAGATCTAGTAGAACTTCTTGCCCACCGGAGAGATACTATGGGTTTCTCATTGATGGTGATAGAGAAGATTGCATCATGGATGATGATGACCCTACTAGTTTTCAGCAAGCTATCACGAGTGGAGACTCAGTGAAGTGGATGGAAGCCATGAGATCCGAAATGGAGTCCATGTACATCAACAAAGTATGGACTTTGGACGTTGCACCTCCTGGGAAAAAAACCCGTTGGGTGCAAATGGATTTTTAAGAGAAAGATTGGTATAGATGGATAGGTAGAGACCTTTAAAGCAAGACTTGTAGCGAAAGGTTTTCGTCAAAGACCAGGACTGGACTATGATGAAACTTTCTCTCCAGTAGCAATGCTTAAATCCATTCGGATCCTACATGCTATTGCTGCTCACTATGATTATAAAATTTGGCAGATTGACGTTAAAACTGCATTTCTGAATGGTGATTTAGAAGAATGCGTTTATATGGATCAGCCAGAGGGCTTCATTGATAGTAGGAGCAGCGGAAAAGCATGTAGATTGCTTAAATCCATTTATGGATTAAAGCAGGCCTCACGGAGCTGGAACATCTGCTTTGATGATACAATCAAAGAGTTTGATTTTATCAAAAATATAAATGAGCCATGCATTTATAAGAAGATTGTAGGGAGTACTGTCATATTCCTCATATTGTACGTGGATGACATTCTCCTAATAGGAAATGATATTCTTATGCTACAATCGGTCAAACAATTTTTATCACAAAGGTTCTCCATGAAGGACCTGGGTGATGCCTCTTGCATTTTGGGCATAAGGATTTATAGAGATAGATCCAAGAGGTTATTGGGATTGTCCCAATCAAAGTACATTGACACCATCCTAAAAAGGTTTAGGATGGAAGATTCCAAGCGTGGTGCCTTGGCCGCTTGTCATGGAATCACTCTCTCCAAGGACTTCTGTCCGAAGACTGATGAAGAGAGAGCTCGCATGAGCATTATACCATACACTTCAGCCATAGGATCTATAATGTATGTGATGTTATGTAGTCGCCCTGATGTTGCTTATACACTAGCTGTAGTAAGCAGGTATCAATCCATCCCAGGGGAAAAATATTGGATAGCAGTGAAGAACATTCTTAAGTACTTGCGAAGGACTAAAGAATTGTTCTTGGTGTATGGTAATAGCGATCTCCAAATGGAGGCCTTTACCAATTCCAGCTTCCAAAGTGATAAGGATGACAGCAAATCTATCTCAGGGTTTTTATTTACCCTCAATGGAGGGGCGGTTAGTTAGAAGAGTTCCAAACAGGATACCGTTGCAGACTCCACGATGGAAGCTGAGTTTATTGCTGCAAATGATGTTGCCAAGGAAGCCATCTAGATGAAGAAGTTCATCGCAGAACTAGGAGTAGTTCCAACCATTATTGATCCAATACCATTATATTGTGATAATAATGGGGCTATGGCGTTAGCCAAAGAACCAAGGTCTCATCAGAAGTCCAGACACATCCTAAGGCGATATCATTTGATCCGGGAGATAGTAGATCGCCACGAGATCGAGATTCGGAGAGTAGATACAAAGAATAACATAGCAGATCCACTAACCAAGGCCCTTCCACAGCCCCAGCATGAACGACTTTTTGAGATGTTGGGTATGAGATACGCCAATAACTGGCCTTAGTGCAAGTGGAAGATTGTTAGATATATGTATGCCCTAGAGGCCATTATATGTATAGTGGATGCTTGGACATGTATATATATAGATTACTTTCTTGCTCGACATGATAGTATGCTATCTGGTTTACTTTATCTGACATGTTGATTTGATCATATTTTTATTCATTTGCACATATTGATAAAGCCCTCAGGATATATGCTTGACTGCTGTGACTATGATGAGGATCACACTAGTGGAGCACGTGTAATTTATAAGCATATCCTTGAACTGTTCCTAGTCATAGGTGTATCTGAAAGGTTCCTAGGAACACTATAGAGGTCTCACAAGGCATCAACCATGCCAATTTCAAATTTTATGGGTGCCGAGAAACCTTAATACGGATCATTGACTAGAAATCTAGGCGAAAAACGAATCTAGTTAACAATTTAACTAAAGATCAGAAACTACAACCTTTGTAGATCCGGATATCCACATCCTTAGCTCCACGTAGGCGTCCTCTCGCTGTCCATCTTGAATCCCGAACTCAATCGTCGGCTTCATCGGGAAAATGGGCGGACTAGGTCGTCGGCTTCGTGCCGAAGATGATCTACGTCGAGGCATCACAAGTTCAAGCTCCGACTTCACAAATTTGTGAAACTTGTGAAGAAAACACCCAAAACAACTTGGCAAGAGGTAGAGGGTGAAGAAATAGGAGGTGGGTTCACTTTAGAATTTGATTTCTCACTTTAGAACTCAAGTTGTCATTGATGGCATCAAGGTTTCTTTCTTGAAGAAGAAGATCAAGAAGAAGAAAGAATATGATAAGTGTTGAGTTAAAATGAATAATAAAATGAATACTTATCATAAACTAACTAGGGTAGAGTGTAGAGAATAAACTATGGTCACTTGGATGGGTTAGGGTTAAGCATGAAGACAAGAATGGTTAAGAAGTCAAAGCTTCATGAAGCTTCAACTAGAAACAAACATAGCCACCATTCTTATCTAAATCTTTTCCAAATAAATAAACAAATAAATAAATGAAAAAGAAAAACCCTAATCATCTCTTAACCATGGTTTAATCCTTTACACATAACCACATGATCAAGTATCATCAAACATGATACAAATATGTGCACAAAAGTATATCACATATACTTCTTGCACATCAAGTGAGAAAATCCATTTAAAGTGAACCAATACTAGTTAATGCAAAGTAATATATCAAATATATAATTATACATTAAATCATTAAATCAACACTTGATTTAACGATCCGGTCATATCGCATATAACCGACTAGTATCCTATGTATCGGCTTATCGAATAAATCCTTGATTCGATATCTAGGTTATATCGAATATAACCAATCGATACATCCATCGCAAGAATGGAATACGGTATCACATACACGCATCATTCTCGGTCCTGCACATATCTCATATGCACTACTATTTCGTTTCGCTTGAGCCAGGAAACCTCTGTGTAGGACTCTAAAGACTCGTCAATACGCCGGCAGCAGATGATGATCATATCAAGCACCCACAAGCCGCAAGCAGTCTGCTAAACGTAACGGCCACCCGGGTATTGAACGATCAGAAGATCGACGAGCTAGCCCGCTCATACTCCTGTGAATCCAACCAGTAACACTTACCGTACAGTCCTGTCTGTTCGTCTGATATGTCGCATATCAAGTCTAGGGGTGGTAAACGTCAGACCCCAATAACCGATAAGTCGTGCCGATGTGAGGCTCATAACGGGTCGAGAAACTACTGGTAACACTTACCAGCAAATCTCTGATCAGCCCTGGCCAGGGACTTCCTGTTACGGCCAATCGAGCACAGCGCAACATCAACCCCCAATACCGGGAGAGACGAAACCCCTCCTATCGCTCATTGCCTCCATATGACTCGGGACTGTACCCAAAGACCACCGTTTTGCACGCCCTCATGGATGTGGTAAGGTGGAGATCAAAGCACAGTGGGAATCACACAAGACTCTATGACGATCTCGGGTCTACAGACTAACCTGTACAAGTGTCACCTGAGAACTGCCATCTGACGTGAGGTATAATACCATCTGGGAGTTCTCGGCAAGTCCGTCCAGTGTACCCAGTCTCCACTGAGCACACGTACACCATCTCTGATGTCAAACACCAATGGATATGGGATAATCCATCGCCCATCTCATGGGTCGAGAAGCGTATACGCTAGTCTACACTGGTATATCGATGCCCCGTCTCGATACACCCACGACTAGGGACCTTGAAGGATGTACTTATGGACTACCATGTCCCCACTAGTATGATCTGCATCATAGTCCAGGCAGTCAAGTACACATCCTAAGGGCTTTATCAACATGTAACTATAAGACAGTTTAAAGAGACAAGTGTACATGTTAAGATAAAGAGTAACCAGATAGCATACTATCATATCGAGCAAGAAAGTTATCTCTATATATGTCCAAGCATCCAATATAATATACATCATCTGTACAATACTGGCCTCTAGGGCATACATACAACTAACAATCTCCCACTTGCACTAGGGCCAGCTGCTGTAGTATCGCATACCGAGCATCCCGAAGAGTCTCTCAAACTGTATCTGGGGAATGGCCTTCGTGAGTGGATCCGCCGTGTTATTCTTCGTGTCAACCCTCCTGACCTCGATCTCCCGGCGATCAACTATCTTCCGGATCAGGTGATACCGCCTCAGAATATGCCTGGATCGCTGATGGGACCTGGGTTCCTTGGCCAAAGCCACCGCTCCATTGTTATCGCAATACAAAAGTATTGGATGCTCAATGGATGGAACCACTCCAAGTTCAGTAATGAACTTCTTGATCCAGACAGCCTCTTTGGCAGCATCGTTGGCAGCGATGTATTCAGCCTCCATCGTCGAGTCTGCCACGGTTTCCTGCTTGGAACTCTTCCAGCTGACCGCCCCTCCGTAAAGGGTAAAGACAAATCCCGACTGCGACTTAGAGTCGTCCTTATCACTCTGGAAGCTCGAATCGGTAATGGACTCCACTTGGAGTTCTCCGTTACCATACACCAAGAGCGTCTCTTTAGTCCTTCGTAAGTACTTGAGAATGCTCTTCACAGCTGTCCAGTGACTCTCTCCAGGATCAGCTTGATACCTGCTCACTACACTTAGTGAGTAAGCAACATCGGGTCTGGTACATAGCATCGCGTACATGATAGAGCCTACAACCGAAGCATAGGGTATCCCTTGCATGCGAGCTCTCTCCAAATCAGTCTTGGGAGACATCTCTTTGGAGAGAGTGACTCCAGAGATCGTGGGCAAGTTCCCACGCTTGGATTCTTCCATACTAAACCTCTTTAGTATGGTGTCAATGTACCTGGATTGGGACAATCCCAATATCCGTTTGGATCTATCTCTATAGATCCTAATCCCCAATATGCATGAGGCATCATCAAGATCTTTCATTGAGAATCTTTGTGATAAGAAGAGCTTGACCGATTGCAGCAAAGGAATATCATTTCCTATCAAGAGTATGTCATCCACGTACAATACGAGGAAGACAACCTTACTCTCTGCCACCTTCTTGTAGATACAAGGTTCATCTGGATTTTTGACGAAATCAAACTCTTTGATAACGACATCAAAGCAGATGTTCCAACTCCGCGATGCTTGCTTTAATCCATAAATGGATTTAAGCAGCTTGCACACCTTCCCGCTGCTCCCACTGTCTACGAAGCCCTCTGACTGAGTCATGTACACGCACTCTTCTAAATCACCATTTAGAAAGGCGGTCTTAACATCCATTTGCCAGATTTTGTAATCATGATATGCAGCGATGGCAAGCATGATCCGGATGGATTTAAGCATAGCTACTGGAGAAAAGGTTTCGTCATAGTCCACACCTGGTCTTTGACGAAAACCTTTTGCAACAAGTCTAGCTTTGAAAGTCTCTACTTTCCCATCTACACCAAGTTTCTTCTTGAATATCCACTTGCTCCCAATGGGTTTTACCCCTTCAGGAGCAACGTACAAAGTCCATACTTTGTTGGTGTACATGGATTCCATCTCGGACCGCATAGCATGCAGCCATTTCACTGAGTCCTTACTCGTGATGGCCTGCTCGAAGCTAGTTGGGTCATCATCCTCCATGATGCAATCCTCGCTGCCACCATCCATGAGAAAACCGTAGTATCTCTCAGGTTGGCGAGGAACCCTACTAGATCGGCGGAGAGGCTGAGGTTCGTCGGGAGCTACTGAATCCTCTGGTTCCACTAAATCTTCAGTTTGAGTTTGTGTAGCCGGAATTTCTTCCAGTTCTACCTTATCGCCACTAATTTCCTTTGCAAGAAATTCCTTTTCCAAAAAGGTGGCATGTCGAGAAACAAACACTTTTTGTTCCTCTGTATGGTAGAAAAGATATCCATGTGAATGTTTGGGATATCCCACAAACTTGCATAGAACTGACCGTGCCTCGAGTTTGTCCGGATTTTGCCTTTTGACATAGGCCGGGCAACCCCATATCTTAACTCGTTTAAGGCATGGTCTCTTCCCACTCCATATCTCATATGGTGTGGTAGGTACAGATTTAGATGGAACTTGATTCAATAGGTATGCTGCTGTCTCCAGCGCATAACCCCAGAAGGAAATAGGTAACTCAGCTGTGCTCATCATAGAGCGCACCATATCTAATAGGGTGCGGTTCCTCCGTTCAGATACACTGTTGTGCTGTGGTGTATATGGAGGAGTCAGCTGAGAGAGAATCCCATTCTCTTTTAGGAAGTCCAGGAATTCATTGCTTAAGTATTCTCCTCCTCGATCAGATCGAAGGATTTTAATACTTTTTCCGGTTTGGTTCTCGACTTCCTTTTTATATTCTCTAAATTTCTCAAAAGCTTCTGATTTGTGTTTCATCAGGAACACATACCCGAACCTAGAGAGATCGTCAGTGAATGTAATGAAGTACGAAGAACCATCCCTGGCATGTGTAGACATGGGACCGCATACATCACTATGTATCAGTCCCAAGAGTTCGGTAACTCTTTCTCCGTATCCCGTAAACGGAGTTTTGGTCATCTTGCCTTTGAGACATGACTGGCAAGTGTCATAAGATGAAAATTCAAACGGATTTAAATATCCATCTTTATGCAACTTAGCCAGTCGTGTTGCATTGATGTGACCCAGTCTACAATGCCATAAGAAGGATTCGTTCAGTTCTGAACTCTTCCTCTTGTGTGTGTTTGTTATGCTCAAAACTGTTGATTGATTTAGAACATAAATGCCATTGCACAACATGCCTGATCCAACCAACTTTTGGTTACGGAAAATGTTCATAACATTGTCCTGTAATACAAAATTATATCCCTCTTTACTCAACAAAGAAACCGATATAATGTTGCATATCAGGTTCGGCATGTAATAGCATTCGTTCAGAACCAATGTATTACCAGTTGGTAATACAAGGTGATATTCCCCGACAGTCTTAGCTGCAACAATTGCACCATTTCCAACTCTAATGTCTTTATCACCTTCTCCAAGTTCTCTACCTTTCTTAAGCCCATGTAACTAATTACATATATGGGATCCTGACCCGGTATCTAATACCCAGGACGTAGAGCAAATGGAGAAACAGTTCTCTGTAACGAACACACCCGAAGAAAATGCATCAACATGTACTTTCTTCATTCGGGTGGCATGGGAATCCTGGTATTCCCCTATATCCTGTTCATTCCTATAACTCTTATAAGAAAGAACGGAACCAACGTTCCCCAGCACAGTATAACATGCGGGTTCGGTCAATACATCCATATTATTATCTTCATTAGGGCATGAAATGGTCGCTACCTGGAGAGAGAGAGAAGAAAACACTTTAGCGTATGCTCGTGCAAGATCAGATTGGTTATTATCTTATCTAATCAGGATGGCTCCCACTGGTTTTTATCAAATCTTCCTTCAAACCCTAAAAGGAAAGACTAGCCGGGATTAATTACACACTACAAGTTCGCCAATCTTTCAGCCAGGCCAGTGTCGGTACTTTGAGGGAGGTCCCCCGTGCTTTCGCACGAACCTAATTAATGTAAACCTCGTTTTCCCAGAGGCGTAACCTCGTTGACACCTTTCTAGACACCTACTTGATCGGCTAATTGCAATGTGCAAAACTCTCCCAGAAGTAACTCTTACTCGCAGTGGGTATCGGGATCCAACTATCTCATAGAAGGTATGCAATCTCATTGCAAATTTCAACACTTGAAATTCCCGATAATATTTTGCCCCTAGTGTCCTATGACCTTGACAAAGGCCAACAAATCACAGGATGCTAGTCAAGTTCAACCCGTCATTTCTTGATTGAATCAAACCCACCCGCACGACCCTTGACAAAGGCCAACAAGGTCGTACGACTACCCTGAAACAATCTGCATCACATGCATAAGCAGATAAGCACTATTCAGCTATCGCACACTACGCCTTGACAAAGGCCAACAAACGCAGCACGAATACTAAACAGTTGTTATCTGAAATGACGGAGGGCTACGGCAGGTTTTTCTGAAAACCTATTGCGTAATGAACTTGATATCGTTGTAGAATCAAATGGAGTTTTGAAATGGAGTGATTTTAAGGCTTTTCTAGTTTTGCTAAAGGGGTCACTCCCGGTGAAGGGATCGTCGGCCCTTTCCTCGTCGAATGAGGTGCGGGATATATCATATGTATCACTGTGCAAAGCAAAAACTCTTAAAAGCAATCAACAACCAAACCGAGTGTGTAGCATCTGCCAGTTATTGCTAAAGGAGTCACTCCCGGTGAAGGGATCTCGGTCCTTTCCTCATCGAATAAGGTGCGGGATATATCATATATATCGCTGTGCAAAGCAAGAACTGTAGCTACCCTTTTTTTTATTTAAAATTTGATTCCACAACATCTTAGGTTTCTTTTCTTTCATTAATCACATTAATGAAGTCCCATCATTTATGTACCTAAACATCACAGATAAATACGACGTACACTTATGCCATCCACATTTGCCTCGATGTCCCCTCGTGCACCGTTAGGTTAGGTAACTAACGACAGGGTAGGGCAGGGCTAGTGCGGGTGCAAAACATAAGTAACGTCTATATAATATATCATATATACTATATACTGTATCCATCACAGAACATCATATGATCACATCATAGATATCGCAGCAGAAGAAACATATGAAACATTGGATATACTAGGACGTCCGTGTTTTCAATACGAGCCAGTATAAAACACGGATTCCACGGTCGTGATGAATAGCCAATCCCACACCCCTAGACCCCTACGAGAGCGGCAAGCAACCCTACCAATTCTAGGGTTAGGAGACCCGGACTCGACTCCTCGAGTTGGTCTCCCACTGGACCCCAGAACCCGGTTACTTGTGCTCCCCTCCTTGGGTCTATCCTAATGCGGAAAAGTAAATAATATACAAAAGGTGACAACTTCCGCTACCTGGAAGTGCCCCAAATAAAAGAATATTACATACAATTTTTTACATGAATGAAAATGAAAAACACTCATCTCACATAAAAAAAAACCCGGCTATTCAAACACGACGATCTAATATAACATATCCAGCAACACATAACATCACATGTCATCAACGTAAGTAAGTATGCATACCCCAATTGTCGTTGACGTATAGCAACGAAACCGGCGATATGAACATACTACACTTACGGTCACAGAAAAGAAAGTGTAAAACTACAACAGTTGGAATCCGCAACCTCTTTAGACATCACATGCCTAATCAAATGAAATACTTAGACATCACATGCCTAACAGTTATAAACCCCGCATTTTAGTCTCATTATCGAAAACTCTTTTCAATATCAAGTGAAACCAAACCGCTAGATTTATAACATTCATTCAGTTATCTCATAACTGTTTGTGAATTCCAATTATTGTATCACATTCCAGATAAACAGAAAATGTTAAACTTTCCGATCGAACAGTCGAATACCCAAGTTTTCCCGATACAGCTCAACACATGAAATAAGTCTAACAACATTCAGTTCGTGCCTCAGTACCAACGGTCCAGCCGTAGAAGGGTCAAGCCAACGCCTCACATGTGGCATGCCGTACTGCCCCAAACCCGAAGGTTCAAAGGGCAGTTCAAGACGGTCACATAATCGAGTTAAGGTTTGTTGTCTTCTAGAGGGTCCATCGCGTTACTTGCACTACTTAGAACGTCGTTAAACTACGGAAAAATCCAACAGTTGGAAATTTCCCGATAGGGGAAAAGTTGGGTATTTATATCCGGTCGAACTTTTTAACAAATTCAAAAATTATCCGGAATCCACATAGACAAAATCTGATAATCCGATCGAATCATCGAATCCCCAAAACAACCTGGAATAATCAACTCTTGAATAAATATTAAAAAATCCCAGAAAATTTAACACCAGAAATGAGGAATTACTGTGCAAAAATTATGTGGCAATCTGACAATACGGCCGCGGAACCGCCGCATAAGGCTGCTTATGCCGCTGTTCCGCCGCACTTTAGAGGCATATTTGGATAATTTTTGCACTGTAATTCGTAGAATTCTCTGCTGAATTTTTTAAGAATTTTTAATCTGGAAAAATCCACGTTTTCAGAAAACGTCCAGAGAGCGTGGAAAAATGGGGTTTCGGGTTCGATCGGACTTCAAACTCCGTCTAGACTTCGCCTAAAGCTCTAGCTAGGCTCTGATACCAGTGAAAGGTTCCTAGGCACACTATAGAGGTCTCACAAGGCATCAACCATGCCAATTTCAAATTTTATGGGTGCCGAGAAACCCTAATACAGATCATTGACTAGAAATCTAGGCGAAAAACGAATCTAGTTAACAATTTAACTAAAGATCAGAAACTACAACCTTTGTAGATCCGGATATCCACTTCCTTAGCTCCACGTAGGCATCCTCTCGCTGTCCATCTTGAATCCCGAACTCAATCGTCGGCTTCATCGGGAAAATGGGCGGACTAGGTCGTCGGCTTCGTGCCGAAGATGATCTACGTCGAGGCATCACAAGTTCAAGCTCCGACTTCACAAATTTGTGAAACTTGTGAAGAAAACACCCAAAACAACTTGGCAAGAGGTAGACGGTGAAGAAATAGGAGGTGGGTTCACTTTAGAATTTGATTTCTCACTTTAGAACTCAAGTTGCCATTGATGGCATCAAGGTTTCTTTCTTGAAGAAGAAGATCAAGAAGAAGAAAGAATATGATAAGTGTTGAGTTAAAATGAATAATAAAATGAATACTTATCATAAACTAACTAGGGTAGAGTGTAGAGAATAAACCATGGTCACTTGGATGGGTTAGGGTTAAGCATGAAGACAAGAATGGTTAAGAAGTCAAAGCTTCATGAAGCTTCAACTAGAAACAAACATAGCCACCATTCTTATCTAAATCTTTTCCAAATAAATAAACAAATAAATAAATGAAAAAGAAAAACCCTAATCATCTCTTAACCATGGTTTAATCCTTTACACTTAACCACATGATCAAGTATCATCAAACATGATACAAATATGTGCACAAAAGTATATCACATATACTTCTTGCACATCAAGTGAGAAAATCCATTTAAAGTGAACCAATACTAGTTAATGCAAAGTAATATATCAAATATATAATTATACATTAAATCATTAAATCAACACTTGATTTAACGATCCGGTCATATCGCATATAACCGACTAGTATCCTATGTATCGGCTTATCGAATCAATCCTTGATTCGATATCTAGGTTATATCGAATATAACCAATCGATACATCCATCGCGAGAATGGAATACGGTATCACATACACGCATCATTCTCGGTCCTGCACATATCTCATATGCACTTCTATTTCGTTTCGCTTGAGCCAGGAAACCTCTGTGTAGGACTCTAAAGACTCGTCAATACGCCGGCAGCAGATGATGATCATATCAAGCACCCACAAGCCGCAAGCGGTCTGCTAAACGTAACGGCTACCCGGGTATTGAACGATCAGAAGATTGACGAGCTAGCCCGCTCATACTCCTGTGAATCCAACCAGTAACACTTACCGTACAGTCCTGTCTATTCGTCTGATATGTCGCATATCAAGTCTAGGGGTGGTAAACGTCAGACCCCAATAACCGATAAGTCGTGCCGATGTGAGGCTCATAACGGGTCGAGAAACTACTGGTAACACTTACCAGCAAATCTCTGATCAGCCCTGGCCAGGGACTTCCTGTTACGGCCAATCGAGCACAGCGCAACATCAACCCCCAATACCGGGAGAGACGAAACCCCTCCTATCTCTCATTGCCTCCATGTGACTCGGGACTGTACCCAAAGACCACCGTTTTGCACGCCCTCATGGACGTGGTATGGTGGAGATCAAAGCACAGTGGGAATCACACAAGACTCTATGACGATCTCGGGTCTACAGACTAACCTGTACAAGTGTCACCTGAGAACTGCCATCTGACGTGAGGTATAATACCATCTGGGAGTTATCGGCGAGTCCGTCCAGTGTACCCAGTCTCCACTGAGCACCCGTACACCATCTCTGATGTCAAACACCAATGGATATGGGATCATCCATCACCCATCTCATGGGTCGAGAAGCGTATACGCTAGTCTACACTGGTATATCGATGCCCCGTCTCGATACACCCACGACTAGGGACCTTCAAGGATGTACTTATGGACTACCATGTCCCCACTAGTATGATCTGCATCATAGTCCAGGCAGTCAAGTACACATCCTAAGGGCTTTATCAACATGTAACTATAAGACAGTTTAAAGAGACAAGTGTACATGTTAAGATAAAGAGTAACCAGATAGCATACTATCATATCGAGCAAGAAAGTCATCTCTATATATGTCCAAGCATCCAATATAATATACATCATCTGTACAATACTGGCCTCTAGGGCATACATACAACTAACAGTATCAAGACAGGGCATCGATATTCCAGAGTAGACTAGCGTATACTACTCTTGTCCTATATGATGGGCGATAGATGATACCATATCCATCTGGTGTGGTGACACCAAAGATTGTATGCGGGTGCTCAGTGGAGACTGGGTACACTGAACGGACTCACAGAGAACTCCTATATGGTATTATATCTATCGTCGGATGGAAGTTCTCAAGTGACAGTAGTACAGGTTAGTCTGTAGACCCGAAATCGTTATAGAGTCTTGTGTGTCCACCCACTGTACTTTGATCTCCACCCTACCATGGCTCTACTGAGTCGTGCAAACAGGTGGTCTTTGGGTACAGTCCTGAGGCACATGGAGGCGATGAGCTATAGGAGGGGTTTCGTCTCTCCCGGTATTGGGAGTTGATGTTGTGCAATGCTCGATTGGCTATAACAGGAAGTCCCTGGCCAGGGCTACTGAGATTTACTGATAAGCGATATCAGTAGTTTCTCGATCTGTTGTTAGATATACACCGGCATGACTTATTGAGTTATTGGGGTCGATAATACCATCCGTAGACTCGATATGCAACATATCTGACGAGGAGACCGGACTGTACGATAAGTGTTGCCAGATGGCTCAACGGGAGTTTTGACAGCTTTGTTGGTTTTCTTCTTATCGCTTAATACCCGGGTGGCCATTAAGTTTAGCTAACCGCTTGTGGCTTGTGGATGTTTGATATGATCATCACCCACTGCTGGCGTATTGATGAGTCTTAGAGTCCCACACAGAAGTTTCCTAGCCCAGGCAAAAAGATGTGGTGTGCACATGAGATATGTGCGGGGACCCAATTGAATACGACTATGTGATACCGTATGTTAATCGGGCGTTTTTCTATTGGTCTGGTCGTATATGATATGACCGGATTGTTAAATCAATTGTTGATTTAACATTTTGACTTTTAGTTTTATTCTTATTCTTTATTCAAACTCTTTTTATTAAAGAGGAAGAATGCATGCATGTATGCATATGTTGATGTGCATGTATGCACATGTTGATGTGCATAGGATACATACATGCAAAGTATCATGGTTGATGATACATCTTTGAAGGAAATATAAGACTCACATGGAACTATAATATATGGATATATATTTGTATTTGTTTTGAAACAAAAGAAAAGAAAATATTAATCCATGATTATCTTTCTACACTCTTCTTGAAGTTAACCACACTTCACCAACCATTTAACCTTGGATTATTTTTTCTTTTGTCTTTTAACTCATTTACAATAATATCTAGATATTATAAGAACCATGGTTTGAATGGAGATGGAAAATATAAATACTATCTTTTCTATTTTCATTATAAGCTTTATCATTTCAGTTAGACAAAAGCTTTTGCCTTCATCTTCTTCTTCCTCTAAGCTCGCTGGATTTTTCCAAAGTGAGAGAGAGTTAAAAAGAAAGGGTTTTGATAAAAGAAAACACACAACCTCATCATTCTACTCTAATCTGGCCAATTAGTTTAGAGTGTTTAGCTTCATCTTCTTCTTGCATCAAGTGAAGCTAGAAGATTGGACCAAGTGGACTTCGGGTGGATCATCGTGGACAAGGGAGCTCACTACAAAGCCTTTCCAACCTCTCAACGATCCTAGGAGTCATAGCAAGAGGACTAAAAAGGTTGTATTCCTTTCACTTAGTGATAGAATTATTTTTGTATGAGATATATGTGTTGTTACCCTAGTATTCTAGTTAAAGTGAAAGGTCTATGTTACCCACCCCGGTTCTTTCGGAGAGGCGAAATAGGTAAAAATCAAAATTTTCTCACAAGGAAATATATACAAACCATGAAGGATCATTGCTAAACAAAAACTAACAAACGAACTACAAGTTCTAGCTACTAGGTTAGATGGTTATACCTAGTTCTTGAACTCCTTCTGTTCTTGTTGTGGTCCTCCTTCTTGCTTACTCATTGGAGTGGTGTAGACGGCTCCTCCTCTTCGTCTTCTCTTTGCCGAAGAAAGATCCACCCGAAGGCCTCTACCTTGAGCTCCTACCTCAACCAAGAGGTAACTAGAGTGCTTGGCTTGCTAGACTAAGAACCCTAGAATGAGTAGAGAGTTGTCTTGATGGTTTTATCTCACAAAGCTCATGTTTTTCAACACATAAAAGAAAAGAGCTTTGAGAGAGGAAGAGGGAGAGCTTTTCATGAGAGAGAAAGAGCAAGAGAGAATGGGCAAGAATAACAACCATGCTCTCATATGAAAATAATAATAATAATAACTAAAGAAAATTGTGATGGTTAGCTGAAATGACCATTATCATTTCACATTTAATGCAATTTGCAAGAATCAAGAAGCATCTTGCAAAAGAAATGATCGTGGTCAAATGGTCAACAAAAGTCAAATGGTCAACCTAACCATGGCACAATTATCCTTAATTAATATTATTAATCATATTTCTCATTCTCATTAGGGTTTAGAAAAAGTCAACTGTCAAAAACCCTAATGAGATTCCTCTGCCTCTGTCAACTGTGCATACACACCCGCATCCGTGTTCTGAGGAACACGAATACAATGAGACAAAACCAATTCCAAAACAAATACTAAGATTCGGCTTAAACCAAAGCCCGTTAGTAATAACTGCCCGGACACCAAACGTGCACAAGTGCGCGGATGTGAACGAACCCCGTCGCAAAACCATGCGACCTCTACTCTGTTTTGCCCAAAGGCGAACAGCCCTCTGTGTGGGACTCTAAAGACTCGATACTACGCTGGCAGTGGGTTTAACCACAGGCCGCAAGCGGTACTAGCTGTACGTAACGGTCCCCAGGTAGATGCCGATAAGAAGACCGATGAGGTAAACCCATCCGAACTTCTACTGAACCTGAATGTGACAATCTCCGTACAGTCCAGTCTGTTCATATAAGAGTATCGCATGTCGGGCTTAGGGGTGGTAAACGTCAGACCCCTAATAGCGGTACAAGTTGTGTCGGAGTGTAGCCCAGAACACCCTGAGAAATTACTGGAAACACTACCAGTAAATCCCGCTTGCCCTGGCCAGGGACGACTATGTGTAATGGCTCTCCTAGACACAGCGCGATATCAACTCCCAATACCGGGAGAGACGAATCTTGTCTAACCGTCACTGCCTCTAAGTGCTTCGGGACTGCACCTAACTATTACCTGTTTGCACGACTCAATAGGTTTGGGCAGGACCTTGGTTCCTTCGCCAAAGCTATAGCCCCATTGTTATCGCAATACAAAGGTATTGGGTCAACAATGGACGGAACCGCCTGAAGTTCACTAATGAACTTCTTCATCCAGACCGCCTCTTTTGTGGCATCGCTTGCAGCAATGTATTCAGCCTCCATCTTCGAGTCTGCGACGGTATCCTGTTTGGAACTCCTCCAACACACCGCCCCTCCGTTGAGGTAAACACAAAACCCGAGACAGACTTGCTGTCATCCTTATCACTCTGGAAGCTTGAATCGGTAAAGGACTCGACCCTGAGGTCTCCATTACCGTAAACCAGGAACATCTCCTTAGTCCTTCTCAGGTACTTGAGAATGTTCTTCACTGCCGTCCAGTAGTTCTCACCTGGGTCTGTCTGATACCAGCTCACTATGCTCAGCACGTAAGCTACATCTGGCCTTGTACATAGCATCTCATACATTATAGATCCTACCGCCGAAGTGTAGGGTATAGTACTCATGCGAACCCTCTCCTCATCGGTCTTGGGAGACATCTTCTTGGAGAGGGCAATTCCGTGCAATGCCGGTATATTACCGTGTTTGGAATCTTCCATACTAAATCTCTTTAGTATGTTCTCTATGTATCCGGACTGCGAAAGTCTCAGTAATCTCTTGGATCTATCTCTGTAGATTCTGATCCCCAGTATGCATGTGGCATCACCCAGGTCCTTCATGGAGAACCGTTGTGACAAGAATAGCTTGATCGATTGTAGCATAGGAATGTCATTTCCTATCAAAAGAATGTCGTCCATGTACAAGACTAGGAATACGACAGTTCGTCCTACAATCTTCTTATAAATACAAGGCTCATCTTCGTTCTTGATGAAATCAAATTCCTTGATTGCTTCATCAAAATAGATGTTCCAGCTCCGCGATGTCTGCTTTAGTCCATAAATGGATTTAAGCAACTTGCACACCTTACCGCTGCTCCCACTGTCTACAAAACCATCTGGCCGATCCATATAAACGCACTCTTCTAAACTGCCGTTCAGAAAAGCCGTTTTTACGTCCATCTGCCAGATCTCATAGTCATGGAAGGCAGCAATGGAAAGTAGGATTCGAATGGATTTGAGCATAGCCACCGGAGAAAAAGTTTCATCATAGTCCACACCAGGTCTTTGACGAAAACCTTTTGTAACAAGTCTAGCCTTATAGGTTTCCACCTGCCCATCTACACCAAGTTTCCTTTTGTAGATCCATTTGTATCCAACGTATTTTACCCCATGTGGAGCAATATCCAAGGTCCACACTTTATTGGTGTACATGGACTCCATTTCGGATCGCATAGCATCCAGCCACTTATCAGAGTCCCTACTGATAATGGCCTGCCTGAAACTGGTAGGGTTATCTTCTTCCAAGATACAATCCTATCGATCCCCGTCTATGAGAAAACCGTAGTATCTCTCGGGCGGATGAGAAATCCTACCAGATCTGCGGAGTGGCTGAGGTTCGTCTGGGGTTATTGAATCCTGAGGTTCTGTCAAATTTTCAGTTTCATTTTGTGGTCGCTGAATTTCTTCCAGTTCTACCGAACTCCCACTAGTTTCTTTTGCAAGAAATTGCCACTCTAAAAAAGTGGTGTGGCGAAATGCAGACACTTTCTGTTGCTCGGTGTGGTAGAACAGATATCCTATAGAGTTTTTAGGATATCCCACAAATTTACATAGAACTGAACGTGCCTGAAGTTTGTACGGATTTTATACTTTTACATAGGCCGGACAACCCCATATCTTAATGTGCTTACGATACGGCCTTTTACCATTCCATATCTCGAATGGTGTCTTAGGCTCTGATTTAGACGGAACATCATTCAAGAGATATGCCGCTGTCAAAAGCGCATGTCCCCAAAATGAAAGAGGCAACTCGGTACTACTCATCATGGAGCGAACCATATCCAATAGG
This sequence comes from Agapanthus africanus, assembly GCA_030015575.1. Taxonomy (NCBI): domain Eukaryota; kingdom Viridiplantae; phylum Streptophyta; class Magnoliopsida; order Asparagales; family Amaryllidaceae; genus Agapanthus; species Agapanthus africanus. Next base: position 340,295,835 of record CM057339.1, read on the forward strand.
GTACGATTCCTCCACTCTGATACACCGTTATGCTGTGGTGTATAAGGAGGAGTAAGCTGAGAGAGAATTCCATTTTCTTTTAAGTAATCTAGGAATTCCGTGCTTAAGTACTCCCCTCCCCTATCCGATCGGAGGATCTTGATACTTTTGCCAGTCTGGTTCTCTACTTCGTTTCTGAATTCCTTGAATTTCTTAAAAGCTTCAGATTTGTGTTTCATAAGATGCACATATCCGAATCTAGAGAGATCGTCAGTGAATGTGATGAAGTACGAGAACCCACCCCATGCATGTATAGACATCGGACTACATACATCACTGTGTATGAATCCCAAGAGCTCTTTTGCTCTTTCTCCATGTCCGGTGAACGAAGATTTGGTCATCTTTCCTTTGAAACAAGACTGACAAGTTTCATAAGATGAAAACTCGAACGTATTTAAAAGTCCATCTTTATGCAACTTACTCTCGTACTTCATCACATTCACTAACGATCTCTCTAGATTCGGATATGTGTATCTTATGAAAAACAAATTTGAAGCTTTTGAGAAATTCAAGGAATTCAGAAACGAAGTAGAGAACCAGACTGGCAAAAGTATCAAGATCCTCCGGTGTGATAGAGGAGGGGAGTACTTGAGCACGGAATTCTTGGATTACTTTAAAGAGAATGGTATTCTCTCTCAGCTTACTCCTCCTTATACACCACAGCACAACGGTGTTTCGGAGCGGAGGAATCATACCCTATTGGATATGGTTCGCTCCATGATGAGTAGTGCCGAGTTGCCTTTTTCATTTTGGGGACATGCGCTTCAGACAGCGGCATACCTACTGAATTACGTTCCATCCAAAACTGTGCCTAAGACTCCATATGAAATATGGAGTGGTAGAAATCCGTATCTTAAGCAGTTCAAGATATGGGGTTGTCCGGCCTATGTAAAAACACAGAAACCGGACAAGCTAGAGGCACAGTCAGTTCTATGTAAATTTGTGGGATATCCTAAAGACTCACTAGGATATCTGTTCTACCACACTGAGGAACAGAAGGTGTTTGTATCTCGCCACGCTACCTTTTTAGAAAGGGGGTTTCTTGCAAAAGAAACTAGTGGGAGTTCGGTAGAACTGGGAGAAATCCATGAACCACAAAATGTAACTGAAAATTTGGAGGAACCACTGGATTCAATAACCCCAGACGAACCTCAGCCACTCCGCAGATCTGGTAGGATTTCTCATCCGCCCGAGAGATACTACGATTTTCTCTTAGACGGGGATCGAGAGGATTGCATCTTGGAAGAAGATGACCCTACCAGTTTCAGGCAGGCCATTATCAGTAGGGACTCTGATAAGTGGATGGAAGCAATGCAATCCGAAATGGAGTCCATGTACACCAATAAAGTGTGGACCTTGGATATTGCTCCACCTGAGGTAAAACCCGTTGGATGCAAATGGATCTATAAAAGAAAACTTGGTGTAGATGGGCAGGTGGAAACCTATAAGGCTAGACTCGTTGCAAAAGGTTTTCGTCAATGACCTGGTTTGGACTATGACGAAACTTTTTCTCCAGTGGCTATGCTTAAATTCATTCGGATCCTACTTGCCATTGCTGCCTTCCATGACTATGAAATCTGGTAGATGGACGTTAAAACGTTTTTTCTAAACGGCTGTTTAGAAGAGTGCGTTTACATGGATCAGCCAGAGGGTTTTGTAGACAGTGGGAGCAGTGGGAAGGTGTGCAAATTGCTTAAATCCATTTATGGATTAAAGCAGGCATCGCGGAGCTGGAATATCTGTTTTGATGAGGCAATCAAGGAATTTGATTTCATCAAGAACAAAGATGAACCTTGTGTCTATAAGAAGATTGTAGGACGAACTGTCGTATTCCTAGTCTTGTACATAGACGACATTCTTTTGATAAGAAATGACATTCCTATGCTACAATCGGTCAAGCTATTTTTGTCACAACGGTTCTCCATGGAGGGCCTGGGTGATGCCTCGTACATTCTAGGGATCAAGATCTACAGAGATAGATCCAAGAGACTACTGGGACTTTCGCAGTCCAGGTACATAGAGACCATACTAAAGATATTTAGTATGGAAGATTCCAAGCGCGGTAACATACCCTCATTGCACGGAATCACCCTCTCCAAGAAGATGTCTCCTAAGACTGACGAGGAGAGGGTTCGCATGAGCACTATACCCTACGCTTCGGCGGTAGGATCTATAATGTACGCGATGCTATGTACAAGACCAGATGTAGCTTACGCGCTGAGCGTGGTGAGCCGGTATCAGACCCAGGTGAGGACCACTGGACAGCAGTGAAGAACATTCTCAAGTACCTGAGAAGGACTAAGGAGATGTTCCTGGTTTACGGTAATGGAGACCTCAGGGTCGAGTCCTTTACCGATTCAAGCTTCTAGAGTGACAAGGATGACAGCAAGTCTGTCTCGGGTTTTGTGTTTACCCTCAACGGAGGGGCGGTGTGTTGGAGGAGTTCCAAACAGGATACCGTCGCAGACTCGACGATGGAGGCTGAATACATTGCTGCAAGCGATGCCGCAAAAGAGGCGGTCTGGATGAAGAAGTTCATTAGTGAACTTCAGGTGGTTCCGTCCATTATTGACCCAATACCTTTGTATTACGATAACAATGGGGCTATAGCTTTAGCGAAAGAACCAAGGTCCCATCAGAAATCTAGACACATCTTAAGGCGGTATCACCTGATCAGGGAGATCATTGATCGCCGGGAGATCGAGGTACAGAGAGTGGACACAAAAGACAACACGACGGATCCATTCAAAAAGGCCCTCCCTCAAACACCGTTCGAGCGACTTTTTGAGCTATTGGGTATGCGGTACGCCAGCAGCTGGCCTTAGTGCAGACATTGGGTATGCGGTACACCAATTACTGGCCTTTAGTGCAAGTGGGAGATTGTTAGATATGTATGCCCTAGAGGCCATTATTGTATAGTACTAGTTTGTATAATACATTTTGGAGGCTTGGGATATAAATATACGGGTTTACAACAGTCTTGCTCGACATAGTAGTATGCTACTTGGTTTGTTTCTATCTTAATATGCGTATATGTTTCTTTTAAAATATCGCTAATACATATTGATGGAGCTCTTAGGATCTTTGCTTGACTACCGGTGTTGTGATGGCGATCACACTAGTGGGGGCTGAGTAGTCTATAAGCACATCCTTATTTTTTTCCCTGGTCGTAGGATTATCGAGACCGGGCATCGATACTCCAGAGTAGACTGGTGCATACGCTTCTCTTCCCAGCAGGGGAGATGGTCTGTCCCACAGCCATCAGTACATCGTACTGGAGATAGTATGCAGGTGCTCGTTAGGTTACGAGTACACTGGACAGGACTAGTCGGGAACTGTTGGTTGGTATTATACCTATCGTCAGTTAACAGTTCCCAGGTGACATGAGTACAGCATAGTCCGCTGACTTGACACTGTCACTTCGCCTCGAGTGTGTTCCCACTGTTCTTAGATTACTACCCTACCACGGCTCTACTGAGTCGTGCAAACAGATAGTAGTTGGGTGCAGTCCCGAAGCACTTGGAGGCAGTGACGGTTAGACAGGATTCGTCTCTCCCGGTATTGGGAGTTGATATCGCGCTGTGTCTAGGAGAGCCATTACACATAGTCGTCCCTGGCCAGGGCTAGCGAGATTTGCTGGTAGTGTTACCAGTAGTTTCTCAGGGTGTTTTGGGCTACACTCCGACACGACTTGTACCGCTATTAGGGGACTGACGTTTACCGCCCCCCTAGGCCCGCCATGAGATACTCTCAGAAGAACAGACCGGACTGTACGGAGATTGTCACATACAGGCTCAGCAGGAGTTCAGATGGGTTCACCTCATCAGTCTTCTTATCGGCATCTACCTGGGGACCGTTAGATACAGCTAGTGCCGCTTGCGGTCTGTGGTTAACCCCACTGCCAGTGTAGTGTCAAGTCTTTAGAGTCCCACACAGAGGATTATTCGCCTTTGGGCAAAACAGAGTAGAGGTCGCATGGTTTTGCGACGGGGTTCGTTCATATCCGCGCACTTGTACACGTTTGGTGTCCGGACAGTTATTACTAGTGGGCTTTGGTTTAAGCCAGATCCTAGTATATATTTTGGGGTTAGTTTTATGTCTTTGTATTCGTGTTCCTTGGATCACGGATGCGGGTGTGTATGCACAGTTAACTGAGGCAGAGGCAGAGGATTCTCATTAGGGTTATGGTACGGGTGTGTATGCACAGTTGACTGTTGTCTTTTTCCAAACCCTAATGAGAATAGGAAATATGATTAATAATATTAGTTAACAATTATTGTGCCATGGTTGAGTTGAATTCTTGACTTTTGTTGACTTGTTGACTTAGTTGACCGGTTGACCAAAGTGGACTTGTTGACCATTATCATTTGTTTTCAAAGATACTTCTTATTCTTTGCAAAAGCATTTAATGAATGAAATGATAATGGTCATTCATCAACTCATCATCACAAATTGTTAATTATTATTATCATCATCATTTTTCTAAATTATGAGAGCAAGGTTGTAAAAAATGGGATCATTCTCACTTGCATCTTCTCTCTCATCCATTGCTCTCCTTCTTCTTCTAGCTCAAGGAAAAATCCCTCTTATGAGTTGAGAACCATTTTCCTTTGAGATAAAACACCAAGACTACTCTTTACTCTTTCTAGGGTTCTAGGTTTAGCAAACCAAGCACCTTAGTTACCTCTAGGTTGTGGTAGGAGCTCAAGTTCGAACCTTCGGGTGGATCTATCTTCGGTAAAGAGGAGACGAAGAGTAGGAGCCGTACAAACTACTACAAGGAGAAAGTAAGGAGGAGAACAACAAGAAGAGAAGGAGTTAAAGACTAGGTATAATCATTCTACATAGTAGGTAAAGCTTGTAGTTCATATGTTAGTTTTGTTTAGCAAAGATCCTTCATGAACGGTCCATGTTACCTATCGAGGAAAATTTTGATTTTTACCTATTCCGCCTCCCCGAAAGATCAGGGATGGGTAACGTGGACCTAACACCAATAGCATTATATGCCACAGAAAAATATTACATAGATACCGTACACTACGCCTCGGCTGAGCACGAAATACGTAGCACGGATACTAAGTAATACCAATCCGAAATGACGGAGGGCTACGGCTGGGTTTTGGAGAAAACCCGTTAACGTAATGAACTTGATATCGTTGGAGGAACTTGATAACTTTTTTAAAATATATAGTGGCGAAAACTTTTGCTAAAGAGGTCACCCCCTTTGAAGGGATCTCGGCTCTTTCCTCATCGAATGAGGTGCATGATATTCCAAACTGAATACCTTGATGCAAAGCAAGAATAATCGACTATAGTGAAGTTATTACCCTGACGCAAACTTCTGTCCAAGGGGTCACTCCCGACGAAGGGATCTCGGCCCTTGCCTCATCGAATGAGGTGCTGGGTATTCATAACCGAATACCTCTGTGCAAAACAAAAGAGAACGTCCTTGCAATAACAGCTTTTTGAAAATTGTTCCAACAACATCTTTTAGGTTTATTTTCTTTGCATTAATATAATGCGTCCCATCAATTAATCCTACGATTGCAGAAAACAACGAAAATATGACGTACGCTTTTGCCATCCGTATTTGCCACGGGGCCCCGTCATCACTCGTTAGGTTACTTAACTAACGACAGAGCGGGGGCTGGACTAGCACGGATGCAAAACATAAGCAACGCCTACTAGATATCATATATAGATATATACATTCGTCAGATGCAATGATAGCCATTCCAGATCACAAATGAACACATTAGATATACTAGGAATCCGCGTTTCGCTCGAGCCTGCAACGATAGACGAATTACACGGTCGCGATGAATAGCCACACCCCACCCTAGACCCCTACGGCTGCGGCAAACTACCCGCCAAGTACCCGAAGTGAAGCAACCTCCCTCAACAACGTGAGTAGGCCACTCGGCACTTCAAAGTACCCGGTAGTTTGTGCACCCCTCCTTGGGTCTATCCTAGGAGCAAAAACAGTAAAAGAAATAATATACAATGGCGGCTACAAGCTCAACCAGGATGTGCGGCCATAAAAAAAATAATATTACATCAATTTACAATTTACATCAAATGAAAGATAAATAAACTCTCATCTCACAAACCCCGGCTATTCATCCGCGACAATCCAACAAGTTCATATACACAATCCAACATCACAGATCACAGATATGCAAAACTCCCACTAATCGACGTATAGCGATTAGTCGACGTTCAGTACATATATCGCATTACAGATATAACTAATTAGCTAAAGTATATAGAATTTCGATCAAAATTTCAATTTGAAACTACCCCAAACACAACACTATTCTCAGAAGAATCTGGGCAGAAACAAAGCATCTTAAAAATCACAAAACCAACACAGAGAACCCCAGAAGAAATTTGGTGCGCAGCCGAGTTGACTCGGCCGCGGATCCGCGGCGGGTCGCTTGGAGCGGCCGCGGATCCGTGGTCTTCCGAGCGACTCAGGCACCCAAATTTCTACAGTTTTCTCTAAAAAGCCTGCTTGTATTTTTCAGGTCTCTGGAAATATTTTTAGACCTGTTTTTAAAAACGGCAGAAAACACTAAAATTTGATGTATTTTGCGATTTTTTCCGGATCGAAGTTCTAAACACTTTGCCAACATGTTAGTTGTTGTTTAGCTAGGCTCTGACACCACTGAAAGGTCTATGTTACTCACCCCGGTTCTTTCGGGGAGGCGAAATAGGTAAAAATCAAAATTTTCTCACATGGAAATATAGACCAACCATGAAGGATCATTGCTAAACAAAAACTAACAAACGAACTACAAGTTCTAGCTACTAGGTTAGATGGTTATACCTAGTTCTTGAACTCCTTCTCTTCTTGTTGTGGTCCTCCTTCTTGCTTGCTCGTTGGAGTGGTGTAGACGTCTCCTCCTCTTCGTCTTCTCTTTGCCGAAGAAAGATCCACCCGAAGGCCTCTACCTTGAGCTCCTACCTCAACCAAGAGGTAACTAGAGTGCTTCGCTTGCTAGACTAAGAACTCTAGAATGAGTAGAGAGTTGTCTTGATAGTTTTATCTCACAAAGCTCATGTTTTTCAACACATGAAAGAAGAAAGCTTTGAGAGAGGAAGAAGGAGAGCTTTTTCATGAGAGAGAATGAGCAAGAGAGAATGAGCAAGAATAACAACCATGCTCTCATATGAAAATAATAATAATAACAACTAAAGAAAATTATGATGGTTAGTTGAAATGACCATTATCATTTCACATTTAATGCAATTTGCAAGAATCAAGAAGCATCTTGCAAAAGAAATGATCATGGTCAAATGGTCAACAAAAGTCAAATGGTCAACCAAAGTCAAATAGTCAACCAAAGTCAAATGGTCAACCTAACCATGGCACAATTATCCTTAATTAATATTATTAATTATATTTCTCAGTATCATTAGGGTTTAGAAAAAGTCAACTGTCAAAAACCCTAATGAGATTCCTCTGCCTCTGTCAACTGTGCATACGCACCCGCATCCGTGTTCCGAGGAACACAAATAAAATAAGACAAAACCAATCCCAAAAAAAATACTAGGATCTAGCTTAAACCAAAGTCCGCTAGTAATAACTTCCCGGACACCAAACGTGCATAAGTGCGCGGATGTGAACGAACCCCGTCGCAAAACCATGTGACCTCTACTCTGTTTTGCCCAAAGGCGAACAACCCTCTGTGTGGGACTCTAAAGACTCGACACTACGCTGGCAGTGGGTTTAACTACAGGCCGCAAGCGGTACTAGCTGTACGTAATGGTCCCCAGGTAGATGCCGATAAGAAGACCGATGAGGTAAACCCATCCGAACTCCTACTGAGCCTGAATGTGATAATCTCCGTACAGTCCGGTCTGTTCGTCTAAGAGTATCGCATGTCGGGCCTAAGGGGTGGTAAACGTCAGACCTCTAATAGCGGTACAAGTCATGTCGGAGTATGGCCCAGAACACCCTGAGAAACTACTGGAAACACTACCAGTAAATCTCGCTTGCCCTGGCCAGGGACGACTATGTGTAATGGCTCTCCTAGACACAGCGCGATATCAACTCCCAATACCGGGAGAGACGAATCATGTCTAACCGTCACTGCCTCCAAGTGCTTCGGGACAGCACCCAACTAATACCTGTTTGCACGACTTAGTAGAGCCGTGGTAGGGTAGTAATCTAAGAACAGTGGAAACACACTCGAGGCGAAATGACAGTGTCAAGTCAACGGACTAAGATATACTCATGTCACCTGGGAACTGTTAACTGACGATAGGTATAATACCAACCAACAGTTCCCGATGAGTCCTGTCCAGTATACTCGTAACCTAACGAGCACCTGCATACTATCTCCAGTACGACGTACTGATGGCTGTGGGACATACCATCTCCCATGCTGGGATAAGAAGCGGATGCACCAGTCTACTCTGGATTATCGATGTCCTGTCTCAATAATCCTATGACTACGGACCAAAATAAGGATGTGCTTATAGACTACCCAACCCCTACTAGTGTGATCGCCATCACAACGCCGGTAGTCAAGTAAAGATCCTAAAGGCTCCATCAATATGTATTAGCGATATGTTAAAAGAAACATATACACATATTAAGATAGAAACAAACCAAGTCGCATACTACTATATCGAGCAAGACTGTCGTAAATCCGTGTGTATATCCCAAGCTTCCAAAATATATTATACAAACTAGTAATATACAATAATGGCCTCTAGGGCATACATATCCAACATAAAGATCCTTGCTTTGTTTGCTTAGCACCTCTAATTTTTTAAAGTGGCATGTGTGATACTTCCATACTCTATAGTAGGTGCTAGGGAAACCTAACAATTCTTTCCCATATTAAGATCATCCATATTTTCTTTTTTTTGAAACAAAAAAGTATAGCGAGATACCTTACTCAGAAAACTACATTAATACAAAAATATGTACATAAAGGATTTCAAATTTAGGCAAACAGATGAATCTATGTTTGTATATAATCCAATAATAAGAAGATAAAGTGAATAGCGAACCAATTGCCATCATCGACAGCTAGCAACTATTACATTATTATAAGTCTAAAAAGTTCCAATAGTCTATCCCAATAAGAAAAAGGTAGTGTAACAGACATTTACAAGCAATCCTCAACACAGAGAAATTAACGCTGAAAAATACATAAATATAGTGAATGGATCTAAGAATTGACCTTTCTGGAATTTAAACTTTTCCCACCAAAAATATAAGTTCTCGATATATAAAATTGTATAACAACAATATATGATTAATAGTTCCTTTATTATTCTAAAATTTTCTAACAATTTTTTTAATGAAAACCATGAAATATTTTGAGATTGTGTTTGTTCTATTAAATTTTCCATTTGAAAAAATTTGTAACAAAATAAATCCAAACTGTATGCGACTCTGAGTTTTTAATTTCAGGATGAGCATAAAAATCTATCAGAATGCATTTGAAACTCTGTATTATATGAGGATATAATTACACAATATCATATTGAAAACCCCTCAATTAAATAATTAGTTATAACAGATATCTAATAGCGTATGCAAACTACAATTAATGTGTAACTCCATACCTCTACTTAAATAATATCTTTGATGTCGTGTATTTTTGTGTCTTCAGAGTTACCTTCCTTCCAAGTGGTCGTTATCCTCTATTGTCTGTGAAAGAAACTTCTCAGTATTTATCGATATACTTTTTGAAAAGAAGTTATATAGATCAAATTAGAACTATAGTTTACTAGCTTGAATCCCTCAATTCATCAAAATGCATTATCATTAATAGCATAACTGACCGTCTTATACTTAGTATTCCATTAAGTAATCGCTAAAGTAGAGCTAATTCTTCTTAACATTTTAAAATAAATCGTGAAGTTATAACAGATGGATCTGAAAATATGTTTTATGCATAAAATATACTTAAAAACTTAATATTAGAATATCCGAAAAATGTAAAATGAGATGGAAAGTAAGTTCATATTATAAATCTGAGATATTAGCAACGCTACCGACAACTAGGAAACTTCCATCATTAAGCGGTGTAGGTTCTCCAATGCGAAGTTGTCAAACAATAACCATTAAGTTATTCATATATACGAAGAAGAAACATCTTTTGATTGTTTAAAAGTCTGCAAATAGCCGCAATGGTCATAGATTCATCCTACTTCTCCTCATCTAAACCTCCATCAATCTCCATTGACTCTGGCGACGGTGGCTGTGGAGGCGGCGGTAAGTAAGAAGCACGAGCATTGAAAAAACCCGGATAATAAACAAAATAGTTTCTCTCCCCTTTCAGATCCATTGAACGATATAAAAGCGAGACCGTCAATCACGATCAACTTCCCCGTTGGCGGCGGTAGAGGCGGCGGTGAATAAGAAGCATGGGCATTGAAAAAACCCGGGTAATGAACAAAGTTGGTCCTCACCCCTTCAAGCCCATTGAACAATGTCGAAGAGAGATTGTCAATCTCGATCAACTCTGGCGATGGCGGCAGTGGAGGTGGTCGTGAATCAGATGCATGTGCACTGAAAAAAACCCGTATAAGAAGCATGTGCATTGAAAAAACCTGAGTAGTGAACAAAGTTGGTCATCACCCTTTCTGGCCCGTTGAACGATATCGAATAGAGATCGTAAGCCATAGCGGCCTCCTCCGCCATGTCGAATGTGCCTATCCAGTGTCCTTTTTTAGTTTGTGGGTTTCAGATCTCTGCTGAATATCAGCCCCAAATACGTTAAGTATTCGGTGGATCCTCGAATTCTTCTTCTTCTCTGTGGTCCGTTTTGGATGGGGAGCTGCATTTGTGATAGATGATCTTGCATTTGGCTACCGGATATGAGAGTGAAGATGGTAGGGATTATCAATTTATATATAGGATACAAAGTAGATTATAGTATAATTTAGATTGGGGCATTAACATATGAATGAATTTTTATGGTTCTTAACTGAGAACAGTCGAGTTCTAAATGTGATTTGCATTTAAATTTAGGGTTTTTGTAAAGATGTTGTAGATTCATGTTTAAATTGTTTTTTACTAGGTGTTTCCCCAATATTTAATCTAATAAAAGAGCAAAGTTCTGTTTGAATTAAATGAGGCAACGCTTCACGTGCTCTCTACGAGGGCTCCAATGCCAGAGCCAATTTTATAGGATTAAATCTTATGGTGGCACCTCATATGCTTCTCACGCGGGTGCCAATGTGCAAAGCACAGAAAAGTTTATTACATAAGAGTTAGACTCTTATATGGCGCCGCACTTGCTTATCACACGGGCGCCAATGTGCAAAGCACAGGAATACCCATCTTAAGTATTAAATTCTTAAGTAGCGCCCACGTGCACAACAGCGCCCAGGTAGAATTAAATTCTACGATACTCTCTGTTAAACAGAGCCATTGGATCAAAGATCCAACGGAGATGATAAATCATCAAGATATAGAATCAAATTCTATTAGAAGAAAATATCTCCCATATCTTTCTAAATAAGAAAGGTACTCTTAGTTGGATCAAAGATCCAATTGTAGAATAAAATTCTATTTTGGAATATATTCTCTCAATCTTTCTGAATAAGAAAGATTGCTCTCTGTAAAACAGAGAACCGTTGGATTAAAAAATCCAATGGTGATTAAAAATCACCGTTTAACAGAATAAATTCTGTATAAGGAAAATATTTCCCTAATCTCGTTAAAAACCAAAAATCATATTCTGTAAAAACAGAAGTCTTTGGATCAAAGATCCAGTGGTGGGTAAAATTCTCCAAATTAATTTTGAGACCAATTAAATCAATCGGAATCTCTCAATGAGATATTTTCTCAAACTAATCAACAATTTACCTTACCTATATAAAGGACCTGAGACTTCAAATCTCTCACACACAGAAAGACGGAGAGAGAAAAACAGAGAGACATACAGAGATATATACAAATACAGCACAGAAAGCTTCCAAAACAACAGAGAATTCAATTCTCGAGAAAAAAGAAGACTTTCCTCCTCAAAATCCTAGGTAAAGAAAAGAGATCAAAATATCTCTATCACATCTAAGGGTTTAACCCTTTTAAAAGAACTTAGTTCTTTCTCTGGATCTGAGATCCACAAGGCAAATCTCCCATAAGTTGAGAATTTAAGTCTCATCGGGAAGGTCTTGTTCTTGAAAATTAAAGATTCACGGAAGAACAAATTTTAAACGGAGTCCATGATACTCCAGGAACTCAGTTCCTTCAAATCGAGAACTTAGTTCTTTAAAAACTCAACCTAAAATCCTGAAATATAGTGATTTTAGAGAGCGTTAATGGTCAAAGCGCCATTGATAGAGGTTTAACCTCTCTGAAATTATTAACAGAGATTTAAATCTCTAAAAATGATAAAAGGAAAAAGACTAGCATCTCACGTGCTTCCCACTTGGGCGCCCCTTTTAACAGCGTCTAGCGCCTCATGTGAAAGACACGCGGACGCCCAAAACAGAAGGCCGGCGCCGCATGTGCTCATCACGTAGGCGCTGAACAAAAGTGCATAGCACTCCACAAACAGCCAAAATGGCTGAATGCTCAACGCTCATTGGGCGGCGCCTATGACTGAATGTTTTGCATGTCATATATGTGAGCATCAGAGGTCAAATAAGTGCTCAGCACTTTGGCATAAAAGAAAAGGGCTGAACAAACAGAGCCTAAATAATTTCCTAGCACTTTTGAATAAAAGAAAAGACTAAGAAAACCAAGCCCTCAAATTGGCTAGGTCTCTGAAGTTTTTCCTGCAGCTGAGCCCAAATGCTCTGTTGTCGGATCTGAAATAAAAAATGATCCTTGAAATTTCGCTAAGTTGATTTTAGTCTCAAATTGGACTAACGTATCCTTAGTCAAAAACAAATTGAGCCCCAAATGCTCATATATATTTAAGTTGATCTTAATCTAAAATTAGATTAACGGTCCTTAAATGAAACCAAGCCCAAATCTAAAATTTATGGATTTGGACTAATCCGCGCCCTACGGGCGACGACATAAATTAGTCTCCGTATACAATTCACGGGCAACCAAAACCAAAAAAAACATACACATGACACGAAGTGAATTGCTGGAGCAGGAGAAAGTGGTTATCGCAATGCAGTAACGTAATTAACTGCAGGGACTTGTGCCTACAGGGAAGAGCGTCCCCACAATCAAAAACCCCTTATAAAACGAGGGGGAATCTGACGAAGTCCGCTACAACGGCCGCATCCGTCCAAACCTCCGATAAATGGTGCCATAAATCAACTTGGTATCTTCGGAGAGGTGGACGGATAAATCCAAATATCATCTGCCCCCAGATTCAGGCAAGACGATCCATCCCAGTTCGTCTCTGTTTCCGGCGGTAAACAGATTCTTCCACGTTTGGTGAGACCTTTTCCTCTTTCCACTCCACACTTCGTTTGTCGTGTTCGCGAACAAAATAACGGTTCGCTATAGTTGCCTATGAATTCGAGGTACTAAGATTTGGTGTCTTGCTCCTGTTCAAAAGAGAAAATCGATATCTTCCAACTGCACAACTTGCAACAGTAACTACCGCTCCGCCCTAACTGGAGGAGTGACTTACGGGCCCAACGCAGCCTCTATCTTTTCAATGCCGGTAGGGCAAGTAACGCAATCCACTACTGGACAATTCTTCGGGACCATGTTCCCACCAGTAGGTGTCGGTGCCTCAGCGCCGCAGGAAGAAGCTCCCAAGAGGTTGGTCTCCTATCGACTAGCGACCATAACGGCCCCTTTCAACGGGTCGTCCAAAGCTGACGTCTCAGTCCTCAACATGCTGGGCATGAACCCAAATGTGCCCGCAAGGAGGCTCGTCACACCTGAAGGGGCTACCCCAAAACAGATAGCCCTCCCAACTCCTACTTCGGGCGAAGTCGTCAAAGGTGCTTCCTCTATCAGAAAGTCGGCCTTTAAAAAATTGGCCAGCCATTCTCAAACCCAGCCAAGGACGTCAGTCTTCAACAAGATGACACCAACAACAGCACCTAAACAAAGCCGGGGGCATGAAGAAGTTGGTTCCAAAACTGAGGCTGTCTGGTTTGCAAGACACGCTCGACGTCTCCACTGGCGCCGAGTGAGAAAAGCTGGGGACAATTCTCCCTCTGGACTTACCCCACCAGCTCCAATGGTGGAAGTTGACGCGGCTGTTCTAACCGAGAACAGTTTTGATCTGCTCAGGAGGGTACGCAAGAACTCTTCAATGGCGGTGCTAAAGGAATCTCCCCCGCCTGCAGAAGCCACAGTGCAGGAAAAGCCGGAGATCCCCCATCAACGGCTCTCCTCCTAAATTCATAGGGTCTGGCGGAAAGTCCAGGGCTCTGTGATCAACAAAGATTACTCTCGTTGACCAAAGAAATCGAAGGCACGGCAAGAGAAAGACTATCCCTACATCATATAGTGAGGGGCTTCTTCTACACAGGTGCCTGTTACAACGGCTCCTTCAACTTCGACCTCCCAGAAAAAGATGAGGCCGGAAAGAATCCCACCGCCGGCGGCAAATTCCGAAGGCGATGGACCCAAACGCCTTATGTCTGGGGGAATGATCGTGCATACGGTCTATATGGCTTCCGAAAAAGAAGAAAGTCGTGCTTCCGTAGGACATCGACCACAAATCCGGTCGTTGACAAAAGCTCAGGAGCAATAACAAAAGCTCCAGGAGATGCTGACCAAAATAGCAGCACTTACTGTCACGACCTGAAATGGAACGTGGCTGGCACTTGAATCATATGAAGTCTATAGGACCCCATTTAATTCAAGTAAACCAAAAATCCCAGAAATCTAAACCATTTAAAAGAATAAAGAGGGAAAAGTTTAGCTTTTAAAGCAAGTAGTTTAACAACATAAGCCGAAATATGCATTTTTAAAACATCAAGTCTTTTCTGAAAATTTCGGCAGAGTTTCCTTTGTAAATACTGGCCCCAAAAAGGTACAACATGCATAATATGAATAAAGGCATCCCCAAGCGGGAGCTAGCTCTTCGTTAATTGACGGTCATAACCATGCAAGTAATATAATATACAACGCCAAGGGTGAGGATCAAAACTCAAAAGGAAACTCAAAATCATTAAGAACCCATAATAATACAACGCGCGACTCTAAGATCGAAAGAATATACACTGGTTTTCTAAGTCTAATAAATATACAAGTCTGGTTGATGGAGTTTACTAGATACAACTGAATATAAATGTACAATGGTGGTCACGATGTGAGTGAACCCACCTACCAAAGCAATCACCCGGAATGGGAGCAGTGTGCCAGAAAGCCGCAATGAAACCTGTACGGCAAAAACCTGTAAGAACTGTGGCACAACGAGGGTGAGTTGCCAGCTCATGACTAGAAAACATCACAGAGCGTAAATCATATGCATGACTCAATCCTAGGTCAATACGATCAGAAATATATATCCTCAATATGATAAAGTCTGAAATATGATAAGGTGGCAAGGGTAAATATCTATACATAAGTGTAATACCAAGTGCTCGTGTCAGTGCCTCGGGTAGCAACATATCATAAATATGAGGTATGATCAATGTAAT
Source organism: Agapanthus africanus (assembly GCA_030015575.1). Lineage (NCBI taxonomy): Eukaryota > Viridiplantae > Streptophyta > Magnoliopsida > Asparagales > Amaryllidaceae > Agapanthus > Agapanthus africanus. The sequence continues at coordinate 340,311,414 of CM057339.1, forward strand.
AACCATGAATCAATGTCAACTATATCATGAAGTCTATAAGTATGTGGATATCATCCAACTATGAAATCAATAACTGTATGCATGTGGATCTCGTCCATGTGTCAACCAATGACACAACAACATCATGCATGTACAAGTCATAAAAGCATACGCATGAAAGCATGAGGATATAAATCAACGTGTATCCCTCGCGACACATTAAAATCATGGAACCTGAGTGTCCAGCCTCGACACTCAAAATCATGAAACCCGTGTCCAGCATCGACACGTAAATCCTCATATATCTCAGGCGTCGCATCCTCGGAATGGCCCTCATATATATCTCGCCTAAGGCACCGCCTACTCTGGTCGGCCCTCATATCCATCTCACGACTCCGGTCGGTATCCTCCGGATAACCGACGGGCCCCAAATACTATGACCGGTAGGTAGTGCTTCCCTGGTAGGCTCACCGTCTAACAATACGAGTCTTCTTGCCCCGGAGTATGTAAGTGCACGGCGGTGCCCCGGCCGTCAATCCGATGCCGGAATGCGGAAACGAAACTTTTCAAAAAACTAGAACCGACACCACCGCGCACTAAAAATCCCGGATCGGGCCATTAATCTAACTCTAGCAAACTAGAATAAGAGTAGAGAAGCTATACCAAGCGATCCGTGTCCTTCGGTCTTCGCCTCCACTCCGATCTCCTCGCGGAATCTCCGGCCGTCGCCTCCTCGTCGAAACGGGCACCACATCGCCGAGTTCTTTTACGGGCTCCCACCTCTGGACCGAGGCAACTCGGGCACGAAGCTGGCGAGTCGACGTGCTCAAGAATTGCTGTAGGCTAGTGTAAAAAAATATTGTCTCAATTGGGGTTGTGAAGTTGCCATGATGGAGGAATGAAAGAACTTTAGAGAGAGGTTGAGAATTTTGCAAGCAAGCAAGCAAATGAGATATGAATTATTCCACTCATACAAAAATGAAGCCTCTCCCTTCTTGCCTAAAGTGGCCGGCCCCCCATGAACAAAATGGTGGAGGGAATAATCAAAACCAAGAAGGGAGGTGAGTGTAGGAAAAGCAAAAGGGTAACCACAACCAAATGTGATGATAACAATATCATATCAATTTCTAATCCTTTCTAATCTCATTTAATGCAAGTGAGTGGATGGAAAAAGAATCTCATCATGAAGCTACAAATGCAAATAACACCCTCCACAAAGATAATTTGCACAACTGCAAATAACCCCCTCCATCGGAAAAGTCCGGCCGGGAAGGAACAAAGGAAAACTGGCCGGAACGGAATACAAACTGGCAACTTCAGAAAATTGATCCCGTAATAAATTACAGGAAAACCCCATGACTGCATATACATGCCCGCATTTGTATTCCCACTGAATACAAATGCAAAGAGACAAAACCTACACGGTACAATACTAGGATCAAGCTTAAACCAAAGCCCGCTAGTAAAAACCCGTCCGATCACGATCCATGCAATACCGCACGTATCTGATCGAACCCTGCCATATCTCCATACGGCCTCTACAGCGTTTCGCCCGAAACTTGAGAAACTGGTCTATGGGGGACTCTAAAGACTCGTCAATACTTTGGTTGTGGAATTAACCACTAGCACGTCAGAGGTATTAGCCTATACGTAACGAGCTACCAGGTATTGACCAAAAGGGACGTCGATGAGCGAACTCATCCTGACACCCTACTGAGCCTATCAGTGACAATATCCGTACAGTCCGGTCCGTTCATCTATGAGCATCGCATGACGGGCCTAGGGTGTTGGTGAAAGTCAGACCCCCAAAAGCGGTACAAGTCGTGTCGGAGTGTAGCCTAGAACACCCTGAGATACTACTGGAATACCTACCAGTAAATCTCCTACCTTGGCCAAGGACTTTCTGTATTGGCTCTCCTAGACACAGCGCGACCTCACCCCCAATACCGGGAGAGATGAACCCCTGCAGATCCGCTCACTGCCTCCATGTGGCTCGGGACTGTACCCAACTAAAACCTGTTTGCACGACTCCTTTGAGCCGTGGTAGGGTAGTAATCAAAGCACAGTGGGAACTCACACGAGACAAATGACGATCTCAGGTCGATGAACTAACCTGTACACATGTCACCAGGGAACTCACACGAGACAAATGACGTCAGGTATAAGACCAACTAGCATGTTCCCGGCGAGTCCTGTCCGGTGTACTCATAACCCAATGAGCACCTATATATATTTTAGGTGAACCAACTGACACCAGTGGCTTGTGAGACCGGCCACCGCCCCTCGTCGGGGTCTCGACTGTATACACAGTCTATTCTGGAGTATTGATGCCCTGTCTCGAAACTCCCACGACTAGGGACCTTTTAAGGATGTGCTTATAGACCCCAGCTCCCACGTATATGATCGCCCTCATACTGCTGGCAGTCAAGCAAGAATCCTAGGGGCTCTATCAACGTGTAATAGAGACATGTAAGGTCACCTAAAGCAGTACACGATGATAAAGATAAACCAGATAGCATACTATCATCTTGAGTAAGACTGTCCTTCCGGGATAGGTCCTCCCTCAATCATTGCAATCACGTGCCTGTGATCCAATAATTGACTCTGAGGGCACTATCTCCAACAATCTCCCACTTGCACTCAAGGCTAATTATTGCAATATCACATACTCACAGCCCGTGTGATACCGAACACCCAACTCTTCTACTAGTCAGTCTCACAAAGCTCGTTTGCGAAACTATTGCATTCAAGGAATAGCCTCAGTGAGTGCATCCGCTCTGATGTTTCTTTCTATGTCTCTCTTTATCTCAAGTTCACGGAGAAACCCATCTCCCGAAATGAGCAATACCTGTCTTAGAATATGTCTGGATGTCTGATGGGACCTAGCTTATAAATGAACTCCAAATCCAAACTTCTTAGACTGTATCGTCAACTGAACTTAATCAGTATCCTGCGCCATCCTTCCCTCAGTATCCACCTGGGCCACCTGTCCAAAATACTGCCCTTCGTCAAAGGGAAAACTATAACTCTGACAGTCACTCTGCCGTCCAGGTCACCTTGGAAGCCTGGAATGATAACTGTCTCCCAAAGGAGGCTGCCGTTATCATTTCCCTAGAACATAAACTTATGTTCTAAAACTGCTTCCGAATGTTTCTCCAGGATTGGATTAATATCTAAACTTATTGCATCTCGTGCAAAAACAACATCTGGTGTGGTACTTGACATCTCATGATTGACTCAATTGCCTAAGCAAGTGATCTGCCAATCATGTACATCCCTCTCCCCTTTAGTCTATAAGACAGCTTTAGAGAGGGTGACTCCATTACCTGCAGGTACACCACCATGCCAGGAGTCGTCGATTCTAAATACTCTTAGAATGCTGTCAAGTACCCTAATTGGGACACTTCCCTAATCTAGATCTAAAACCATAGATCCAGTAACCAGAATGTGTAATATTATATCCAAGTCCCATATGGAGAAACCACTGTGTGACAACCAAAGTATAACCAATCGTAGTATAGGAATATCACTTCCTACTCTGTGTATGTCATCCAGATACCAGGACATCACACCCTACTACCTTCTTAACAGATCCATCCCCTATTCTGATGAAGTCAAACCTATAACTGTCACATCAATAGATGATCTATCTCCGCTATATCTGCTTTAGTCTATAAATAGACATAATCCACTTGTCCACCAATGCTTCCGCTGCTCCCACTGACTACGACAACTCTCTGGCAGAGTCATATAGACGTACACTTCTAAATCTAGTTTAGAACGACGCTATACTCATTCCCTTGCCGGGTCTCGCAGCCTGGAACAACAGCAATGGCAAGTCTGGGTAAACAAGAACCTCCCTGTCACCGTCCTTGAGGCTACCGGAGTATCCCTCAGGTGCCTGAGGTTACCCCCCGTATCTGCGAAGTGACCAATGGAATGTCAAGCCAGATTGAATCTTTAGGTTCCTTTCAAGCTTTCAGTAATCATTTGCGGTTCTGGAATCACTTCCAGTTCTACCATACTCCCACTGCTGTTTTCTGAAAAAATCCATTTTTGTTAAAACCGTGGCAAGTCAAGAACAATATCACTATTGATCTTCCAGATGGTAGAAAGTCAACCCCCGTCATAACCTGGGTCAACCCACAAACAGCCATTGCAGAAACGTGCCTTGAGTTATCCAGAGTCTGGTTTTAAGCATAAGCTGGACAACTCCCCGTACCTTAACAATGTCAAGATATGAACTGTTCTATATCCAATATAGAAACAGAGGCACTGATTTAATTGAACCAAATTCAAATCATGCAGCTGTCTCCAGTGCATGTTAACTAAATGGAAGGAGGCCGATCAGCGTTACTCAACTTAGGAGTACTTCCAATTATGAGTAACCTGAAAGAGAAGCAATTTCTCTTAATCATTATTATTAACTGAATACCATTCACAAGTATCTACATCTTCGATCGATCTTGAAGAATCCCGATACTTGCAATACCTGATTCTCTACTTTACTCTTATACCTATAACTTCTCAAAACTTGGACCCTGTGTTTCTATGAAACACTTGTCTAAGAACTAGAGAAGTCATAAGTAAACCGAATATAGTACGAGGACCAACCCCTCTGTCCTAATGGACACTGGACAATATGCAATACTTTGTATAAGTCCCTTGAGTCTGATAACTCATTCACTGTGTGTCGTAGGTTGAAAACTGTACTTATGGTTAAGAAGAATTACACCGTTGTTTAATGCTCCTTACCTAACCATCCACTGATATAGGTAAATGTCATAGACATAATTTCAAAAGGTTATATCTCACTCTATAAAAATAGACGTACAGATATATCAATTTGAAATTGGTGCATAACGACGGATATTCAAAACCAAATATTTGCCGTCCGGCAAACAACCCTGGCGATTTCCTCAAATATCACCAATTACAATGAATCCAGATATAATGAGGACGATCACCTTATTCCTAATAACTTACTCCCACTCATCATCTGTAAAACCATACAGATGTGAGAATCATACCTGGTAAATACATACCCTGGAGTAAGGGCTAATTGGGAAATCAGTTTTCTTTTAACAGTACACAGTGAAACTGAAACATATAAATGTTTCGATGGGGTATCCGGGTATTCCTAGTAATGCCTCTTCCATTATCCAGATTCACAACTGTAACCGTATATCTCTTTGTCATCTCTCCAAATCCCTTTATATGTCTTTTAGTCATTACCTTCTGCACACCCCTTTAGGCCAAATGGTTTTCTTCCTTTCCTATCGTTCGGCACCAGCCTATGGTTTGGAAGAAGACTATCCAATAAGCATAATGGGTGTACTGTCCTAATCCTAAGAGCACTCGCAATGCGAGAAAAGGTGAAAATAAAAGACAACCGAATAAACCTTATTCCTATTTCTCCTGAACCAGAATCCATCCCCGAACTGGAACAAGTTCCTTTCGAGTTCGTATATAACCATACGATGGAGTATCCAATAAACTGTGGATCTTCGTAGTGATACGGAGTGTCCTGGAGAAATACAAAGGTGATTTAGGATTGACGAAGAAATACTTGGTTTGGTCATGAATAGCAGTCGCAATTTACTTTGCCCTCTTACTAATCTCTTGATATGTCTTTACTTAATACCTTCTGTACACCATCGTTATGCTAATTGGTTTTCTTCATTCCCCACCATTCGGCACCAGCCTAAGGTTTGGAAGAAGACTATCCAATTTGTGTAATAGGTGTACTATCTGCTAAACCAAGGAGTACTCGCAACCTGAGAGAAGGTAAAAGGAAAAGACAACTGAATAGTCCTATTCGTTTTCTCCAGAATCGGAAACCATTCTCGAATAAATTCCTTCGAGTTCGTATATAACCATACGATGGTTTTGTCCAATGGAAGTGGACGTTCGTAGTAATACGGGGTGTCCTGGAGAAAAGGGTAAAAGTAGGAGTGGCAATGATGTTTGCAACTCTAACAATCCAAAAGCCAGTGTTTAAGAAGGTTCGGTTAATCTTGGTCACTGAGTCATAGTCTAGGGTCGGGTCAATGGTCGCTGCCAAAGAGAGAGAGAGAAAAGAAACACTCAACGTGCACTCTAACCTATATCAGAATGGTTATCACTTTATCTAATCAGGAAACCTCCCACTGTAACGTTAAATTCTTCTCTAAACCTAAAAGAAGAATTAGCCGGGATCACCCGAGGAGTAAACCAACTCATCAGTAGGAATCGGGATCCAACTATCATCGCATGATAACGTGACGGAATCCGCTCACGTTATCACACTCCAGAAGGTATGCGCATATCTGGCAAGTTTCAGTTTCTTTAGAAACTCCCGATGTGATTTTTTACCCTATGCTCTTATGACCTTGATGAATGCCAACAAATCATAAGTCACATGTCAAGTTCTACCCGTCATTGTCCAGGTTAATTTGAACCCACCCGTACAAGCCCTTGACGAAGGTCAACAAGGCTATACGACTGTTCCAAACCAACACATCTATCTATGCAGCATATGAATACCCAATAGCTACCAATCACTGTGCCTTGACTTTGGCCAACATACATAGCTTGAATACTTATTCACTATCCATATGAAACGACGGAGGGCTACGAATGGTTTCCGGCGAAAACCTTTAACGTAATGAACTTGATATCGTTGAAGGAACCGGATAGCTTTTTTTAAAAATATAGTGACGAAAACCTTTGCTAAAGAGGTCACTCCCGGTGAAAGGATCTCGGCTCTTTCCCCGTAGAATGAGGTGCAGGATATTCTAACTGAATACCACGATGCAAAGCAAAAGTAATCGGCTATAGTGAAGTTATTACCCTGACGCAAACTTCTGTCCAAGGGGTCACTCCCGGTGAAGGGATCTCGGCCCTTGCCTCGTCGACTGAGGAGCAGGATATTCCAACTGAATACCACGATGCAAAACAAAAGAGAACGTCCTTGCAATAACAGCTTTTTGAAAATTGTTCCAACAACATCAGAATAGGTTTGTTTAGCTTGCATTGATCCGAATCAACGCAGTCCCATCAATTGATCACACCACAAAAGAACGAAAATAATGATGTACGTATATTCCATCCGCATTCGCCACTGGGTCCCGTCATCACCCGTTAGGTTACTTAACTAACGACAGAGCGGGGACTGGGCTAGCACGGGTGCAAAACATATACAACATCTACAAGTATATATATCAATATATAATATTCGCTCAAGGCGTGATAAAATGCAACATCACAGAAATGTAATAAGCATCACAGAACAATACAGATATCTGGGATCCCTGGGTTTCATAGAGCCGCTACTGAAACCCGACGTTCCCCTGGTCATGTGGATAGCCTGTGCAATGAAATCCTAGACCCCTACGAGTGCGGCAAGTTACCCGCCAAAACCTGAAGCGAGGCAGCCCCCTTCAGCAACGTGAATGGACCACCCAGCACTTCACGGAATCCGGTAACTTGGGCACCCCTCCTGGGTCAACCTGTACCCCCTACGAGTGCGACGAATAGCCAGAAAATTCTAGAGTGAAGCCCCCTCCGTCTCAATGCCATGAGATGCGTTCTCGTTTCCCTCTAGAACCCGGCTAACCGTGCACCCCACTGCGGGGTAATCCTAGTACAAAAAGTAAAATATACAACGGGTACATCGACCTCAACCTGGTCGTGCCCCAAAAGAATAATATACAATCAGGCAGTAACGGCAGTCCACATGTCGGACGCTCGCCCCGCAATATCAAATGTACATATAAAACCAAACTGTACTAGCATTGCATCCAGGCTATCCCCACCGACCAATCCGCAACATCACAGCACAACACAGAACATCAACGTGAATGTCACGTTCGCAAATCCGTCTAAAAGGGCTATAGCTGATAGACTGGATTTACCGATCGATTGACATTCACGGTCGCAGATATAATGTAAATACCGTGAACTAACATGTTTAAAATTTTCGATCGATCAAATTTACCCAAGTGGGCCCCAAGCACTACTGTAGCACTCGGAGAAAATCTGGGCCCAAACAGAATATTCTAAAAACCCTATTTCCATGTATAAAGCCCTCTGTAAAACTTTGGTACGGCGTTGACTTCCTTTCACCGCGGAACCACGGCCAAACTAGGGGTTTGGCCGCGTTTCCGCGGTCTAACTGAAGCATCACCCAACCAAATTTTTGCAGAATGCTTAAATTTGCCTGCATGTGTTTCTGCAACAACCTGAAAAATTTTTAGAGCCCAAAAAAATTTCGACAGAAACTAATGCAATGAAAACGCGGTTTTTGAAAATTCGTCCGATCGAAGTTCTAAACACGTTAGAGCAAGCTAGACTAGGTTAATGGCGAGGCTTTGATACCACTGTAAGTGCACGGCGGCGTCCCGGCCGTCAATCTGATGCCGGAATGCGGAAACGAAACTTTTCAAAAAACTAAAACCGGCACCACCGCGCACTAAAAATCCCGGATTGGCCCATTGATCTAACTCTAGCAAACTAGAATAAGAGTAGAGAAGCTATACCAAGCGATCCGTGTCCTTCGGTCTTCACCTCCACTCCGAACTCCTCGCGGAATCTCCGGACGTCGCCTCCTCGTCGAAACGGGCACCACATCGCCGGGTTCTTTTACGGGCTCCCACCTCTGGACCGAGGCAACTCGGGCATGAAGCTGGCGAGTCGACGTGCTCAAGAATTGCTGTAGGCTAGTGTAAAAAAACCATAGTCTCAATTGGGGTTGTGAAGTTGCCATGATGGAGGAATGAAAGAACTTTAGAGAGAGGTTGAGAATTTTGCAAGCAAGCAAGCAAATGAGATATGAATTATTCCACTCATACAAAAATGAAGCCTCTCCCTTCTTGCCCAAAGTGGCCAGCCCCCCATGAACAAAATGGTGGAGGGAATAATCAAAACCAAGAAGGGAGGTGAGTGTAGGAAAAGCAAAAGGGTGACCACAACCAAATGTGATAACAATATCATATCAATTTCTAATCCTTTCTAATCTCATTTAATGCAAGTGAGTGGATGGAAAAAGAATCTCATCATGAAGCCACAAATGCAAATAACACCATCCACAAAGATAATTTGCACAACTGCAAATAACCCCCTCCATCGGAAAAGTCCGGCCGGGATGGAACAAAGGAAAACTGGCCGGAACAGAATACAAACTGGCAACTTCAGAAAACTGATCCCGTAATAAATTACAGGAAAACCCCGTGACTGCATATACATGCCCGCATTTGTATTCTCACTGAATACAAATGCAAAAAGACAAAACCTACACGGTACAATACTAGGATCAGGTTTAAACCAAAGCCCGCTAGTAAAAACCCGTCCGATCACGATCCGTGCAATACCGCACGTATCTGATCAAACCCTGTCATATCTCTATACGGCCTCTACAGCGTTTCGCACGAAACTTGAGAAACTGGTCTGTGGGGGACTCTAAAGACTCGTTAATACTTTGGTTGTGGATTTAACCACTAGCACGTCAGAGGTGTTAGCCGATACGTAACGGGCTACCAGGTATTGACCAAAAGGGATGTCGATAAGCGAACTCATCCTGACACCCTACTGAGCCTGTTAATGACAATATCCGTACAGTCCGGTCCGTTCGTCTATGAGCATCGCATGGCGGGCCTAGGGGGTTGGTGAAAGTCAGACCCCTAAAAGCGGTACAAGTCGTGTCGGAGTGTAGCCCAGAACACCCTGAGATACTACTAGAATACCTACCAGTAAATCTCCTGCCTTGGCCAAGGACTTTCATGTACTGGCTCTCCTAGACACAGCGCGACCTCACCCCCAATACCGGGAGAGACGAACCCCTGCAGATCCGCTCACTGCCTCCATGTGGCTCGGGACTGTACCCAACTAAAACCTGTTTGCACGAATCCTTTGAGCCATGGTAGGGTAGTAATCAAAGCACAGTGGGAACTCACATGAGACAAATGACGATCTCAGGTCGATGAACTAACCTGTACACATGTCAGCAGGGAACTGCTATCTGACGTCAGGTATAAGACCAACTAGCATGTTCCCGGCGAGTCCTGTCCGGTGTACTCATAACCCAATGAGCACCTGTATACATCTTAGGTGAACCAACTGACACCAGTGGCTTGTGAGACCGGCCATCGCCCCTCGTCGGGGTTTCGACTGTATACACTAGTCTACTATGGAGTATCGATGCCCTGTCTTGAAACTCCCACGACTAGGGACCTTTTAAGGATGTGCTTATAGACCCCAGCTCCCACGTATATGATCGCCCTCATACTGTTGGCAGTCAAGCAAGAATCCTAGGGGCTCTATCAACGTGTAACAGCGACATGTAAGGTCACCTAAAGCAGTACATGATGATAAAGATAAACCAGATAGCATACTATCATCTTGAGTAAGACTGTCCTTCCGGGATAGGTCCTCCCTCAATCATTGCAATCACGTGTCTGTGATCCAATAATTGACTCTGAGGGCACTATCTCCAACTGGGTACCTCACCGGGTCCACCATGTACCCGCAGACGATGCATACCGCTCCTCGAATCGGGTTTCACATGCCACTCTCAGAACTGAGAAAACACATGGTGGACGCACTGAAATATCATATCAAGAGAAACCGGGTTTTTAAAATAATACATACTCTCTTTTGAAATAACCACGGTTCTCAAATCCAGAAATCTCATGAAAGCAACATATCTCAATGCGTATAATCATAAAGAATGATGTATGCGACATCTAACTAAAATATAACCATATCTGTATATCATGCAACATGGAACCGTAATATGCACATATCAAGGGAAAACCGCTCTTTCAAATGAATGCAGTTTTAAAATATATCTTGCGGTTCCTAACCCTCCAAAGTCAAACCAGTATCATCTAAGTATATGCAAATATGTATGTACGCAAGTGTGGGTGTACAATATGTGTGTACGCAAGTATGGGTGTACAATATGTATGTACACAAGTATGGGTGTACAATATGTGTGTACGCAAGTATGGGTGCACAATATGTATGTACGCAAGTATATCATGCAAGGAGTCATATCCTGATGCAACAATCCTACTGTGTAGTGACATGGAAATTATCGATGATGAAGTGTGTGAGCCGGCAAGCAGGTGTACGCGGAGCATACGCATCATTGGTAATGATGCTGGTGTCCTGACAGCATGGGTTTAATATAACATAAATCACAAGTATATAAGCATGCAATGCGCTAATAACAACATGAATATATGGAGATGGAAAGTAAATGCAATAATAATAAATCTACATTAGTTATACGAGTCATACAGTTTGTCATTTGAAATCACATGAATCGTGGTGTTTGGGAAAAATAGGGGCTACAGTGTTTTTTTAAGGAAAAAAAGGTACGTCCTTTGAAATATCCGTAGAATCCCTTATCCTGTCTTTAAAATACTCACGATTCATTAGTTTTGAAATAGGTATGACTCGAGTCTAGTCTAACGTATACATGTAACTACAGGACTAAACTAACAGGCTAATCGAAAAGGTACGGAAACCACCTAAGTCTGAGTCGATACATATAAATATAATAGTCGGTGATCCCGCCTCAATAGTATCACATACGATACAATATACAATGTGACATCCTCGAGTCAAGAGTGCGGATTTATCATCAATATATAGCTCGTACGGTAAATCTATCATTCGGCATCCCAAATCTGGGTACGGGTCGAATATCACATTTATCTCATCAATTATCTGGTATCCTTATCATCATATCTCATGAACTGGGGGTACTAATCTAAGTCTAGTACAAACTGATACCATCAACATATGTATGTGTGTGTATGAAAATACATTGCCTAAAGACCTGCTATAACAATATGATGTATCTCTTAATACGAACCAAAACATATCGCCGATCTCATGGCATCATTCCCAAATCTCATCGACTCATCTCTAAGTACCATATACTATCCTCATCATCCATGTATATGTGTACGTATATGTATATACATAGTCCCATACCTATGTGTGTGTATATATATACATACCCCCATATACACACAAGTAATAAAATGTATGCATAGTGTGTGTGTGTGTGTATAAGAACCTTATTCTAGGTTTCGCGACTAAGAAACTAACTACGAAACTATCATCCAATTACACTAAAGTTATCCATGTCTTCCGAAGTCTATCTAAATAATCATAATCTCACAATAAACATATAAATATATCCATATAATATATACCATACACTACACTACGAACTGCGGGGGTGCTATACACCTTCCACCCGATATCCCCCGTAGATATATATCTACTCACCTTGACCCTTTCTTACCGAAGTCGATGTCTCCTCGCTCATCCTTGTTGCTCCAAGTCCACATGGGGGTAACTACATATCATAACACATCGTATCGCATTAAAATCCAATTCGCAATCGAAATGACACACGAATCACTCATAGGTTAAAACCTATGGTCTACTCAAGCAAATCAACCATACAACACCCGATATAGACGTACAAACGTCAAGTGATCGATACAAAACACAATTACCAAAACTTAAATCCATAAACTTCGCAAAACATAAAGCAGAAACTTTGAAAACATGCTCCAGATTTTAGTCTAGGGAAAAACAAGGTGCACAAACAACATTGGGGTGATGTATAGGGTGTATATGATCTATAGAAACAACCTGGACACCAACACACACCAAGTGGCCGGCCGCTTCCTCCCTAAATCCGGCCAGATCGGCCAAGTTGCCTCTGATTGGGTTCATTCTTGCAGGGTGGCCTCTTAGTGTCTAATCTAAGCCTCTGAGATTGTTTGTGTTTCTCGTAATCATCCCAGGTTACACCAGATTCCCTGTAGGCCTCAATTTCATCACAAAACCGACATATCAATATCAAACTTGTAATTTGGGTTAAGTCACTGGTTTGGTCCAGGTTTTAGCACTATAGGGGTTTGTAGTCACCAAATACACTCAAGTTCACCAACACAACTCAAAGAAAACCCTAACCCTCTCTAGGAAATTTCAAAGCTCACAAAACCACACAATATCACTTCTAAATATATATGTGTGTTAAAGTGAAAGAAAAACTACACTTAAAGTTAAAGAATTATCTCATTTGGCAAACCTTAGAATCCCTTAGAGCTCAAAATCAAATTTTTCTTGGTCTAAAGTGCTTGTAGTGAGCTTGCGCATGTTTTTTGTGAAAGGAAGATGATGTTTGGATGTGTTTTTCATGGAGTTGTGAGGAGGTAGAGGGGGGAGGATGAATAGGGTTGTCATGGTGAGTAAAAGAGAAGAAGAAATGATGGAGGTGATGAAATATGAACAATTGACCAAGGTCAAAGAAACCCCTCACCTTTCTCTCCATTCTCTCTCTTGCTCATACCCTTTTGTTTAATCTTTACCTTTTCTTTTCTTTTCCTTTTTCTTTATCTTTTTTTCTCTTTTCATTTAAAACAAGGCATGCGTGAAAAATAAGAAAATACCATGGTAAGAAAATGTAACAAGTGTAAAAAAATGACTTGGTGCATGTCACATGCACAAAACTAGCTTAATGCACGATTAGCGATATTTAATCGCAATTAGCATAAAATCGAATTATATAACAATCTATAAATGTACAAATCTTGTAATCTCTTTCAAATTCAATAATTGACATAATTTCTAAATATTTCCTAATTTCTCAGTATTTAATTATATCGTATCATTAAAATATTCATAATATTTATTATTAAATTATAAAAATTGCTAAAAATAATATTTTATTTTTCTGAAATGTTACAGTCTTCCCCCCTTAAAGAAATTCGGTCACCGAATTTAAATTTAAACTCCCTCAATTTCTAAAACATTTCAGTAAAATGATCCAGTCGTCGGGGCTCCGAAATCATAAATACATAAAAAAATATCGTTGCGCAATGCATGCGCATGAAAAATGAGCATATAAACCAAAATCAAAACTCCGTCAAGCATCCCGCAATCATCGGAGTTATGGCGAAGACACCAATATCAAAGCCCAATACGAAAACCAACAAGATATACTCGAGACTATAATATGTACATAGTACGCGTCGTTGAAACATCTGAAGAAAATGTATGCCAAACTCTTTTCAAATCGCTGTGCGATGTGCGTATCACTGCACAGTGGCGGACGTCTATTGTAAGAAAATAACTATATATATATACCCTTTGTTTGATATACACGCCCAGCCGTTTTGAAAACAATTTTAGAAGGGTTTCCTTTATAAAATGTTTCGTGTCATCTCGGACACGTAGGTAAATACTAAGACTATAGCTCTTTCTTTGGAAATCCCTTCGATAACTATCAATGCATGCAAAAATATATTCAGGTGTTGTCCTCGGACTAGTCCTGCTCAGCTACTATACCAAATAGTAAATATCATAAAAACATACTGCTCAAAATCAATCCCAAAATGTATATAAGAATGCCACGTGCGTCTGGTGCATACGGAAATCGAAATCTATGAATGTGCCATACATGTACACAAAAACAAAATCTAAGTGCAACGAATGTGCACGAAACACCTGTCAAAGGCAACGGGTGTGCCTGACCGCAATATCAGGTGCATCTGATATGCACGAAGAATATCGATTTAGTGCATCTGGCGTGCACCAAAATCGCATCAAGCGCCCAAGTATGCGCAAGAATCCAAGTCAAGTGCACAAGGCGCACGAAAACAAATACCGAATATCATAATCGAATCGACGGTATACAACACATTTCATTCCAAATCCAAATCAGGTATACCGTGGTATATAATCTCACAACTATGTGCATCAGCGTGCACAAAATCAAATCAAAATACTAAAATTGCATGAAAACTATGCCGAAAGCATACGTCAAATCATATGCATACCATAGGCATAGAATCAAAATCAATATCTCAAATGATATCAAACCGAAGTCAAGTGCAACTGTGGTGCACAAAATCCCAATCATGCAAATAAATCACCCAAAATATCAGGCATGAAATCAAAATCAAAATCAACGTCTCGAATGACATCAAATCAAAGTCAAGTACAACTGTGGTGCGTAAAATCTCAATCATGCAAATAAATCACCCAAATTACCAAAATCAAAGATAGCGGAAATAGTCCCACTCTAGCACATCCTCTAAAGATCTCTGGCCAACTGTCATGGTCACTCATAACATGTCTCGTCGACGATACCGAACTCTGGCCTACTAGGCGTGCATAATATGGCCACTCCTGGGTCCAAGTCTTCTTGTATTGTATTCCAGAAAGGTTCTGTCGAAGTCTCTCCCAAAACTCATTTATGCTGAAATGCCCGGAAGATATCATCCTTTTGCTAAATCTATTTCTTGTTCCGGAACGGCTGCATACTCATCACGACTCCTTCTGGAAGATATATCTATGTACAACGCCTCTGCAAACGTATCACATCTCTGATGTCAGCGAAGTAGAACGTCATCTTGTCGAAATCTCGTACGAACCTCTTACTCCACTTTTCTCTAATGTCGACTGATTCGGACTCGTCTCTTCATGGCTGCATAGACTGCACTCCAACGGCTATACTTGTATCTGGAGTCTCCCAAGCAATGTATCCCATCACATGATATCCGAATGACGTCGAACCTTTCGATCGATTAATCAAAGTTCTATAATCCCCCAAGAGCTCAACATCTTAAGTACAGTTAAATAGTATTCCAGTACATGCCACAGTACCTATAGACCGGTCGTAGAAGGGCAAACCCAAGCCTCATCAATGGCACCGCTGAACTGCTGTAAACCCTAAGGTTTCAGAGCGTTCTCATGGTCATTATATCGAGTTAGGGTTTCGTTCTTCTAGAGGGTCCACGGAATTACTTGCATGTTTTTACGAATACTTTAAACTTGGAAAATGGGTTTCTTACATTCGATCATCTCTTTCGACTCCCAACGTACCTGCGTGAAGTCGTCTCTAGCTGGAATCAATCAATCTGATGATCTCGCATCGGGGTAGGTAATGAATCACATGTCCTAGTCATTCCTCCTTGGGTGACTAGTGATCTTCTGTCACATCTCTAAGTACAACTCGTGCGGCAATAGCTCCAACATCTGGGGCGATATCTTATCATTCGCAGCAACAACTGGCCCATTCGTCCGCACGCTGAACAGTGCCTCAATCATCAAATAATCGGTGCATCGACGGTCATCACATTCTGGCTGGCCTCTAGCAGTGGCCCAATCCTCTGGTGCTGATCTGCACGTTAGAGAAATCTTGTAAAAACGATCCATCAAACGCTCATGGTGCGAAAACACAATAAAACGACGCATATATGCAAATCGTGTGTCCCTGGAATCATGCCCTGGTCAGTCCTCGCTCGTGACGAGCTCATGCAGACGTAGCTCTAGCCGTAGCTCTCTCTGGCCGTGTAATCGTAGCAGCAAAACCATAAACCGATATCGATGAGGATAGATCATAGGAATGAATATAATGTTGTGGAAAGAAATATACATCCTAAGGCTTCTTAAGCGGAGTAGCGTATCCTAAGTATGCCGCGGAACATACCCACGGTACGTCACTCTCCTTAAATCATCTACTCCACCAACCAAGGTCAACCTATGCAACAAAAGTTCCGGTCTAATACCCCCTCGACTAAGTCTAAGTTCCGTAAGGTCAAGCCTAGATTCCGTATATATACAAACGCCCTAGGCTCCGCATAGTCAAACATAGACTCGAACCAAGGTTAACCTAGCGCTCTAATACCAACTTTGTCACGACCTGAAATAGCACGTGACTAGCACTTGAATCATATGAAGTCTATAGGACCCCATCTAATTCAAGTAAGCCAAAAATCCCAGAAATCTAAACCATTTAAAAGAATAAAGAGGGAAAAGTTTAGTTTTTAAAGCAAGTAGTTTAACAGCATAAGCCGAAGTATGCATTTTTAAAACATCAAGTCTTTTCTGAAAATTTCGGCAGAGTTTCCTTTGTAAATACTAGCCCCAAAAGGGTACAACATGCATAATATGAATAAAGGCATCCCTACGCGGGAGCTAGCTCTTCGTCAATTGACGGTCATAACCACGCAAACAATATAATATACAACGCTAGGGACGAGGATCAAAACTCAAAAGGAAACTCAAAATCATCAAGAACCTATAATAATACAACGCGCGACTCTAAGGTCGAAAGAATATACAATGGTTTTCTAAGTCTAATAAATATACAAGTCCGGTTGATAGAGTTTACTAGATACAACTGAATATAGATGTACAATGGTGGTCACGATGTGAGTGAACCCACCTACCAAAGAAATCACCCGGAATGGGAGCAGTGTGCCAGAAAGCCGCAATGAAACCTGTACGGAAAAAAACCTGCAAGAACTGCGGCACAATGGGGGTGAGTTGCCAACTCATGACTATAAAACATCACAGAGCAGAAATCGTATGCATGACTCAATCCTAAGTCAATACGATCGGTAATATATATATTCTCAATATGATAAAGTCTGAAGAATGATAAGGTGGCAAGGGTAAACATCTATACATAAGTGTAATACCAAGTGCTCGTATCAGTGCCTCAGGTAGCAACATATCATAAATATGAATTATGATCAATATAATCAACATGAATCAGTGTCAACTATATCATGAAGTCTATAAGTATATGGATATCATCCAACTATGAAATCAATGCCTGTATGCATGTGGATCTCGTCCACGTGTTAACCAATGACACAAAAACATCATGCATGTAAAAGTCATAAAAGCATATGCATAAAAGTATGAAGATATAAATCAACGTGTGTCCCTCACGACACATCAAAATCGTGGAACTTGAGTGTCCAGCATCGACACTCAAAACATCATGAAACTCGTGTCCAGCATCGACACGTAAATCCTTATATATCTTAGGCACCGCATCCTCAGATCGGCCCTCATATATATCTCGCCTCAGGAGCCGCCTACCCTGGTCGGCCCTCATGACTATAGTCGGTATCCTCCGGATAACCGACGGGTCCCAAATACTATCACCGGTAGATAGTGCTCCCTTGCCAGGCTCACCGTCTAACAATACGAGTCTTCTTGCCCCGGGATACCTCACCGGGTCCACCATGTACCCGCAGACGGTGCCTACCGCTCCTCGAATCGGGTTTCACATGCCACTCTCAGAACCGAGAAAACACATGGTGGACGCACTAAAATATCATATCAAGAGAAACCGGATTTTTAAAATAATACATGTTCTCTTTTGAAATAACCACGGTTCTAAAATCCAGAAATATCATGAAAACAACATATCTCAATGCGTATAATCAAAAAGTATGATGTATGCGACATCTAACAGAAATGTAAGCATATCCGTATATCATGCAACATGGAACAGTAATATGCACATATCAAGGGAAAACCGCTCTTTCAAATGAATCCAGTTTTAAAATATATCTTACGGTTCCCATCCCTCCAAAATCAAACCAGCATCATCTATTTATGTGCAAATATGTATGTACGCAAGTGTGGGTATACAATATGTGTGTACGCAAGTATTGGTGTACAATATATATGTACGCAAGTATGGATGTACAATATGTGTGTACGCAAGTATGGGTGTACAGTATATATGTACGCATGTATGTCATGCAAAGAGTCATATCCTGATGCAACAATCCTACTGTGTGACATGGCAATTATCGATGATGAAGTGTGTGAGCCGGCAAGCAGGTGTACGTGGAGCATACGCATCATCGATAATGGTGCTGGTGTCCTGACAGCATGGGCTTAATATAACATAAATCACAAGTATATAAGCATGCAATGCGCTAATAACAACATGAATATATGGAAATGGAAAGTAAATGCAACAATAAGGAATCTAGATTAGTTATACGAGTCATACAGTTTGTCATTTGAAATCACAGGAATCGTGGTGTTTGGGAAAAATAAGGGCTACTGTGTTTTTAAGAAAAAAAAGGTACGTCCTTTAAAATATCTGTAGAATCCCTTGTCCTGTCTTTAAAATACTCACGATTCATTAGTTTTGAAATAGGTATGACTCGAGTCTAGTCTAACGTCTACAAGTAACTACAGGACTAAACTAACAGGCTAATCGAAAAGGTACGGAAACCACCTAAGTTTGAGTCGATACATATAAATATAATAGTCGGTGATCCCGCCTCAATAGTATCACATACGATACAATATACAATATGATATCCTCGAGTCAAGAGTGCAGATCTATCATCAATATATAGCTCGTACGGTAAATCTATCGTTCGGCATCCCAAATCTGGGTACGGGTCGAATATCACATTTATCTCATCAATTATCTGGTATCCTTATCATCATATCTCATGAACTAGGGTACTAATCTAAGTCTAGTACAAACTGATACCATCAACATATGTATGTGTGCGTGTGTATGAAAACACATTGCCTAAAGACCTGCTATAACAACATGTCGTATCTCGTAATACGAACCAAAACATATCACCGATCTCATGGCATCATGCCCAAATCTCATCGACTCATCTCCAAGTACCATATACTATCCTCATCATCCATGTATATGTATACGTATATGTATATACATAGTCCCATACCTATGTGTGTGTGTGTGTATACCCAATATACGCACAAGTAATAAAATGTATGCATAGTTTGCGTGTATAAGAACCTTATTCTAGGTTTCGCGACTAAGAAACTAACGACGACACTATCATCCAATTACACTAAAGTTATCCATGACTCCCAAAGTCATTCTAGATAATCATAATCTCATAATAAACATATAAATATATCCATATAATATATACCATACACTACACTACGAACTCCGGGGGTGCTATACGCCATCCACCCAACTTCCCCCGTAGATATATATCTACTCACCTTGACCCTTGCTTGCCGAAGTCAATGTCTCCATGCTCATCCTTGTTGCTCCAAGTCCACATGGGGGTACCTACATATCATAACACATCATATCGCATTAAAATCCAATTCGCAATCAAAACGACACACGAATCACTCATAGGTTAAAACCTATGGTCTACTCACGCAAATCAACCATACAACACCCGATATAGACGTACAAACATCAAGTGATCGATACAAAACACAATTACCAAAACTTAAATCCATAAACATCGCAAAACATAAAGCAGACACTTTGAAAACATGCTCCAGATTTTAGTCCAGGGAAAAACAAGGTGCACAAACAACACCGGGGTGATGTATAGCGTGTATTGATCTACAGAAACAACCTGGACACCAACACACACCAAGTGGCCGGCCACTTCCTCCCTAAATCCGGCCAGATCGGCCAAGTTGCCTCTGATTGGGTTCGTTCTTGTAGGGTGGCCTCTTAGTGTCTAATTTAGGCCTCTGAGGTTGTTTGTGTTTCTCGTAATCATCCCAGGTTACACCAGATTCCCTGTAGGCCTCAATTTCATCACAAAACTGACATATCAATATCAAACTTGTAATTTGGGTTAAGTCACTTGTTTGGTCCAGGTTTTAGCACTATGGGGGTTTGTAGTCACCAAATACACTCAAGTTCACCAACACAACTCAAAGAAAACCCTAACCCTCTCTAGGAAATTTCAAAGCTCACAAAACCACACAATATCACTTCTAAACATATATATGTGTTAAAGTGAAAGAAAAACCACACTTAAAGTTAAAGAATTACCTCATTTGGCAAACCCTAGAATCCCCTAGAGCACAAAATCAAATTTTTCTTGGTCCAAAGTGCTTGTCGTGAGCTTGTGCATATTTTTTTGTGAAAGGAAGATGATGTTTGGATGTGTTTTTCATGGAGTTGTGAGGACGTAGAGGAAGGAGGATGACGAGGGCTGCCATGGTGAGGAAAAGAGAAGAAGAAATGATGGAGGTGGTGAAGGGAGAACAATTGACCTAGGTCAAAGAAACTCCTCACGTCTCTCTCCATTCTCTCTCTTGCCCATACCGTTTTGTTTAATCTTTTCCTTTTCTTTTCTTTTCCTTTTTCTTTATCTTTTCTTCTCCTTTATTTAAAACAAGGCATGCATGAAAAATAAGAAAAGACCATGGTAGGAAAATGTAACAAGTGTGAAAAAATGACTTGGTGCATGTCACATGTACAAAACTAGCTTAATGCACGATTAGCGATATTTATTCGCGATTAGCATAAAATGGAATATAATTAATTATATAACAATTTATAAATGCACAAATCTTATAATCTCTTTCAAATTCAATAATTGACATAATTTCCAAATATTTCCCAATTTCTCGGTATTTAATTATACCGTATCATTAAAATATTCATAATATTTATTATTAAATTATAAAAATTCCTAAAAATAATATTTTATTTTTCTGAAATGTTACACTTACCGGGCAGAAAGAAAGCCCGGACACAACAGCCAAATAGCGCCAGAAGCAGGAGACCGATACAGAGTTCCTGCAAAGGGTGCTTGAAAGAAAGGACAAGGAAGCTTCTGAACAAGCTGCTAACATAAAGCAAATGGCTCTCTTGTTTCAGGATATGGTTGGAATGATGATCCATCCAGAACCCCCAACCGAGGATCCGCCGATAATCATCGAGGATGACGGAGAGGAATTATCAAATCCTCTTCCGGCTTCATCAACAGCCAAGGAGGAAACGATCTCCAAGGATGCTCTTGATGATTATATAGCTCAACAAATAAGATCCCATCAAGCAAATGAAGCGGCTGGCAAAATTGTCAGAACTAGGCGAACCTATCCAGGCTGGTATGATCAAATCAAGTACCCGCCGAGATATACGATCCCTAAGTTCCATGTATACAAAGGGATAGGCAACCCTCATTAGCACGTCGCGCAATTCAGAGCTCTGTGCGGAAACACTGGAGGCGACGACAAACTGTTGCTTCGCCAGTTCGTTGGCAGCCTGTCAGAAATCGCCTTTGAATGGTACTCGAAGCTCCCAAATGACTCCGTAAGAACATTCACAGAGATGGAACTGCTGTTCACACAGCGGTTCGCCATTGCAATCGAGTGCAACCCGATCACGGCATTATTCAATGCCAGGGTAAAGCCAGGAGAAACCTGGGTCCAATATGCGATCCGATGGCGGAACCTATGGTCAAAGTGCGAACAGCGCATCGAAGAATCCCCCGCCATGGGCATGTTCATCGGGACTCTTGATCTCCAAACGACTGTGTCCCAGTTGACGTTCTTCAAACCAACAACCTTCCAAGCTCTGATCGATAAACTGGCCCAAATGGACCAGATGGGCCACGGGCCTTCCTCCTCAACTATGGACCCTCGAAACGCCGAGGGTAAAGGGAAAGAGGCTTTTGTTGCCGACACTCAACAACAACCGAGTGGCCCAAAACCGGCTACTCGCCAAAACAACGCACGTCCACGCCTATCCCTGGAAGAAAGGCTAGTACGTGCTTACTCGTTTCCCCGCGATAAGACGAGGAGACTATTTGAATTGGCAGTGCGTAACAAACTCATCATATTGCCAGACCCGCGACGTCCACCGCAACCCAGCGACATCAACAACCCCAACTACTGCTCCTATCACAGAATGGTGAGCCACCCAATTGAGGATTGCTACGACTTCAAGAATTGGGTCGAGGACCAGTATCAACAAGGGAAATTCGCGCTGTCTGAGAACTGGAGGGTGAACCCACCTAGAAGCACACTCCAAAAAAGGTGGATGCGCCGGGGGCATCATGCTCGCTCGTAGAAGAAACTCCATGGGAAGTCGTTCTTTCAGCTAAAACCAAAAGAATGCTAAAGGATCTACAGACATTTCTGGCAGTCAGGTGGAAAAGACCACTTGAACCTGAAATCATCGAAAGGATGCTGAAACC
Source organism: Agapanthus africanus (assembly GCA_030015575.1). Classification (NCBI taxonomy): domain Eukaryota; kingdom Viridiplantae; phylum Streptophyta; class Magnoliopsida; order Asparagales; family Amaryllidaceae; genus Agapanthus; species Agapanthus africanus. Next base: position 340,334,171 of record CM057339.1, read on the forward strand.
ACGTCCCGTACCGAAGATTGTTGACAAATGGCAAAATCTCCAAGTCAAGCCTTAAAAGTCTTCGAAGAAAAAGAAGAAGACCAAGAAGATTGTGCGGCCTAACGAGTATGACGACAAGCGCACAAACCTACAAAAGTACATCGACGCGTTGGAGGAGTACAACTAGAAGGTGTGGACACCGGTCACCCTCGAAGAGTTCCTCAAGCATGTTTTTAAGAACGAAGATGGTGACAACGATGAGGAAAATGACTCAGCAGAAGAAACCAAAGACTATGTAGCAAGTTGCCACATGGTCTCCCATTCGTTGTTAAATGACGAAGAAACTCCCTCAGCGTCAGAAAACGGCGCAAAGGAACTGGGGGTAGAATCGATGCTAAAATCCCCGGAACTGCCAGAAGACCTGATCGATAGGCTGTTAAATGAAGCCTTTCGAAAAAGTAAAGCTGACCGAGAACGCGAAACAGCCATATACGAAAAGGCTAAGCGTCGGCGTCAGGATGAAGAAGCCGCGGCAAGTTGGAGTCGTAAAGTACTCCAACCAAACCAAGGCATACCTGTGACAAATAAGGGAAGGATTAAAGCAGAGAAGCAATTCGCTAAAGCCCTATCAATGGGAATGAAGCTGCCACCTCTAGTAGGAAACACTCCCGAGGTCATATGCCTCGACGGAGAGGATTCGCATCCAAATTATTGCCTATATCATAGGAGGGTTACCTGCTCCATCGAGAAATGCAGTACCTTCAAGAAATGGTGGCAAGGATATATTACCTATCAAAAACACTTCAAGTGGATGAAGTGCGAAGCTCGTCGACAGCAAAAAAGTGTGGCAAGTGCGCATGATAAAACGATTGGCAACTGTCATATAGTTGATACAAGTCCGGAAGAGGAAAAGCCCCAAGTTTTTACTTTCGGGAGCGATTCTGAAGACGAAATACCCCTCAGCCCGCTCTTCAAATAATCCACCTTCGAAAAAGAAGATGAGGAGAAGAACTGCGAGAATATTCAGCTGCATAACCGCATGCTGCCTGAGAAGAACCTCGGACCTACAAACAAAGATTCGAGCAAAAAAGACAAAGGGAAAGAAAAAAATCCCTGAGGAAATTGCCCTCGACGGTGGAGTTGTCAAAGAGCTCGCAGTGAGAGACCCGTCTAAGAAAAATAAGGTGGACTATAACGTCCTGGAACATTTGAAGAAAATACCCTCATAACTGAGCATATTGGATGCTCTCCTCTTGTCCAAAGAGGTATGAGATTCTCTGATTAAGGCATTACAAGAGCCCAATCAGTTCCATGCTAACCTCGCAGAAGAGAAGATGAAGGATGAGCCGGTGGAGGTTCACACAACTGACATTACATTCAGCGATGAAGACCTCCTCCTTGGTGCGTGCGAGCATAACTGCCTGTTATACGTCACCGGGTACTTCCACGACATCAAAATAGGGAAAATATTTGTCGACAACGGATCCTCCGTCAACCTTCTCAACGTGTGCTGAAGGAGATTTGCATGAACGTTCAGCACTTAGACCGAGACAAAATTACCATCTCCGGGTTCGACTCACAGTCGTCACTGACGCTTGGGTCCGTAATACTGACGTTATGCTTCGGGTTGCTCATCACTGACAACAAATTTCACGTCATTGATGCCAAGACTTGCTATAATGATTTTCTCGGCAGGCCCTAGCTGCATGAGTACAACGTCATCCCTTCTATATAACATCAGTGTATGAAGTATTTTAATGATGGTTTGGAATGCACCGTCACAGGGGAGTTGAATCCGTTCTCCATAAACAAGGTCCGGGAATATGAAAATGCAAAGTACTTCCTACCAGACTTCGAAGATACAGAAAGGTGTCATAAGCCGAAGGATAAACAGAAGTCCATCGCCCCTATCTCGATCTTTAGGAGAGATTTCGAGGGAGATGAAGAAATAGTCTACTCGGGGCAACCGTAGAAAGAAAACAACAGGCCCGGACCATCGACCCCTATTCCGGTCTTTGGCAACGACTCTGAGGACGAGAGCAACGCAGTGTTCTCCATCCGTCCATCAGTGCAAACCCTCGACGAAGCAGATCGGAGTCTGCAAATCACAATAGCTTCGTCTTAGAATTACAAAGAAATTGATGTGCTCCATACATACAGCGTACAAGAACTACAGACTTTCTACGTCCCTCCCAGGCGAAGAGGTGAAAAGGCGATCCTCTTCTACCAATCTACGGAGACCAAAGTAGAAAAACAAGTCTGGCATGGTGCCGATTTTGCACTCGACAGGCTTCAACCAATCCGTCTGCTAAGATACTACGCGGAGAGATTGATAAGGCTATTAAGATGCCAAGGTGTACCCTTCGAACAAACTGTTCGACAAGCCCAGTTCTACAAAAGGATTTGGGATATTCCTGAAACTCAGCGAAAGATACCCAACGGGAAGATGGAGACAACCGGTCTTGGATATGTTCGGTCCAAGAAACGCGAGTAGTTCCACAGCTGCCGCCTCATAAACAGTTTCAGTAAAGAGGAAAATTCTCTTCTAAATAGCCCTGACATTGAAACAGAGTGAAATCCCGTTCTAAGAACATTAAGTCTGTCGCTCGAAGAACAAATAGACAAGCTAATAGAAGAAGCTTGTCAAAAGAGTCGAGATAACCACAGCCGCGAAATGGCTATCTATGAAAAATACAGGACGCAACGCCTTAATCAGCAGTCCGCGGAAAAGGAAGACTACAATGCCCTCCATCCCCAGCTCGTTGTATGTCTTCGCAAAAAGGAAAAATCCTGAAATAAAGGGAAAAAAATAAGACAAAGAGCGCATACAACGTTCGCAATCGACAAGGCGGATATAAGAAGCCACGCTATCAAAAAAACTTGGTTGGAACCCGTCCTTTATAAAGAAGATTGGTCGGGAATACTCTTTCCCTTAAGACAAAACAAGAAAAATATTCAACCTTGTCATAAAGCATCAAATAGTGGCGCTCCCGGAGTCTCGGCACCCCGGACAAATAAACGAGGTCTATCACCCGGATTATTGCTCCTACCACCGAGCTATAGGTCATCCTCTTGAAGACTGCTTCACCTTCAAAGACTGGGTCGAAGACCAATATCAACAAGGCAGGTTCGCTTTATCCGACAGCTGGAGGGTAACCCCACCAAAAAAGCATGAGCCAAAGAGGACCTATATCATGAGGATAGGACCAGCTCAACATCAAGGATGGAAGAGAACCCGTACCTGCCATGTGATAACATTCTCAAAGGAGGGAGGGCATAAGACGATAGATGACCCCTTCAGGTGCTTCGCAAATGAAGACGAGGATGAGGTGATCTCAGAGTTTCCACCAGCACCAAATGAGCTGGAAGACGGGATACACACTACGGCGGACAACCTAACAAAAATTGACTTAGGGACGAAAACTGATCCGAAGCCAACGTTCGCAAGTGAGATTCTATCTAAAAAACAGGTAGCCACGTTAAAAGACGTGCTCATGCAATATAAAGACTGCTTCGCATGGAACTATTCGGAAATGTCATGTCTAGATCCAAAGGTGGAAGTACATAAACTGGCCATATCGCCGGACTTAAAGCCAGCCAAACAGTCGCCAAGAAAAATGCGGCTCGAACTTGAGATGGGTATCAACGGTGAAATCAAGAAACTAATCGACTCCGGCTTCATCCAAGAAGTTCAATATCCCAACAGGATCGCTAACATCGTTCGGGTGATGAAGAAAAATGGGACGGTGCACATCTGCGTGGACTTTCGGGACCTCAACAAAGCTTGCCCGAAGGATGATTTCTCAGTACCTATTACCGAGCTGATGATTGATAACACGTCTACCCATGAGGTCTTCTCCTTCATGGATGGATCTTCAGGATACAACCAAATAAAAATGCATCCTGAAGACCAAAAACATACCGCCTTCCGGACTCCGCTGAGCATATTCTGATATAAGGTGATGCCTTTCAGTTTAATGAAAGTTAGCGCTACCTACCAGAAGGCCATGATGAAGATCTTCGATGGCCTCATCCATGAGATTGTCGAATGCTACATCGACGACCTTGTGGTAAAGAGCAAGTCTTATGAGGAACATTGGGAACATCTAAATATAGTCTTCCAACATCTTCGGAAGTATAATCTGAAGATGAATTCTCTAAAATGTGCATTTGGAGTCTCCTCGGGCAAATTCCTAGGATTCATCATACGGCACCGGGGTATCGAAATCGATCTCTCAAAGATCAAGGCGATTACGGAAATGCCCACGCCAAGAACTCTCAAACAGTTGCGATCTCTTCAAGGAAAGCTCGTGTATATCCAGCGGTTCATAACCAACCTCTCTGGAAAATGCCATCCCTATAGTCATCTAATGAAGAAGGGGACCCCGTTCGTCTGGGATCGAAAGTGCCAAAATGCACTAGACGAAATCAAGCAATACCTTCAAATCCGCCGATATTGACCGCTCCAGTTAAGGGAAAACCCCTTATCCTATATACAACATCCCTTGAGGGTTCTCTAGGCTCACTATAGGCACAAGAGAACGATCAGGGAAAGGAGAGAGCTTTGTACAATTTGAGCCGAGTTCTGCTGGGGGCAGAAAAAACTACTCCCCCATCGAAAAGCATTGCCTGGCACTAATCTTCGCGATAACGAAGCTCAGACATTACGCCTTGGCACATAAGGTCCATCTCATATCAAAGGTGGGTCCTCTCAAATATATGATGTCAATGGCCATATTAACAGGAAAGCTTGCCAAATGGGCCCTCCTCCTGATAGAGTTCTCGATAATGTATCGACCTCTCAAAGTAGTGAAAGGCCAGGCCATCGCCGATTTTCTCGCTGAGCATTCGATACCAGCCGACTCCCCCTTAAATTGCAAGTTGCCGGATGAATATGCGTTCAACAAAATCGATGGAGAGAAGGAAGAAAATGATCCCCGATGGGAACTCTACTTCGATGGAGTATCTTCCGCGAAGAGGCGAAAGCAAAACACCCCCATAATTAAAGCTGGGGTGGGCCTTATCTTCGTGAGTCCGTAAGGAAGGGTATTACGTTCCGCCCTTTCCTTAACAGAGCACAGAACTAATAATGAAGCTGAATATGAAGCTTTGATAGCAGGTCTCGAGATCGCTGTTGACATAGGAATCAAAGACCTACTCATATATGGAGACTCCCAGCTGATCGTTATCCAAGTAAATAGCGACTATCAGACGTGTAAGCCAGAGCTAATAAAGTATGGCGAAAGAGTGCAGCAACTGCTAACACAAATCCCCTTCTACATCCTGGAGAGTATACCACATGCGGAAAAGAGCAAGGAAAATGCGTTGGCCAAATTGGCTAAGGATTAGCCGACGAAGACCTCGATGACGCAAAGATCTTCGTGCAAAGTTGAGGATCCTCGCACCGACAGAAATATCTTCGGGAGACTTAACAGTGCCATCCAAAGGAAAAGAAACGACCAAACAAGTGACCCTTCAAATAAAGCACAAAGAAAAGGTCAACGATTAGAGGGAAGTATTTATAGACTACTTCAAATCCCAACGAACGCCCAAAAATGCGTCGTCTAGACATCACCTCATAAAATGAGTTCTGTCATTCGCCTTCGTCAATGATACTCTATATAAGAGATCGTTCGACTGTCTATAGCTAAGATGCCTGAGGCTGGAGGAAGCAAAGAAAGTCATCCAAGAAACTCACAATGGACTCTGCGGTTCTCACCAAGCTAGGCAAAAAATGAAGCTGAAGATCAAAAGAATGGGTTATTATTGGCCCACAATGATTCAGGACTGCCTCGAATATGCGAAACAGTGTCACTCGTGCCAAATTCACGGGGACTTCATACACCAGCATCCAAATCCTCTACATCTAATAGTAGCTAGCTGGCCGTTCGAAATGTGGAGAACCGATATAATTGACCCCATTGAACCAGTATCGTCCAAAGGACATCGGTTCATACTGGCATCGACCGATTACTTTTCTAAGTGGGCAGAAGCAGTACCACTAAGGAAGATGAAGACGGAGAATATCCTCCATTTCTTCAGGACACATGCCATCTATCGGTTCGGCACTCCGCGACGAATTATCTCGGATAATGGGCCAGCTTATGGAAGCCATAAAATCAGCCGTTACGCACAACGGCATAAGATAGATTGGAGATACTCTTCAGTCTAAAATCCTCATACTAACGGTCTAGCTGAAGCTTTCAAAAAGACCTTGACAAAGATTATAAAGAAAACAATGTCCAGAAACAAAAGAGACTGGCACGAAAGGTTGAACGAAGCTCTCTGAGCGTACCGAACAACGTTCAAAACGGCCACGAATACAACACCATACGCGTTGGTATTGGGCACAGAAACAGTGCTTCCCTTAGAAATAGAACTCCCTTCTCTACGAGTAGCGGTTCGATACGAGTTGACAGATGAAGAGAACGCTCATCTTCGGGTTGAGGAGCTCGATACCCTTGACGAAACTCGCCTTAAAGAACAGCAAAACCTGAAGGCTTATAAGGCAAGGATGACACGGCCATACGAAAGATTGACCAGGAAGAGAACATTCCGCCAAGGCGAACTTGTGCCAGTCGTCAAAAGACCAATGGTCCCAAATCATGCAAAACGGGGGAGGTTTGAGCCAAACTATAAAGGCCCGTACATCATAGACAAAGTCTATCAAGGTGGAGCCTACATGCTCATGGATATGCATGGCGAAAGACCCTTTCGGCCAATAAACGGCTGATTCCTCAAAAAAAATACTATGCCTAACGAGTCACGGCCTAAAACAATGATTGATGACGACGCTTGTGTCCGCTCGCTATCTTCCTAAGTCAAAACCCTAAAAGTAGTATCCAAAAAGCTCTGTCGCCTAAAAAACGGTGACAACGGACCGAGATGTCCTTAAACTAAAACTTCGCCTCAAAAATGGCGACAATTGATTGAGACGTCCTTAAACTAAAACTTTGCCTAAAAAACGGCGATAAAGGACCAAGATGTCCTTGATTTTTCGGGCGTGTTTCGTGACTTTTTCTCCGATCGAACTTCTAGTTACTTTGCTAACATGTTAGATAGTGTTTAACTAGGCTCTGATACCACTGTAAGTCCACGTTACCTCTCCCGGTACTTACGGGCTTGCGGAAATGATGAAAAACGATTTTTCTAGAGGTGGTAACATGGACTCAAAATACGGATCTTTGTTAAACAACTATCTAACAATCCTAACAAGAGTCTTACCTACTCAGTTAGGTGGTTATACCTTAACTTGAACTCCTTTGTCTTCAACTCCTTGCGGTGGTCGGATCGGCCTCACCCCGTCGTCTCCTTGCGCCGAAGATGGATCCACCTGAAAGCTTCTACCTTTGGCTTCATTTCAAACTAGAAAAAACTAGAACACTTGGTTTGTTAAACCTTGTGAACTAAGATGAATAGAGGAGTGTGTTGGGTTTTATCTCTATGGTTCTTGCTTCTCAACATACGAGACAAGTGAACCATAGACTAGAGAGAGCAAGAGGAAGAGAGAGAAAGGAAATGAGAGAATGAGCAAGACTTTTGCCATCCAAGCTCTCATAATCCAAAATCATGATAACTCATAATAGTAATTGAGTATTATGTGATGGTTCAAGTCAAAATGGCCATATCATTTCATGCACTCATTTTGCAAAAAGAAACAAGCAAGCAAAAGTCTTTGCCATGAAATGATAGCCATTGTAATGATGGTGGTCAACTAGTCCAACCTAGCCAACCGGTCAACAAAGTCAACAAGTCAACAAAGTCAACTCTTCATCCCAACCATGACACAATAATACTTAATTAATATTCTCACTAATCATATTTCTTATTCTCATTAGGGTTTAGCAAAAGTCAATAGTCAACAGTCAACAACCCCAATGAGAATCCTCTGCCTCTGTCTCTCTGTCAACTGTGCATACACACCCGCATCCGCGTTCCGAGAAACACGAATACAAACGAGAAAAAGCCATCCCAAAACGTTCACTAGGATCTGGCTTAACCCAAAGCCCGCTAGTGTTAACTGCCCGGACACTAAACGTGCACAAGTGCACGGATGTGACCGAACCCTGTCGCAAAACCATGCGACCTCTACTCTTTTGCCTAAAGGCGAATAACTCTCTGTGTGGGACTCTAAAGACTCGACACTACGCTGGTAGTGGGTTTAACCACAGACCGCAAGCGACACTAGCTGTGCGTAACGGCCCCCAGGTAGATGCCGATAAGAAGACGGACGAGGTGAAACCCATCTGAACTCCTACTGAGCCTGAATGTGACAGTCTCCGTACAGTCCGGTCTGTTCTTCTAAGAATATCGCATGGCGGGCCTAGGGGGCGGTAAACGTCAGTCCCCTAATAGCGGTACAAGTCGTGTCAGAGTGTAACCCAGAACACCCTGAGATAACTCTGGAAACCTACCAGTATATCTCGCTTGCCCTGGCCAGGGACTGCTTGTGTAATGGATCTCCTAGACACGGTGCGATATCAACCCCCAATACCGGGAGAGACGAATCCTGTCTAACCGTCACTGCCTCCAAGTGCTTCGGGACTGCACCCAACTACTACCTGTTTGCACGACTCCTTTGAGCCGTGGTAGGGTAGTAATCAAAGTACAGTGGGAGCACACTCGAGGAGAAGTGACAATGTCAAGTCAGCGGACTAAGCTGTACTCATGTCACCTGGGAACTGATAACTGACGATAGGTATAGTACCAACCAATCAGTTCTCGACGAGTCCTGTCCAGTGTAATCTTAACCTAACGAGCACCCACATACTATCTCAAGTACGACGTACTGACGGCTGTGGGACAGACCGTCTCCCCTGCTGGGATGAGAAGCGCATACGCTAGTCTACTCCGGAGTATCGATGCCCTGTCTCGATAGTCCTACAACCAGGGACCTGTATAAGGATGTGCTTGTGGATTACCCAGCCCCCACGAGTGTGACTGTCATCACAATGCTGGTAATCAAGCAAAGATCCTAAGGGCTCTACTAATATGTATAAGCAATATGCTAAAAGAAACACATGCACATATTAAAGTAGAAACAAACCAAGTAGCATACTACCATTTTGAGCAAGATTGTCTATACAAGGTGAATATCCCAAGCTTCCATTAAGTAATATACAAACTAGTAGGATACAGTAATGGCCTCTAGGGCATATACACTAACACCGATCTCCTGACCTGAGCCAAATCTTGCGCAATATCTCCATGAATAATGTTAGTAATATTTGTTATAGAGATTATTCTAACCATTTGTATGATATTATATCTTTTAAAGAATTTTGATTAGAATATTTGATATGATATGCATAATAAAAAATATTATATGTATATTATATGCATATATTTTCCTTTATAATGTTAATTATAATATATAAACATATGACAATAGATATTTTTATAGATAAACTCTCATATGTCTCATATTTATAATAAACACCTTTAAATATTTATCAAAAATAAGGAAAATGGTATATCAAAAGTACGATATTTTCGACTGAACAAATACCCCAAAACTTAAGTTTGATCGTCTCGAGCAAACTAGTTATTAAGGAGAGGGAGAAAAAGAAAAACCTAAGTACCACACTTTCGTAGGCAACACGATTGCATTGAGCACGTGCAACAAGCCGTTAAACCTCTAGGTATTCCTAGTAGGAGGAGTGTTGTCTCCTGAGGGTTTTCAGTGGATTATACCCACAAAATCCTACAATAAAAGAAAGAAGATGAAAGTTACGTACAAAAATAAGAACTATAAAAGAAAGAACTTGAAAATAAGAGTTTCCAACTACACTAACTTTTCGGTTTCCATGAGCCCTATCTTAATGGTCATGAAAAAATATTAGAAATCACATCATTCCTCAATAAAATATCGCATTTAGTCTTCCTCTCTACCATTCATCCAAACATCGATCATATACCCCCTACGTGTGTATAAAAGATATCCCTACACTTAGAAAATTCAATTCAAGCTATCATACTCTTGTCCATTTTCCTTAGTACTTTTTAGTCGGTGAATAATTTCGATGAAATTGCTTACACATCTTTCATGCGACCGTTAATACTTCTAGAGACATTAACCGACAGATTACTAAATGTGTTCGCGCATTTAGGCGTAATTCCTCTCCTTGCAACACATAAGGCTTAGCAGTGGCTCCCAAACCAGTCGGTCTAAGGCACTAGGTGATAAAGCACCCTCGCTATATTTTTTTATGCTGCTTTAAGCAATTACAAAACCGGTGTTCATTTTTTTCTTCACCACTTATATTTTTATTTTATTTTATTTTATTTTCCTACTAAAGATTTTAGACAAGAGCATTTCAAGGTATTCTCTACTATCCCAAGTTTCAAGATGTGTGTAAGTGCGTATAGTAGGGTATCAACGTTCAAGTGTTTGGACTCAAGAATAGAGACTATTTTTCAGACTTATTTTTATCCTCTTTGTCACGCCCCGCTTCCCAAAATACGGAATACGAGGGGTAGACAAGGCCAGCCATGCTCCTACGGTCAAGGACAAGTCCTGCCGTAGTCACACTTCGGCTTCTAGTTTATCATGGTAAACAGTAAACGATGCGCAGGTAATGAGAAATGCAGTAACTGAAAGATACAATAATGTAAACTGACCTGAAGTGGAACGAACGGATGTAACTAGGAACGGCAAGTCAGGAAGTCTGTGATGCACTGGTCCAGGGTAAATCGTCTTCTCACACTGAGCATGCATACTCAGGTCGTCAGAGCGACACAAAAGCAATATAATGTATATAATCAAGTAACAGTTCTAACAGTGGTGAAGGATGTGAATAACAGTAAATCAATAACAGCATGAATATAAATGAGCAGAGATAAATGCAGCGGAGCAGTAAAGCAGTATAACGATATGTCATGTATGTCAACACAGTATATAAGGAATGTAAACGACAGTTACCCTATCAGTCTCTAAGTCTCACTGCACAGGTCAATAAGCCTATCGTCAGTCCAAGTGTGAGAGTCAACCACTCGCGAGTGTCCTCCACCCAAGGGTAGAACCCAAGGGTAAGGGACCACGGGCCCAACATGCAACGAATGTATCACGGTGTCTATAGCACATACCCTGTAAATCCCCATATAACTCCCTAAATATATAAGCCGGCATGGGACTCCCGAGATTCTGTTGAATTCACACTTGAACTACCCCACACCCCGAGGTCTACATCAAACGCTAACCATCACCCTAAATACTAATCGATCCGTGACAAGTCTGCGCGAGAACTGGAAGCAGGACCTCCATCAAGCACGTCCCGACTAATACCTAAGATAAATGGCAGTGTCGGATGCCTTATCTGTGACACCCGTGCAAGCGCTTCCATAAGTGTCCCATACCACTTATAGTCACACATACACGCATCCCACAGACGTCGACAATGCAATAGAATAAAAGGGACACTGATTGTGCACAAGTACGTATCACTTTCACTTAATCACGAATGCACGAACACTGACGTACTTGCCACAATCATCACTAAAATCTAACACTGGGTAAATGCACGATGTCACTAGGTTATCACTACAATGATATAGGTATGATATGATGCATGAATAGCATAAGAAGCACAAGTAAGGTATCATAAAAACAACAGTCTATCACTTGCACGATTTATCATGAAACATATGTATATAATTTAGCGAAATGATAAACAGGTAGTAATTAATATGTTCAGTTATCCATCCATAGAATTTTGTTTCAAGCCAATCGGGTTCCAGAATCAAAAGTTATAACCATTTCATTTTAAGCGCTCGCGGCTGGAAATCTGGTTTCAGAATCAGGAATCCATTTCGGAACGCATTTTAACCCCAGTTGGGATCATAATTTAGCGACGCTACAGTTGAATGAATTCTAGGGTTTTCAGTAAGGTTTTCAACTCAACAAACGGATCTTCCATCGCGTCTATACGTTAGGAGTTATAATCTTTTTAACCCTAATATGCCAGTTCTGATTCTGTCGGGACTGTTATGCGTCCCGATCTTCTAAATTACAGATTAAATATCAAACGGTAACGAAACAGGATGAAATTAATTATGTTGTCTAGCTAACAGATTTATCTATAATAAACAGCGGAGTTCCGCGACTTAAGAGTTAAGTAAATCCTGTGGTACCCATTACGGAACAGCTACCAATAACTGGAGTCGCTCTGGACTGTAGTCCAGAGTCGCGCTCCGATCCTATTTTCATCATAGTTTAAGTACAGGAATGTCTGGAAACTAATACAGGGTTATAGTTTGTCGAGTCGGCTTCGATTTGAGCCCTCGAACGCACCATTCTCGAATGTATAAGATTTATGGTGAATTTAACGGTTTTCAGGTACAATATAATTTCAGCTTTACGGTTAAACTTGGGGGTAGTCATTTTAATCTTTAACGATCACATCATACAGCGAAATTCATACTCTAGGTTCACAGCTATATGGGCCAACCAATACCGTTTAGTTCCGTCAAATTAGGGAAAGATTTCCTTTGGGAACCCACGTCGAACAGGTTAAGGCACATAATTAATTAAACTTGTACTTTAATAATCTATGCATGTAACGATTATAACTTAAGTAACATAGCATGTAAGCAAGTAAAAACTTGCCTGGAGGCGTCTTGGCGATGCACGGCAGTGGTAAAGGCACGAACGCGTGACGGGCAAGCACCGCGACGGCTACGGCTCCAAGTGGTAAAACCTCGATCCTGGCTCGAGCTTGACGGAGTTGGCTGTTGCGGGCTCGGGCAACGTCCTGTGGTGGTGTAGTTTGGTAGGAAATGGAGAGACTGACACAGAGAGAGAGAGTTAGGCAGAGAGAGGGAGAATTAGATTGAGAGAGAGAGAGAGAAGGGATTAGAGGGAAAAAGAGACACAGGGAGAGAGGGTGAGAGAGAGGGGCAGAGTGAGGGAGTGAGATGAGAGGGAGTTAGAGAATGCAGAGAGAGAGAGAGAGTGAGAAAGAGAGAGCTGTGAGTGAGAGAGAGAGATCCAGAGAGAGAGAAGGGAGACAGAGAGAGAGGGGGCCAGGGAGTGAGCTTTAGAGAGAGAACAGAGAAGAAGAGGGAGAGAGAGAAATGAGAATGAGAGGCACAGAGAGAGACAGAAGAAGGGACAGTTAGAGAGTGAGAGAGAGAGGAATGGTGAAGAGGATGACGACTACGATGACGATGAGGGGTTCGCTGGTCGTCGGCACAGGGGCGGCCAAGCTCGGGTATGGGTGCGAGGGTGGTGGTCGGGATGGAGGTGAGGTGAGGCGACGTCGGAGGTTGGAGGTTCAGGTGAGGTGCGCTGGCGGTGAGGTGACAATGGTGAGCTCGGCGCACGGTGGTTGCGTGGGTTCGAGCAAGGAACGGGAAGAGAAAAATGGAAGAGAGAAAGGGATGAGGTGAGGCGAGGAGAACATTGAGGGGATCGCGACGACGAGGGCGATGAAAAGGAGGGGCGGTAAGGATGATCGGGGAGGGAGGTGAGAAACTCGGGGAGAAGCGAGTTCGATGGTGATGGACGGAGGTGGCCGGAGGCGGAGAAGGCGTATTCGGGAGAGTTGGAGAGGAGTGGAGACGATTTTGCAACGGTAGAGACGAGAGAGGTGAGGAGGTGAGGAAGTGAAGAAGAGAACGAGGGTTGACGTCGTGGGCGTAACGCCCAAGCGACGTGGGCGCAGGCGGAGGAGACGGCGCGAGAAGCGCGCTCGCGAGCGAGATCGAGGGAAGAGAGCCGTTGGAGGTTTAAAATGGGAGATGAACAGTGGCGGCGGGTCGGGTTTGAAGACGCGTGGGTTGGGCTGCTGGGGAAAACGAGTGGGCCGGGAAAAATATTTAATTGGGGAAGAAATGAAACGGGCCGAGGAGAAAAATAAATGAAAATGGTTGGGGATGTGGGTCGGGCCGAAGAATGAGGACCGGGCCAAGAATTTAAATAAAATGAATTAAAGAAAAGAGGCTGGGCCAAGAGAATGAGTGACTAAAGAAAACAGAGAACATTTTAAGGGAATGGGAAATTGGAGTGGGCCGGCTCATGAAAAATAAAACATTTAGATTATTGGATGAGGAAGCCGGGCTGGGAAAGAGCTGGGCTAAAATTTTAAATAGGAAATAAATTTATTTAAAAGGGGCTTGGGTTCTAATAGAAGAAAATGGGGTTGAAAATAAAATGTAATAATTAATTTATAAATAATATAAATAATTCCTAAATAAGAATAAGGAGAAATATAAGTAACAAAATACGGTCTTTGGTATAAAAGGGGCCGGGTGTTACACTCTTATTAGTAATTTCCTTTATCTTACTAACCCTTGGGACAATGGCTCATAACTATTTATTACTAGTTTCGTTTAAGAAAATTTCTAACTTTCTTGCTTTTCTCAAACTTTTCCGATCTTTCATATATAAATTTTCACTTTCAAACTTTCATTGTCAAAAAAATTTTGTGCTTATGATAATACAAAATAATGCGTGAATAAGCACAAACTTTCCCAAAACTTGTTTGCAGCAGTGTCCTGATGTCATCTGTTAAGCAAAAAAAAACTTGTAGACTTAGGAGAAAAAGTTAGTAATGAGGACAATAATTAATGAAAGTGAAATTCTTCCCCAAACTTATTTTTGGCTCATAATTTTTTAAAAATTTTCTTTTCGTTCAAGAGCCAAAATATATCCCCCCAAACTTGAGTGAAATCGTATTAAGCATTTAAAATTATAAGAGGGGGTAAAATTAGTGGTCAATATAAAGTTTTACAAAGACCAAAAGTCAACACCAACCATTCAAATATTTTATCAATGTATCACCAAGGTTGGTAGAAAAACATATCACCTATCGACGAGAAGAAGTGAGGAGGAGATAAGAGGTGGTGTGGTTTACATCTCGGTTGATAGAGACGAAACAATAATGGTGAACGGAAACGAGAATGTGAATGATTAGGAATGTGTAGAATAGTCATATTCTCGTATGGGATAAGAAGAAATGGTGGTGGTTCAATTTCTTCAAGTGGAGGTTGATTAATCACAAAATCCGTGTCGTTTAGGAATGCGAGTTCGTCGGCAAAAATATTTTTGAAACTTTCATCGATGGTTCGATTGAACGTTTCAATGTCAATAAGTATTGCGCCAGAATTCAACACACTTGATTTATCAAAAATTATGGAGGTAGGAGCCTCGAAAAGATTATCTACCTTATTCTTAAAAGAGTCTAAATCAAGTTGTCTTTCTAGAATTATCGAACTCGAAATATTGGAGTGTGATTTATCAAAACTCGATAGAATTAAAGAAAGATTAGAAAAAGAACCAAAGAAAGTGGGTGATAAAATGGGTAAACGAATTTGTGTGTCGAGTATTATTGAATCAGATGTGGAAAATGAAGGCTAAATTTCGTTCTGCTTTTCGGTCATGCATTTAGCATCAATTTCCAGACGCATATGGGGTTCGGGAAAAACAGTTAAAGGTTCGAGATGATGTCCACACGGAAGTGAAAGGACCTGATAAATTAGTGAGAAAAACTCATCCAAAATTGTGGGTTCATCAACCAATATATCCCTAGCGTCAATATCTTCAATCAAGTGAAGGGTAAAATTCTCAGACACATCATCAAAAGAGTGGTTTTCAATCAATTTCGGTTCTAGAGTGGAGCTGTAGAGATCACAAGGATTGGGTGTGGTTTCACTTGAAATGGACCCTTCACAATCAGGTAAATCAAACACTACAAAGTCGCACAACTCATCAAACATTCTATCTTCAATCGGTGAATTATTTGGTGTACTCGATAGATTTGTGAAACTGGAGTTATGGATTTCAATTTGGGATGGGGAGGTTTGATTTGGAAGGGTGTGCTGCTCTCTCTCGCTACCTAAATTCTCAGTTTGTCCTATTGCCGTATCATAATGATTGGGTGTGGTTTCACTTGAAATGGACCCTTCACAATCAGGTAAATCAAACACTACAAAGTCGCACAACTCATCAAACATTCTATCTTCAATCGGTGAATCATTTGGTGTACTCGATAGATTTGTGAAACTGGAGTTATGGATTTCAATTTGGGATGGGGAGGTTTGATTTGGAAGGGTGTGCTGCTCTCTCTCGCTACCTAAATTCTCAGTTTGTCCTATTGCCGTATCATACATCGAAAAATGTTGAGCTAGTTGGAAACTAGTTGCTCGTTCATTGGGTTGTATGAGGGCAGTCATGAACGCATTCAATTTCTCTATATAGCGGTGCGACGCTACCCGATATTCTTCCATTGTCCGTTCAAGACTAGACATGGGTCGGTAAGGGGTTTCAGCAGAAGATTGAAATTCTTATGGATAGGTAAAACTTCTAAATGACTGATTAGAAGAATTGTCTAGAGAATGTGTAAAAGTTGAGTAGGATTGATAGAATCGAATGGTTGTGAAAATTGGACAGGATAGGATCAACATTGTGATAAGAAGAATATTGATATTGGTTGGTTGGTTGGCGACTGAGAACAGATGTCATATACACCGCAAAACGAGTAGCAATATCTTCTTTAGAAAGTGATGGTGTTTGTCGTCCTAACGGTTTGACCGGATTGAAACTTTGGTTTTTAGCCCTCTCCATATACTCGGCGATGGACATGCGTTTAGGTGGTTCCTCATTCGCTTTAAATGAATTATCAACATAAGACGATGTTGGATTTTGGTGAGGAGTCCAATCGTTTCTTTCCGCTCTCAAAGACATGGTAGAGTCGGATGGTATACCAAAGCGATAACGAAAACAAGAAATATCTGGTTCTGGATAGCAATACTCGGCAAGAGTTCGTCTGTTTGGGTTACCCATTATAAGAAGGTGAAAAAAAAGATGGTGAAAAGGGAAATATTTAAGCTCTATTTGGATTGTTTTGCTATGAAAGTGGAACTTAAGGGTTGATTCAACAAATCACAAAATTCACAAATAAACTCTAAAACTAAGGTCACATAGGTCAAGCACTAGACCGCTCCTAGAGTTCTAAAGGACACGCCGCAGGATCAATCCTCTACCATCTCTTTATCACTCTTGTGGCCAGGTAAGTGGAGGTATCCGCTATACGAATCACCGAAATAGCGGGTCTAATTAAGTAACCATTTTCTGTAGTCGCACTTGCCTTAGACATCACAAAAGTAATTCGAATAAGCGATAGATTACCCACGACCTTCCTCTGTCCTGATTGAGCGCGGCGGTCCTTAGGGCTTGATCTAGATATTTTTTTATTAATGTAGGTTTATGCGGATGCTCGTTTTGTGATTTGTGGGGCCTAGGAAGGGTGATGAAATCCCCACCTAATCTGAATTATGGTCTTGCCCCTTAAAGTCTGTATTAAAAATATGCAAAAACAAGCAAAAAGATTTTTGAGCGGCGAATTTGCAAAGAATCCCGCAGAAAAATATATTATTAGATTTCTAGAGGAGAGAGAAAAAGCAGAGAAAGATCACCAGAAGAATTTGGCGCCCCAACTCAACAAGACCGCCGCGGTTCCGCGGCTAATTGCTTGCTTCTGTCGCGGTTCCGCTGTGCTTTGACGTGTTCATTTGTTAAATTTTCTTATGTGGTCTCTTTTACTCCTCTGGTCCTTTCTAAAAGTCTCTGAATCTCGATTCCTCGTTCAAGTGACTCTAGGATCCCTCGCAAAAATTGCACACTAATCGTTAAATACACAATTTGCTGTTTTATTTTATTTTTATGATATAGATCGAAGAAGAATTCAACACGAATAGCAAGAAAAAAAATTACGCACATATCCTCGGCAACGGCGCCATTTGATTGGTCTGTGAAAGTGTGTGTAGTAACCGCAATCAATAACGGTGTCGTGTGTAGTTAGCCGATATGAGTACGGGTCGTCCGTAGGGATGCGTGGAATTTCTAATCTTGCATTAGACGAGTTGATTAGAGTAAAATAAGAAAGGAAAATAGTTTCTAGATCTACGTCGAAATACGAATGTAGAATGTATAGTTTCTAGATCTAGTTTAAATACGGATATAGAATATATAAGAAGAGGGCTTGTAGGGTTCGTTAGAATTTAATAGTCATGGATGACTAATAAAGATGACTCTTTTTATGTTTTGATAGATTTAAAACTAGATTGATAGTGATGAATGAAGATTAGGATTCTTAGAAGAAACTAGGGTTTCCCCACTATTGATCCTTGTCCTTTCATTGATCTATATTCATGTCTAGCCCTTAACAAAACAATTGTTAATCGATCTCAAATCGCGGTCGATACTAGCAATAAATTGGTAGCGCTCCCGATAAGGATGTTAACGATTCTTTTGCTAAAGTTTATAAACTTCATAAGACTTAAAAGAAGTTAAAGTATTTTCTCATCCATTGTTCTACCATAATCCTACGAACCCTATCAAGCGGAGAATTACTCATGCATGATGGAGATAGAAGAAAAAGAACGGATAGAGATTATAATGCAGAAATTAAATAATAAATAATTAAACTAATGATCTATCTTTATTAATCAACTTCACAAGTACAATTTTTCGAGTTTAGATTACAATTGGAAGAAGAAGTTGCTCTCGATCTCTGCCTCGTAGGAAGTAGATGTTCCGTCGAATCCCACGTCGTCTTATCATGTCACGCCCCGCTTCCCAGTGTACGGTGAAGGGGTCGCGACGAGGTCCGCTACGTATGTACTCAGAAGTACATACGCTAAGCGTAGCTAAGCAATATAAAATAAATACACAAGAGACAAGAGTATAAAAAGAACAGCAACTTTTATTTATTAACATTCTTTGTACAATACATGGAAAAGAAAATACAACTGAAATAAAGATGCCTAAACAGTGGCATAATAGGAAATGGAAAGTACTGAAAAGAAAAGTGTACAATGAACTTATACTGCAGGGTCTTCGGCAAATTGCTCCAAGTCTTCCTGTGATGGCTCAACTTCTGCCGGGTCCAAGTCATCTGACGACATTCAAAGAAGAGAGAAACAGAATGTCGTCAGCGAACAGATCGCTCGGTAAGTCCCAAAAGTAAGAGGGAAGTAGAGAAGACGGATTAAGAAGGTACATTTTTAGAATGTAAACTATTGTTATAATGTTATATTATCGCTGTTGTTTGTAGCTTGGTACAGAAGGATGCCAGTGTATACGAGGGGGGTCTCTATATGCTAGAGACCAGGGCAAACGGAAAGTACAAGGAACCGTTAAGCCACGGTACAACAACAACGGAATATAGGTTAAGTGTCTTAATCTGACCACCTCGTGCCACCTTTAACACCTTCCGTACCAATATACCCCTTAAACCCCGTAGTGTTTTAACAGTATTGTTGTATTGTATTGTGTAAGTTGGGTGACTGACCAAAACCATGATATCAGTAAACATGTTGTAACTGCATAATCATGTAAATGGAATAACAGGATAATGGATATATATCCATAGTTTGATTCAGTCAAAATTGAATAGATTGTTAACTGGATTCAGGGATTCATGTATTCATATTGAGTTGGAATATAAAGAATATAGATTGACTTAAATCATATTCAAGTCAGAAATAGTCAGACTCTAACCCGAGTCAGACTAAAAGAAAGGTAATTTGAAGTTCTGTACTTGTTAGGGGCCTCATTGTAATTTATAAAACTTGAGGGGGGTTTATGTAAAAAGTACTTTTGTATAGTTTTCAAAATACACCTCAAGAATTTATTATTCGTCTTTATAGTTATAATGAGTGTGGATTTTATTTGTGTTATTCTAATGAATATATCCTAATAAAAGTATTAATTTATAATATTGATTTATTTGAAATTCATGGTATTTTAATGTAACTTTTAATCTTGTAATTTTAGAAAAATGTGAACTTTATCTTATGATAAAATAGTTGTTTCAATGATAATTATATATATATTAATACAAGAATAATATTAAATAAATATTTTATTTTCCAAAATCTTATTTTTCTTAAATGTCGTATTTTAAATCTTTCGAGACCGAATGCTCCTTGCGGAGGTCTGAATCTCGTACTACTAGCCCGCGGGTGCACGATAAACCGTACTATCCCTAACGGGTTCCCCAAAGGTGGGTTGTAGCGGCGCTTTGCTTAGGTTTAATAAATACTATTCATTTAGAAAAACGGTTTTATAAATATAAGGTATTTATTTGTAAAGGATGTAATTTCCGTATTTTAGTTTCTACGGTTTCCTAAGCCAACTAGCCTATTTCTAAGGTCTAAACGACAAGTCATTAGAAGCCTCAAATCGCCTCTTCACCGCCAATTGCGGCCAGGTAAGTGCCAGGTAAGTGGGAAGGAACCACAGTAGTGGGCCTAATTAAAAACCACTAGCCTAGACACACTTGTCTAGACACCACAAAATCAGTTTAGATAAACGATCGATGTCCATGACATATCGTACTTTCATTTTAAAAGGTTTTGTTTAGAATTGTGTACAACTTAAAACTTTTAGAAAAGGTTTATAAAGAATATGGTATTTTAGCGAAAAGTCTTGTATTTTCGTATTCTAAATTTTGGGAATATCAATTAAAGTTATATTTGTGTGTGTGTAGAGGTAGGTCATTACCTCGTGACTTATTTTAAGGTATTGTGATGTTTAGGGGTTAAACATGATATATTAAACATGAAGGTATTTAAGTGTAAGAATACAGTATTTGTAAACGTTATCATTTCATGTGTGTAAACTCATTCAAATTGATTTCTACAAGTTCATTTATCAAGATGAACATGTTTAGGAATGAGGGAATTGATTAGAAGTAGAAAAATAAAGTTTATGGTATTTTTATGAAAAGAATACGATATTACAAGAAAGTTATCATTTCATGTGAGAAACTTTGTTTAAATTGATTTCTATGTGATTAATAGTCATCATGGGTATGTTTAGGTATTATGGATTAGGTGACAAGTGGGATTTTGTAGAAAAACCGAATCGGAAATCGGTTTGTTCCGATTTCCGTCGGGTTTCAAAAAGTCGTATTTTTTTAGAAATAGAAAAGAAAGAAGATTGGGACTTACGGGTTTCAAACTCTTCTAAAGAGTGAAGAGGAACTAGGGAGAAGGCCGAAGTGTGGTTTCGTCGCCGGTTGCTTCCAAGGACGTCTCCGGAATCCGTCAGCGCTTCGCCGTGCACTTGATTTCAACACACACTTTCTTGTGGAATTTTCAAGAGAGTAAATCTAGAGTTTTGGAATGAGAAGACAGGGGGTACGGGTCTATTTATAGGGTAGCTAGGGTAGGGTAGGTGAAGGGTTTTCTTTATTTAAAAAAAATTATAAAAATTAGATAAAATGCATTAAAATGGTTGTATTTAACATTGGAAAACCGATCAAATAAATTGGAGTTAACAGGGAGTTTCAGAAGACCAAAAGCCACCATTTTCATGTTGGGACCCCGGCCATCGGCCCAACTCCGGCCGGCGGCGCCGGCTGATTCGGCCGTCCGGCCGGCCGAGTTGGCTGATACCGGCCGGGTTCGGCCATCGTCGGGTGTGGGGTCTTCTGGCTAAGGTTTTGGCATACTTCAATTTTTGGGTTCAGTTCAATATTTGGGAGTTAAACTAAAAATAATGTGGGGCATGGGATTCGAACTCTGGTGGCTTGGTTCAGCAGTGCAAGGTATTACCAATGAGCTACAAGCTCTTTCTTGTAATTATTATAGAGAGATAGATACTTAAAGTGTTATCAGCAACATTAATACTCCAAGTATACTTCAAATTTAATTCAAATTTAGGTATACAAAAATTGGAGTTGTTACAATCTACCCTCCTTACAAAAATTTCGTCCTCGAAATTTACAACTTTTATTTGAGGACTAGTTTACAAAAAGGTGCGGATATCTTGCACGCATTTCATCTTCCCTTTCCCACGTGGATTCTCCTGGAGTGTCTTTTCTCCACATTACCCGGACGAAATTAACTTCCTTGTTCCGTAGTGTCTTCACTTTCCTGTCCAGGATTTCCACAGGTTGTTGCTCACAAGACAAGTCGGGCTGTATAGTGAGCTCGGAATGATCAAGTACATGGCTGGGATCACTCACATACCTTCTGAGTTGGGATATGTGGAACACGTTATGCACTCCTTCCAATGAGGGTGGAAGCGCTAAACGGTACGCCACTTCGCCGACTCGTTCGAGTATGTCGAACGGTCCAATGTATCTCGAACTCAACTTACCCCGTCTTCCAAACCGGATCACTCCGCGGTTCGGAGATATCTTCAAGAATACACAGTCTCCTGGCTGGAACTCCAAGTGTCGTCTCTTTGCATCAGCCCAGTGTTTCTGTCTATCTTGGGCTATGCGCATTCTTTCCCTGATAGTACGAACCACATCAACGGTCGCTACTATCATCTCTGGTCCAAGGAGTTCCCTATCTCCGATGTCGTCCCAACTTAATGGTGATCGACACTTCCTTCCATATAATACTGCAAAAGGTGCCATTCCGATGCTTGCTTGGTAGCCGTTGTTGTATGCGAACTCCACAAGATGCAGATGATCTTCCCACGATCCTTTGAAGTCGGGCATACATGTTCTGAGCATATCCTCCAAGATCTGAATAGTTCGTTCCGACTGACCATCTGTTTGTGGATGATAAGCCGTGCTGAAGTTCAGACTTGTTCCCAAGCTAGCTTGCAGACTCTGCCAAAATTGCGATCGGAACCTGGTGTCACGACCGGAGACAATGCAGACCGGTACTCCATGAAGTCTCACAATTTCCTGTATGAGTTCATGGGTATCAGAGATAGTACATTATGAAGTGTTTAAATCTAAATTAGATTATTACCACCATGTACTTCTTCGCTAGTGTCTCAGTTGATTGGCCAACCCGAAATGGGATGAAGTGAGCCGACTTTGTGAGTCGATCTACAATGACCCATATCGCATCGTTACCCTTTGTGCTGCGAGGAAGGGCAGTTACAAATTCCATCGTGATGTGCTGCCACTTCCATTCTGAGATTGGTAACGGTTGAAGTAATCCAGCATTCCTGTGATGTTCAGCCTTTACTTGCTGACACACCAAACATTTTGCGACGCTTCTGGCTACTTCACGCTTCATTCCATGCCACCAATAGTTCTGACGTAGATCTTTGTACATTTTGGTACCTCCAGGATGTACTGAATAGAGAGAGCTGTGAGCTTCTTTCATTAACTCTTCCCAAACAGGACCTTTTGGTACACACAATCTGCTGCCGTATCTCAAAGATCCGTCTTCATGGATGATGAAGTCTGTTCTGAGTCCATTCTCCACTTGTTCTCTGATCTTTTGCAACTTAGCATCGCTGGCTTGAGCTGCTTTGATCTGATTGACAATGGTTGATTGAACTTGTAGATTCATCAAACTTGAAGCATCTCCGGACATGACTACTTCAATCTCCATCTGATGTAGGTCTTGCTGAAGCTTCCACTGAGCGGTGAGATTCATTGATAATGGTTGGCGACTAAGAGCATCAGGTACTACGTTCACCTTTCCTGGGTGATATTGCAAGTTGATGTCAAAGTCCGCCATGAGTTCTAACCATCTTCTCTGCCGCATATTCAACTCCTTCTGAGTAAACACGTACTTCAGACTTTTATGATCTGTGTAGATGTTCACTCGTTCGCCCAGTAAGTAATGGCGCCAAATCTTGAGAGCAAAGATGATGGCTGCCAACTCCAGATCATGCGTCAGATAATTGCGCTCATGAGTCTTCAGTTGTCTTGAAGCATAAGCTACAACCTTACCGTGCTGATGAAGAACACATCCTAATCCCTTACCGGATGCATCGCAATGCACTTCGAATCCTCCAGATTGATCCGGTATTACAAGGATAGGTGCAGATGTCAGTCTTGACTTGAGTTCTACGAAAGCTTGTTCGCATGCTTCTGACCACACAAATTCTTCATCTTTTCGTGTGAGCTTGGTCAGGGGTGTTGCTATCTTCGAAAAGCCTTCAATAAACCTTCTGTAATATCCAGCTAAACCCAAGAAACTTCGAATATCCTTCACTGACTTTGGTGTAGGCCATTCGCTAACTGCCGAAACTTTTGCTGGATCCACAGAAATTCCTTCTCCTGATACGATATGTCCAAGAAAACCAACTTGATTTAGCCAAAACTCGCAGTTGCTGTACTTGGCATAAAGATTATGTTGTCAAAGAGTTTCCAGGGCAATTCGTAGGTGCTCCGCATGCTCTTTCCGATTCTTAGAATATACCAGGATGTCGTCAATGAAGATGACAACGAACCTGTCTAAATACTCCCAGAAAACTTGGTTCATTAGGTTCATGAAGATTGCTGGTGCATTGGTCACTCCAAATGGCATCACTAGAAATTCGTAATGTCCATAGCGAGTTTTGAAAGCTGTTTTGTGAATATCAGCTTCCTTGACCTTCACTCGATGATAACCTGAACGAAGATCTAGTTTAGAGAAGACACAAGATCCACTTAGCTGATCGAATAAATCGTCGATGCGCGGGAGTGGATATTTTTTCTTTATAGTAACTTCGTTCAAGACCCTATAATCGATGCACATTCTGTATGAACCTTCCTTCTTCTTCACCAATAGTACAGGTGCTCCCCAACTTGAAGTGCTGGGACGAATCCATCCTTTCGCCAGTAATTCGTCCAACTGTGTTCGGACTTCCTTCAATCCTTCCGGACTTAGTCTATACGGTGCTTTGATCACCGGTTGTGCTCCTGGTACTAAGTTAATAATGAATTCAAGAGCTCGATCGGGAGGCAAACCTGATATATCGTCAGGAAATACATCATCGAACTCTCGAACTACCTCCGGTCTTGATTCTTCCTCTGCTTGAGCTGCCGCAACTACTGCTTCCCTTGGCTTCGCTTTGTAGGTACTTGGCTCCAGGGTACGATCTCCACTCTTAAAATAGAAGACCGGATGATCTGGAATCTCAAATACTACCCTCCTTTGACGACAGTCGATGGTAGCATAAAAGGTTCCAAGCCAGTCCATTCCTAGAACCACATCGAAGTTTGGTATGTCCAGTACCTTGAAGTCAGCATAAAACTCTCGACTGCAAACGGCGACTGAACACATGCTGTATCCCATAGTTTCCTTTAGAATACCATTTTCGGAACTGACGTTCCAACTGGAAACAAGCGGTAGGACTGGAATCGCATGGGTTCGGACAAATCGTTGCGACATAAAGCAGTGGGATGCTCCAGTATCAAACAGTGCAAGTGTAGGTAGTGAAGCTACTAGGATTGTACCTAAGGTATATGGGATAGGTTTTAGGTTTAGGGAAAGTGTGTAGGTAAACAAGACTAAAAGATAAGTTTGAGAAGGAAAGTTTACCAGTAATGACTTGGCCAGTGGCCTCAGCTTCTTCCACAGACATCATGAAAGCCTGGCGCTTTGGCACATTCCTCCTGGCCTGAGGAGCATTCCTCCGAACGTTCCTTTGAGCTTGATGGAACTGTCGAGGAGGTGGTGGAGCTTGAGGTCCCGTGGGTGGTGCAGGCAGTGCAAGTCTGGGAGTAGGTGCCTGAAGAGCTGGTCGCTGCGGATAGGTATTTGCTGGCCTGGGTGCAGTAACTGGGTTCTGTCTTTGGGGACAGGACCTAATATCGTGAGTAGCTGAGCCGCAGACTAAGCAAAGGCGGTTGGCTCGACGGCAGTCCTTCATCATATGTCCAGGTCTCTTGCAGTAGGTGCAAAAGGCTGAGCTAGGACAATGGGTTGGTACTCCGGGTCGCCTGGGCACAAAAGGTGGCTTGGACGAGGCTCCACCTGCCATCTGGTTGGCAGGGCGTTTGACTCCAGCAGACTAAGGTCTGCCCCTTGCTTTTATTACTGTCTCATAGCTGCGGGCAGCTTCTAGAGCATCTTCATGAGTCAAAAACTTTCCTGTGGCTAGAGCAGCCTGAATTTCCGTGTCCAGTCCTTGTTGAAAGCGACGGGCTCTGATATCGTCCGTCGGTATCAAGTGTGCCGTGAATCTGTTTAAAGATTGTGTTAGCTGTGTAGTATGTGATAATTAAATTTGAACTATTGCGACATATCTTACCGGCTCAACATGGTGAATTCAGCGTCGTATTCATCTACCGATTTGTCCCACATTGATCCTTGTTGTAGATGAATAAACTGCTGCTCCATGGCGAACCTGGCAGTCACAGGGAAATATTTCGCGTCGAACTTCTCGCGAAATGTCTTCCATTCAATCGGTTGTACCAGACGGCTTTCTTCCACCTTCCACCAATTGCGAGCATTATCCGTGAGCTGTAGCTTTGCTGCACGGACCCAAACGTTGTCTGGCACTTGAGCTGCTGCCAGATCGTCTTCGATGCTTTGTGCCCATTCTTCCGCTTCAAGAGGGCTTCCTTTACCAGAGAACTGCTTTGGGTGCAAAGCTCTGAATTGCTTTACTCCCGGTGCATCGGTCTCAGGACGGTTCAAAAGTTGTTGCTGTCCCTCGAGAAGACTGTGGATCGCCTCGAATAGCATCGTTTGCTCAGTGGGTGGTGCAGGAACAGCTGGTGTGAGAGGTAGTGCTTAAGGGGTGTTATTGACGTTGGTGCTGGTGTTGTTCGGGGAATCCATAACCCTGAAGGAAAAATTTGGGTTAGAACAGATTCAAATACATGAAATGATAAGATTCAAGGAATAGAAATTTGCAAGATTCAAGGAATATGAATTGTAAAGAATATTTTAGTTGCTGGTTCTTGTGTTATATTGCTTAGGTTGTTCAGGCAGACCAGAACTGCATGACAGGGATTCATACAGCTCTGACCTGCATGGGCCACCAACAAAACCTGTCGCGCCCCGCTTCCCAGTGTACGGTGAAGGGGTCGCGACGAGGTCCGCTACGTATGTACTCAGAAGTACATACGCTAAGCGTAGCTAAGCAATATAAAATAAATACACAAAAGACAAGAGTATAAAAAGAACAGCAACTTTTATTTATTAACATTCTTTGTACAATACATGGAAAAGAAAATACAACTGAAATAAAGATGCCTAAACAGTGGCATAACAGGAAATGGAAAGTACTGAAAAGAAAAGTGTACAATGAACTTATACTGCAGGGTCTTCGACAAATTGCTCCAAGTCTTCCTGTGATGGCTCAACTTCTGCCGGGTCCAGGTCACCTGACGACATTCAAAGAAGAGAGAAACAGAATGTCTTCAGCGAACAGATCGCTCGGTAAGTCCCAAAGGTAAGAGGGAAGTAGAGAAGACAGATTAAGAAGGTACATTTTTAGAATGTAAACTATTGTTATAATGTTATGTTATCGCTGTTGTTTGTAGCTTGGTACAGAAGGATGCCAGTGTATACGAGGAGGGGTATCTATATGCTGGAGACCAGGGCAAACGGAAAGTACAAGGAACCGTTAAGCCACGGTACAACAGCAACGGAATATAGGTTAGGTGTCTTAATCTGACCACCTCGTGCCACCTTTAACACCTTCCGTACCAATCTACCTCTTAAACCCCGTAGTGTTTTAACAGTATTGTTGTATTGTATTGTATAAGTTGGGTGACTGACCAAAACCATGATATCAGTAAACATGTTGTAACTGCATAATCAGGTAAATGGAATAACAGGATAATGGATGTATATCCATGGTTTGATTCAGTCAAAATTGAATAGATTGTTAACTGGATTCAGGGATTCATGTATTCATATTGAGTTGGAATATAAAAAATATAGATTGACTTGAATCATATTCAAGTCAGAAATAGTCAGACTCTAACCCGATTCAGACTAAAAGAAAGGTAATTTGAAGTTCTGTACTTGTTAGGGGCCTCATTGTAATTTATAAAACTTGAGGGGGGTTTATGTAAAAAGTACTTTTGTATAGTTTTCAAAATACACCTCAAGAATTTATTATTCTTCTTTATAGTTATAATGAGTGTGGATTTTATTTGTGTTATTCTAATGAATATATCCTAATAAAAGTATTAATTTATAATATTGATTTATTTGAAATTCATGGTATTTTAATGTAACTTTTAATCTTATAATTTTAGAAAAATGTGAAAACTTTATCTTATGATAAAATAGTTGTTTAAATGATAATTATATATATATATATTAATACAAGAATAATTTTAAATAAATATTTTATTTTCCAAAATCTCATTTTTCTTAAATGTCGTATTTTAAACCTTTCGAGACCGAATCTCCTTGCGGAGGTCTGAATCTCGCACTACTAGCCCGCGGGTGCACGATGAACCGTACTATCCCTAACGGGTTCCCCAAAGGTGGGTTGTAGCGGCGCTTTGCTTAGGTTTAATAAATACTATTCATTTAGAAAAACGGTTATATAAATATAAGGTATTTATTTGTAAAGGATGTAATTTCCGTATTTTAGTTTCTAGGGTTTCCTAAGCCAACTAGCATATTTCTAAGGTCTAAACGGCAAGTCATTAGAAGCCTCAAATCGCCTCTTCACCGCCAATTGCGGCCAGGTAAGTGTCAGGTAAGTGGGAAGGAACCACAGTAGTGGGCCTAATTAAAAACCACTAGCCTAGACACATTTGCCTAGATACCACAAAGTCAGTTTAGATAAACGATCGATGTCCATGACATATCGTACTTTCATTTTAAAAGGTTTTGTTTAGAATTGTGTACAACTTAAAACTTTTAGAAAAGGTTTATAAAGAATATGGTATTTTAGCGAAAAGTCTTGTATTTTCGTATTCTAAATTTTGGGAATATCAATTAAAGTTATATTTGTGTGTGTGTAGAGGTAGGTCATTACCTCGTGACTCATTTTAAGGTATTGTGATGTTTAGGGGTTAAACATGATATATTAAACATGAAGGTATTTAAGTGTAAGAATACGGTATTTGTAAATGTTATCATTTCATGTGTGAAAACTCATTCAAATTGATTTCTATAAGTTTATTTATCAAGATGAACATGTTTAGAAATGGGGGAATTGATTAGAAGTAGAAAAATAAACTTTATGGTATTTTTATGAAAAGAATACGATATTACAAGAAAGTTATCATTTCATGTGAGAAATTTTGTTTAAATTGATTTCTATGTGATTAATAGTCATCATGGGTATGTTTAGGTATTATGGATTAGGTGACAAGTGGGATTTTGTAGAAAAACCGAATCGGAAATCGGTTTGTTCCGATTTCCGTCGGGTTTCGAAAAGTCGTATTTTTTTAGAAATAGAAAAGAGAGAAGATTGGGACTTACGGGTTTCAAACTCTTCTAAAGAGTGAAGAGGAACTAGGGAGAAGGCCTAAGTATGGTTTCGTCGCTGGTTGCTTCCAAGGACGTCGCCGGAATCCGTCAGCGCTTCGCCGTGCACTCGATTTCAACACACACTTTCTTGTGGAATTTTCAAGAGACTAAATCTAGGGTTTTGGAATGAGAAGGCAGGGGGTAGGGGTTTATTTATTGGGTAGCTAGGGTAGGGTAGGTGAAGGGTTTTCTTTATTTAAAAAAAATTATAAAAATTAGATAAAATGCATTAAAATTAAAATGGTTGTATTTAACATTGGAAAACCGATCAAATAAATTGGAGTTAACAGGGAGTTTCAGAAGATCAAAAGCCACCATTTTCATGTTGGGACCTCGGCCATCGGCCCAACTTCGGTCGGCGACGCCGGCCGATTCGGCCGTCCGGCCGGGTTCGGCCATCGTCGGGTGTGTGGTCTTCTGGCTAAGGTTTTGGCATACTTCAATTTTTGGGTTCAGTTCAATATTTGGGAGTTATGTCCTGTGAACTTTTGGGCTTCCAAGGATTTTAAAGAAAAATAAACTAAAAATAATGTGGGGCATGGGATTCGAACTCTGGTGGCTTGGTTCAGCAGTGCAAGGTATTACCAATGAGCTACAAGTTTCTTCTTGTAATTATTGTAGAGAGATAGATACTTAAAGTGTTATCAGCAACATTACTACTCCAAGTATACTTCAAATTTAATTCAAATTTAGGTATACAAAAATTGGAGTTGTTACATATCACGTCGAATCGTGGACCTGTCGTGGATCACTTGTTTTTTACGGTGATTTGCTTCGTGTAAAAGGTGATGATTTCTAAGTTTAGCCATCGGTCCTTTATATAGTCCCAAAACCAGATACTCTAGATCCCCATTATTAGGGTTTGTTGTTGCAAATCAAGCCTAAAAATCACAAACCCTAACTCGTTGGATCGGCCACGGATCTGCCACTTATTGGTGGTTTTAGCCGCACAACCAAGGCCGTTTGGTGGATTTATGGTTTCAAACTTCTGGGGGTTCTTCATTGTGACACATAGAGATTTATTTGATGTCTGGAATTTTCATATCCTTTCTGAGTCTCTGCCAGTATTGATTCTTCGGTTTTATTTAACTTCATCGGCAGATTTTTGATTCCCGACATCTCGATATCCCGATCTCCTGACCTGAGCCAAATCTTGCACAATATCTTCATGAATAATGTTAGTAATATTTGTTATAGAGATTATTCTAACCATTTGTATGATATTATATCTTTTAAAGAATCTTGATTAGAATATTTGATATTATATGCATAATAAAAAATATTATATAGATATTATATGTATATATTTTCCTTAATAATGTTAATTATAATATATAAACATAAGACAACAGATATTTTTACAGATAAACCCTCATATGCCTCATATTTATAATAAACACCTTTAAATATTTATCAAAAGTAAGAAAAATGTTATATCAAAAGTACGATATTTTTGATTGAACATAACTCCATATTTTTAATTTCAGGATGAGCATAAGGATCTACTCAGAATGCAATTGGAATTATACATTGCAGGAGAAGATACTGCTAAATGTACAGCGAGAGTTGATGTTGCCAATTTTAGTACATTATGCTTTATGTTCCTGTTGGGTTTAGTTTAGATGGGCTATTCTATCAGTTATCTGAAAATCATAGTTATGTTTCTTTGCAATCAGATCTTGATATCTTCAGCATATTTTATTGCTATCGATGAACCCGTCCGGTCCGAATATATCGTGAAAGTAATGTTCAAGAGAATGACCATCATTGTACGTTCATCGCTCCTTCTTGTGAAGTGTTCGATCATGCAATAAATGTCGCTTTTTTATGCGTGGAAAGTATCCTTGATGTAAAATTTATACACTTCCTTTCCCTGTGTCGTCTAAAAATATCATTTGAGAAATTGTGGTGGAATTCTTTCCCTAGCCTTTTTCTCCTCAGCTTAAGGACTCTCGGACTCGAGGCCTAGGATTTGGCGTCGGCAAGAAAAGTTGTTCGTACATGTTCAAGTGTGCATCAGATGTCAAGAGCGCACATAACAAAATTGTTTCGATCGATTTGCACACATGTATACAAGTGCACCTAACGTGGTTGGTTTGATCGACTTGCGCAGATATGTACAAGCACACATGTTGAAATTGGTTCAATCGGCTTGCGCACCTATACACATGCGCACATGAAGGCTAATGCAATACACGTGCACATATGCTAACAACGGGCTCTTGCAACAAAAGAAAACTTCAGCACAAAAAATAAAAAAGAAGTGAGAGTGTAAAAGAAGCAAGGCTTTTCATTAATACGTCAAAAAAGAGGATTATAGACTAATACTGAAAAGTAAAAGATAAATAAAAGTAAAGGTTGTTACATCACCCGAAAGTTCAGAGCGGCAATGGATTGACCAAGTTATAAGGATGGGTGAAGTCATAAACAGACTCCAACAAAAACTCGAAAGCCTTATCCTCCATCGCTGTGCGCGTCTGTTCATCTTTATCATATGCGGATAAGATCACCCGTTGTTGGAAGATTACATGCAAAAGAGCGGTTGCATAGTCTGTCAACTCTTTGGAGATAAACTCCGTAAGGAAAACTGAATACACCTTATCCGCGGTTTGGTCAAGAAGAGTAGGGAGAGGCATTACATCCATAACCCCATGAATGGTATTATGAATGGCTTGAAATATCAGTTGGAGCAAACTGGAGCGTCGATGAAGATTTTGCCTACCGTGAGCCTCATAATGACGAAGCACATCTTCATATTGAGCATCAGTAAAAGCTAGCTCGTAAAAGCGAATGTCGGCATGGGAGACAATCTCCCTGATCGAATAAAGATGGCTGGCCATGATACCTGAAAGAAAATACTGGAGAGGTGTTAATTCACTAAAAGAGCGGACTAAGAATATCCAACTTCAAACTAAAAGATAAAAAAATTGATTGAGGTAGGCTAAACTTAAGTGACATCTTAAAAGAAACTTGTAAGATTTATCTTAAATTAAGTGCGTAACCAAAAGAGTGCGCAAGCTAACTCAAATGCCGAACCAAAAGAGGTGTGTGGATCAAATTGAGTGCGTAAAGGCAGAGGTGCGCAAGCGCGCTTACCAAATTAGTGAAGAAGTAAAGCCTTCTAATAGAAAATAATAGCTTCAGAAAAGTATAACTCTAAAGAGAGTGAAGAAAATGATATCTATTTATAAGATATAAAAAAAACAGTTCGCATTCTTGCAAGTTCCGAGACGAAACCAATGAATCATAACTCAACACTTGTTTGTCGTTTCGAAAATATGCGTAGATACAAGTGCGCGCGCATGTCTAACGGGTACGCATGCTTAACGGGAGCGCATGCAACAAGTGCACGTATAATAGGTGCGCAAATACGCACAAGCAACGCACGGGTGCAATGCGCACTTAATTAATAACAAGTGAAAGTACATGCGCATTCTAACAAACAGACGGTTATTAAAAAGGAAATAAATTTTTATCAATGAGCAATCAAAATTCCTAATTAGAAGAAAAATATTCTGTTGGTTAAACACCTTAGCAAAAAATATCTATGGATCAAGGATCCAACGGTGCACATGTCGCCCTTAATTGATATAAATCAATTGAATTTTTTTGAATCAATCTGAAATCAGATTGTGATCGAAACAAACTAAAACAAATCCTAATTTCTTCTCTCCTATAAATAGGAGCCTCATATGAGAAAATCAAAGACAAAACTCTCCATAAGCTTGAAAAATCTCAAGACTCCCCCCTCATCAAAAAATTTGTGCAAGGTAGAAATCAAAAGAAAACTTCTCTTTTTCTCCATTTAAAAACTTTCCCTTTTATACAGAAGCCTTTGCTTCTCTTCGAATTTATTGATTCGCTATTAAGAAATCAAATGATCTTAGGGTTCATACCCCGTTCATAAACTTTGTACTTTTGCGAGAGATTGATTCTAAGATCTAAAAATAAAAATAAGATGCGCACTATCAAACGCATATATACCTGACTCAAAAAACATATGAAAACCGAGATTTTCACTTCTCTGCAAATAAGAGAAGAAGAAAAGAAGATAAAACAGAAGCTATGGCTTCTTAACGAAAGCTTGTGCTTTCTGATAAAAACGAGTGCACATCCAAATCAGTGTACACTTAATAAAAAAGATTGATGCTCTTAGGAAAATAATGTCTCGGGGATGTGCGCACCACATGATACTCACGTGTACGCACTTAAAAATTGCCTCTGAAGGCATGTGCACCACGTGATACCCACGTGTGCGCATTCAACAAAAATTATCTCTGAAGGCATGTGTATCATGCGACACTCGTGTGTGAGCACTTAATAAAAATTGCCTATGAAGGCATGCGCATCACGAGTGCGTACATGACTCCTGATGTGCAAATGTCACATGCAATGTATGTTGACTTACTGAATATATACATATGTACATACATGTGCACATATATAACTTGAAACCCATAACAGATGTGTCATGTGATATACATGCACAATATCTTTGAAACAAAACAGTGTATAACCACGTGCAACGCATGTGCGCACCATTTTCAAATAAAATAAATAGGCAGGTGCGTCACATATACCTGTGCACTTATACTACAAAACATCATTTAATTACTTAAACCAAGTTTAATTAAATGATGGCGTTTTTGGTTTCTCAAATGTCATGTATTGATCAAAATATCAATAAACTTAAGTGATTTTAGTCTAAAAGATGACTAAAGATCCTTAATCTATACTTGTTAAGTTGATCTTAATCCAAAACATGATTAACGAGTCTTAACCACATATTCCTGAGTTGATCTTAGTCTCAAAAATGACTAACGATCCTCAAACGACATATCTTGAACTAATGGACCTCGTTCATACGAGATTTGCGTCCTAAGTTCAAACCCAAATTTAATATACGGATTTCAACTAATCCGCACCCTATGGGACGACAACATAAACTAGTCTCCGTATACAATCCACGAGAAACCCCAAAATAAACCAAATACAACGCGACACGATGTGATCTTCCTGAAGCAGGAGAAAGTTGTTATCGTAACGCGATAACGTAATTAACTACAGGAGTTTGCGCCTGCAGGGAAGAGTATCCCCACAGTCAAAAACCTCTCATAAATGAGGGGAAAGCTGATAAAGTCGCGCTACATCGGTCGCATCCGTCCAAACCTCCGATATACGGTGCCAAAAATTAATTTGGAATTTTCGGAAAGGTGGACAGATATGTTCCAAATAGCATATGCCCCCGTATTCAGGCTAGACGTCCTCCGCGTCTCAGTTCAGTTTTTGGCGGTAAACAGTTGTTATACTTTCTTGATTTCCTGTAAGTCCCCATTTTTTGCATTCCTCTTGCTGAATTCCCTTCCCATGTCGTAATCACATCACATCGCTACTCGCTATACTCGGTTAATCCTACGTTCAAATAATATCCATAAAATAAAGTGCTAGTGGTTGTTATAATAAGTTTTGTGTTTGCGAAAGTTTAAGACGCTAAGATTTATTCTTTATACATACTCAAGATCATTGTTAATATTGGTTGTTATTGTATGAGAGCGCATTGAATCGTTTCACAAGATACTTGCATGATACTTAGAATCCGATCGATATATAAAAAGGGTTTTTATTTCATTTAAAGTCCTAGTGTAACTTGCGGTTGTCTATCTGTATGTGTCATGACAAATTTGAATGATTGCTTCATAAACATTAGATTCCATTATTTGCTTGCTGCAAAAAAAAAAGGATCACACTCAATTCCGTACTTTTAATATTAAGATTTAAACCGCATTTCTAACAGAACCCCTATATTTGAAAACCGGCTCTTTTAGACACTAATATGTTCTAACAAAATTCTTATGATCAGATATTCTAACAAAATTAAGTAGAGTAATAGATTTTTTTTCTATACGCGCTGTGAAAATTTCAAATCAAATCAAACCATGATTTATGTTTTACGTCACTTTTAGTCGCTGTTTTCGTTAAATCTGAAAACTGTTTTTAAAAGCTCTCTTTAAAAATTCATAACTCCGTATTCAGAGACCCGTATTGCATGTAATCAAATTGTTTTGCCAATTAGATCGAAAGATCTACCTTTTCTTAATTCAACTCGACTTTTGAAAACTGACAGAAATAATTTATTTCTGTCTTTTAAAATTATGTGTCGAATCTGGACAGATTTTGTCCATATCTGCGCACTGTTTCTCAAAAATTCATAGATAACTTTATAGAAATTGGATGGCGACAAGCCTTAGATGTACGGATGCCACTTTGATAACCCTAGAACTTTTCTGTAGAACCCTGGACTCATAAATGTATGCTCAGCAAGTGACCCCCTCTTGGCTATCCCAGAAAAAAAATCTACTTTATACCTTTACATTAAAATAATCATAACTATAGTTTCAGAGATTCAAATTGCGTAAACCCTATTTGTTTTAATAACTATACTGAAAAACCTACATCTTCCTAGTTAAACTCTTTTTTTGAAAACGACTGAAAAACATTGTAATTTGCATTTCTTAAACTTGTGACGGTGCTGGACAGATTTTTTCCTACTCTGCGCAACAATACCAAATCACGATTATCTATTAAACCAGTAATTGGATTTAGACGAGACTTGAACCAATATCTGCATAACATCTAGGACTACATTTATCATGTTTTCATATGAGTTGATTATTCGTTAGTTTATGGCATTTCGTTATGCCACTGTTTCTGGTTTATGCTTTATGGATATTTCGGGTTGTTATCATTTTTTATGCCATACGAACTTGTGTAAACTGACTTCTTAAAATATCATGTATGCATGATTCATATGATTAGATATATTGCATGCTTGATACGAATCTGACTCAAACCGTGAATACGTGTATATATGAATATTTGAATAGGTGACTACATGAACATGCAAACTAGACATGAACTTGCAACACTCCAACATATTGATGGATTCGTGTAGAGCTTGTGTCAAACTCTGTAACTTAACATACGATAACACGGGAAAAGGGGTATATAGTTTGGTGATGAACGCATTTCGTGTCAGGGGAGTCCACTAAAATTCACTAACCATTCAAGAATCTCATGTAGCATTGTTCCATGAGTTTGACGGAGCTTAACTATACGTGTTGTTGGTTCATGGATTTGACAGGCTACTATCGTTACACGTATACTTTCACTACTAGAACTACAATAAAACACATAACCGTAAAACCGCCATACTTATATAGTTTATTTTGCTTAATTGCCGGGACATGTTTATTCACTTCATTATGCTATTTCATACTTGCTTACATGCTTATCGTTATATTACTTTTATAATCATATCTTAAACTTGGGGACTCACTGAGTGCAAAATCACTGACGATCATTCCATTTGTTTATTTTCTTCTTTTGGGAATGTTCCTCAGGTGGCTTACGGACATGAGAGGAAATCGGAGGAGAGTTTGAGCCGACAGAAAAGAATTATTCGCAGCTATCATCGCAGGCTGATTTCTGGAGGCCGTCGGTCCTCATATTCGTATGCCTACTTGTTAAGGCTTTTCTTTTAATTCATATTCCAGTTGTATCGGATATTTGGCATTGCATCGACTCTTGTTTATTGTTGGAATTAAATATAATAGCTGTACAGAAAAATCCTTCTCGGTATAAATGTGTCGCGGGTTTGCTACCGTTTTTTAGAAAGCGGGACGTGACATTATTAATATAGAGATAAAATGTTTGCAAATATGTGGAACAAACCATCAAAGAACAACAAACCCATAATATCCAGAGAACTATTCTACAGATTTTATGTATGTTATTGAGTTTTGCTCACTATTAGTAGACACACCAATTTGTATTCAACGAAAATGTTCGCATCAAACTGTCAATTGACGGCATACCCCTTCTCCCCATTTTCGACCCTAATATCTATCTTCGACGGATCCCGATTGCTTAGAATTTCGTATAATCAATGCCAACTATTATCCCACGTTTCTTGTCCTTATTGCTTCAACAGCTGTCATTCATTTTTTTTGTGCCTTTCTCATGCAGTTTGTTATGTGGATCTGTTTCTGAGGAAGAATAAAAGCTTCAACCTCTTTCCATCCAAAGAATAAGCAACTCATTTGAAGGAATACACATTAGTTTTTTACTTTACTGATCAAATCAAGGCTTTTTTCGCTAAAGAAGATTATTTATCATGTTATTTAATTGTGCTAAAATTCAGTGTCCTCAGGCAACTGAATTAATTTCATTTATTCAACCCTATGAGATGATATTATACAAGAACATAAAAACATCTTCCTTTTTTCCCTTTAAAAATTTTTTGATCATAGAAATGGTAAACAACAGTGCCTCCTCTATATAATTTTCTTTATCATGCCTATTCTGTAGAAAGTTGTTATGTTCACCTAAGATGCGCCAACTTTGCTCACATAATAATAATCGTGCTCATATTCGCCCGATCAAAATGCATTATACAATAGAGAAAGAAATGGAAAGACTAATATTTCTGTGCGTTCATAGGGGGTATATAAGCCTCGAAAGTTGAG
This sequence comes from Agapanthus africanus, assembly GCA_030015575.1. Lineage (NCBI taxonomy): Eukaryota > Viridiplantae > Streptophyta > Magnoliopsida > Asparagales > Amaryllidaceae > Agapanthus > Agapanthus africanus. Next base: position 340,371,808 of record CM057339.1, read on the forward strand.
ATGTCTAGTATTGCAAATGAAACCAATTGGATGATAAAGGTAAGCTCTTGGTTTGATCGTCAATCTTGCTAGATAAACCAATTGCATTGTACTTTCATACAAGTTTTTTGTTATCGCTCACTTGCTATCCTGTAAAGAGAATAACGGAGGAAATAGGCCATAGGAGGGGATTTCCTCCTACGACGTCGAAAAAATACAACCTCCACCATTTTTTCCGACGATCGGCATCCATCATCATCATCGTTATCAACTAAGATGTGCATACACCAAATTTGATGTGATGCCACCACCTTTTCACCGTTGAGTTAGCAATGTAAAAAATTCTATTGTCGGTAAACCATTGATTTTGCACCAACTAAATCAACGGTGAGAAAATGGTATAATCACATGAAATTTTGTGTATCCACATCTTAGATGATAAAGATGGAAGTGATGTATGCCGATCGTCGAAAAAAATCATAGAGTATGTATTTTTCCGTTGCCATACGAGGAAATTCCCTCCTATGGCAACTTCCCTCCGTTAAGCTCTCTTATGTAAAATCTATATTACTATGGCAGACTAGTCTAACAGGGCCCAGCAAAGTTAAGGAATTTGACAAGTGTACTTTTGAGAAACAAAAAGATACAGAAATCATTATTTCTTTATATTGGCTTACCAACTAAAATTTGATAATATCATAAATGAAAAATAAGACATGTATTAATCAAAGGCCATTAGGGACGTGCAGGGATACTGCACGTCCATAACTGTAGTATCCAGACTACGGGTCCGTGTGTAACATAGACCCTATAGCCTCATGAGACCTATAATTTGGACACTGCAATTACGGGCCTGCATGGCCCTTATTCATGTTTTTTATATCTATTTACGGAATTAATTGTCTTCTCGTCCTACTACTCCTAAAGTTTCCATGAATTGCAGCTAATCCTAAAGGGTTTAAATGCCATATGATTCTCATCCAGCTTCTTGTTCTAATATTTTTCCCAATTTTATCCCAATTTCATAAAAAAAAAACCTTCATGCATATCATCCGGATAATCAAATTTACAATTTCAGTTTGAAGACTCGTGCTTCTGCACATGCTACAAATAATATGTATTGTGAGTAAAAAGTGATATAACGACATTTCAATAATAATAATAATAATATCATGATCATCTGTTTTGATGTGATTCAGAAAAGTTTAATGATCTGCTGGTCAGAAAAGGCACAAACACTAGTAAAAGTAATTAGTTAATAAACACCCTGTACATTCAAGCTTATCCAGCAGCCGTATCTTCTGCTTCATCAGCTCGTAATGAGACAAAGATGTTTCATTAAATCACGATAGCATGTATCATAACTATATAAAAGAATAAATTGGCAGATATTTCTAACAGCTCCAGAATCATATATTAAAAATTAAAGCCAAACATCATAGCCAATAAAGTTTTGCTTATAAAATACCAAAGCTTATGTATGAGACAACTTGTTCTAGTTATAGCATGCAAGTTTGCATTTTATGTACATAAAAGCATATATCCATGGATAAGACAAAGCCCGTGTGCATAAATTGAGGGGTTTTCCTTGTACACATACTTAGTTCTGCTAGAGACAGTTACTCCTGTTTTCCTGTGTGAAAGGCTGACACTGTGGAGACCATGGAGTCGACCCCACAAACATTGCGGCCTCTGCATATCTTGTAGTACCCGTTTTCACCCCAGGTCTCGCCCCAAGAATTTTTTATGATCCAGAAGGGCTTTTCCTTGAAGCGGATCGGGGAATATCCAGAGGACCCGTAACCTACGAGAAGCACGCCATGGTCCAAGCGCCGGGTGCAGATGTATGGGCATGACACTCCCCCGATGTATGTCTGCATGAAGACAGCATTGATACCAACTGCAACATGATATACAAATTGTATATGAGATATTTACAGTATGGAGAATCATTTCAATTGCCGCATTAAATGTTTAAACATGTTACAACTTAGGGTAAATTACATAGAAACATTATTGAACTATAAATATTACAAATACCAGCACTGACATGGTGTTGAATGCAACTTTTTGATGATGTTTAATGTGATTTTTAATGCACATTTTAGAATTTAACGGTGCTGAATGCGATTTTAAAGATAAATGGTTTACTGTGATAGACATGAAAAGGTCAGAGGCATTTAACGCAAATTACCCTTTTAGCTTCCAAGGGTGAAAGCAGGGAAAAGAAATAAACATTGAAGCATTTGTAGCCATCATTGCAGTGCAAAATATTACTTTTTGAAGGCAACATCTTTAGAAGAAAGGGGAGATGGGATATGTGGTTGAGTTTTGAATAAGCTATCTGGATATATTGAAAAGAAAGGATGTTCCCCTTATATCTACAATAATTTAGAAAGTAAGCCGACACTGCCAAATTGACTTCGCAAAAAGACATGGTGTTGAATGCAACTTTTTGATGATGTTTAATGTGATTTTTAATGCACATTTTAGAATTTAACGGTGCTGAATGCGATTTTAAAGATAAATGGTTTACTGTGATAGACATGAAAAGGTCAGAGGCATTTAACGCAAATTACCCTTTTAGCTTCCAAGGGTGAAAGCAGGGAAAAGAAATAAACATTGAAGCATTTGTAGCCATCATTGCAGTGCAAAATATTACTTTTTGAAGGCAACATCTTTAGAAGAAAGGGGAGATGGGATATGTGGTTGAGTTTTGAATAAGCTATCTGGATATATTGAAAAGAAAGGATGTTCCCCTTATATCTACAATAATTTAGAAAGTAAGCCGACACTGCCAAATTGACTTCGCAAAAAGAGGTTATCATAACAGCAGTAGAGAAAATTTGAATTTTCAGCCCATGAAAGGAAAATTTGGCTTTGCAATGTTTTGATTTGCTATGTGCATGACAAGGCATTTGGCAAAACTCCAACATTTGCATAGCAATAACATTTGGCTGACAACCTTTTTATAGAATCGGGTTGCAATGTTCATAGAGACTTGGCTCCCAATATTTGTATAGAATTTTTAAATGAAATGAATCTCTAGGTGGCATGCAACTTTCAAGCTGACGCACTGTTTCGCTTTGCACCTGGAATAACTTGTATTTTCTTTTGAGCGAAGTATATTATTTGTAAATTGGAGCCTGCAACTCCACTTGAAAAGTTATTTGGCTTTGGAATTTGTTTAGCTCTCTAGAAGACTTGTTACCTTTCTTTCTTTTTTTTAAAAAAATATTATGGAAAAATGAAATTGCAGTAGACATTGTAAACTATTTGGTTGAGATAAATAGTTATTCTAACTCAAAATAGAAGCCAATTATGCTTGAGTTAGGAAGTTGGAGTCAAGTTACATAACTCTAAAAAATTACTGTTATCTTATCGTAACCAAAGTTACCTAAATTGCTAAATGCGGCCTCAATAAGTACGGAACAAGGTGAGATACGAGTAGGCTTATCCTCAAAGTTGACATGGAATGAAATACGACATGTGGTGGAAAGAGTAGTTATTTTCAGTGACTAAGATATTATTACTGGCTGTTTTCAAATACTTGAACAACTACTTATCATTAGAATGGAACGAGAGTATGTCCATGTTGTAATATTGGAGTTAATATGCATGCATTGAAAATATGTGCATGGTTGTAATTATTGTTTGAAACACTAAATTCATGGTTTTTGAACAAAATAGTTGCATATTTTGGATCAAGAGTTCTACAACAGAAAACGCAGGATAATTTTTTTGGTAATTCAGATCATAAACTCCAAAGACAAACAAGACCTGATTAGCTAGCATTATGATGCATTTATAACAATTAGCCCAGATGAGAATTTTATGTGGATATGCAAAACCTACTAAGATAGAGAGACAACATACTTGCAAGAGGGCCATGCTTCACAAGATTAGCAGCAATCTGATCCTCATCAATGGAGACAACACTGAAGTTGGAGACAGAGGCAGCAATCTTAGACTTGTCAAATTTGCAAGTGCCCCGATCTGTACCAGTATAAGGGTAGTCTTCCTCTCTCTCAAGCCCACCAGATTTGAGCAAATAATGGAAAGCAGTTGTCATCAATCCACCATTGCATCCTTGGTCACATGCATCAGCTTCAGATGGATCACACTGCACAAAGTTAGAAATATGAGGTCAAAGAACGGAATTTATGGGTTCATTACATAATGCAACATACATTTAGTCACCAACTTAAAATTGTCAAGTCGAGGAACATGTATGTTACTGATTCTTATTGCGTGAACAATAATAAGCTTTAAAAGTCCTACAACACAAAATGGTAGCCAGTAGTGCAAGAAATCAGATGAAGCGACAGCCATACAAGGTACAGGGTCCTAATAGTTTTCTCTCTTTTTCCCCCTTTTTTTGGGTTGGGTGTGTGTGTGTGTGTTGGGGGGGGGGGGGGGGTGTTGTTCAGTCTTAAGAGAATAAACTCAATAAAGGATATGAGATGTAAATTTGTAATGCTTAAATCCTGTCTCAAATCTCAATAAATTGATTGATAAAATATTGCTATCTCAATATCCATGCAAACAAAGTGTGTCAGTATGTTACCCAAAATACATACAATTGAACAATCTGAAGGGATACACTTTATAAAGCTAGAGCACATACAGTTTGAAAACAAATTCAAAATAGGTATTATTAAAAATAAAAAATAGAATAATTCATCAAATTATAATGGATGTTGAAAAATAAATTCATGTTTATCACAATTAGAATGGTCATCACATAGTTAAGCTAATAGTCACGCTGCTGATAAAAATGCTTGATCTTTTGTTAACCATCTACAATTGTTTTGAAGATAGAACATGCAACTTATTTTCTCCTATCAAGTCAGTTTCCTAGATACCTTGCTCCTACCTAGTTTTGTACAGATTTCATATATTTATTTTCTCAAATGCACAAAAAGAAATGTTTTTATTATTTTTGAAAAATAGTTGTGATAGATAGAACAATAACTTAGCTTAATAAATTCAAAGCTTTACTGAGGTACTGCTTACACCGCTTTATTATATATTTTTATAAAGAAGAAACCTGTGGAGCAAATCATTTTTCCATCATGATTATGTCACATGGGAACAACATGTTTTAAGTTCTCTAACCAAAAGAAACTCAAGGTTCAAACAAAATAAACATTTCATATGAAGATATAAGACTTTTAAATACCTCCCGAACTCCTTAACTGTCTCAAAAGTATAACAATTATATTGTTTCATATTAGTTTAAATATGAAGCCACTAATCATGTCATTGAAAAAAAAACATGCCTCTAGCTAAGCATCACTGTCAGCAACACATTCCACTTTGAGATAAGGATCAATGTTGCTCTAGAAACAAGAAATATGCAACAGGAAAAAAAAGTAACCAGAAAAAGGACCAGGACTCCTCACATGGACACCTTAGACTTTGATGGTTAAATTCTCCATGACATATACTTATGGTGTTGCAGTCAGTAATTACTAATATTAGGGTTGTTTGGTTAAATGCAGTTGAAGCCTCATGTTGTTTCAACTACAAGGAAATATGAAAACATGTGTTTGGTTACTAATGGTTGCTCAAACATGTAGTTGGAAAACTCTGGGTTAAAAAAACGGTTGCAACTTCGCTCAAATTAAGCGCATTGCAACTTCAAGTGTTGAAACACAAAAAAAACAAAAGGAAAGATAGTTATTGTGTTGTAACTACATTCAACCAAACACTATTTTTGCAAAACAAGAAGTTAGAACTCATTTCAACCGAACAAAGGAATCGTGTTGCAACTACGGTAGTTAGATCTACATGTAGTTACAAATGCAATGATTTTCTAACTATAAGCAACCGAACAGCCCCTTAATACATGGTTAAGGCAGCAAAACCATCAAAGCCATCAATAATGTGTGCAGATGGAGAGAACGAAAGTTATGAAACCAACTAGTGGACAAGTTAAGACTAAAATATAGCTGTATACAGATGATTTCAAAATAACATAATACTATAATAGGCATGATCACAGATGCAGTGCATTATTGCTTCAACAATCATTCACATGCTCAATAAATAATAGCTTTAGCTAACAATGTTATAATGGCTTTAGCATCATGTAATGCGAATAAATTTCTGAAAAGAGAGTTCAAAATTGTGCTGATGGAAAACACCGAACAAATGAATAAACTTATTTTACACAAGAAAAGAAGCTCTGGTATCCATGGCAATGATGTGTAAGTGCACCATAAGGAAAAGGACTTTCTGTTTGAACACTACCTTCTGACGATAAATTAAGTGTGATAAAAGAAAGACAAGCTAACATTTTTCGAAAAGGCTTAATAATCAAGAATTCGCTAAATATAAGAACAAACTTTCTTGTAGCAAGAATATCATCATGCACTATGAACCTATGGCGTGAAAGAAAAGAAAAGCTTGTATTTTATGCAAACTAAAACATCCTACCAGTTCCCAGATAAATCTTTAAAGCCATATGTTGTTTCTAAAGCAACTCTTAAGAACTAATCGGCTGAAATGTAATTATATATCGCTCATTTGATCCATGAGAAACAAGTCCACTCTTATTATATGACACAGTTAGGCATGTGGAACAAGACAGAGTGTTGCTAAGAAAACCACAAGAAACTAGTGAACAAAAAATTGATACCTGACAAAATTTTAGTTAACTGTTAGAGATACAAGAAGATCTAATTAAAAGCCTTTTCGAAGTCCAACTGTGTGAACTCTAGCAGTTACTAATTGATATGCAAGTAGGACAAAGTAGACGTGCATCATGATGCACCAAAATATGTAGGTTTGTATAAACTTGACATTTATTTTCCAAGAAATTAGAAGAACTCTACATCATCAACAAGGATTGTTAATCTTTTTGCACTAAATTATATCCAAAAAAAGAAGCACCGCAGCGCAGAAAGAAATAGCATCACGCTGTTAAGAAATGATATGTTGAAAAATCACTGAGGTAACTCCAAACTTCGGATAGAATCATCCATCAATGTCTTTGCTCAACCTCAATGAATTATGTGTATGTGTGTACTTTGTAGAAATTTAAAGAAAAAACATAATCATAACAAAACATCAATAAATAGCATAGTAATACTTTAAGCGAAAGATTGAATCATTAGGAACGAAGTTTATATCTTCTAATTGCGGGGTGGGGTGTTGGGGGGATGGGATAAAGAATTGTCACAAAAAACAATAGCAAGTTAAAAAAGCAAACCTCGTGATCGCAATCGACCAGCTGCTGCTCGCTGAGGGTCACCAGCTTCCCCGTCTCCAAAAAGTTCGCGCCTTCCAACGCCCCCGACGTACTAAACGACCAGCAAGATCCACAAGAACCCTAATCCACAAAAAAAATTCACAGCTTTACTACAAAAAGTCACAACTTTATTCAAAAAATCAACAAAAAAACCCTAGATCTGAAAAATTTCACCTGATTCTTAACTGCAGTAACAGCGCCATGATCTCTCCAATCGAAATCCGCCGGTAAATCTTTCGTCGGCAGGATCGGCGCCTCGTGCGCGCCTTTCCGATCTGGCTTCTTCTTCCTCAACCCTAAGTACCTCCCCTCGAACTCCTCCGGCGTCAGATCCGAGAACTGCGTGATCCCATGGACCGCTGAGGGATCGAGCTTCTGATTCAACCTCGCTCGATGCAGATTCTCCTTGAAGATGTTGAACCTGTGGCTGTGCTCTTCAGGGGTCGCGTACGATTTCTCGAACTTTCTAATGAAGCTAGCGAAGTGAGCCTCGGCGTTGAGGATGAGATCTTCGTGGTCGGTGACTTGACGGATCAGGAGGTCGTCGTCCTCGCCGTTAACTAACGGCGACGAGAGGACGAGGAAGAAGGAGAGGAGGAGAGGGAGATAACGGTTCATGACAGCGTTACTATTGGGCGATTGGGGGATGAGTTGTAGTGGTTGGGATATGAGGCCTACTTATTGGCGCTGGTGGGCTACGTGGAGGGTTTTAGTTGGATGTGTGGGGCCCTTGTGTCAGTGATTGGGTGAGCTTGTGCGTGAGGTTTTGGAGATTGTGTTGAATAATTAATGTTTTTTGGGTTGCTTTCTCCTTTGTGAGGCATCTTGTTGGAAAATTAGTATAGAGTTGTCTTGTTTTGTTATTGTGTGTTTGATATTTGGGTATGTGACGTGGCATTTTGCGAGATAATTGTGGAGGATATTACTCCATGAATCAAATGAGACGAGCATCACTTGGGATGAATGTGTGTGTGTCTGTATATATATACAGAAAGAGAGAATAATCCAAGAAAGATGTCATAGGAGGGAATTTCCTCTTATGGCGTCAAAAAAATACAGCATCCATCGTGTTTTCCGACAATCGGAACTCATCATCTGCATCGTTATCATCGAAGATATGGGTACACCAAATTTCATGTGATTCTACAACTCTTTCACCGTTGAATTAGTGGGTTCAAAATTAACGGTTTACCGATAATAGAACTTGGGTTCCGATCGTCGGAAAACTCAATGAGGTTGTATTTTTTCGACGCCGTAGGAGGAAATCCCCTCCTATGGCCCCTTTCCTCCATTATTCCTCTTTCCTCCATGATAACGATGAGAGAATAATGGAGGAAAGAGGACATAGGAGGGGATTTCCTCCTATGGCGTTGAAAAAGTACGTCTTCTCTCGTTTTTTCCGACGATCGGCGTCCACCATCATCATCGTTGTCATCTAAGATGTGGGTACACCAAATTTCATATGATTCTACAGTCTTTTCACCGTTGATTTAGTGGGTTCAAAATTAACGGTTTACCGACAACAGAACTTTTTACATTGCTAAATCAATGGTGAAAATGTGATGAAATCACATGAAATTTGGTGTGCCCACATCTTAGACGACAACGATGAAGATGGTGGGTGGCGATCGTCGGAAAAAAAAGAGAAAATGCGTACTTTTTCGACGCCATAAGAGGAAATTCCCTCCTATGGCATCTTTCCTCCATTATTCCCTCTGTCTCTTTATATATATGAAAATAATGGAGGAAATAAGCCATAGGAGGGGATTTACTCCTATGGCGTCGAAAAAATACACCCTCCTTCGTTTTTTCCGACGATCGGCACCCATCATCTTCATCGTCATCATCTAAAGATGCGGGTACACCAAATTTCATGTGATTCTACAATTTTCTCACTGTTGATTTAGCAAATCTAAGATGTGGATACATCAAATTTCATGTGATTCTACAACCTTTTCACTATTGGTTTAGTGAGTTCAAAATTAACGGTTTACCGACAACAGAACTTTTTACATTACTGAATCAACGGTGAAAAAGTTGTAGAATCACATGAAATTTGGTGTACCCACATCTTAGATGATGACGATGAAGATAGTAGATGCCGATCGTCGGAAAAAACGATGGAGGGTGTATTTTTTCGACGCCATAGGAGGAAATTCCCTCCTATGGCCTCTTCCCTCTCTCTCTCTTTCTACATATATATATAGAGAGAGATTTATAATTTAACTAAATTTAAACTAAATGTATACGATTAGTGGTAATATTATAGAACTGAGAAATTTATTAGTTATACAAGATAATAAGGATATAAGGGCTTATGTATAAATTTGTAAGGCATATATCTCTTTTTGGGATTTTGAGCATGGGAGAGAATGTGTAATGAATGAAATTATGAGAAAGAGAAAGAAAGTTATTGGCTTTTCATTTTCTTATTTTTGTATTTTGTGATGGAGGAGATGGATATCTCTACTTCTCGACTTTGGTTATTGAGATTTTGTCATTTTTTCTATTTTTTGTTTTGTTGATTAATGACATCATTTAGAGACTTCTACATACATAACAGTAAAGACAATAATGCCAAATACATAGCCGCCAAGATTGTGACTATCAACCAGAAAGAAATTGTAACAAATCTACTAATATCCTGACATGATTAAAGCTAATTGCAGCAAAAAACCCTAACTTACAGGAAGTACATTTGACTTTCTAAAACATAAATTTCATAAATAATTATTTAAACATTTTGAAAATAAATTAAAATTGATGGGACTTGTTTCAGAAAGTTAGCCTATAATTAATATCAAATAATCCCACTAACGCTCACAAATTCAAGACTGATTGGACACGGGAGTTTAGGTTACAATAAAATACAACAACAAAAAACTAAGTCATTGTAAAATATTGTTCGCACGTACTGCCGGATTGGTGATCGGTTAGAAACCTGAGGTATGAGTTCAAGTTTCGAAGGTAATATTAATATACCTTTATATTCAATTATCAGCCTGATGGTTTGTACACTCAACCGGATCGGTACGAAAAATATTACTCCTCTTTGTTTACCAATGTCCACTATATAATATACTAGTTGTTGATCCCACGCGTCACGCGTGGGTCTTATGTCATATGAAAGAAATTTTATTGATGATTTTGTTACAAAGAATGGCAAGGCCTCAAAAGGACGCAGAAAAAATAGCTTTGTACATGAAAATTATGGAGATCTTAAAGGAAAAGAAATCTAATTAAAGCCCATAAAATAAAATTTATATAACCTTTATAATTTGGATTTAATAGGATTTTTTTTATATAACCAAAGAAAACCTGACCAAATATCTTCTTTGGATTTTCTTACAATTGACGAAAGAGCAGTACTCTAGAGGAGTCCGTCTCATAAAAGAATATTATAACTATAACTGTATAAAGATTTGAAATGTCCATCCTATAATTTTTTTTAAAAGTAAAAAAGGAGGGCAGCATGGTCCACCCAGGAAACTGTCAATCATAAAATTATGAGTACGTAGAGAGGGCAGCATGGTCCACCCAGGAAACTGTCAATCATAAAATTATGAGTACGCAGAGAATCCCCCATATGTGTGTGTGTGTTGGATATATGTATGCCCTAGAGGCCATTATTTATATAGTGGATGTTTGGACATGTATATATATACAGAGAACTTTCTTGCTCGACATGATAGTATGCTATCTGCTTACACTTTATCTTAACATGTTCACTTGATTGTATATACTGTTCATTTGATACATGTTGATAAAGCCCTTAGCATAACAACTTAACTACCATGATTATGATGCAGATCATACTAGTGGGGCATGAGCAGTCTATAAGCGTATCCTTAATTGTTCCTAGTCATGGGTGTATCGAGACGGGGCATCGATATTCCAAAGTAGACTAGCGTATACGTTTCTTGACCCAGTTGAGGGGGTGATGGATGGTCCCATATCCATCGGTGTTTGACATCAAAGATTGTATACGTGTGCTCATTGGAAACTGAGTAGACTGAACGGACTCGCCGAGAACTCCTATATGGTATTATATCTATCGTCGGATAGCATTTCTCAGGTGACACTTGTACATGTTAGTTTGTAGACCCGAGATCGTCATAGAGTCTTGTGTGTTCTCTCACTGTGCTTTGATTTCCACCCTACCATGGCTCCACTGAGTCGTGCAAACAGGTGGCCTTTGGGTACAATCCCGAGAAACATGGGGGGCAATGAGCGATAGGAGAGATTTCGTCTCTCCCGGTATTGGGAGTTGATGTTGTACTATGCGCGATTGGCTATAACTCGAAGTCTCAGGCCAGGGCTGATGAGATTTACTGATAAGTGTTATCAGTAGTTTCTCGACTTGTTATAGGACATATATTGGCATGACTTGTTGAGTTATTAGGGCTCGACGATTCCATTCCTAGACTCAATATGCAACATATCAGACAAAGAGATCGGATTGTACGGTAGGTGTTGCTGGTTGGCTCTACGGGGGTTTGGATAAGTTCGTTTGTTGTTCTTCTGTTCGCTTAATACCTGGGTAGCCGTTACGTGCAACTAGTACCGCTGACGGTTTGTGAGTATCTGATATGATCACTATCCACTGCTAGAGTATTGACGAGTCTTAGAGTCCCACATTGGGGTTTTCGAGCTCAGGCGAAACGAAGTGGGGCACATATGGAGATATGTGCGGGAGCTTGATTAATATGAGTATATGGTACCATATTTTAATATGGCGTTTTCTGTTGGTTGGGTTATATGTGATATGACCGGATTATTAAATCAAGTGTTGATTTAATATAAACCGACCATTAGCTCATTATTAATTCCTTTCTTTATGTGTGCATGCATGTATGTATGTTTATATGGATTTATATACACATATACATATGTGCAGGTGTCATGGTGGATGATACATTGGAGATGTCTATGCTAGACTCACATGGAAACATTTTAGATGTTTTATTGATTTTGAGTAAATAGAAATTGGATAATAATCACATGGTTGATTTTTCTTCTACACTCTTCTTAGAAAAATATCTAGCTAACCATGGTTCATTATCTAATCCTCCACTAACCCACTCTCTCAAAATATCTAGATATTTTCCATGCTCATTATTAGAGTGAGTGTGACTCTCTCTCTCATGGTTATTATTTTTTCTCATTCTCTCAAACTTAGCCATTTCCTCATCTTCTTCCTCCAAGCTCTCTACCATTTTTAGCGAGTAAAAGAGAAAGAAAAAGAAAGGTTTTTTAGTGAGAAAAATACCCACTTCATCAATCTACATTAGTCTAGCCCACTTGTATAGGCTGTTTGCTTTACTTCTACTTAGGTTAAGTGAAGCAAGAGCTTGAGTGTAAGGAACTCCGTGGTGGATCATCGTGGACTTCAAAGGCTTCAAGCGGTCGTATTCAAGTTTCGAGTGGAACCAAGGAGTCCAAGGACATCTACACGAAGCTATAGAAGAGAAGGAGATGTCTACAAAGGTTGTATTTCTTTTTCTCTTAGTGTTAGACACTATTAGTATATGACACTACTACAAAGAAGGGTTGCCCTTACGGATAAATCCGTAGGGGCAACCCACGGCCCCTACGGATATATACGTAGGGGCGAAAAAATACCCCGTAGGTGCAAAGGCCGCAGGTGCAAGCTGAGGCCCTGAACTTGCCCCTACGGATATGTATGTAGGTCCATCTCCCCCTACGGATTACGCCGTAGGGTATAAGATTTTATATTATTTACGGTTTATTTTAATAAATTACTTGGCCCTACGGGTATATCCGTAGGGGCCTATACAGGCCCCTACGGATATATGCGTAGGTACGTTTTCGTAGGGGCACAAATTCAGGATTCCTGATATTTTGCCCCTACGGATAACGCCGTAGGGGATAGTCAGTGGCCCCTACGGATATATCCGTACGGGCGTTCCCAACCCCCTGGCACTGAGATCTGGGGGAAATATCAGTTACTGCTGATATGTAGCCCCTACGGACATATCCGTAGGGGTAACATGAGTGCCTACGGATTAATCCGTAGGTACATATTGTCTGTAATTTTTTTTAAAAAAATGGGCTGCTTGATTTTTTCCCGCCCTGTGCACAATAATATATACATCAATCAAATCATATATTGCAGTATTCATAATCACATCTCACGCATATATATAATATACAAAAGAAACACAAAAACTGAATATGATATAAATACAAACCAATATCAATATCGTTTCAAAATGTAGTACAATGTGTATGATATAAATAAATACATGTTTCAAAAAAAAAGAACCAAAAATCTACCCTAGCTCGGTCCAGCTCCACCTCTGAATAACGATAGAATAACGCGCGCCTGCTCCTCGGTCAATAAACTCTGCAATTCATCGCGAGCGGGAGTCTGAGCGGCATGTGGAACCGGCGATGTGGTCTGCGCAGCCGCCGTCGAGGTAGTCGCTTGCGGAGCCGCGGCTGCGGGAGTCTGAGTGGGCGGTGGAGCTACAGGAGCTGTCTGCGGAACCGCAGCCGATGTAGTGGCTTGCGGAGCCGCAGCCGAAGGAGATGCGTGTGGAGGCTCGGCCGATCTACCCTGTCGCGTCTGGATATAACGTGTGTAAGAAGCGTGTAAGAACTGTTTATTATTCGAATTCGTATCATTATTAAGTTATTTCGAAACCCTGTTTGGATATCTAGTTTGGAAAAGCGTTGTTTATTTCAATTACATATGTATGTATGATTAATCAAACTTAAGTCTAAAACCAAATAAGCTCAAGCTACGTACTAATTATGGATATGTTGATATGTATATAATATGAAATGATATTTTACTATAAAGTAGTATACATACCGGCATCTCCTTCAACTCCTGAACGCTGGCCCTCAAGCTATCCAGTTCATGATGGACATGCCGGTCACTGGAGACGGAGGAAGTAACCGCCGGGGTGGAGTCCAACCTCATATGGGCCCTGCTAGGGCCCAATCCCCGGCCTCTCCCAACCTCCATGGTGCCCTCCGTGTACGGCGTCCAGAACTGGGGTCAGCAGCCTCGGATCGTTCTGTCCGGTAAAATCGATCCCCAAGGCCTGGGCCTGCTCAACCACCCGCTCCTACACCCACATTCGAATTCTTATCATTATCGAGTTATTTCGAAACCCCATTTGGATATCTAGTTTGGAAAACTGTAGTTTATTTTAATTAGATATGTACATGTATGATTAATAAAACATAAGTCTACAACCAAATAAGCTCAGGCTATGTACTGATATTGGATATGTTGATATCTATAATATGACATTATATTTTACTATTAAGTAGTATACATACCAGCATCTCATTCAACTCCTGAACGGTGGCCTTCAAGCTCTCCAGTTCCTGCTGGATACGTCGCTCACTGGAGACGGAGGAAGTAACCACCGGGGTGGAGTCCAACCTCATATGGGCCCTGCTAGAGCCCAGTCCTCGGCCTCTCTCCCAACCTCCGTGGTGTCGTCCGTGTGCGGCGTCCAGGACTGGGGTCAGCAGCCTCGAATGTTGCCTTCCCCCTAGCAACTGTCAGAACATTATATTTAGCACATACTGGTCTATAAAATTGACAAGAAATACCAAAATCAACAAATTCAAAGCCTTACCTACAGAGATAGAAGATGTGCTCCTCTGGTATCTGCATGTTTCAAAATTTGAATAATATTAATTAATTTCAGTACATACATACTAACAAGGTAAACTCGCATATAGCGCTGCTTACACATATGACAGGGAGTGAACAAGCTCTTGTAGATCATCAGGCGCAAATCTAATCTCATCAAGCAGCCCATGATAATGAGTTGGACGACTAAGAGCAAAAGGAATGTGTGTATATTTATGATATAGCATTCTAAATCAATATACATGCCCTATATAATATATAAACATACCTGGAGGAACGGGAGTGGCCTCTGTCCCTGATATGGACGCATCACCAACAACTAGACAATCAAACATTGACAATATAAGTAATTTTGACATAAACAGGCATGGATATCTATAATATTACATTCAAAATGGATATTAGAGAGCGCACCTGCAGTGAGAAGTGGTAAAAGTATCACCCAACTAGGGTGTAATTTACAGAATCAGTTGAGACTCTTAAAAGTCATAGAAGAATCCGACCTGCACAAATCTGATGTATGCTTTCTATTGGACACTAAGAAGTCTCTAAAGGGAAAAGCCTATGTGAAAGCCATCATTAGTTCATATCAGAAGATTGATGCTGAAACAGAGAACGAGGAATGTCATTTTTTTCTTCTTCTGCCACATTACTGTCTTCTCCTTCTGCCACATTACTGTCTTCTCCTTCTTATTATGTGCGCGTGCAAATTCAATGACTATATTGAGAATATGGATTAATAGTGGGTAGGAAAAGTATTTCTCAAATGGCTTTTGCGTCTTAAAACCATAAACTACTAAGTAATGGCATACATAATTTTTTTAGTATAAAGGTTGTTATTTTAAGTTTTCCCTTATAGAGATATGATCTAACTGCATCTATAAACTATAAGTGTGCAGAAAATTATGATAAGAAACCATAAGAAAGGGTCGTAGCCATGCATAACCTTGAATCTACATACCAAATCATGCAAAAGCATGCACTTATTGTCACCTTGCCTTGGAATATAAAATATCTTGGAAGACTATAAGCGAGCATTTAAATCTTGATAGCTTTTGACTTCAACATATATTTTTCTCAAGTACCATAAAATATACTTCCTCCGTATAAACCGTTTTCAGGAAGATGGATTAATAATGACAAATTATCCATTGTGGCTCACTAGGTTAGCATTTTCTCTTCTATTGACCATCTTACTAATCTGCTTGGTAAATTTATTCGGAACCGGCTGCGAATCATTAAAAGACATGCATAAGAAAGAAAGCTAAAATACAGATATATAGCATACCGATACATCGAAACTTCATAGTTGCGATGACAATCCAGAGATATTTATTTCTACACACGTGGTGCGCGTACGAATGCGTCAGGCATCATGGACAAATATTTCAGAACATGGAAAGTATTATTCGTATAAAGTAATTAAAACTTTTAAACACCTTGGGTAGATATTTTCTTAGTTGATACAATCATATCATGATGACTAAATTTAAGCTATTATACATATGCATATGTATTTTTCTAACCTAATATATTTCACACACACACACAGAGAGAGAGAGAGAGAACACCAGGTAGGTAGAGAAATCAGGTAGCAGGATCCTGAAGAAATGGAGTCCATAGTATTGCTCATCATCATCATCCATGATCCCTTTGATAATATTTTTTTCAAAGGATCACGGATGATGATGATGAGCAATGCTATGGACTCCATTTCTTCAGGGTCCTGCTAGATGATGATGAGCAATGCCTCGACCTTCATCTAGCTTTCACATGACATACACATTATATGAGTAATATAATTATAAATTATGGTATTTTGTTGTCATCAATCCACCTAACCCTAACCCCAAGTTGCTTAATAATTCAAGCAATTCAACAGCATTTAGTACCAAATCACTAGCCTTCGGCAACAATACTCTTCCAAACTAAAAACATGACATTGGTGTTACTACAGTAATTGTCCCCTCCATACTTACGCTCTAATTCCATGAAACAAACAACCCCTCAGTGGATTTGGATTGGAGTTGGATTTTTGGAATATCAAATCCATAAATCTTGCCAGTTTTGTATTTGGTTTGCAAACTTGATTTTAGGATTGATTGATGCAACTAGGATATTTGGAGCCCTTTCCATTCCGTCGAAAAAAATAAGGATTTGCAAAAAAATCCATGTCCACAATTTGGGCACAACCAAACAAAAGAATAATAAACTCGTAAACCATCATCTTTCATTTTCATTTGGTACAAAACAAACAAAAAAGACACATAAATTCATGAATCAACCTTAAGACTTTGAGAATCCATGTGCCCAAGGACACTAATCATCCAACATATTCGATATGAACTCAAAGAACACTTAACATCCATTTTCAATATGAATCTGACTACAATTTTTTATTTTTTTATTTTTACATATCAAATATGAACAATGCATCCAATATCCAAACAACATCTACAAGAAATAAATGTGATCGGATGATATAACAATGTTTTCAAGGCTACATCAATTGACAACACCAAAGCCAGCACCAAAGCCAGTTTTCAAGGCCACATCAATTGACAACACCAAAGCCAGTTTTGCTACGAATTAGTTGGTGAAAGAATGGTTTACACAGCAGTACACAAGAACACATCTGGGCATCTTGCTATACTAACTAGAGTGTAAGGATACATACTAGAATAATTTTCCAACTCCCCACCACTTAACCCCAACGCAGCCCCAGCCCCCGCCCCCAGCCCAGCCCCACCCCAGCCCAGCCCTACCCCAGCCCAGCCCCAACCTAACCCTAAACCCAGTGCGGCCAGCTAAACCCCAACACCAACCCTAAGGCAAACCCTAACCCCAGCCCCACCCCACAGCAGCCGAACACCAACCCTAACCCTACCCCGACCCCGACCCCGACCCCGACTGCGACCGCGACCCCTGCCCAACCCCAACTCGCGCGCCATGAACCCTAGCCCAAAATAATCCCAAAAATCTTTAATTTACCTCACCTGAACCCTAAGCCCGAAGTAATCCAAAGATTTACTCACCTGAACCGTTGCTGCGCTGGGGCTGGGGCGACGACCTGAACCGCGGTGGCGACGAGAGCTGAGGTGGCGACGAAACCGGCGGTGGCGACGAGGAGAACGACGTTGGCGACGACGGCGTAGTGAATTGGGGAATTTTTTCGTGCGCGATCGAGAGAGAGAGAAAGTGAGCGAGCGTAGGCGATCGATCTGGGATTTTGTTAAATCGATATTTACTTGCCCCTACGGATATACCCGTAGGTCCTTTGTTTGCGGCTCCGTAGGGGCAAACACCAAATTAAGAATTAATATTTTTATTCTTGGACGTCTATGCCCGTAGGGGCAACCTTTTAGCCCTACGGATTAATCCGTAGGGCCAAACTGAAATTGCCCCTACGGATGTCAATATCCGTAGGGGCAACCCCTTATTTTACTAGTGTGATACTTGCTTAGTTAAACCCTAATCCTCTAGTTCGATTCTAAATTCGAGTTGCTTCGCACTCTAGATTTTTTAAAATTGCATGTTTGATGCTTGTCAAAACATAGTGGGGGTGCTAAGAAACTCCTACAATATATATATATACCCTCCTATGGCGTCGAAAAAATACACCCTCCTTCATTTTTTTCAACGATCGGCACCCACCATCTTCATCGTTATCATCTAAGATGTGGGTACACCAAATTTCATGTGATTCTACAACTTTTTCACCGTTGATTTAGTGGGTTCAAAATTAACGGTTTACCGACAATAGAATTTTTTACGTTGCTAAATCAACGGTGAAATGGTTGTAGAATCACATGAAATTTGGTGTACCCACATCTTAGATGATAATGATGAAGATGGTGGGTGCCGATTGGCGGAAAAAAATAAGGAAGGGTGTATTTTTTCGACGTCATATGAGGAAGTTCCCTCCTATGGCATCTTTCCTCCATTATTCTCATATATATATCGCTTTTCTAATAATATAAAGTACAAAAAATCTATTTAAATCTAGTGAAATCTAAATCTTACCAATCTAATTAAATTTAAATCTTATTCTTAACACTCCTCAAATTGGAGCATATATATTGTAACAACCCTAATTTTCCTATACACTTTTTCCTATACAAATTTTTTCAAAATATTTTTAAAATCCACAAAGGGGTATTTTAGCCTGAGCACAATATTTAGGTAATTATTTTTGTTTTTAATTACAAGCTACAAGAATGAAATAACCCCATTTTTAGTGTACAAGAAATTACTTTAAATTTAATGTATACTAGGAGTATTTATTCTTGCTGCTATCAGTTTAAGTAATTAAAAACCACAATAATTATAAGAAGGAGCTTGTAGCTCATTGGTAACACCTTGCACTGCTGAACCAAGCCACCAGAGTTCAAATCTCATGCCCCACATTATTTTTGTATTTATTTTGTTTTAATTTTTTTTGGAAGTCAACGGTAGAAAGGCCATAACTCCCAAAATATGTACTGGACAACAAAAAGTAAAAATACCAAGTTGTTCCTCAGGAAAACCCCTGGCCATTGGACCCTTGACTCGGCCCGACTCGGCGCCGCCGGCCGGCGAATCGGCCGACTCGGTCTGGCGCCGCCGGCCGGACTTGGCCGGACGGCCGAGTCACCAACTTAGAAAAGTTGGCCCTTGACTTGGTCAACCCTCTTGCACACTTATTATACCTGGATCGGTTTTGATTTGGCCAATAAATCCCTTTTACTCCTAGGTTTAATGATTTTTAATGTTTTTTATATTTTTTTTAAATATTTTTTAACTCTAACCCTAACCCTAGCCTAGCCCTATATAAAGACCCCTATACTCTACTTTTTCCCTTCACAACTCTAAGTCCACTCTCCCAAATTCTCGAGAACTCGGTACGAAGAGCGAGAAGCGAAGCGCTGCCGAAATCGACAACGGATTCCGGCGACCGGATCAGGACCTTCGCGACGTTTTCAACGAATCGACAACCACCACGACCTCTAGCTTCCTTAGCTTGTCTAAATCGTAAGTCCCACCTTCTTCTATCTCTCTTTTCTATAAGTATAAAATACGACTTTTTGGAACCCGACGGAAATCGGACAAACCGATTTCCGATTCGGTTTTTCTCTAAATTTCCACTTATCACCTAATACATATTATCTACCCATATGCTTGTTGACTATTAATCACCCATAAACCAATTTAATCAAACTTTTTCATATGAAATGATAAGTTCTTTGCAAAACCGTATTCTTTTCATAAAAATACCATGAAGTTCATTTTTCTTAGTTTAATTAATTCCCTCACTCCTAAATAGGTTTATCTTGATCACTAAACTTGTAAAATCCAATTTGAATAAAATTTCACACATAAAATGATAACGTTTTCGAATACCGTATTCTTGCGCTATAATACCTTTAAGTTTAACATAGCATGTTTTACCTTTAAACTTCACCAAAACTTAAAATAAGTCACGGGGTAATGATCTACCCCTACACACACTTAATATAACCCTAATTGATAAACATCAAAACACAGAATACGAAATTACAGGACTTTTCACTAAAATACCATAATCTTTATAACTTTTATTTAAAGCTTTAAGTTGTAAACTTTTCTAGATAAAATCTTTTAATAAAATGAAAACACGATTGGTCATAGACATCGATCGTTTATCTAAACTGTCCTGTGGTGTCTAGGTAAGTGTGTCTAAGGCTAGTGGTTTTTAATTAGGCCCACGACTGTGGTTCCTTTCCACTTACCTGGCACTTACCTGGCCGCAATTGACGGTGAAGAGGCGATTTGAGACTTCTAATCACTCATCGTTTAGACCTTAGAAATAGGCTAGTTGGTTTAGGAAACCCTATTAACTAAAATACGGAAAACTGTACTCTTTTGCAAATAAATACCCCATATTTATAAAACCGTTTTCCCAAATGAAAAGTATTTATAAACCTAAGCAAAGCGCCGCTACAATCCACTTTTGGGGAACCTGTTAGGGATAGTACGGTTCATTGTGCACCCGCAGGCTAGTAGTGCGAGATTCAGACCTCCGCAAGGAGCATTTGGTCTCGAAGGGTTAAAATACGACATTTAAGGAAAATAAGAATTTTGAAAATAAAATATTTATATAAAATTATTCATGTGTTAATATATATATAATTATCATTTAAACACCTATTTTATCCTAATATAAAGTTTCCACATTTTTCTAAAAATTACAAGATTAAAAGTTGCACTAAATACCATGAATTTCAGATAAAACAATTAATACTTTTATTAGGATATATTCACTAGAATAACACAAATAAAATTCACATACATTATAACAATAAAGACGATTATTAAATACTTGAGGTGTATTTTGAAAACTATACAAAAGTATTTTTACATAAAACCCCCTCATGTTTTATAAATTACTATAAGGCCCCTAGCTAATATTGAACTTCAAATCATCTTCTTGTAGTCTAACTCGGGTTAGAGTCTGACTATTTCTGACTTAAATATGATTCAAGTCAATCTATATTCTTTTATATTCCAACACAATTTGAATACATGAATCCCTGAATCCAGCTAACAATATTTCTTTTTGACTGAATCAAACCATGGATATTCCTCCATTATCCTGATATTCCATTTACCTGATTATACAGTTGCAACATGTTTACCGATATCATGGTTTTGGTCAGTCACCCAACTTACATATTCCAATACTACAATACTGTTAAAACATTACGGGGTTTAAGGGGTAGATTGGTACGGAAGGTGTTAAAGGTGGCACGAGGTGGTCAGATTAAGACACCTAACCTGAATTCTATTGCTGTTGTACCGTGGCATAACGGTTCCTTGTACTTTCCTTTTGCCCTGATCTCTAGCATATAGAGATCCCCCTCGTATACACTGGCATTCTTCTGTA
The DNA here is from genome assembly GCA_030015575.1 of Agapanthus africanus. Classification (NCBI taxonomy): domain Eukaryota; kingdom Viridiplantae; phylum Streptophyta; class Magnoliopsida; order Asparagales; family Amaryllidaceae; genus Agapanthus; species Agapanthus africanus. The sequence goes on from CM057339.1 coordinate 340,393,579, forward strand.
CTAAGCTACAAACAACATCGTTACACAATGTTCCATAATATTCAACAATATAATACTTTAGAAAATACTGTTACTCTATCATTCTCATTCTTCTTATTCTTTTGGGACTTACCGAGCGACCTGTTCGCTGACGACATTCTATCTCTTTCTTCTTTGAATGTCGTCAGGTGCGTTGGACCAAGTTGAGATCGAGCCCGCCGGTAAAGATTTGGAGCAGTTCCAGGCAGACCCAGAGCTCTAGATAATTGTACCTTGTTCTTTCCAGTTTATTTCATTTCCTGTTATGCCACTGTTTAGGCATTGCTTTTTCATTCCAGTTGTATTTTCTTTTCCTGCATTGTAAAAAGAAAGTTATTAATAAAAGTTGCTGTTATTTCCATATTATTCGTCTCTTGTGATTTACTTTATATTGCTTAGTTACGCTTAGCGTATGTACTTCTGAGTATATACGTAGCGGGCCTCGTCGCATCCACTTCGCCGTACACTGGGAAGCGGGGCGTGACATATATCACGCATGCCCAATTTGGTACAAATAAACTGCACTCGACTCCTTCCTAAAGACTTGGTGAATATATCTGCTAATTGATAGTCAGTTTTCACATAGACTGTATCAATGATCCCTTCTTCAATTTTTTCTCGAACAAAATGGCAATCTATTTCGATGTGCTTTATTCATTCATGAAAAACTGGATTGCTGGCAATATAAATGGGCTTTGTTGCCACAATAAAGTTTTATCGGCTCCTTAGATTGATAACTAAGTTTTCGAAGAAGTGAAAGTATCCACATTAGCTCACTCGTAGTGTTGTGTTCATCACAGGAAACTGCATTTTAATACCCTTATTCATGATCTATTTTGTTATTTATCGGTACTTTTAACCAGTGTCTGCTCAGTAATTACAGATTACAGGTATTCGTGATAAAATACTGGAAACACATTTAAAATCACGGATATAACGTTTGGGAGCCGACACTGCAAGCAGACCAAGAAACCGACCGATATCCGAAGAGCTCTTTTGCAAATAAATCATGTGTACACATTTTTGGTCTAACACAACACAAGTGTGCACATAGCTCTTTGGTTCTTGGACCTAGGTGGGGCTGGCCATGGCACACAAGACATAATGAAGTGGGCACATGGGGGGACATGGCTAATAAATGCATAAAGTTTTGATGTGATGCATTGCTTCAAGTTCCCTCCACATCTCTGCGTGCAAACCAGGTTATTGTAGACAAATCAAACTGCACCAGGATGATGTTGGAGTAGACAAAAGACTACCACATCAATACGAGCCCCTAATCTCGGATTTGGACCGGCCACAACCCTCTAGGATCCGAGCTTGTCGGCCCCCTAGCTCAAAACGTCCCCATCTTTTCCCTGTCCCTTCCTTGCAATCACATCACCTCATTCTTATTACCTGTTTAATCTTTTTTGGTGCCTATAAAAGCCAGATCAGTGAGCAAGGAAGGGGTCTCTCTGATTCTCTCATGTAATATATACTTTTTCTTAGTTTGTTTATTTTTGGTTTAGGCTTGAGAGTTGTGTGATCATCACTTGGTCTCTTCTTCTTCTTCCCTCTTGAAGCTTTCTTTCGAGAGCTTCATTATGGAGGTTGAACAAGTTACCAATATCTTGTAATTCAACTTCAAGTGTTAATATATTGCTTTGTTTATTTGCTTTCCTTTCCTTACCTGCTTTGCTTTTCTTTTCTTTATAATGCTTAACTAATCTTTTTAGTGGTGGTAATGGTAAGGAAGTGAGATGAAAGGCTTTACCTCCTTCTCCTCTTGTAATTGTTTAAAGTGCTTAATTTTGATTATAAACTTAGTATTGTAACTTGGAAGGGTTGATATGGTATGTTGATTCCATGATTACTTTGTAACCTCATCACATATCATATTCTCCCCACAAATCCCATCTTACAAGCCTAAGGTTAGAATCAATTTGGTGTTAAGTTTGCTAAGTTTGGATGTGGTATTTTGTGATTAAATGACTTGACAAATCTCTTGGTTTCATATACCATATACCATCACAAACTCTTAGCACACTTAACACTGAAATCATTTGCTCTTACTCACTAATTTGTGTTTTTGATGTTGTGGTATGCTTGCTAACCCTGGTGTTTAGTGTTGATACCCTAAGCTTGGACATACAAAACGGTAAGTGAACAAACGGACTTGTTTCGTGTTTTGTGGCGAATATCGGAATTTGATGACTTGTGCTCCTCAACCGCGTTGACAAATCATGTTTCATGTCGGGATCGACGCAAGGATGAACAACTCATGATCAAAGGGAGCGTTGAAGGAATCGTCGCGATTCGATCTTCCGAGCCAAAGCCACGACCAACTTCTTCCTTAACTTGTTTTCCTTGCTTTTCTTGTTTTCGTATTCTTTCATTTTTTTGTGACAAAACTAACCATTCGTTATTTGTTGAACCTTAACAAGAAAAACCTAATACACAATTCCCTGTGGATCGACCCGTACCTGCCGGTTTGCTACAACGCGCCGTGCACTTATGGTTTATAAATATTTAAAACGAGAACGATCTCGCGTGCCTATTCCGTTTCCCTAAAATCATATCCGTTTCCAAATAAACGTGTTTGCGCGTGCGGGTGAGTTGCCAACAAGTTTTTGGCGCCGTTGCCGGGGAGTTTCTAGTTATTAGGAATTGTTATTTCTGGTTCGTACTAACTCACTAATTTTTTAACTCAAATTTTTTCAAAACTAACAATACAACATTTTTTCATAATTGTTCTCTGTCCTTCAGACCTGCTAGCACTCTGTGATTCAACTAAAAAATCAAGTTAGACCATTAGAATACTAATATAGTCTGGAGGAGCTACACAAAATTCTAGCACAAACAAGCTTCATTTAGCCGGCGACATCAAGGGGAAATTCGAGCTCGCAGGCCCAGTGAGGATGTTTTTGATTTTTTCTTTCTGTGTGATCTCCAGTATGTTTTTAGTACTCTAGTAATATTGCTTGATTTTTATAATTTTGAGTGTGCAGGAATTGGGGCATATATATCGCTTTTTGACACTAAATATCATATTTTCTGACATTTTAGGTTTTTCACGGAATTACGACCAGCAATCGTGCGGAACGAGGTTCAAACTCAATTTCAAGATATTAGTGAAGTACGATGCTAAAGATCCGGATAGTTTGACCAGTGCAAGCGAACAATCAAAGACTCGGATCACTTTCAAAGGGGTTTTCTTAAACCAAATCACATCGGTACGTATTTCCTAACACATTCCTCTTGAATCCGACGCATTCCACTATTCTATCTTCTGCAGGATACTTCGCACAAGTTTGCCACCAATTGCACAAAGAACTAACCGTATTTTTTGCAGCGCTTAAACTTAAACAGAAAAAGAATTGCTTAAATTGCTTGATATCTTGAATTCTTTTATTGAGTGCGCATTTGCATCTTAATACGGAATTAAGGGCAAAAAGACCAAACAAGATACGGTAAAGGATTTCATCACCTTTCTCTGTGGCCCATAAATCACAAAACTGCATTCTTGCATACCCACAGTAATTTAAAATCAACTAGAACTTTGACTTTAAGGACTTCGCGTTCATTAGGAGAAGTTGACTGTGTTTAGAACACCGCTTAATGGTATATCATTCACGGGGTGTCTAGGCACGTGTTCAAGAGAAATGGTTATCTAATTAAGTAACTTCGCGAAAGTGTTAGAAAACCTCCCCTTCTCTCTTGCACTAACCTGGCTTCATGATCTGCATATCTTGAGCCCGTTTCTCGACACAGTTTTATTTCAACAATCAGGTTCTTGAGCAGGTCTAGTTGACTAGCATACCATAGATTGCTAGGGGTGTGATATTCTTTATTTTTGTGATATTTGTGAATTCTTATTGATATGGGTGATACACAATTTACTTCAATTTCTCACGATTCTTATTCTTTTGTTTATACTCATTCCCAATTCTTTTGTTCAAACTGTCACGATTCTTCTCACATTCATGAAAATTATCCTTTTCTAGGGGGTGACCAACCGTCCTAAATTTTTGATAACGGTCACCCACCTAACACTCTTGAACCCAGTCCCACTTCAATTAGAGACCTAATGATTGAGGATTTAGAGAAAGAGGTCAACAGATTGACTGCTTTAGCATCACCACCGTCACAACCCTCTTTACCTGAAACAACTGACCCATTCTTAGGGAATGATGGTGAGATAGATGCTAGTTGACCGCTTTAGAGAAAGGTATTAAAGTGATGATTGCGGTCGAGAATCAAATAGCTGCTACGCTAGCCCTGTGTATACAGCAGTCTGAGCAATTGTTTCACGCTCAAGCTCAATCTTTGGCTAGAATTGAAGAGCATGTAGCTGTACCAATTCTAAAGAGTGAACTCACTGTACCAATTCTAAAGAGTGAACTCAGTCAATTAGAACCACATAGTGTTAATATCTGTCGTCTAGGAAATCGCCCAAAGATAAACGATCAATTGAATTTTGATGATTTCATAGATGATGATACAATTAAATTGACTGAGTGTTACCAGGACACACAAGAAAACCCTCCGAGGCAGATCGATGATTCTTGTAATCTAAATTTAAATAAGGGGCTTTTTGAATTTGACGGGTATGGTTTGGATAGATTGTCAGAAGAGATCAATGATCAGGAACCCACAATTTTTGTATCACCTAGTGATATTGTTCCAGAAGAACTATTAGGGTGGGAACCTACTTTTTTAGAAGATACATACCTACCCATTTGTGAATGTGATGAGGAAGAAATGGTATTGGGAGAGTCTGTGAGCTATAATGATAAGAATAGGATTGTGAAAAATCATAGGGAGGAAGACAGCATTGAAAAATATTCTTTCATATCGAGTTTTGAGGAAATTTTTGCGGATGAACTTGAAATTTTGGATGAGTTTGAGTTAGGATCCATTTGGGAACATCCTAAAAACCTTTCTTTTGCTAAACTTTTTGCGGATGAACTCCAGTTTTTAAACGAACCTGACTTCGGAACTCAACACGTGCTTTTTGAACATTCAATTTATCCGGGCAACAATTCTTTGACCTCTTCAAAACTTATCTTCACTTTCAGCATCTTCCGATCCCTACTTTTATACGCCCATGCCCTTCACTAACATCTAACATATACCTTTTCTTTTGTATATACATATTCTTTTACCAACCATTGCACTATATAGACAAAATCTTTAAATGGTTGGTATTAATTTCTGGACTAACCCAATCTTTTAACATGTATATGTTGTAATTAGTCTTAGGTTTTTTCTTTTTTCTTTAAATAAAATTCTCACCCTGATGTCTAAGTCTAGCTACCGGAGACGGGGGAAACGATGAGGACATCGTAAAACTCAGGTTTGGGGGTGAGCACTGCGTTTATCTGCATCATGTGTATATTGTATATTCTGCATTGCATACATATTAAAAAACTCATCTGCATCATGTGTATATTGTATATTCTGCATTGCATGCATATTAAAAAACCCATAAAAATTGAAAAAAATTCCCAAAAATATAAAAACTTTGTCACGTTAGCTGGTGGGGAACTTAGATTCGAAGTCTGACGGGTCGGTTGATAAGTTAGAAATAACTAAATTCTTTTCAAGAGACTGACGACCCGAAAAATAACCCTCCTTTGTATTTAAACCATAGCTAATATATGTCTTTTTTAAAACACTTTACACGTGTCATATGTTTTTGAGAATTTGATAAAAGTTTGACATGTCTGTAATCTTTTAAAATTGATAAACATCTTTAGGATCGAACAAGTTTGTTCTAAGTTAAGTAATATCAAGAATAGTTCATAAAATAAGGTGAATATGAAGGACATTATTGAGGTTTTAACAGAAGCTATAAGTCTGAAAAATAACCCATCTAAAACCTTGTTGGAGTAATTACACACCTTATCTACATGTAACGCCTTCGGATTTAAAAGAAAAGCCGGCTATATCTCCGTTTTCACTGAGTTCAGAATATTTTAAAATAAAATGAGTCTTTTGTTTTGTGGCCTTAGTAACTTGGGTAATTAAGTTTTTGGGGTGTCTCCACACCTAATGCCCTAAAACCATCTGATTTGGGAGTCATTGACCCAAAACTCGCTACGTTTCCAATCGCCAAATAAAAAAAGCTAAGCAAGTGTTCTTTCCAAGTTAAAAGTCCTCACGGTTCTTTGTGGGAGAATAATCTTGGCGGAGACAAGTTTTCTTATAAAAACAATTTTTTTTACGGAGATATGAAGGTTTATATTTAAAGACGTTTTGCACGATAACGATGGGTGTGTATGAGCAAAAACAGGTGAAAGGTAGGAGTGAAGAATAAGACTTAGGTTCTCTGTTAAAAATGATATATATTCTGACTTGAAACCTAACTGGAGAATAAAACTTAAGAAAAGCTTAACTCCTTTCAAACTCGTGTGATCCTTTAGAAGTCTATCCTGATATGTAATTATGACATGATGACCCTAATCAATGTTCTTAAAAACTTATGGACACTATCGCACAATCACGTAAAGACACGTATGAGCTTATGTTAAACAAATTGCGAGGAGTGAAAAATAGGGTTTAACGTTTCTGACTTGGGTAATAGAACTTCTAATTTTGATTCTTAACCTTAAGATTAGAATCAACAGTTTCTCCGCGACGCTAACTTGACAGGATTTTGTGGGTGCAATCCGCTAAAAACCCTCAGGAGACAACACTCCTTCTACTAGGGACACCTAAAGGTTTAACGGCTTGTTGCACGTGCTCAGTGCAATCGCGTTCCCTGCGAAAGTGGGGCTAGGATTTTTTGTTTTGCTCGGGACGAGCAAAAGATAAGTTTGGGGGTATTTGTTCATCACAGGAAACTGCATTTTAATACCCTCATTCATGATCTATTTTGTTATTTATCGGTACTTTTAACCAGTGTCTGCTCGGTAATTACAGATTACAGGTATTCGTGATAAAATATTGGAAACACATTCAAAATCATGGATATAACGTTTGGGAGCCGACACTACAAGCAGACCAGGAAACCGACCGATATCCGAAGAGCTCATTTGCAAATAAATCATGTGTACATATTTTTGGTCCAACACAACACAAGTGTGCACATAGCTCTTTGGTTCTTGGACATAGGTGGGGCTGCCCACGGCACACAAGACATGATGAAGTGGGCACATGGGGGTGTTTCCCCCAATAAGAGAGCAGTGCTCTCTTCAAAATTTGAACTGAGGCAGCGCCTCACGTGCAAAGCACGAGAGCGCCAATGCCAGCGCCAAGAGTTAAAAACTCTGAGGCAGCGTCTCACATGCAAGGCACGAGAGCGCCAGCGCCAAGAGTTAAAAATTCTGAGGCAGGGCCTTACGTGTAAAGCACAAGAGCGCCATCGCCAAAACTAAAAGTTCTCCACCCTTGGATCAAAGATCCAACGAAGATGATAAATCATCAGAGCACAGAATTAAAATCTGACTGAGGAAATACTCCTCAAATCTTTCTAAACAAGAAAGATTGTTCTCTGTAAATCAGATCACCGTTGGATCAAAGATCCAATGGTGATTAAAAATCACCAAGATACAGAATTAAATTCTGATTGAGGAAATATTCCTCAAATCTTTCTAAACAAGAAAGATTGTGCTCTGTAAATCAGAGCACCGTTGGATCAAAGATCCAATGGTGATTAAAAATCACCAAAATACAGAATAAGCTCTGTATGGGAAAATATTTTCCCAACCTTGTTAAAAACAAGAAAAATGTCTTCTGTAAAACAGAAGCCCTTGGATCAAAGATCCAACGGTGGATAAAATCCCCAAATCAATCAGAGATCTCTCAAAGAGAGATTTCCTTAACTAATTCAACAAATCAGCCTCCACTATATAAAGGACCCAAGACTTCAAGTCTTGCAGAGAGGAACCCCCCATAAACTTCAAACTTCAAAGACGAGAGCAATTTCTTCTAAAGGTAATAGGTGAGATCACAACATCTTCTCCATATTTAAGATTTTAACTCTCACATCAGAAGCACTCAGTTCTTTTTCCAGATCTCAGATTTATAAGACAAAGTCTTTCATAAGTGAGAATCTAATTCTCAGAGAATTGAATTGAGCAGAACAGAAAATTCAGTGCATATCACTCAAAGTCTGGCGCCCAACGCCGAGCGCTCCACGTGCTCCTCACGAGGGCGCTATTTAATAAGCAGTGCTTAGCACTCAAAGTTTGGCGCTCCGCGCCGAGCGCTCCACGTGCTCCTCACGTGGGTGCTATTTTATAAGAAGCGCTTAGCACTCCAAGTCTGGCGCTCAGCGCCGAGCACTCCACGTGCTCCTCATGTGGGCGCTATCTTATAAGAAGCGCTTAGCACTCCAAATCTGGCGCTCAGCGCCGAGCGCTCCATGTGCACCTCACGTGGGCGCCATAAATTGTTTAACACTCCATATAAAAGAATATGAATAAACAAAAATAAAGAGGGGTGTCATAACTCAAATCAATGCTCAGCAGTGCTGATACAGAAAGGAGATCAAGCCCAAATAAGTAATCAAGTGGGCTGAGTCCAAGGTTGGCCAAACTCTAAATTGATCGAGCCCATATGTCTCTTTCTAAATTGGCCTTAGACCCAGACAAGACTACCAAGTCCCTGATGAAAATTCATTGGTTCAAGGGTACATCTCTTCACACCTCTGATATGTGTCGTTGTAATTCTTCAACGTTTTCAGAGAGGTGGCGGGTCCCGATAACCAGCAACTCTATGAACCGCAACGTCCCTAAACTAAACTCTATGGACTATGATGTCCTTAAACTTAATGGACCACAACGTCCCTAAACTAAACTCTACGGACTATGATGTCCTTAAACCTAATGGATCGCAACGTCCCTAAACTAAAACAATAGAGCCCAAATGCTCTTTTGTTGGATCTGAATGATCCCAAAATCCTGTTGAGTAGATCTTAGTTTAAAATTAGACTAACGTATCCTCAACAACCATTTAAGTTGACCTTAATCTCAAATGAGATTAACGATCCTCTAATCAACCCAGACCCAAATCTAAGAATATACAGATTTGGACTAATCCACGCCTTACGGGCGGCAACATAAATTAGTCTCCGTATACAATCCACGGGCAATCAAAAATAAAAAAAATTCACACGACACGAAGTGAACATCTGGAGCAGGAAAAAGTGGTTATCACTACGCGGTAACGTAATTAACTGCAGGGGCTTGTGCCTGCAGGGAAGAGTGTCCCCACAATCAAAAAACCCCTCATAATGAGGGGGAATCTGACGAAGTCTGCTACATCGGCCGCATCTGTCCAAACCTCCAATACATGGCGCCATAAATCAACTTGGCATCTTCGGAGAGGTGGGCGGATAAAACCAAATAGCATCTGCCCCTAAAATTCAGGCCAGACGTCCCAAACGTCCAAGTCGCGTCTTTCGGCGGTGAACATATTCTGGCACGCCCGGTGGGACCTTTTCCTCTTTCCACTCCACACTTCGTGTGTCGTGTTTCATGAATAAATCGTGGTTTAATATGGTTGCCCCCGGAGTCGAGGTAATGAGATTTGGTGTTTTGCTCCCGTGCAGAGAAAAGAAGATCAATGGCTTCCAGCTGCACCAACTGCAACAACAACTCCCGCTCCGTCCCGTCTGGAGGAGTAACTTACGGGCCCCAAGCGGACTCCATCTTCGCAATGCCGGTGTAATAGGTGACACAGGACACCACCGGGTTGTTCTTCGGGACCATGATTCCGCCAACAAGCTTCAGCGTCCCGATGTCATCACAGGAAGCTCCGAAGAAGTCGGTCTCCGATCGTCTTGCCACTACCGCGGCCCCTTTCAGCGGGTCATCCAAGTCTAATACCTCAGCCTTCGACAGGCTGAGCCTAAGCTCAAATGGGACCGCGAAGAGGCTCGCAATACCGGAGAAGGCTACCCCAACTCCTGCTGTAGGTGAGGTCGTCTAAACTACTTCCCCTGCTCGAAAGTCGGCCTTCGACAGGTTGACCATTCCTTCCCAGCGGATGTCAGTCTTTGACAGGATGGCGCCAATAACAGCCTCACCTCAAAGCAGAGGGCATGATGAAGCTACTCCGACGATAGAGGTGATCCCGGCTACACGACATGCTCGACGTCGTCACTGGCGCCGAGTGAGGAAAGCTGGGTGCAATTCCCTTTCTGGACTTACCCCACCAGCTCCAATGGTGGAAGTTGATGCTGCTGTTCCAACTGGGAACAACTTTGAGCCGCTCAGGAGGGTGCGCAAGAACTCTCCAACTGCCATGTTGAAAATATCTCCTCCACCTGTGGAGAACGTTACAAAAGCAAACCCGGAACAACCCTTTCAGCGGCTGTCCTCCAAAATCCACAGGGTCTGGCGAAGAGTTCAAGACTCTATAATTAACCAAGACTACTCCCGCCGACTGAAGAAAATGAAGGCTTGGCAAGAGGAGGACCTTCCCACAGCCATACCGCAGAAGGTATCATGGATGCCTGTTGCAACGACCCCCTCAACTTCGACCGCCCACAAAAGGAGGAAGCCGGAGAAGATCCCTATGCCTGCGACAAATTTCAAGGGCACTGAATCCAAACGCCTCAAGTCTGGGGGCATGGTAGTGCACACCGTTTACATGACTTCCGGAAAAGAGGAAAGCCGTGCTTCCGGGGGTCATCGACCACTTACACGATCAGTAACAAAGGCTCAGGAGCAACAACAGAAACTCCAGGAGATGCAAACAAAGATGGCTGCACTCACTGGGTAGAAAGAAAGCCCGGAAGCATCGTCGGAACAACGCCAGGAACAGGAAACCGACGCCGAGTTCCTATGAAGGATGCTCGAAAAGAAAGATAAAGAAGCCACAGAACAAGCGGCTAACATAAAACAAATGTCGCTCACGTTCCAAAACATGGTGTGGATGATGATCCAGCTGGACCCTCCAGCCGAAGATCCCCCCATAATCATCGAAGACGACAGAGAGGAGACATCAAATCCTCTTCCGGCTTTATCAACAGCCAGGGAGGAGACGATCTCGAAAGCTGTGCTTGATGACTACGTAGCTCAACAAATACGAGCTCATCGGGCAAGCGAAACTGCTGGCCAAGTCGTTAGAACTGGGCGACCATATCCAGGCTGGTATGATCAAATTAGGTACCCGCCGGGATATACGATCCCTAAATTCCACGTGTATAAGGGGACAGGAAATCCCCATCATCACATTGCTCAGTTCAGGGCTCTATGCGGCAATACAGGAGGCGACGACAAATTGTTGCTTCGACAGTTCGTTGGCAGCTTAGCGGAGACAACTTTTGAATGGTACTCGGAGCTTCCGAATGACTCCATCAAAACGTTTACGGAAATGGAGTTGTTGTTCACCCAGCGGTTCGCAAGTGATAGAGAATGCACCCCAATCCTGGCGTTGATCAATGCCAGGATGAAGCCAGGAGAGACATGGGTCCAGTATGCAATTCGGTGGCGGAACCTGTGGTCGAAATGCGAACAACGCATAGAAGAAGCTCCTACCGTGGGCATGTTCGTGGGGACCCTTGATCCGCAGGCAATTATATCCCAATTTATGATGTTTTTCAAGCCGACCACCTTCCAGGCCTTAATTGACAAGCTGGCCCAAATGGACCAGATGGGCCATAGGCCTTCCTCTTCAAAGACGGATCATCGGAATGAAAAGGGAAAAGGGAAAGCGACCTTCGTCGCCAACACTCAACAACAACCGAGTGACCCGTGACCGGCTTTTCGCCAAAGCAACAAGCTGCGATCCCTCGATGAGAAGTTGAGACGTCCTTACTCATTTTCCCGGGATAAAACAAGGAGACTGTTCGAACTGGCAGTGCGCAACGAGCTCATCACTCTGCCGGATCTGAGACACCCATCGCAACCTAGTGACGTCAACCATCCTAACTATTGTCCCTACCACAGAGTAGTGGGTCACCCAATCGAAGACGGCCACGTCTTCAAAAACTGGGTTGAAGACCAGTACCAACAGGGTAGGTTCACGTTGTCTAAAAACTGGAGGGTAAACCCGCCGCGACAGCACGCTCCTAAAAAGGTGGACACGCCAGGGGCATCATGCTCATTTATAGAGGAAGCTCCATGGGAAGTTATTCTTTCGGCTAAGACCAAGAAAATGCTGAAGGATCTTCAAGCATGTCCGGCGATCAGGTGGAAAAGCCCGCTAGAGCCAGAGATTATTGAAGAGATGCTGAAACCGCGCCCAACACCGAGAGTCGGTAGCGATAGGCAAAATACTCAAGCCCAGCCGTCAAAGTCTTCGAAGAAAAAGAAGAAGACCAAGAAGCCCGCGCAGCTTGACGACAAGCGCACGAATCTGCAAAAGCATATTGATGCGTTAGAGGAATACAACCAGAAGGCGCGAACCTCAGTCACGCTCGAAGAGTTTCTCAACCATATCCTTGAAAGTGAAGATAACGACAATGATGAGGGAGACAACTCGTCAGAAGAACCTGTAGATTATGTTGCAAGTTGCCACATGATCTCTCATTCATCGCTAAATAACGAAGAAGCCCACTCGGCGTTAGAAGATAACATAGAGGAGATAGGGGCAGGAGCAGTGCCAAAATCCTTAGATTATGTGACAAGGTCTATCAAGGGGGAGCCTACTTGCTCATGTATACGCATGGCTAAAGGCCTCTCCGTCCAATAAACGGCCGATTCCTTAAGAAATACTATGCCTGACGAGTCACAGCCCAGGTTAATGATAGATGACGGCACTTGTGTCCGCTCGCTGTCTTTCTGAGTACCAAACTCTGTAAGTGTTATCCGGCAAAACTTCGCCGCAGAAACGTACAACGGACCGAAACGTCCCTAAACTAACAATGGACCACAATGTCCTGAAACTAACAATGGAACGTAATGTCCTTAAACTAGCAACGGACCGCAATGTTCTAAAACTAACAATGGACCGCAATATCCTGAAACTAGCTACGGACCAAAATGTCTTTAAACTATTACGAACTGCAGCATCCTTAGGCTAATGCGGCAAAAAAAATAATTAAAAAAATGGTACATCCATAAACAAAATAGGCACGGATGAAAACCCGAAAGGGCTCCGTGAGTAAAAACAGCAGGGCTACCGGCGAGTTTTTGAAAACCCGAAAGGGCGCGGACTCGTTAAAAAAAATTCATGCACACTTGCAAGTTCCTCTCGATCTTGTAAGGAGAAACTACCTGCGTGAGATCCTTACGACTTATAAGGGAGCAACACACTTAGGGATCCCCATGATTCCTAAGGAGAAATTACACTTACGAGATCCCTATAACTCGTAAGGAGAATCCCCTTATGAGACCCTCACGGCTCATAGGATTCAAAAGCCTTAAGCTACATGGATCTGAACCCGTTCTTAAGCCATCACATTCCCCAGGTTTCCCTACAAACGGTTCAATATTAACCCTTGTATACAATCCACGGGCATAAATAAGCGTCCCCCCCGCCCAGTTCCACCAATAATGTGAAATTCCCCTATTTGGTGAACGACACTTGTAAGTCCTCTCGACTTATAAGGAGAAAACACTTTTGTAAGATCCTTATGACTTATAAGAGAACACACACTTAAGAATCCTCTCGATTCCTAAGGAGAAAACACACCTACGAGATCCTCCCGACTCGCAAGGAGACACACCCTTATGAGACCCCTACGGCTCATGAAGTCAAAAGCCTTAGTCGACAGGATCCTAACCCTGTTTGCTAAGCCACCTTTGCTCGAATCGACAAAGGAAAATGATGATTCGCTCCTGGCAATGTCCTAGTGGTAGCGATGCTGATGCCTAAATCGGTATCAAATTCCAAGTCCTTTCACGACAAATGATGATTCGCTTCTGGCCATATTCCAGTCGCAGCGATGCTGATACTAAGATTGGTATCAGATCTTAAGTTCCATACTCGCAAAAAAAATTAGCGAGCCAAAAATGCATATGAAATAGCCGAAATGATTGGGCAACTCGCAATAAAAAGCAGCGAGTAAAGAAAAAGAAAAATAGCCGAAATGATTGGGCACCGCGAAAAATAGCCAGAATGATTGAGCAATCGCGACTTTCGCGATATAAAAAGCTGAAATGATAGAGCATCGCGGAAAGAAAATAAAAAAATGCATGAATGAAACTTTTTCCTTACAGGTGAGTCCATATTGACCCCTGTATACAATTCATGGGCATAAACAAAAAGGGAACTACATTTCCCCACCGGGCTCTTTCAAACGGAGAGTCAAATCTCAACGGCAACATCTACAGCCTAAAGATCAACAATGGCATTTTTCTCACTCCTGTAGGATACGAACGCGACGTCATCAATCGGGGCCATGGCAAAGTCCCTAGTTCCAAGACTCTACGGTTCACAGACAATCTAGAGTCAAACAATTCTCCGTCTCGAAAGCAAGTCAACTAATGACCTCCCCGCCGGATCAATGCTCCGTCTCGGAAACAAGTCAACCAATGACCTCCCCGCCGGATCAATGCTCCGTTTCCGAATCAAGTCAACTCATGAACCTCTCGATTCAGGGAAATCAGTGTCCTTGGCGAGAACCTCTCGATTCGTTTCGACCCGCAAGGAAATCGGTGTCTTTGCAGGAATCTCTCGATTCATCTCGACCCCAAGGAACTCAGTGTCCTTGGAAAAACCTCTTGATTCAGGGAAATAAGCGTCCTTAGTGAGAACCTCTCGATTCGTTTCGACCCGCAAGGAAATCAGTGTCTTTACACAAATCTCTCGATTCGTCTCGACCCCAAGGAAATCGGTGTCCTTTGCAAAACCTCTCGATTCAGGGAAATCAGCGTCCTTGGCGAGAACCTCTCGATTCGTTTCGACCCGCAAGGAGATCGGTGTCTTTGCAGGAATCTCTCGATTCGTCTCGACCCCAAGGAAATCAGTGTCCTTGGCAAAACCTCTCGATTCAAGGAAATCAGCGTCCTTGGCGAGAATCTCTCGATTCGTTAAAACCCGCAAGGAAATCAGTGTCTTTGCAGGAATCTCTCGATTCGTCTCGACCCCAAGGAAATCAGTGTCCTTGGCAAAACCTCTCGATTCAGGGAAATCGGCATCCTTGGCGAGAACCTCTCGATTTGTTTCGACCCGCAAGGAAATCAGTGTCTTTGCAGGAATCACTCGATTCGTCTCGAGCCCAAGGAAATCAGTGTCCTTGGAAAAACCTCTCGATTCAGGAAAATCAGTGTCCTTGGCGAGAACCTCTCGATTCGTTTCGACCCGCAAGGAAATCAATGTCTTTGCAGGAATCTCTCGATTCGGGGAAATCAGCGTCCTTGGCGAGAACCTCTCGATTCGTTTCGACCCACGAGGAAATCAGTGTCTTTGCAGGAACCGCTCGATTCGTTTCGACCCCGGGGAAATCAGTATCCATGGAAAAACCTCTCGATTCAGGGAAATCAGCATCCTTGGCGAGAACCCCTCGATTCGTTTCGGCCCGTAAGGAAATCAGTGTCTTTGCGAGAATTTCTCGATTCCTCTCGACCTGCGGGGAAATTAGTGTCCCTGTGCATAAAGAAAATTCTCTTGTGGGATCCTACAATTCTCGAGAGAAAATGTACTTAGGAGTCCGTACGGCCCCTAAGGAGAAATTACACCTACGAGATCCTCTCGACTCGTAGGGAGAAAAGGCTTTATGAGACCCTCACGGCTCATAAAGTTGAAAAGCCTTAGGCAGCAGACCTGAACATGTTTTCTAAGCCATCGCTACCCTACAAGGAGTTCAAGATGAACTGTTATCTATCATCTACAGGCCACATTTGCTAAAGTCGCATGCCAATGACACGACAAAGAAAGGAAGACGGTAGTATGAGATAAAATATGTCTACAAAATACATCTCACAAAGGAATCAAAATGAATACATGTTATTCCTAGACCGCAAGTTTATAGTAAAAAAAAAGGGGATATAAAGACGGTTATTGAGGAGGAGGCGTTTTCAACAAATCATCCAGCTGCTCGCGCGCTCCTCTCAATCCTTTCTCGCAATCGGCCGCCACGGCCGACTCCGCTTCGACTCGGGCCCGCTGTCGCAAACAAGACGAAAGCTTTCATCGGTTCCCAGCATGACAGCTTCGCAGTCCTACACGACCCGCTCCACAGAGTCAAGCGCCCGATCAGCGTCAACCCATCCGAAATGCATCGCTGGAGATTGTCAAAGACAACTTTCAACTGCGCAACATTCGCTTCAACCTGGGCGCGCAACTGGGCAGATTCGCTTGAAGCTACTTCATGTTCCTTTCGCTTCAGGGTCGCCTCTTGTTCAAAATGGTGGATGAAAGGAACACTACTCTCGACCCACGCAGCCCGCTGGGAGTTCAAAGTTGATATTTCAGGAGCGGGACGCTTGAGCTCAATCTCATGCAGGCAGGCCTCGATCTTTCTACAGTAATTAACCCAAGACTCGATGACACCTTCATCATAGAAGTTCACGAGCGTCGCCAGCATAGGATTAACCTCGGCAGCAAAATCTGCAGTGAATGCGAGGGCCTCGACATCAAAATTCTCGACGAATTCGCTCAACATTCGCAGGCTAGTCGCAACGCCCGTGGAAGATGGGCGTTTAGCAAAGGGCCCTGCCGGCATTGGGATGCGAGACTCAAAGGGAGCTGGAGCCAATGCGATTGCTGCAAATCAAAATATGGTCAAATGTCGACTCGGGAGGTAAAGAAAATACACGAGTAATGGAGTCTACTATACCTGCTGTGACAGGTGGCAAAATTGGGAGTACCGGAGGTGCGGATATTCTTTCGTCCCCTCCTCCGACCAGTGACACCGCGATCAATGTAAAGAAGACTTAGCAACAATACGGCTATTCATAAAAAAAAGAGGGAAACAATAGCTGAAGGATATACTAACCAATACCAGCAGGCGGAATGACTTTCGATTGGAAGGAGAAATGCGGATTCAACACCTGGTATAGATGGTCGAAAAGGACTCCTGCAGAGTTGCGACAATATACTGTCCATACAAGGAAAATGGCATTCATAGTTAAGCTAAATAAATCGCAAACCTATACCTTCCAGCATTTCGGAGGACATAGGAGAAGGCGATGGAACAACAACCGTCATGGCAGCGACCGGAGATGCTTCAGATGGCACAATCTCAGCGTTCACTGCACCTACAAACAAAATATTGTCAGAAGAAGCTGAATGGGATTGAGAAATAAAAAGAGAACAGTGACTCAAAACTTACCTAATGGGTCATCAACAAAAACCGCGACGGAAGTATCACCAGGTGTAGTGGCTTCTTCGCTCTCCCTCAGAGGAGTAGTTTCTGTGCCCATGGCTTCATCCCCTGATTCGACAAGGGCCGTCGTGACGCTGGTGACGCCCGCTGATACCAGGGAGCCATACGGGGAAAGAGCAGCAGTCTGGACGGTCCCAGATTCTAGAGATAGGGTAGCAATTTCGGGCACAGTAACTGCCAGGCTTTCACCCGTCATCCCATCGCCAAGTCTCGGCCTTAAAAAAATTGCATGTGTCAAAATTCGAAGATCAAGTTCTAGTAAAAGACTCAGCGTTATGTTACCTTAGGGCAGATTTTCAGTTTTTTCCTGAGCCGTGCATGCAATCTGTCTACGGGCGGTAGAAAACGCAGGGGGAACATTCGCCGAAAGAGTATCAACAAGGGGGGTGCTGCTTGAACCTGCACCCACGACCAAACTGGCATCGCGTTCCCTCTCCAGACGCTTCCTATGCTTCTTTTTGGTCTGAGCAGTGAGAAATGATCTCCTCAAGACCTCTGACAAAGGGACGTTGTCGTCCGAACCAAGCTCTGCCTCCAGAGCCGTTACGGCGTCTGTCATCGGATGCTTTAGCAAAGCCTCCTGCGGTAATGTTGGGGGAGCTGGGGCCGCAATAGTTGACTCTGGAAGCGTTGCTGCATCACCGCTCGGGATCAGTACAGCACTTGGAATAACCTAAGTCAAGGTAGTCCCTGCAGTAAAATAAGGGAGAGGGTAAGAGCACAAATAAAAAAAGGGGAATGAAGGCACAATGGGCTGAATTGTACCAACACCCAAAGAAGCGCGGAGCCTCTCTTCCTCCTCGAACGTCTTGATGGAAGCCGCGAGAGCCTCTTCGGCAGAAATACCTGTTGAAGAAAAGGACATTAGTAAAAGCATAATAATAAGGAAGGAATGAACGGGGAAAAATACAACTGAAGTATACCTGACTTCGAGATGGTGATCAGTGCCGCTTCTTCGCGAGCCAGTCGCTCGGAGGCCACAAGGGCAGCCTGTAGATCGGTGTCAGTCACAGGCGTGTCAAATAAGCCATCGTTAGTGCCATACTCACACAAGCCTTCGCTGTAGGGAGCATGGAGCTCCTGGCCGAGTACAACGTCAGCAGAAAAAAGCGACTTCTTCTTTTTCTTTGAGTGAACACCAGCGGCCGATGACACGAGCTTGCACTTGTCGGGCATTTTCAGGCGACGAGTCCCGATTTCCGTATCCACTCTAGACTCCGGGGACGCTGCAGCTACCGTTTCTACAGGAACACGGGGTAGAGGCTTCTTAGTAAAGGCGCGCGGGACCGCAACCGCAGCAGCTTCTCTTAAGGAAGGACGAACAATGGTCCGTCGATTTAAGGAGACAGCTGGATTACCAGCGGGGACTGCACCCTTGCGATCGAGCAATAACCGCTTTTCTTCCCTAATAACAGCACTCGTCGCAAGCTGGTGCCACGCCACGTATGTGTTTGAGGCTCTTGGAACGCAGCTCGGCTCACTGATAAAAAATTTCGACCTGGTGTTTAGCCGCATGAAATGGTGCAGCGCGCTGCGAATACCCTCTTCCATAGCAACCAGCTCAGCTAAAAAAGCCTCAAGCGGGACACCTTAATCGTAACTCGACTGCTGAGCAAAACGGTGCGGGTTGTACCTCATGAAGAGCGCTGAGTCGTTCTGCCTGAACACTAAAAAGCCCCGCCTGATTGAATACAAATGCAGAATCTCCCGAGCCTTCAATGTAGGAGCCCCGTCTTTGAAGGTATCGCGCAGCGGCTGCACCGTTTTAGTGGATTCCTTGCCGATAGTTAAGACCTTATCGACGAAGGCCATGCTATCCCCGACCATACGCGGGCGAAGGACCAGACCCCGACCCTCTCGCCGTGACGGATCTAAAGCAGAAGCATCAACTAGGAACATAACCCGAGGGAAATTATAACTGTCGTAGAAACGGGGCCGTTTGTGGACTCCAAAAGCACCGAGCACATGCAGCTCTATCCACGACGTGAAATAGTGCAGTGGGAGAGTTACGGGCCGTACCCCGGGCCGAGTGGTGTCTGCCGCTAAGCTGAGGCCATGATACAGATGAGCCAGCCTGGCGATCCCGACGGCCACTCGTGTCCCGGCAACCATTCGGTGAGCCGGATAGAAGACGGATGGCCTCATATAGTGAGGATGCATTGGGAGCACAAACCAGCTTAACCATAAGCCGAGGAACCCTAAAAAGAACGCCTCTTCGTCGATATCTAAAGCTGCGAGCTCTACAAAAGGGACGACCAGGGTATCCGGGAGGAAGAAATTCTTTTGATCTGCTTCCACTATCGGCTGGCTGTCCAAGCCAAAACCAAAAGGATCGTCAAGCTTGGTGAACTTCGCAGCTTGTTTTAACAAGACTTCCGGGCGAAGAAAGCGGGCGATGAAATCCGCAAAGCTGACTCCGTACCCTCCAGACTCGAGAAACAGACTCTCGTAAATATTCAACACCTTGATTAGACTCAGGAATCGATGTTGAATAGCATTATTCGGAGTGAGACCCATCACCACTGATTTGGTGGCGAAGATGTACTCGTCAGGGGGAAGTATTTCCTCATAATGTTCTCCTCTGACGGGTAGGCCCGAAATTTCTGCAAATTCCTCCAGGGAAATTGAAACCTCCTGTTCCCCTCCGAAAGACGGCACGACAGAACGTCTTGCCTGAGATTCGGGGCAGATGCTAATAGGTGCTACCCGTCCACCTCTTCGAAGATGCCAAGTTGATTTATGGCATCATGTATCGAAGGTTTAAACGGATGCGGCCGATGTAGCAGACTTCGTCAGATTCCCCCTCGTTTGAGGGGTTTTTGATTGTGGGGACGCTCATCCCTGCAGGCGCAAGCCCCTGCAGTTAATTACGCTACCGCATCGCGGTAACAACTTTCTCCTTCTCCATATGGTCACCTCGTGTCGTGGGTGTTTGTTTTGTGTTTGGTTGCCCGTGGATTGTATACGGAGACTAAGTTATGATGTCGCCCGTAGGGCGTGGACTAGTCCAAATCTGTATCTTTTTTAGATTTGGGTTTGGGGGGGTTTGTGTTTAAGGATACGTTAGCCTTATTTGAGGCTAAGATCAACTTAAACGTTAGTTAAGGATACGTTAGTCTAATTTTAGACTAACATCAATTTAACGGGATCGTTTAGATCCGACAAGAGAGCAATCGGGCTCTGTTATTTAGTTTAATAACATTGCGGTCGATAAGTAGTTTAAGGACATTACGGTCCAATGTTAGTTTTAAGACATTGCGGTCAAGGTTAAGGACATCATAGTCCGTGGATTTAAGGACTCCACAGTCCGGTGTTAGTTTTAAGACATCACGGTCAAGGTTAAGGACATCTAGTCCGTTGTTAGTTTTAAGACATCACGGTCAAGGTTAAGGACATCATAGTCCGTGGATTTAAGGACTCCACAGTCCAATGTTAGTTTTAAGACATCATGATCAAGGTTAAGGACATCATAGTCTGTTGTTAGTTTTAAGACATCACGGTCAAGGTTAAGGACATCATAGTCCATGAGTTTAAAGACCCCACAGTCCGTGAAATGTATGGTTATTGGGACCCGTCACCTCTTTGAAGACATTGAGGAATTACATCGACAAATATCAAAGGAGTGAAGAGATGTACCCTTGAACCAAGGTAGATTAAATGATCTGTAGCCCAATTTGGAACCAAGACCAATTAATTATATTGTGAGCCCATTGGCTCAGTTGAGTCTGGATTGAGGACTTATGGCCAACTTGGGCTAAGTCCAATTAAGTCTGGCCCTTTGTTGGACTGTTTGACATTTGTCTGGTTCCAGTCCATAAAAGTTTTGAGGGGCTTGATAACATTTCTGTTATAGCTCTGTATATTATTCAATTTTGAGGTTCAATTGAAGGGGAGGCTTTGCCTTTGAAAGATTAGCCAATTTGGCTAAAAGTAGTGTTAAACACTAAATAACAAAAGTGTTAAACACTAAAGACAGAATTCTTAAACTAGTGTTAAACACTAAAAGAACAATCAGTGTTAAACACTGGAAATATAGTTTTCGATTTATTGTCAAACACTAGAAAGTAATCAGTGTTAAGCACTGCAAATAGGGTTTTCAAATTAGTGTTAAACACTAAGAAAAATCAATATTAAACACCAGGAATAAAGACCTCTAATTAGTGTCAAAACACTAAAAAAAAGGGTCACATATGGACACGTGAGAGCGCCCAAAGGTGGGACCAGATTCCCCTTATTCTGTTCTGCAAAAAAACTATTGAATACTTTCTATATTTGATTTTGGAGCATCACGTGCTGACACGTGATGGGGATTTGTGTGCTGATTTGCTAAGGGGTCACGTGGTAACACGTGAGAGCGCCCAGAGCTTCTATTTCTTTTGCCTTTTCTTTCTGTGCTTCAGGGGTCACGTGGAGCACGTGAGGCGTTGCCTCTGAGTTCTTTTCTGTGGATCCTTACAGGGGTCACGTGGGGACACGTGACCCTGGTTCTTTACCTGCTTGAAGATCTCTTTATCCTTTTTAAGAATTAAATTCTTCATAGGGTTAAACCCGAATTGTAACTTCGGAGGAATTAAATTACTATTTTCTTTGGAGGAATTATATTCTTAGGTAGGATTAAACCCTAATTTTCCTTTTGGGGAATTAAATTCCCATATATGTAAAGAATCAAGTTCTGGCATAGGGTGAAACCTTAATTTCATTTTAAGAGGAATTAAATTCCTGTGAGCTTGAGAGAATTAAATTCTCAATTAGGGTCAAACCCTAGTTCTGTCCATCTTGAAGGAATTAAATTCCTATAATTTTGGAGAATTGAATTCTCATATAGGGTTAAACCCTAATTTTATCTTGGAGGAATTAAATTCCTATAGCTTTGGGAGAATTAAATTCTCTAAACTCAATTCCTCCTCTAAGTTTTAGATCTGCATGGCAGGATCTCGACCCGATGAGAATTAAATTCTCAACTTATGGGGAGATGTGCACTTTGCAGATCTTCAACCAGAGAAAGAACTAAGTTCTTTGCAAAAGAGTTAAACTCTTAGATCTTTGAGAATTAAATTCTCTTTTTTCTGAAGTTTTGATCCTCTTTCTTTTTCTCACCTAGGGTTTTCTTTCTGAATTTTCAAGATGCTAAAATTCTCTTCAAAGTTTTCTCTCCAAAATTCTGTCTCTCCTCCCTTTTTTTAATTCTCCCTTCTCGACTCCTATTTATAGGAGGAGGAAAAGAATCAATTTGTTTAGTAAATCTCTCACTGAAAGATTTGATTTGTTTTCATCATTAGTCCGAGCCTTTAGATTACTAGGTGAATTTTATTCACCATTGGATGTTTTAATCCAAAGATATTCTATTTGTTATTTCGGTGAGATTTAGGAGAAATCTTTCCTTGTCCAAGATTTTTCCATAAATTGGTGATATTTAATCACCGTTGGATTCTTAATCCAACGGTTCTCCATAATTCTTCTCCATTTTGGAAAGATTTAAATGATCTTTTTAGAATTTAATTCTGTTAAACCGTGAGGCTTTTAAAGCCAGTCACGTGTTGGCACGTGACCTTTGGTCACGTGTGAGCACGTGACCCCGGTCACGTGTAAGCACGTGACCCCTCGAATGGACTCCTCTTCTGTGCTCTATTTTGTGCCGCTGCTTTAACTATCACGTGCTGACACGTGACCATTGGTCATGTATGAGCACGTGATGTCTCTTTTTAAGTTTTTTCCTGATTTTTAATCAGGGAACACCTCCGGGTCCGATAAAAGAAAGGTATGAGTCGGGGTATTCCACTGTTCCAAGAAAGCCTTGACCCACCACATGTAGGGCGCGGGATACTGGAAAAGAGACGCGTAGACAGCATGGTACAACCCGAGGTTTAACAGCAGCGACTTTTTGGCCGACAAGATGTATCAAGCCCACTGCAAGTATCCGGCTGAATAGCGAGGAGTCAAGCCTATCATGTATGCATGTCCCCAAGGGCGCGACTCGTCTTGACATATGCGCTACCCCAGAATATCTAAAGCCATCGGCGGCTGTATAGGTATCGAGCCCATAGAGGGCTGGAGGCATCCATCCGTAATCCAGTTAACCTTCTCCACAGCGTAATTCACCTGGGGTGAGTCAGCATAATGAATGGCGGAAATTGGTTCTGAAGGCACCGCACAAGAGAAACTGCGCCGACCCTGAAAATTTGGTTGTACTACAACCCCCATAAGTGAAGAGACTTCTGCTCCGGATCATGATCTTTAATCAGTGCAAAAACTTCCCGATCCACAGGCGCGTCGGTGTACGCACTCTCTGGGCGAACAAATGGGAAAGAAGAGTCAAAATACATAGTACCTGTGTGAAAAGAAACGAGGGTTAGATGTCAATACTACATTACAAATTCTGACATTTGGTACTTTAAATTTGTATCATCCTGCAATGCAGGAAAAAGGGACCGAGGGGGACCCACAAAATCAAAGTGACGGCTTATCATTGATGAGGCAGTCAATCATTAAGGAGAAAATCATAAAAAGATTCTCATTTAATGAGAAACTCATTGAGACAAGGAGTTAAACTCCCTTGAGAGCAGTGCTCTGCAAATAGAAATTACATCTGTCAACTTTAATTATGAGGGGAATAAAAATTTGCCAAAAATTTCTAAGAGCCATGCTCTATGAAAACGATGGAGTAATCCATCGGAGCCCTAAAAAAGGCAAAGCTTGTTACAGAGTAAAAACTCCAAGATCTTTAAGATCTACAAAATGAATTCTAAGAGTTCTTCATAAAGATGAACAATGTTCTAACTAATGGGTTAAGTAACCCTAAAAATTCCTTTTTTTAGATCTATGATCTAATAAGAGCAAAGCTCTGTTTAAGAGGTTCGATTATGATCCTTACCAAATTTTTATAGAGTTCTAACTCTAAAAGGAATTTCCTTGGGCAGAGATCTAAGCTCTGAAGGGAGAATTAAATTATCAGAAACAAGAAAGAAAGAAGATGAACAGAAATCATCTCAAGGGCCAAAAGCCCTACTTATAAGTACTGGAAGACGATCCAACTTCCAAGATGATCCAACGGTGGAAAGGTTGCCACCGCTGCATTCACGTGTGAGCCACGTGAGCGCAATGGTGGGGGGGCACTTGTTTCCCCCCAATAAGAGAGCAAGGCTCTGTTCAAAATTTGAACTGAGGCAGCGCCTCACGTGCAAAGCACGGGAGCGCTAACACCAGCGCCAAGAGTTAAAAACTCTGAGGCAGCGCCTCACGTGCAAGGCACGAGAGCGCCAGCGTCAAGAGTTAAAAACTTTGAGGCAGCGCCTCACGTGCAAGGCACGAGAGCGCCAGCGCCAGAAATAAAAGTTCTCTACCCTTGGATCAAAGATCCAACGAAGATGATAAATCATCAGAGCACAGGATTAAAATCTGATTGAGGAAATACTCGTCAAATCTTTCTAAACAAGAAAGATTGTAATCTGTAAATCAGAGCACCGTTGGATCAAAGATCCAATGGTGATTAAAAATCACCAAGATACAGAATTAAATTCTGAATGAGGAAATACTCCTCAAATCTTTCTAAACAAGAAAGATTTTGCTCTGTAAATCAGAGCACCATTGGATCAATGGTGATTAAAAATCACCAAGATACAGAATAAGCTCTGTATGGGAAAATATTTTCCCAACCTTGTTAAAAACAAGAAAAATGTCTTCTGTAAAACAGAAGCCCTTGGATCACAAATCCAACGGTGGATAAAATCCCCAAATCAATCAGAGATCTCTCAATGAGAGATTTCCTTAACTAATTCAACAAATCAGCTTCCACTATATAAAGGACCCAAGACTTCAAGTCTTGCAGAGAGTAACCCCCCTATAAACTTCAAACATCAAAGACGAGAGAAATTTCTTCTAAAGGTAATAGGTGAGATCACAACATCTCCTCCATATTTAAGATTTTAACTCTCACATCAGAAGAACTCAGTTCTTTTTCCAGATCTCAGATCTATAAGACAAAGTCTTTCATAAGTGAGAATCTAATTCTCAGAAAATTGAATTGAGCAGAAAGGAAAATTCAGTGCTTAGCACTCAAAGTCTGGTGCCCAGCGCCGAGCGCTTCACGTGCTCCTCACGAGGGCGCTCTTTAATAAGCAGTGCTTAGCACTGAAAGTCTGGCGCTCAGCGTCGAGCGCTTCAAGTGCTCCTCACGTGGGCGCTATTTTATAAGAAGCGCTTAGCACTCCAAGTTTGGCGCTCAGCGCCGAGCACTCCACGTGCTCCTCACATAGGCTGTTCCCCTCCGAATCACGGAGACGCGACCGCGCAGGTCCTTCTTGCCTGAAATTTAGGGCAGATGCTAATTGGTACTATCCGTCCACCTCTCCAAAGATGCCAAGTTGATTTATGGCACCATGTATCGAAGGTTCAGACGGATGCGGCCGATGTAGCAGACTTCGTCAGATTCCCCCTCGTTTGAGGGTTTTTTTAATTGTGGGGACGCTCTTCCCTGCAGGCGCAAGCCCCTACAGTTAATTACGCTACCGCATCACGGTAACAACTTTCTCCTTCTCCAGATGGTCACTTCGTGTCATGGGTGTTTGTTTTATTTGTGGTTGCCCGTGGATTGTATATGGAGACTAATTTATGTTGTCGCCCGTAGGACATGGATTAGTCCAAATCCGTATCTTCTTAGATTTGGGTGGGGGTTGGGTTTAAGGATACGTTAGCCTCATTTGAGACTAAGATCGACTTAAACATATGTTAAGGATACGTTAGTCTTATTTTAGACTAAGATCAACTTAACGGGACCGTTTAGATCCAACAAGAGAGCATTTGAACTCTATTGTTTAGTTTAATGATATCGCGGTCGATAATTAGTTTAAGGACATTATGGTCCATCGTTAGTTTTAAGACTTCGCGGTCGAGATTAAGGACATCATAGACCGTGGATTTAAGGACTCCATAGTCTGATGTTAGTTTTAAGACATCACGGCCGAGGTTAAGGACATCATAGTCCATGAGTTTAAGGACCCCACAGTCCGATGTTAGTTTTAAGACATCACGGTCGAGGTCAAGGACATCATAGTCCATGAGTTTAAGGACCCCCCCAGTTCGTGAAATGTGTGGTTGTCTGGACCCGTCACCACTTTGAAGATGTTGAGGAATTACAACGACAAATATCAAAGGAGTGAAGAGACGTACCCTTGAACCAAGGCGAGTTGGTTGAAAAAGCAGATGTGCTCAATTCAAAATAAGTTGAGGACTTATGGCCAGAATTGGGCTAAGTCCAATTAAAATGTTTTAACATTTTTATTCTTGCTCTGGCTATTAAGTCTTTATTTGGGCTCGGCCCTTTTAATAATTCTAAGCATTGGGCTCTGACATCTTTTGTCTTGTATTAAATGCATAGCATTTATCAGAAACAAAGTGGTGTTCTGATAGTGCACCACGTGGCGCGTCAGGCACTTTGCGCCAATTAAAGAGCGCATTGCGCTCGCGCACACGAAGGTGACACGTGTCGCGCTTAACGCTAAGCGTTGGTTCGTTAGCGCATTTGCGCTTTCGATTTATGAGCGCTTTGTGCTAGTCTGTTGGCGCGCCAGCGAGCGACACGTGGTGCGCTTGGCACTGGCGCCAGTCTATGAGCGCAGCGCTCTATTTTCAGGAGCGCAAAGCGCAAGTGATGTCTGTGGTTGACACGTGGAATGTTTTGGCGCTGAGCGCCGATCCAAGGAGCGCAAAGGCGTAGTTCATGAGTGCGAAGCACTTTTCAATAGCGCAAAGCGCATCTGATCAAATTCAAGATCAAAGAACAAAGTTCTATGTTCTTCTGAGGTGGCCTTGCCTCAAGATCCAAGAACAAAAGTTCTTGTTTTTATAAAAGGCTCTGCTTTTATAGATCAAAAGATCTGTTAATGAAGTAAAATACTTCTTTTAGTCTTTTATGATTTAGATCTTTTGATCTTTTTCTTTTTATCAAAGATCTTGGTCTTTTTTCAGATCTATGATCTTTTCAGAAGATGGTTCTTCTTTTTACGAGATGATTTCATCTCTGTTGTTCAAGAACATAGTTCTTTTTACCTTGAAGATGAAGAAAATCTTCTTTTCTTAAGAGCTTGCTCTTTTTTGCAGTGGTTTTTTTTTCTCTTCGTCTGTATTCTCTCTATCTCTATAGACTTGAAGTCTAGGGGCCTTTATATAGAGCCAATTGATTTGTTAAATCAGTTTTTAAGAGATCTTTCTCTGATTGATTTGGGAATATTTCCCACCGTTGGATCTTTGATCCTAAGGCTTCTGTTTTACAGAAAATAATCTTCTTGTTTTAATAAGATTGAGAAATCTTTCCATGCAGAATTTGTTCTATCTTTAGTAATTTATTATTTACCATTGGATCGTTGATCCAGCGGTGCTTAAAGCACATCTTGTTGTTTGGAAAGATTTTGAGGAATCTTTCCTTAACAGAATTTAATTCTGGTTAATTAATGATTTATCATTATTATTTGATCCTTTGATCCAACGGTGGGAATTTTTAATTCCAGCGCTGGCGCACCTACATTCGACACGTGGCGCGCAGCGCAGAGCGTAGCGCAACTGCGCTAGTGCACCCGTGTTTGACACGTGGCGCGCAGCGCAGAGCGCAGCGCAACTGCGCTAGCGCACACGTGGCACGCAACGCAGCACACAGCGCAACTGCGCTAGCGCACCCATGTTCGACACGTGGCGCGCAGCGCAGAGCGTAGCGCAACTATGCTAGCACACCCGTGTTCGACACGTGGCACGCAGAGCAGAGCGCTGGATCTGAAGCATTGCTTCAACTTTTAACTCTGGAATTTTTTTAAACAGAGCTTTGCTCTGATTGAGGGAAGCAGAAGCGTCGCTTCATTTCCAATCTTAGACTTTGAACAGAGCTTTGCTTTGATTGGGGGAAGCAGAAACGTCGCTTCATTTACAATCTTGGAATTTGAATAGAGTTTTGCTCTGATTGGGAAAACAAATGCCCCCCCACCGTTGCACTTACATGGCCCATACGTGAGCGCGGCGGGGGTAGCATCTTAGCCGTTGAATCAACTTTTGGAAGTTGAAACGGCTCTTAATGCCTATAAATAGGACCTTTGATCCCTTAGATGATTTTCATCTTCTTCTTGAGAATTATCTTTTATTCAGAGCCTTGCTCTTCAGTTTGAGAACTTTTCAAGAGTAAAACTCTGTCAAAACTTAGGTAAAACTTTTAATAACCCAGGGTTTTACCCATCAACAGAGCTTTGCTCTTTATAGATCTTTGATCTAAAGAGAACCCTTTTAGGGTTCCATTAATAGAGCTTTACTCTTTAAAAGGATTTTATTTATAATTTCTTAATTCATTAATAGAGCTTTGCTCCTTTCGAATCATATAGAAGAACTCCTAAGAGTTTTTCATGGATCTTGAAGATTAAAAATGGAATTTTATTTTTGATGAATTATATCATCTTCTCAGAGCAAGGATCTCAATGTTCTCGGGGGATTTCTTTAAATTCCCCTCATAATTGATTTTGACAGGCGTCACTCCTGTCTGCAGAGCATTGCTCTGAGGAGTTTAACTCCCTGTGCTTGTTTTTAATAAGAATTTTCTTAATCAATCTGTCTGTTAATTTTGTTGATTTTCTTTTTTAGGAGTAATGGACGCTCACATGTATGATCTCGACGAGATTATCTCTTACGGAGATATCGGCTCACTCGGCCGTTCTCAGAATCGAGAATTCACAAACGCCGAATGTTCCAAAATTATGAGTCGCTTTGACGCATATAATGGTCGACTGCTTCCTCGACGCTCCTCTCTCCTGAAGCTTATTGTGGGAGCGATCTGGGAAGCGCTTCCTCTATTCTATACCGGCGTGCCACTTAGGGCATTGGATGCTGCTGAGGATAAGGTGCACTCGGTGTATCTGATGAGCCTAATCTCAAAGAGATGGCGAGACAATCTTGTCGATCTCCTGCACCAGGCTTTTCAATAGTCGGCTATACTTGCTGCCTATCGGAGGGTGGAGGACATCCGTGGGGATCCCGACGCTTGTGATTGCGAAAGAAATCATACTAGGATGGTTCGCCAGGCCTGGAAAATTCTGGACAAAGTCACTTTTGAGTTCCTCAATCCATGCCCTGGATCTGAGATTTTGCCATTGTAAATATTTTGATAATGTCTTTGTTTATTGTTTTCATAATTGTAAGAACCTTTCTGCAATATGAATGGAAAATTTCTCATTTTAGCGTGTTTTATTTCATGCTCTAAATCTTTTGCACATGCATGAATGGGTATGCCTCGAACGCTTAATTAAATGCCGATCAGACGTTCTTTCTATTGCTTTCTTCTCCTTACTGTGTTGTTGCCATGTGATTTTAGCAAGCGCGGTCTGTAGATAGCATATAGCTGTCAGTCTTGGGCTCTTTGTAGGGCGGTGATGGCTTAGAAAACAGGGTTAAGATCCATCACCTAATACTTTTCAACTTTATGAGCCGTGAGGGTCTCATAAAGAATTTTCTTCCTACCGGTCGAGAGGATCTCGTAGGTGTAATTTCTCCTTAAGAATCGTGAGGATTCCTAAGTGCGTTTTCTCTTGAAAGTCGTAAGGATCTCACAAGAGAATTTACTTCCTTATGAGTCGTGAGGACCCGCAAGTGATGGGTGAAGTTGTCCTTATCCGCATTTCACGGAGTCAGGGGTTGCTCTGGATACTTCCCACGGGTTCACTGCCGTGTTTGACAAGGACCAGGCTCCACTTTGGGCGTTTTTCAGGATACCGTAGTTTAAAGACATCGCGGTCGAGGTTAAGGACATCATAGTCCGTGGATTTAAGGACTCCACAGTCCGTTGTTTGTTTTAAGACATTACGGTCGAGGTTAAGAACATCATAGTCCGTGAGTTTAAGGAGCTCACAGTCCAATGTTAGTTTTAAGACATCACGGTCGAGGTTAAGGACATCATAGTCCGTGAGTTTAAGGACCTCACAGTCCAATATTTGTTTTAAGACATCGCGGTCGAGGTTAAGGACATCATAGTCCGTGAGTTTAAGGACCTCACAGTCCAATGTTAGTTTTAAGACATCATGGTCGAGGTTAAGGACATCATAGTCCATGAGTTTAAGGACCCCACAGTCCAATGTTTGCTCTGGATGCTTCCCACGGGTTCACTGCCGTGTTCGGCGAAGACCAGGCTCCGTTCTGGACGTTTTCCACGGGGTCAGAAGTGACATAATCCGCGTTCCACATAGCCAAGAATTTTGCTCTGGATGCTTCCCACGGGTTCACTGCCGTGTTAAGCGAGGACCAGGCTCCCCTCTGGATGCTTCATACGGGTTCATTGCCATACTCTGCGAGGACCAGGATCCGCTCTGGACGTTTTCCACGGGGTCAGAAGTGACATAATCCGCGTTCCACGTAGCCAGGAATTTTGCTCTGGATGCTTCCCATGGGTTCACTGCCGTGCTCGGCGAGGACCAGGCTCCACTCTGGATGCTTCACACGGGTTCACTGCCGTGCTCTGCGAGGACCAGGATCCGCTCTGGACGTTTTCCACGGGGTCAGAAGTGACATAATCCGCATTCTACGTAGCCAGGAATTTTGCTCTGGATGCTTCCCATGGGTTCACTGCCGTGTTCGGGGAGGACCAGGCTCTGCTCTGGATGCTTTACACAGGTTCACTACCGTGCTCTGCGAGGACCAGGATCCGCTTTGGACGTTTTCCACGGGGTCAGAAGTGACATAATCCGCGTTCCACGTAACCAGGAATTTTGCTCTGGATGCTTCCCACGGGTTCACTGCCGTGTTCGGCGAGGACCATGCTCCGCTCTGGATACTTCACACGGGTTCACTGCCGTGCTCTGCAAGGACCAGGATCCGCTCTGGACATTTTCCACGGTGTCAGGAGTGACATAATCTGCGTTCCACGTAGCCAGGAAGGGTTGATTTTATCCGCATTTCACGGAGTCGGAGTTTGACCCTCGGTCATCTGTACACCGCCGAGTCATGGAAATGGGAGTTGCCGCTGTTCCGCTTCGCTTGATGTTGTATCTGTTGTAATGAGACGAATGTTGAGATGATCTCCAGGCTATCTGTGAACCGTCGAGATTTAGCTTCTCCTTCTGATGAAGCTTGGGGAGGAAGAGTGTGATTCCCTCTTTGTTTGCGCCCCTGGATTGTATACAAGGATTGATGTGATATCACCTGTAGGGAATAAATTTCATTCATTCATTTTTTTATTTCTTTCTGCGATGCTCTATCATTTCAGTTTTTATATCGCGAAGGTCGTGATTGCCCCATCATTTCGGCTAATTTTCGCGGTGCCCAATCATTTCGGCTATTTATTTTATTTTTACTCGCTATTTTTTATTGCGAGTTGCCCAATCATTTCGGCTATTTTGCATGCATACATTTTTACTTGCTGATTTTGTTGCAAGTTGCCCTATCATTTCGGCTATTTCGTATGCATGTATGGCTCGCTAGCTTTTTGCCGCCAGCTTGGGATTAGACACCGATTTCGGCATCAGCACCGCTACAACTGGGATATTGCCAGGAGCGAATCATCATTTTCCTCTGTCGATGTCAGACAAAGGTGGCCTAGTAAACAGGGCTAAGATCCTGTCGACTAAGGATTTTGACTTCATGAGCCGTAAGGGTCTCATAAAGCTATTTCTCCCTACAAGTCGTGAGGATCTCATATGTGCGTTTTCTCCTTAAGAATCGTGAGGATTCCTAAGTGCATGTTCTCATGTAAGTCGTAAGGAACTTACAAGAAAGTTTTCTCCTTATAAGACGAGAGGACTCACAAAGGTTGTTTACCGTGTGAACATATCCCTAGTCACGGATGAGACTTTGTTAGGGAAATGTTTATTCGCGCCCGTGGATTGTATACAAGGGTCAGCATTAAGCCGCTTGTAGGGCAGTATTGGAGGTTGTGGTGGCTGCTTAAGAACAGGTTCAGGTCCTTGTAACTTAAGACTTTTGAATCTTATGACCCGTGAGGGTCCCATAAGAGGGTTCTTCTTACGAGTCGTGAGGATCTCGCAAGTGTAATTTCTCCTTAGGAATCATAGGGATCCCTAAGTGTGTTACTTCCTTTGTGAGTCGTAAGGATCTCACGCAGGTGGTTTCTCCTTACAAAGTCGAGAGGACCTTGCAAGTGTCTTTTAACGAGGTTGCGCCCTTTCAGGTTTTCACAAACACTCGCTGGTAGCCCTGTTGTTTTTACTCACGGTGATATTTCGGGTTTTCATCCGTGCCCATTTTGCTTATGGACATACCGTTTTCTCTTTTTTTTATTCTTCTTTTTTTATATCGGCTTTGGGATGCTGCAATCCATAATAGTTTATCGACATCTCGGTCAACGGTTAGTTTTAGGACATAGTGGTCCGCTGTTAATTTAAGGACGTTTCGGTCCGCTGTTAGTTTAAGGACGTTTCGGTCCGCTGTTAGTTTAGGGACGTTTCGGTCTGTAATAAAGAAAGACGGTTACTGCTTACAAAGTTTAGGCTTAGGAAGATAGCGAGCGGACATAGTCGTCGTCATCTATCATTGACCTAGGCCACGACTCGTCAGGCGTAGTACTTTTTTAAGAAGCGACCATTTATTGGTCCGAATGGCCTTTCGCCATGCATGTCCATGAGTAGATAGGCTCCACCCTGGTAGACCTTGTCTATGATGTACGGGCCTTCATAGTTCGGCTCGAACTTCCCTCGTATAGCACGATTGGGGATCATAGGTCTTTTGACTACTAGCACGAGTTCGCCTTGGCGGAATGTCCTCGGCCTGGTCAATTTTTCATATGAGCGTGTCATCTTTGCTTTATAAGATTCCAGATTTTGCTGCGCCAGGAGCCGGGTTTCGTCAAGAGCATCGAGCTCCTCAAGCCGAAGGTGAGCGTTCTCTTCGTCGGTCAGCTCATAATGGACTGCCACTCGTAGAGAGGGTAACTCTATCTCGAGGGGGGTACCGCTTCTGGACCGAATACCAACGCGTACGGCATTGTGTTCGTGGCCGTCTTGAACGTAGTTCGATACGCCCAGAGAGCTTCATGCAGTCTCTCGTGCCAGTCTTTCTTATTTCGGGACACCGTCTTCTTCACGATCTTCGTCAAGGTCTTGTTGAAAGTCTCAGCTAGACCGTTAGCTCGGGGATTATAGATCGATGAATATCTCCAGTCTATGTTATGTCGTTGTGCGAAGCGGCTGATCTTGTGGCTTCTATAGGCTGGCCCGTTATCGGAGATGATCCATCGCGGAGTTCCAAACCGATAAATAACGTGCGTCTTGAAGAAGTGGAGGATGTTCTCCGTCTTCACTTCTCTCAGCGGTACTGCTTCTGCCCATTTGGAGAAGTAATCAGTTGTCACCAAAATGAATCGATGTCCTCTGGACGATACTGGTTCGATGGGGCCGATTATGTCAGTCCCCCACATTTCGAACGGCCAGCTAGCCACTGTCGGATCTAATGGATTTGGATGTTGATGGATAAAGTCCCTATGGATCTGGCATGAGTGGCATTGCTTCGCATACTCGAGGTAGTCCTGGATCATCGTGGGCCAATAATAACCCATCCGTTTGATTTTCAGTTTCATCTTCGGCCCGGTTTGGTGAGAACCGCAGAGTCCATTGTGAGTTTCTTGGATGACTCTTTTTACTTCTTCAGGTCCCAGACATCTTAACCATGGAGAATCAAATGACCTCTTGTACAGAGTATCATTGACGAAGGCAAAAGATAGGGCTCGCTTCATGAGCTGATGTTTTGAGGACGCATCTTCAGGCGTTCGACGGGATTTGAAGTAGTCTATGAAGACTTCTCTCCAATCTTCAACCGTTTCTTGGTCTTTTATTTGCAGGGCCGTCTGCCCAGCTGCTTCCTTTTCCTCGGACAGATCCGGAGATATTTCTGTCGGTGCGAGGACCCGACGGCTTTGTATCACGATTCTTACGTCATCGAGGTTCTCATCGGCCAATTCTTTAGCGAGCTTGGCTAATGCATCCGCTTTGCTATTTTCTGCACGCGATATGCTTTCCAAGGTGTAGGAAGGTATTTGGGTCGGCAGTTGATGTACCCTCTCGCCGTACTTCACCAATTCTGGTTTGTACGTTTGATAGTCGCCATTTACTTGACTAACGATCAGTTGGGAGTCTCCGTATATGAGGAGGTTCTCAATCCCCATGTCGATGGCGATTTCGAGACCTGCTATCAAAGCTTCTTATTCGGCTTCATTATTCGTCCTTGGCTCTATCAAGGAGAAGGCGAAGCGCGTTATCCCTCCTTGTGGGGTTACGAAGATAAGGACTACCCCCGATTTGATTATAGGGGTGCTTTGTTTGCGCTTCTTCATGGAAGACGCTCCATCGAAATAAAGTTCCCACTGAGTACCACTTCCGTCGATCGTGTCAAACGTATGTTCGTCTGGCAGTTCTCAATTCAAGGGAGAATCGGCCGGTATCGGATGTTCGGCGAGGAAGTCGGCGATGGACTGGCCTTTCACTGCCTTAAGAGGTTGATAAGTTATTGAGAACTCTATCAGGAGCAAGGCCCATTTAGCGAGTCGACCTGTCAATATGGCTTTTGACATCAAATACTTGAGAGGATCCACCTTCGATATGAGACGGACTTCATGCGCCAATGCATAGTGCCTGAGCTTCGTTATCGCGAAGATCAATGACAGGCAGTGTTTTTCGATGGGAGAGTAATTGCTTTCTGCCCCCAGCAGAACTCGACTCAAATAGTAGAGGGCTCTCTCCTTCCCTTGGTCGTTCTCTTATGCCTATAATGCGCCTAAGGAACCTTCAAGGGAGGTTGTATACAGAATGAGATGCTTTCCCTTGACCGGAGCAGCCAGTACTGGCGGATTCTGTAGGTATTGCTTGATTTTGTTCAGCGCGCTTTGTCATTTGTGATCCCAGACGAACGGGGTTGCCTTCTTCATCAGGTGACTGTAAGGGAGGCACTTGCCTGAGAGATTACGCGAGCTTCCCTTAGAGAGACCGCAATTTCTTGAGAGTTCTTGGCGGGGGCATCTCCATAATTGCCTTGATATTTGACGGATCTATCTCGATAACTCGGTGTCAGACAATGAATCCTAGGAATTTGCCCGAGGAAACTCCAAATGCGCATTTGAGAGGGTTCATCTTCAAGTTGTATTGCCGAAGGCGTTGAAACACGAACTTCAGATACTCTAGATGTTCCTCGTATGATTTTCTTTTAACTACGAGGTCGTCAATATAGCATTCGACGATTTCATGTATGAGTTCATCGAAGATCTTCGTCATGGCCCTCTGACAGGTGGCACCGGCGTTTTTTAGATCGAAGGGCATCACTTTGTAGCAGAATATACACAAAGGGGTCCGGAAAGCGGTGTGCCTCTGATCCTCGGGATGCATTTTTATCTGATTGTATCCTGACGAGCCGTCCATGAAGGAGAAAACTTCGTGAGTGGACATGTTGTCTATCATTAGCTCGGTGACTGGTACCGGGAAGTCATCCTTCGGACAAGTTTTATTGAGATCCCGAAAGTCCACACATATGCGCACTGTCCCATTCTTCTTCATCACTGGGACGATGTTGGCGATCCAGTCAGGATACTGAACTTCTTGGATGAAGCCGGAGTCGATTAGCTTCTTAACCTCGGCGTTGATACTCATCTCAAGCTCAATCCGCATCGGTGCTTGTTTGATTGGCCTGACGTCCGGGGATATGGCCAATTTGTGGACAGCAATCTCTGGATCTAATCCTGGCATTTCGGAATAGTTCCATGCGAAGCAATCTCTATGCTGCATAAGCACGTCTTTTAGCGCGGCCACCCTTTCTTCAGATAGCATCTCACTAACGAATGTCGGTCGCGGATCATTTGCCGTCCCCAAATCAATTTTCTTGAGGTTATCTGCAGTGGTGTGTATTCCATCTTCCAGCTCTTTTGGCGCCGGTGGAAACTCTGAGATCACATTGTCATCATTATTTTCGAAGCACCAAGGGAGGTTATCCCTATCCTCAGGCTCTTCTTTTAATAGTGTTATCATATGACAAGTACGAGCTCGCTTCCATGACCGATGTTGATCTGGTTCTACTCTTGCTGTATGCGCGGCTTTTGGTTCGTGCTTCTGTGGCGGATTTATCCTCCAGCTGCTGGATAGAGCGAATTTGCCGAGCTGATATTGGTCGTCGACCCAGTTCTTGAAGGTGAAGCAGTCTTCAACAGGATGTCCTATTGCCCTATGATAGGAGCAATAGTCCGGGTGAGAGACTTTGCCTATTCGCTCGGGGTGCTTGGACTCCGGGAGGATAATCATTTGATGTTTTATAGCAAGATCAAGTATCTTCTTTGTCTTGTCTTGAGGAAAGGAGTATGCTGGACCCATCTTCTATATAAGGGACGAATCTGGATTACTCGATTCTCGATCGCGTGGCTTCTTGGTCCCGCTTGGTTGCTGTCAAACGCCTTTCCCGTTCTTTGGTTTGTTTCTGCCTCTGCGTCAGGCCTTTTGTACAACGGGTTGACAGGGAGGAGCATTTTCATCTTTCGCAGCCTGTTGAAGAAGGCGTTGCGTCCTGGCTTTCTCGTATATGGCCATTTCGCGATTGTGGTCGTCTCGAACCTTTTGACCAGCTTCCCTTATAAGCTTGTCCATTTGTTCTTCGAACGACGGACTGGGCATTTTCACGTCGGGGGCTCTTTCTGGCTCAGGGTTAGAATTCTCCCATTGAGAATCCCCTTCTTCATCAAAGTCATGGACGACGTAGCAGTCGTGGAGTAGCTCTCGTTTCTTGGACCGAACATATCCAAGCCCGATCGTTTCCATTCTCCCATTGGGCAACTAATGCTGAGTTCCGGGAACGTTCCAGATCCTGTCATAGAACATAGCTTTTCGAGTGATCTGTTTGAAGGGTATCTCTTGGCACTTCAATAGCCTTTTCAAGCATTCTATGTAATATCTAGGCAGACGGATGGGCTGGAGCCTGTCGAGCGTAGAATCGGCGCCATGCCAAACTTCTTTCTCCACTCCAGTTTCCGTGGATCGGTAAAATAGGATTGCCTGTTCACCTTTTTTCCTGGGAGTGACGTGAAATGTTTGTAGCTCTTGCATGTTATAAGCTTCAAGTGCGTCGAGATCTTTGTAGTGCTCCCGCGGAATCATGGTAATTTGCAAACTCTGATTATCACCAACGAATGCTTGTATTGGTGGACGAGCGGAGAATATAGCGTTAACCTCGTCTTCTGAGTCACTGCCGAAGATTAACATAGAAGCGGACGGTCCTGGCTTGTTGCACTGGGGTGGACCTAAGTAGACTATCTCTTCTTCCTCTTCTTCAGCATCACTCCCGAAGGCCGGAATGGTGGTGATAGCTTTGTTCTCCGGTTTGTGGCGTCTCTCCGTGTCCTCAAAATCTGGCAAGAAGTATTTTGCATCTTCATACTTTTGGACTTCATTCACGGAGAATGGGTTCAACTCCCCCGTCACAGTGTACTCGAGACCATCTTTGAAGTACTTCATACACTGATGTTGTGTAGAAGGGATGATGTTGTACTCGTGTAACTAAGGCCGGCCGAGCAAAGCATTGTAGCATGTCTTAGCGTCAATGACGTGAAATTTAATATCCGTGACAAGTAGCCCGAAGCGCAATGTCAGTATCACGGACCCGAGAGTCCGTGATGACTGGGAGTCAAAACCGGAGATGGTAATTTTATCGCGAGCGAGGTGCTGAACGCTCATGCAGATTTCCTTTAATACTCTCACGTTGAGGAGATTGACGGAAGACCCATTGTCAACCAGGATTTTGCCTATCTTTATATCATGACAGTATCCGAAGACATAAAGGGGACGGTTGTGCTCGCACGTCCCAAGGAGGAGGTCTTCATCGCCGAAGGTGATATCGGCTGTGTGCACTTCCTCCAGCTCGTCCTTCATCTTCTCTTCAGCGAGAAAAGCTTGGAACTGTCCTGGCTCTTGTAGCGCCTTGATCAATGAATCTCTTGCTTCTTTTGATAGTAAAAGGGCGTCAAGAATGCTGAGCTGCGAGGGTAACTTTCTCAAGTGCGCCAGAACGTTGTAGTCCATCTTACATTTTTTTGGCGGGTCCTTGGTGGTCAACTCTTTCATGACTTGGTCATCCAGGACGATATCCTCAGAGACCTTTTTTTCCCTTGTCTTTTCTATTTGACCCACTGTTCAAGGGCCCAAGATTCTTTTCGGGCAGCGTGCGGTTGCGGAGCTGAATATTTTCGTAGGTCTTCGGTTCTTCCTCTTTTCCCGAGGTAGATTCTTTGAAAAGAGGGCCAAGAGTCATTTCTTCGTCGGAGTCACTTCCGAAGGTGAGAACTTGCGATCCTCCGGCGTTGACCATGCGACAGCTACCAGTGGTTCTTTTATGCTCCTCGGTCGCACTTCTTTGCTCCTGACGAGTTTTGCGTTTCATCCGCTTAAAATGTTGCCGGTGAGCAACATACCCCTGCCGCCATCTTTTAAAAGCGTTGCACTCTTCGGTGGGGTATGCCATCTTTCGGTGATATAGGTAGTAGCTAGGATGTATCTCTGCTTCACCGGGAGTGTTTCCTTCGGAGGGTGGTAGCTTCATTCCCATTGATATGGATTTAGCAAATCTTTTCCTCATCTTGAACTTGTTTTTATTTGCGACAGATGTCCTTTGATTCGGCGGGAATGTCTCGACTCTTTCGTCCAGTCACCGGCGTTTGGCCTTTTCAAATATGGCCATCTCACGCTCCCGATCAGCTTTACTTTTCAGGAGAGCTTCGTTTAGGAATGCATTGATCATTTCATCTGATGGCCCCAGAAGTTCCGGTTCAGGCTCTGCCCCCAGTTTCTTTGTGCAAGAAGCCTCTTCATTGTCTAGCGATGAATGAGAGATCACATGGCAACTTGCTACATAATCCTCAGATTCGTCCGACGATTCTTCTCCATCATCTCCGTCTTCAAGAACGTGGCTGAGGAACTCTTGGAGCATGATTGGAGTCCGAGCCTTCTGGTTATACTCTTCCAGCGCGTCAATCTGCTTTTGTAGGTCCGTGCGCTTGTCGCCAGGCTTCACGGGCTTCTTGTATTTCTTCTTCTTTTTTGAAGATTTTGACGGCTGGGTATGAACACTTTGGCTACCACCACCAATCTTTGGAGTTGGGCGCGGCTACAGCATCCCTTCGATGATCTGGGGTTCCAGCGGATTCTTCCACCTGATTCCCGGACATGTCTGGAGATCATTCAGCATCCTTTTGGTTTTGGCCGAAAGAGCCATCTCCTATGGAGCTTCTTCAACAAAAGAGCATGTTGCCCCTGGTGTATCCGTCTTTTTAGGAGTGTGCGGTTGTGGTGGGTTTACTTTCCACTTCTCAAACAATGCAAACTTGCCCTATTGGTATTGATCTTCGATCCATCCCTTAAAGACGAAGCAATCTTCGATTGGATAGCTTATCGTTTGGTGGTAAGGCAATAATTGGGATTATTCACTTCGCTGGGTTGCGGTGGTCTCCTTGGATTCGACAGATTGATAAGCCTGTTGCGCATAGCCAGCTCGAACAGCCTCTTCGTTTTATCCCGTGGGAATGAGTAAGGGCGCTTCATTTTCTCATTATAATAGCACCATCTCTCCTACAATTGATCCGTTAGTCTTGGGGCACTGGGTTGCTGTTGGGTGTTCACAACGAAGGTCGCTTTCCCTTTACCTTTTTCATTCCGCGGCTCCGGTTTCGGAGGAGACGGTCTGTGACCCATCTGATCCATCTGGGCTAGCTTGTCGATTAAAGCCTGGAATGTGGTCGGTTTGAAGAGCATCATGAACTATGAAATAGTTGCATGAGGGTCTAGGGTGCCCACGAACATGCCCACCACTGGTGCTTCTTCGATGCGTTGTTCGCACTTCGACTACAGATTCCGCCATCAGATTGCATACTGAACCCACATCTCGCCCGGCTTCACCCTTGCATTGATCAATGCCGTTATTGGAGTGTGTTCACTAGCACTCGCGAATCGCTGGGTGAATAGCAACTCCATCTCTGCGAAAGTTTTGACGGAGTCGTTTGGAAGTTTGGAGTACCACTCAAACGCCGTTTCCGATAAGCTGCCGACGAATTGACGGAGCAAAAGTTTATCATCGCCTTCGGTGTTGCCGCACAGAGCTTTGAACTGGGCGACGTGCTGGTGGGGATTGCACGTCCCCTTGTATACGTGGAATTTGGGGATTGTATATCCCGGTGGATACTTTATTTGATCATACCAGCCTGGATATGGTCGCCCAGTTTTAACGACTTGGCCGGTTGCTTCATTTGCCTGGTGAACTCTTATTTGCTGAGCAATATAGTCGTCCAGGGCAGCTTTAGAGATTGTTTCCTCCTTGGCTGTTGATAAAGCCGACAGAGGATTCGATGTCTTTCCTCTGTCATCTTCAATTATTACAGGAGGATCTTCAGCTGGAGAATCCGGCTGTATCATCATCCCGACCATGACTTGGAAGAGAAGTGACATTCGCTTTATATTAGCCGCTTGCTCTGCGGCTTCTTTGTCCTTCTTTTCGAGGACTCTGCGAAGGAAGTCAGCATCAGTTTCTTGTTCGTGACGCTGTTCTGATGATGCCTCCAGGCTTTCTTTTGGCCCGGTGAGTGCGGCCATCGCAGTTAGCATCTCCTGAAGCTTCTGCTGTTGTTGTTCTTGATCTCTTGTGATGGATCGGGTGAGTGGTCGGTGGCCCGTAGAAGCGCGGCTATCTTCTTTCCCGGATGCCATGTAAATAGTATGGACCGTTATGCCCCCAGACTTAGGGCGTTTGGGCTCAGTGCCTTTGACATTTGTCGCAGGCATGGTGATTTTCTCCGGCCTTCTCCTCTTATGAGCGGTCAAAGTTGAGGGGGCCGTTGCAATGGGCACCCAAGTAGCCGTCGCCTTTTGTGGCTTGACAGGGTGGTTCTCTTCTTGCCGAACCTTCAGCTTCTTCTGCCGGCGGGAATAGTCCTGATCAACCACTGACACTCGGATTTGTCGCCAGATTTTGTAAACTTTGGAAGACAGCCGTTGAGGAGACTGCTCCGGCTTTATTTCTGTGACAGTCTCCACCGGTGGCGGGGATCTTTTCAGTACGGCAGTAGGCGAGTTCCTGCGTATCTTGTTCAGCAGCTCAAAACTGTTCTCGGTTGGAACAACAGCATTAATTTCCACCACTGGAGCTGGTGGAGTTAGCCCAGAGGGGGAGTTGCCCCCGGCCTTCCTTACCCGGCGCCAGTGGCAACGTCGAGCGCATCGAGCTGATGGAGTTGGTTCGGTGACAGGGATGGCTTTGTCTTGCCCCCTGTTCAGGTGAGGGGCTGCTGCTGGCGTCAGCCTGTTGAAGACTGATGTCCTTTGAGAAGCAGTATCCAATCGGTTGAAAACAGACTTCTGAGCAGGGACAGGAACCGTAGCGGGAGCCGGAACAGTCAGTCTTGTAAAGATTGACGCTTTGGCAGGAGAAGCCGTCTTGACGACTTCAGGAGCTTGGTTGGTTGCTCTCTTCGGAGCAACCTTTTCTTGAGTTGCAGGCTTCATCATGGGCCCATAGGAACTCTGGCCCAATCTGGCAAAGACTGAAGTGTTGGAGCTGGACAACCCGTTGAGAGGGGCCGCAGTAGCTGTAAGCCGGTCAAAGACCGACTTCTTGGGAGCTTCCGGTGTTGGCATAGGAGCGGTGAAGCTCGTTGGCGGGAGCATGGTCCTGAAAAACAATCCTGTGGTGGCTTGAGTAGCCTGTTCCACCGGCATTGTGAACAGGAAAGCCGTCTCGGGCCCATAAGATATACCCCCAGTTGAGGCAGGACGTGGGCTACAGTTGCATGTGGAACACTTTGAGCAGGTGAACGCCATTGATCCTTTGCTTTTAGCACCAAACAAAATGCCAAATCTTAGTACCTCGAAACCCATAGGCAACCATTAGCAAACCGCGATTCGTTCGCGAACACGATACACGAAGTGTGGAGTGGAAAGAGGAAAAAGGTCCCACCGGGCGTGCCAGAATCTGTTCCCCTCCGAATCACGGAGACGCGACCGCGCAGGTCCGTCTTGCCTGAAATTCAGGGCAGATGCTAATTGGTGCTATCCTTCCACCTCTCCGAAGATGCCAAGTTGATTTATGGCACCATGTATCGAAGGTTCAGACGGATGCGGCCGATGTAGCAGACTTCATAAGATTCCCCCTCGTTTGAGGGGTTTTTTGATTGTAGGGACGCTCTTCCCTGCAGGCGCAAGCCCCTGCACTTAATTACGCTACCGCATCACGGTAACAACTTTCTCCTTCTCCAGATGGTCACTTCGTGTCATGGGTGTTTATTTTATTTGTGGTTTCCCATGGATTGTATACGAAGACTAATTTATGTTGTCGCCCGTAGGACGTGGATTAGTCCAAATCCGTATCTTCTTAGATTTGGGTTTGGGGGTTGGGTTTAAGGATACGTTAGCCTCATTTGAGACTAAGATCGACTTAAACGTATGTTAAGGATACGTTAGTCTCATTTTAGACTAAGATCAACTTAACGGGACCGTTTAGATCCAACAAGAGAGCATTTGGACTCTATTGTTTAGTTTAATGACATCGCGGTCGATAATTAGTTTAAGGACATTACGGTCCATCGTTAGTTTTAAAACTTCGCGGTCTAGGTTAAGGACATCATAGTCCGTGGATTTAAGGACTCCACAGTCCGATGTTAGTTTTAAGACATCACGGTCGAGGTTAAGGAATCATAGTCCATGAGTTTAAGGACCTCACAGTCCGATGTTAGTTTTAAGACATCACGGTCAAGGTTAAGGACATCATAGTCCATGAGTTTAAGGACCCCACAGCCCGTGAAATGTGTGGTTGTCGGGACCCGTCACCTCTTTGAAGACGTTGAGGAATTACAACGACAAATATCAAAGGAGTGAAGAGATGTACCCTTGAACCAAGATGAGTTGGTTGAAAGAGCAGATGTGCTCAATTCAAAATAAGTTGAGGACTTATGGCCAGAATTGGGCTAAGTCCAATTAAAATGTTTTAACATTTTTATTCTTGCTCTGGCTATTAAGCCTTTATTTGGGCTCGGCCCTTTTAATAATGCTAAGCATTGGGCTCTGACATCTTTTGTCTTGTATTAAATGCATAGCATTTATCAGAAACAAAGTGGTGTTCTGATAGTGCGCCATGTAGCGCGTCAGGCGTTTTGGTCAATTAAAGAGCGCATTGCGCTAGCGCACACGAAGGTGACATGTGTTGCGCTTAGCGCTAAGCGTTGGTTTGTTAGCGCATTTGCGCTTTCCATTTATGAGCGCTTTGCGCTAGTCTGTTGGCACGCCAGCGAGCGACATGTGGCGCGCTTGGTACTGAGCGCCAGTCTATGAGCGCAGCGCTCTGTTTTCAGGAGCGCAAAGCGCAAGTGATGTCTGTGGTTGACACTGGCATGTTTTGGCGCTGAGCGCCGATCCAAGGAGCGCAAAGGCGCGGTTCATGAGTGCAAAGCATTTTTCAATAGCGCAAAGCGCATCTGATCAAATTTAAGATCAAAGAACAAAGTTCTATGTTCTTCTAAGGAGGCCTTGCCTCAAGATCTAAGAACAAAAGTTCTTGTTTTTATAAAAGGCTCTGTCCATATAGATCAAAAGATCAGTTAATGAAGTAAAATACTTCTTTTAGTCTTTTATGATTTAGATCTTTTGATCTTTTTCTTTTTATCAAAGACCTTGGTCTTTTTTCAGATCTATGATCTTTTTAAAAGATGGTTCTTCTTTTTACGAGACGATTTCATCTCTCTTGTTCAATAACATAGTTCTTTTTACCGTGAAGATGAAGAAAATCTTCTTTTCTTAATAGCTTGCTCTTTTTTGCAGAGGTTTTTTTTTTCTCTTCTTCTGTATTCTCTCTATCTCTGTAGATTTGAAGTCTAGGGGCCTTTATATAGGGCCAATTGATTTGTTAAATCAGTTTTTAAAAGATCTTTCTCTGATTGATTTGGGAATATTTCCCACCGTTGGATCTTTGATCCTAGGGCTTCTGTTTTACAGAAGATAATTTTCTTGTTTTAATAAAATTGAGAAATCTTTCCATGCAGAATTTGTTCTGTCTTTGGTAATTTATTATTTACCATTGGATCGTTGATCCAGCGGTGCTTAAAGCACATCTTATTGTTTGGAAAGATTTTAAGGAATTTTTCCTTAACATAATTTAATTCTGGTTAATTAATGATTTATCATTATTATTAGATCTTTTGATCCAACGGTGGGAATTTTTAATTCCAGCGCTGGCTCACCTACATTCGACACGTGGCGCGCAGCGCAACTGCGCTAGCGCACCCGTGTTTGACACGTGGCGCACAGCGCAGAGCGCAGCGCAACTGCGCTAGCG
The DNA here is from genome assembly GCA_030015575.1 of Agapanthus africanus. Lineage (NCBI taxonomy): Eukaryota > Viridiplantae > Streptophyta > Magnoliopsida > Asparagales > Amaryllidaceae > Agapanthus > Agapanthus africanus. The sequence goes on from CM057339.1 coordinate 340,438,112, forward strand.
CACACGTGGCACGCAACGCAGCGCAACTGTGCTAGCGCACCCGTGTTCTACATGTGGCACGCAGCGCAGAGCGCAGCGAAACTGCGCTAGCGCACCCGTGTTCGACACGTGGCACGCAGCGCAGAGCGCTGGATCTGAAGCGTTGCTTCAACTTTTAACTCTGGAATTTTTTAAACAGAGCTTTGCTCTGATTGGGGGAAGCAGAAGCGTCGCTTCATTTCCAATCTTGGACTTTGAACAGAGCTTTGCTCTGATTGGGGGAAGCAGAAGCGTCGCTTCATTTCCAATCTTGGAATTTGAACAGAGCTTTGCTCTGATTGGGGAAACATAGGCGTTATCTTATAACAAGCGCTTAGCACTCCAAGTATGGTGTTCAGCGCCGAGCGCTCCATGTGCGCCTCACGTGGGCGCTATAAATTGTTTAACACTCCATATAAAATAATATGAATAAAACAAAAAGAAAGAGGGGTGTTAGAACCCAAATCGATGCTCAGCAGTGCTGATACAGAAAGGAGATCAAGCCCAAATAAGTGATCAAGTGGGCTGAGTCCAAGGTTGGCCAAACTCCAAATTGACCGAGCCCATATGTCTCCTTCTAAATTGGCCCTAGACCTAGACAAGACTACCAAGTCCCTGATGAAAATTCATTGGTTCAAGGGTACATCTCTTTACATCTCTGATATGTGTCGTTGTAATTCTTCAACGTCTTCAGAGAGGTGGCGGGTCCCGATAACTAGCAACTCTATGGACCGCAACGCCCCTAAACTAAACTCTATGGACTATGATGTCCTTAAACCCAATGGACCGCAACGTCCCTAAATTAAACTCTACGGACTATGATGTCCTTAAACCCAATGGACCGCAACGTCCCTAAACTAAAACAATAGAACCCAAATGCTCTTTTGTTGGATCTGAATGATCCCAAAATCCTGTTGAGTAGATCTTAGTCTAAAATTAGACTAATGTATCCTTGAAAACCATTTAAGTTGATCTTAATCTCAAACGAGATTAACGATCCTTAAATCAATCCAGACCCAAATCTGAATATACGGATTTGGACTAATTCACGCCCTACGAGCGGTAACATAAATTAGTATCCTTATACAATCCATGGGCAACCAAAAATAAAACAAACACATACGACACGAAGCGAACATCTGGAGCAGGAGAAAGTGGTTATCGCTATGCGGTAATGTAATTAACCGCGGGGGCTTGCGCCTGCAGGGAAGAGCGTCCCCACAATCAAAAAAACCCTCACAATGAGGGGGAATCTGACAAAATTTGCTACATCGGCCGCATCTGTCCAAACTTCCGATACATCGTGCCATAAATCAAATTGGCATCTTCGGAGAGGTGGGCGGATAAAACCAAATAGCATCTGCCCTAAAATTTAGGCCAGACGTCTTAAACGTCCCGGTCGCGTCTTTCGGCGGTGAACAGGGGGGACATGGCTAATAAATGCATGAAGTTTTGATGTGATGCATTGCTTCAAGTTCCCTCCATATCTCTGCATGCAAACCAGGTTATTATAGACAAATCGAACTGCACCAGGATGATGTTGGAGTAGGCAAAAGACTACCACATCAATACGAGCCCCTAATCTCGGATCTGGACCGGCCACAACCCCCTAAGATCCGAGGTCGCCGGCCTCCCTAGCTCAAAACGTCCCCATCTTTTCCCTATCCCTTCCTTGCAATCACATCACCTCATTCTTATTACTTGTTTAATCTTTTTTGGTGCCTATAAAAGCCAGATCAGTGAGCAAGGAAGGGGTCTCTCTCATTCTCTCATGTAATATATACTTTTTCTTAGTTTGTTTATTTTTGGTTTAGGCTTGAGAATTGTGTGATAATCACTTGGTCTCTTCTTCTTCTTCCCTCTTGAAGCTTTCTTTTGAGTGCTTTATTATGGAGGTTGAACAAGTTACCAATATCTTGTAATTCAACTTCAAGTGTTAATATATTGCTTTGTTATTGCTTTGTTTATTTGCTTTCCTTTTCTTACTTGCTTTGCTTTTCTTTTCTTTATAATGCTTAACTAATCTCTTTGGTGGTGGTAATGTTAAGGAAGTGAGATGAAAGTCTTTGCCTCATCCTCCTCTTGTAATTGTTTAAAGTGCTTAATTTTGATTATAAACTTAGTATTGTATCTTGGAAGGGTTGATATGATATGTTGATTCCATGGTTACTTTGTAACCTCGTCACATACCATATTCTCCCCACAAACCCCATCTTACAAGCCTAAGGTTAGAATCAATTTGGTGTTAAGTTTGCTAAGCTTGGATGTGGTATTTTGTGATTAAATGACTTGACAAATCTCTTGGTTTCATATACCATATACCATCACAAACTCTTAGCACACTTAACACTGAAATCATTTGCTCTCACTCACTAATTTGTGTTTTTGATATTGTGGTATGCTTGCTAACCCTGGTGTTTAGTGTTGATACCCTAAGCTTGGACATACAAAACGGTAAGTGAACAAATGGACTCCTTTCGTGTTTTGCGGCGAATATCGGAATTTGATGACTTGTGCTCCGCAACCGCGTTGACAAGTCATGCTTCATGCCGGGATCGACGTAAGGACGGACAACTCATGATCAAAGGGAGCGTTGAAGGAATCGTCACAATTCGATCTTCCGAGCCAAAGCTACGGCCAACTTCTTCCTTAACTTGTTTTCCTTGCTTTTCTTGTTTTCGTATTCTTTCATTTTTTTGTGACAAAACCAACCATTCGTTATTTGTTGAACCTTAAAAAGCAAAACCTAATACACAATTCCCTGCGGATCGACCCGTACCTGCCGGCTTGCTACAACGCGTCGTGCACTCGCGGTTTATAAATATTTAAAACGAGAACGATCTCGCGTGCGAATTCCATTTCCTTAAAATCATATCCGTTTCCAAACATACGCGTTTGTGCGCGCGGGTGAGTTGCCAACATGTTGGCAATGGCTCTATATTCTGATTCAGCACTTGAACGTGAGACAACATTCTGTTTCTTGCTTTTCCACGAGACCAAATTGCCTCCAACAAACACAAAAATCTAAGGTTGATTTTAGATCACATGGCGACCTAGCCTAATCTGCATCTGTAAACCTTGTAACTTTAGAATACCCAAAGTTTTTATATATAATTTTAAGGCCGGACGCGTCCCGCTCGTGCGCTCAACGGAAGCGGGAATGGACGGAAAATAAAAATTCCGTAGGAGCGTGATCGACCGTACGCAAAAAATCTTCCAAGCACTAGTTTCTAGTTAAATATAAAGAGAAAAAAGAAAAGTTCAGAGGTTCTACAACCTTTGTTACATGTCCGGCTAATCCCGGAAGACCCCGTCTAAACTTCGTGAGCTCCCGAACGCATCTCCACGCTGACTGGCTTGCCGTAGATGATCCGCGTTGAAAGCGAGCTGTCCGAGCTCCAACTCCGTCACCGGTCGTAGAAACTTCCTCCAGAGACTTGCTGGGCGTGGAGGAAGGCGATGCGAATGATGGGTACTCCCTACTTTTTACACTCCCTCACTATAGCAACACTTGCCATTTTTCAAGAGAACTTCAGCTTTCTTATGTTGAGAAAGAAGGTGTTTTGAAAAAATGATGGCTTTTGTTGTGAAAAAGAATCGTGTCATATCCTTTTTCAAACCATGTCATGTTTAACATAACACATACACTCTTCTCACTCTCTCTCTCTCATATGTGTGTCAACATACAAGAAAGTGGGTAGGCCCCACCACTTAATTAAGTATATAAAATATAATATATATATAAAGATATATATACATTTACATATATATATTTATTTATATATTTATTGATACATAATTTATAATTGTGGGAATTAATATATATATATATATATATATATATATATATATTAAATAAGTATTAGTACATGTATCCTATACACGTACACATCATGTATCACATACACGAAATGCCATCAATATCTTCTCAGTATCATATACTGTAGAGAGTGTGTGTATCATATGCACTATACTAGAAACCGTATCATTAATACGGTTATCAAGTCAACACTTGACCTGGTATTCCATCTTTGAAACCAGCTAGTATAACAGTCGTCCGATTAAACACGTATATCCAATATACATGTTTTATCGTATTCATGTACGTATCCCTATACGTACATCACATCACGTTTTGCCTGGGCAGGCACTTTCGTTGCAGGACTCTAAAGGCCTATCAATACGCTGACAGTAGGTTATTGTCATGCCCCGCTTCCTAGCAGACGGAAACGGTGACGTGGCAAGCCCGCGGCATATTTATCCAAAGAAGCTCATTTCCTAAATTAATAAACTAAAGTATTGAAACAATATTACACAATATAAGAATAAATGGAGACTGTAAAATTTTTCATCAAACATCTTTATTTACATTCAACTTCCAATATTTACAAATACAAGAGTTTATGCTGGAAAGTAAATAAAATAAGGAAAATACCTAAACAAGTGGCATACATAAACAGAATGAAAATGAAGCTGAGCTAGCCCCGAGTAGCAATCTGGTCGTAGTCCTCCTCTGTAGCTTCAACTTCTTCCGTCTCGACCGTATCTGACGAACATTTCAAGAGAAGAAAAATGGGTGAAATGTCCGTCAGCGAACTAGCGCTCGGTAAGTCCCAAAAATAGGTAAGAGTAAAGAAAATGACAAGTATTAAATATATATAACGAGTAAGAGTATATGTTCATGGGTAATCATATACTATAGGTCTCTATATGGTCATTATGTTAACGTTAAGTTCCAAGTGTGAATGTCAACGCAACCGTAGAAATATTCACGAGCACAAGAGTGGGGCCCCAGGAGCAAGTGTAATGACTCTGTTTTAATGTACAGAAATTTTTTAAAGTAAATGTACAAATGGAGTATTTGTAAATCCTGAGCACAAGTTATAAATTTGATTTGTTTTTAAATAACAAGAAAGCACTTGTAGCTCATTGGTAAAGCCCCGCACTACTGTGACATAGCCCCTGTATTCGAATCCCCCCATCTACATATTATTTTTAATGATTTTTCTTTTAAATTTTTTGGAAGCCCAAAAGTTTACACGTGCAATACACGTAAAAATGAAGTCACTAAAAACAAACTTATGGAAAATGTTGCACACACAGATCACGACACGTGGTATGAATCCAAGCCCAGACCCACACTACATGGCCGGCGAGATTCTTCTCTGGGCCGGCGCCGCCGATCCAGACCGTGCCTAATACTCTCAATTTTTTCCCTAACACCTCTTGGACTCCTCCACTAACCCTAATCTGTTTGCTTTCCCTGCACATTTCCAGAGAATTAAAATGAGGCATTAATCCAAAACGTTAATGCATTTTAATTCCATTCTTCAATACCCTAAACCCTAATTTCTCCAAGAAGTTGTACAAGTGGAGCTAGCTCAAATTCAAGTTCCGGTGACGTTTCGGAACAAATACGGCGACCCCGTGACTCCACGACGCTTGCAAACCCATCCTCTACCTCCCTTCTCTCTTTCCAATCCATAAGTCCCTACTTTTTCTTCTCTCTTCTCTATTAAACAAGTCTCTTTTCAAATGACGTCGGTAAGTGGAGTTAACCGACTTTTAAAACCTAATTTCTTTAAATTGATAATTTTTCTTAGGAAACTCATAACCAAATTAATAAATCTTACTTATTAACTATTAACTAAAAATTTAGAAACCAATTTCTCTATAAAACTCCATTTAAAACCATGTTTATTGCACTTTTACGGTTTAATAGCACATACTTACTTTCGACATATTTTATCATGCTTACTTGTATTACCTTTAGAAAATTTATGGGGTAATGACCTATCTCATCACGACACTCATCATGACATAGTACGATGGCTTTTGGAATAATATTTTGTGGGACAATACAATTTTTACATTAAAATACCCTAAACTAATAAAACTGTATTTCTTTAAGATTGTTTTAATTAAATTCCATACAATTATGTCCTTACAACCCATTTTGGGGAATCCGATTTGGTTGGTGTGGGTTATCGCACATCCATCGGACTAGTCGGGTGAGATGCAGACCTCCTCACGGAGCAAACGATCTCGATGGAATTTTTATTACAATTTCTAAGAAAACTTGATTTCTACTAATAAATAAATTCTATTTTTAATAATTATATATATATAAATATTATCAAAATATCTATTTTAAATATATAATATATTCCATGTTTTCTAATCAAAAGAAAAGAATCACAAAAGTTCATGAAAATACTATCAAGAATCAATACAAGTCAAATTACATGAAAATACCATATACTATTTAGGTTTATATCCACTAGAATATTTCATCTTTTAAATTTACATCCATGAAAATTCTAAATACGATAATTAAATACTTGAGATGTATTTTGAAAATATATCAAAACTATTTTTCATAAATCCCCCTCAAGTTATATTAAATTACAATAAGGACCTTAGTAAATATAGGTTTAAGCGGGACCAGTTATTTTGAGCCTCAAGGAGCCGTAGAATTTGGGTGGTTGCCTATTTAAGGTAGACAACTAAAATGGGGTTATTAATACGGTAATTGGCTTGGAAAAAGTCACAAATCCTGCCGTCCATGTGCAATAGTTACCGATAACTCCAAAACTAATTCAGGACTTCAATTCATTTTAAAGTATCTGACTCAGTCGGTGTCTCAGTCTAATCTAAAATCAATCCATCCTTGAATACAATTCAAGTATAACTCTAATTCAACATGAATCCATTTATACCAGAATACAATCTATATCAACATGAATTGATTTGACCGAACCATGGATATACATTTGACATTATTTACATGACTATTCGTTTATATCATTTCCGTTTTCATGAACTACTGATATCATGGTTTCGACAAATCTTACATCTATTAAACAAAATAATACACATCAATACAAAATACATTACGGGGCTTTAAAAGGGTAAACTAGTATGGAATGTGTTAAAAGTGGCACGAGACGATCACTTTAATACACCTAACCTGAACATCCGTTGCCATTGTCCCATGGATTTTGACGGGGCCTTGTGATCTGTATACCATAGTCTACGGGGGAAGTTGGACTCCTCTCGTATACACTGGCTTATTTTGTACAAAACTACAAACAACCGCGTTAACATAACTATCAACATTATACCAGTTATATTCTCATTACCTGTTCAGTCTATTTCTACTTACCGAGCGATTGTTCACTGACGACATTCCTTTTCTCTTCTTTTTTTAGAATGTTGTCGGGGGGATCTAATTCTCTGGAGATCGAACCCAGCACAGATGACTTGGAGCAGTTCTCAGAAGACCCAGAGCTCTAGTCACTTGTATATACTTTACTTTCAGTTCATGCCATTGTTTAGGCATTACTTTTAAGTCTTGTATTTACATTTCCAGTTGTATTGTAAAGGATGTTTAATAAATAAAAGTTATTGTTCATTTACATCCCATGTCTTACTTGTTTACTTTACTGTATTGCTTATTTACGCTTAGCGTGTTTACTTCTGAGTAAATACGTCGCGTGACCCGTCATGTCTCCTTACCGTACTTTGGGAAATGGGGCGTGACAGGTTTTGTTAGCGGCCCATACAGGTCAGTTCTGCATGGAAACCTAAGCAATATAACATAAGAATTACAATACTCAGCCACTAAACATTCTTTATATTTCATAATTTTTGAATCTATTCTAACCCTATTTTTCTTTCAAGGTTGTGGATTCTCCTAACAACACGAGTATAAACATCAACAACACACCACCATCACCTCTTCCACTTACGCCTACCGTTGTAGCTTCGATCAACGAGCATACGGTACTGCTCGAGGCAATTAAGAGCCTCCTGAAAGGACAGCAGCTGTAGACTGCCATACTAATGAACTGTCCAGAAGCGGAAGCACCTGAAGTGAAGAAATTCCGGGCACTTCATCCGAAGCAATTTTCAGGGAAAGAGAGCCCTTTGGAAGCTGATGAATGGGGTCAGTCGATCGAAGACGATCTGGCAGCAGCACAAGTGGCGGACATTGCTTGGGTAAAGGTTGCGAAGCTGCAACTCACGGATAACGGCCGAGTATAGTAGAAGGCGGAAGAATGTCGTCTTACCCAGCCGATCGAATGGAAGACTTTTCGTGACAAGTTCGACGCGAAGTATTTTCCAGAGACAGCCCGATTTGACACGGAGCAGCAATTCATCCACTTACAACAAAGCTCTATGTGGAGCAAATCAGTGGATGAGTATGATGCAGAGTTCACCATGTTGAGCAGGTAAGATATGTCTTAATATTCGATTATCTAATATCACATACTACATAGCTAACAAAAAACCGTAACAGGTTCGCGGCACACCTTATTCTGACTGCTGAGATCAGGGCTAGACGATTTCAGCAAGGGTTGGACCAGGAAATCCAAGCTGCTCTAGCTACAGGGGATTTCCCAACCCATGGCCTAGCTCTGAAAGCTGCCCGTCAGTACGAGGCAGTGGTGAAGAAGAAGGGCAGACCTCAATCTGCCGGTGTGAAGCGCCCTGCTACTCAGATAGCAGGAGGAGCCTCTTTAAGGCCACCGTTTGTGCCCAGGAGACCGGGACTACCAAATAACCGGCCCAGTCCAGATTTCTGCTTTTATTGCAAAAGGAATGGACACCTGGCGAAGGATTGTAGTCATGCTAATCGCCTCTGCTTAGTCTGTGGCTCATCCACACATGATATTGGGTCTTGTCCTCAAAGACTCAATCAGTATCAGGCACCCAGACCAGCAATCACCTATCCGCAGTGGCCAGCTATTCAGGCACATACACCATGCCTTGCTCTCACAGCTCCACTTCCTCATAGACCTACTGCACCTCCTCCTCGTCAGTTCCATCAAGCGCAAAGGAACCTACCTCAGGGGCAGAGGAACGGACAGAGGAATGCTCCTCCAGTAAGGAGGAATGTACCTAGGCGATAGGCTTTCACAATGACTGTGGAAGAAGCTGAAGCCACTGACCAAGTCATCACTGGTAACTTCCTATCTTTCAAATCTATTCAATATTTGTTTACATCCATATATCCTTTCTTAAACCTAAAACCTGTCCCATATAACTTGGGTACGATCTTAATAGCCTCACTTCCTGCACTAGCACTCTTCGATACTGGAGTATCCTATTGCTTTATGTCATAACGGTTCATCCGCACTCATGTGATTCCAGTCACACCGCTCGTATCCAACGGGAATGTCAGTTCAGGGAACGACGTTCTAAAGGCAACAATGGGATACGACCTGTGTCTAGTGGTCGTCTGCAGCAGAGAATTCTATGCTGACTTCAAGGTGCTGGGCATACCAAACTTCGATGTAGTTTTGGGTATGGATTGGCTAAGAATATTCTATGCTACCATTGACTGTCGTCAAAGGAAGGTAGTGTTTGAGATTCCAGAGCACCCGGTCTTTTATTTCAAAAGTGGAGACCGTACCCTGGAGCCTAGCACATACAAAGCAAAATCGAAGAAGGCAGTGATTGCAACTTTACAGGCAGGAAAAGACAAGCCAGAGGTAGTTCGAGAGTTCGACGATATATTTCCTGAAGACATAACAGGTTTGCGTCCTGACCGAGCTCTTGAATTCGGAATTGATTTAGTACCTGGTGCACAACCGGTGATTAAAGCATCATATCAGTTAAGCCCTGATGGTTTGAAGGAGGTCTATACTTAGCTAGATGAACTTCTGCAGAAAGGATGGATTCATCCCAGCACTTCAAGTTGGGGATCTCCAGTTTTTCTTATGAAGAAGAAGGAAGGTTCATACAGAATGTGCATTGATTATAGAGTTTTGAACGAAGTCACGATAAAGAACAGGTATCCACTATCGCGAATCGACGATCTATTCGATCAGCTAAGTGGGTCTTGAGTTTTCTCAAAGTTAGATCTTCGTTCGGGTTATCATCAGGTGAAGGTCAAAGAGTCTGACATTCCGAAGACGGCATTCAAGACTCGCTATGGACATTATGAGTTTCTCGTAATGCCATTTAGAGTGACCAATGCACCGGCCATAATCATGAAACTAATGAATCAAGTTTTCCGAGAGTACCTAGACAGGTTCGTTGTCATATTCATCGATGACATCTTGGTATATTCAAGGAATCAGAAAGTGCACGCTGAACATTTACGAATTGTCCTGGAGACTTTGCGATAGCATCAACTCTATGCCAAGTACAGCAAGTGCGAGTTTTGACTAGAACAAGTTGGATTTCTCGGACATATCGTTTCAGGTGAAGGAATCTATGTAGATCCAGCTAAAGTAGCAGCAGTAAGCGAATGGTCGACACTAAAGACAGTGAAGGACATTCGAAGTTTCTTGGGATTAGCGGGATACTACCGAAAATTTATTGAAGAATTTTCAAAGATTGCAACACCCCTGACCAAGATCACGCGTAAAGATGAAGAATTCGTGTGGTCAGAAGCATGAGAACAAGTTTTCATAGAACTCAAGTCAAGATTGACATCATCACCTATTCTTGTAATACCGGACCAATCTGGAGATTTCGTAGTACATTGCAATGCATCCGGTAAGAGATTAGGATGTGTTCTACATTAGCACGGTAAAGTTGTAGCTTATGCATCAAGACAGCTGAAGGTTCATGAGCGCAACTATCCGACGCATGATCAGGAGTTGGCAACCATTATCTTTGCTCTCATGATTTGGCGCCATTTTCTTCTTGGAGAACGGGTAGATATCTACACAGACCACAAAAGTCTGAAGTATGTGTTTACTCAGAAAGAGTTGAATATGCGGCAGAGAAGATGGTTAGAACTTATGGCGGACTTCGACATCAGCCTACAATATCATCCAGAGAAGCTGAATGTAGTACCCGATGCACTTAATCGCTAACCACTATCAATGAATCTTACCGTACAGTGGAAGATACAGCAAGATTTGCATCAAATGGAGATAGAAGAAGTCATGCCAGGTAACGCTTCAAGTTTGATGAAATTACAAGTTCAGTCTACAATTGTCAATCAGATCAAAGCAACTCAAGCAGTGATGCCAAGTTGCAAAAGATCAGAGAACAAGTAGAAAATAGACTTAGAACGGACTTTATCATCCATGGAGACGGATCTTTGAGATACAGCAGTAAATTGCATGTACCACAAGGTCCTGTTCGAGAAGAGTTGATGAAAAAAGCTCACAGCTCCCCATACTTAGTATACCTTGGTGGTACAAAGATGTACAAAGATCTACGCCAACATTACTGGTGGCATGGAATGAAGCGTGAAATAGCCAGAAGCGTCGCTAAATATTTGGTGTGTCGGCAAGTGAAAGCTGAACATCACAGGACTGCTGGTTTACTTCAACCATTACCTATCCCAGAATAAAAGTGGCAACACATTACCATGGACTTTGTGACTGCACTTCCTCGCAGCACCAAAGCTAACGATGCGGTATGGGTTATTATGAATCGACTCGTAAAGTCAACTCACTTTATTTCCTTTCGAGTTGGCCAATTTACCGAGACACTAGCAAAGAAATACATGGAGGTAAGAATCTAAGTAAGATTTAAACTCTTCATAGTATACTATCTCTGATACCCATAAACTCATGCAGAAGATCGTGAGATTACATGGAGTACCGGTTTTCATTGTCTCCGATCATGATACCAGATTCAGATTACAATTTTAGCAGAGTCTGCAAGCTAGCTTGGGAACAAGTCTGAATTTTAGCACGGTTTATCATCCACAAACAGATGGTCAGTCTGAGCGAACGATTCAGATCCTTGAAGATATGCTAAGAGCTTGTATACTAGATTTCGGAGGATCGTGGGAAGATCACCTACATCTTATGGAGTTTTCATACAACAACGGCTACCAAGTAAGTATTGGAATGACACCCTTTGCAGCTCTATATGGAAGGAAGTGTCGATCACCATTAAGTTGGGACGACATCGGAGATAGAGAACTCCTTGGACCTGAGATGATAGTAGCAACTGTAGATGTAATTCACACTATCAGGGATAGAATACGCATAGCCCAAGATCGACAGAAGCACTGGGCTGATGCAAAGCGCTGTCACTTGGAGTTCCAACCGGGAGATCATGTTTTTATGAAGATTTCACCAAACCGTGGAGTGATTCGCTTCGGAAAGCGGGGTAAGCTAAGTCCGAGATTTATTGGACCGTTCGACATACTAGAACGAGTCGGAGAAATGGCTTAACGCTTGACACTTCTACCCTCATTGGAAGGAATGCACAATGTGTTCCACATATCCCAACTCAGAAGGTATGTGAGTGACCCTGGTCACATTCTTGATCACTCCGAGCTTACTGTATAGACGGACCTATCTTGTAAGCAACAACCTATTGAAATCCTGGACAGAAAGGTAAAGTCACTTCGGAACAAGGAAGTAAACTTGGTTCGAGTGATGTTGAGAAAAGACCCACCAGGAGAATCAACGTGGGAAAGAGAAAACGACATGCGTACAAGATACCATCACTTGTTTGTAAATTAGTCCTTAAATAATTGTAAATTTGGAGGACGAAAATTTTGTAAGGAGGGTAGAATAGAACGACTTTGTTTTAATGTACAGAAATTTTTTTAAGTTAATGTACAAATGGAGTATTTGTAAATCCTGAGCACAAATTATAAATTTGATTTGTTTTTAAACAGCAAGAAAGCACTTGTAGCTCATTGGTAAAGCCTTGAACTGCTGTGACATGGCTCCTGTGTTCGAATCCCCCCAACCACATATTATTTTTAATGATTTTTCTTTTAAACTTTTTGGAAGCCCAAAAGTTTACACGTGCAATACACGTAAAAATGAAAAGTCACTAAAAACAAACATGTGGAAAATATTGCACACACAGACCCCGACACGTAGCATGAATCCAAGCCCAGACCCACACCATATGGCCGGCGAGATTCTTCTCTGGGCCGGCGCCGCCGGTCCAGACCGTCCTTAATGCTCTCAATTTTTTCCCCAGCACCTCTTGGACTCCCCCACTAACCCTAGTCTGTTTGTTTTCCCTGCACATTTTCAGAGAATTAAAATGAAGTATTAATCCAAAATGTTAATGCATTTTAATTCCATTCTTCAATACCCTAAACCTTAATTTCTCCTATAAATACCACCCTACACCCTAGTCCTTGATTGGGAGAGCTTTTGCGTGCGTTTTGAATCAAATATTAAGAATTACCGCAATCAATAACTGTGCCGCTTGGTAGCTAGCCAGTTGAATACGGGTCGGTCCACTGGGAAATCGTGTGATCTCTTAGAGTTCTTACGAGTTAAGTCCAAAAGAAATGGTCGTTTTGATTTTTATAAAAACTAAGATTGAATTTAATTTGATTTAAAGCCTTGCTGGGATTAGGATTAGATTAATTTGGAAAAAGAATTCTACTCCATGCTTTCTTGTCCCTAATTAAGAACTTTAGGTGTTAGGGTAATAATCAACAAAGGGGATTAGCACGACTAGGAAGAAACGTAGTTTCTTTCTTTTGGTGCTTGTCCGTCCTTTCATAACTCTTAGCCCTAATCTCTATGTAAATCAACCACATCTGGTCTAACTAGGGAATCACCGCTATCTCGTATGATAGGGTGCCGTAGTGAGCGGTATGTGTTTGATTCAAATAGAGTCCTAATTAACATATTATATGGGCAAGAAAGGAGTGAGAGATTTCCATCTCTCAAACCTACCCAATCCTAACCCTAACAAGTGAGGAACTACTCACTCATTAGGATGGTTACGATGAAATTCATTTTTTATAATTTTATCTTTTTAATAAACTAATTAACTTGCAGATAAACAAGACAGATAAAATTTGCAGAAAAATAAATTTAGAACACAAGATAAAAATGAAGAACACTTACTTTTATTGACACCTTTTGACGATTACAATGGAATTAAGAAATTAAACAAGAAATTAAAAAGAGGCATGCCTAATTCGGCTTTAGGGTTTCCTATTTATAGATAGGAGAAACCCTAGGGTTTACATCTGATCCGCATCTGAAATTACAAGACTACCCTAAGAAAGCCGGGTCAAAGCACCGACACCACCGACAAGTTGCACCGACACGTGCACAGCATGGCCGCGGAACCGCGGCGGAATGCCATGTTTGGCCGCGGATCCGCGGCCATCTTGGAGGTTCTCTGTCTCAACTTTCCAGGGTTGCTTCATGTTGCCTTTTTATTCTGTTTTCTTCACTTGGTTCTTCAAACTCATTTTTACTTTTTTCCAGATTTCCAACAGTGCAGAATTTGTGGACTTTTACCGTAAGCTTCGCTTTGGAGTCTTGTATCTTGTGCTGCCCTTGAACTGTCTTGTGCATGAAACTGTTTACTGATTTTCTTTTGTTCCTTGAACTGTTAGGTGGCATTATACGGATTCATCTTTTCTTGGTCGTAGTCTCACATTTTGTAGCATCTTTTCATGAATTTCACTGTATTGTTTTGAGAACCTGTAACCTGCAACTATTTGGCAGACATGGATCAAAAATACCTATTTATTTGTAATATGATTAAGAATGGGCGATATAATAATGCAATATTCTGATATGAACAAACACCCTCAAACTTATCTTTTGCTCGTCCCGAGCAAAGCTAATTTATTCTCGAAAAAACCTAACCTCGCTTTCGCAGGGAATCGCGACTGCACCGAGCTCGTGCAACAAGCCGTTAAACCTCTAGGTGTCCCTAGTAGAAGGAGTGTTGTCTCCTGAGGGTTTTCAGCGGATACTACCCACAAAATCCGATCAATTTGGTCTGTTGACTTTCATTCTTCAATTAGGTATTCTAGCAAGAAATTATATTATCTTTAACTTTAGAAATCATCAACCCGTATTTTTCACACGCACTTATCATTTAACTTAAGATCGTATATATTCTGCAAATTTATTAAGATTTCAGCATCTTCTGAATTTTCCTTCTAAGGTTCTGTAAGTGCACGATAGCGCCCCGGCCATCATTCCGAGGCCAAAATGCGGAAACGAAACTTTTCTTTGAACTTTTAAACCGGCGCTACCGCGTACTAAAAACCCGGATCGGGCCATTAACCTAATGCTACCAAACATGAGAATGAGTAGGAAGCTATACCGAGTGATCCGTGTCCTTCGGTCTTCAGCCTCCACTTCGATCTCCTCACGGAATTTCCGGTCTTCATCTCCTCGTCGGAACGGGCACCATATCGTCGGGTTCTTTTACAGGCTCCCACCTCTGGACCGAGGCAACTCAGGCACGAAGTTGGCGAGCCGACATGCCCAAGAAATGCTGTAGGCTAGTGTAGAAAGCTTTGTCTCATGGGGTTGTGAAGTTGCCATAAAGATGGAGGAGAACAAGATGTGAAAATGAACTTTGGGATTTTTGAAGCAAGCATATGAGTGTGAATCATTTTCCCACCAAATGAAACTTTCCCCACATCAAGAAAATGAACCTCTCCCTCTCACAAGAAGTGGCCGCCCCTATAGAATGAGGAGGGAAAAAATCAAAAGAAAAAAGCAAGAGGAGAAATTGTATGATAACCATAAGAATATGTCACACAAAATCCTTTCTCATTCCCATCACATAAATGCAAACCATGTGCACAAGAAAAAGCAAAGATGCTTGAACCATCATATAAACCAAATGCCACAAAGAACCCTCCACAATGGATAATTTGCACACTTGCAAATAACCCCCTCCATCGGAAAAATCCGGCCATGAAGGAACAAAGGAAATATGGCCGGAACGGAATGCAAACTGGCAACTTCAAAAAAATTGATCCCGTAATAAATTACAGGAAAACCCCGCGACTGTATATACATACCTGCATTTGTATTCCGACCGAATACAAATGCAATGAGACAAAATCTACACTGTACAATACTAGGATCCGGCTTAAACCAAAGCCCGCTAGTATTATCCGTCCGATCATGATTCGTACAATACCGCACGGATAAGATCGAACCCTGCCATATCTCCATACGGCCTCTACAGCGTTTCGCCCGAAATTTGAGCAACTGTCTGTGGGGGACTCTAAAGACTCGTCAATACTTTAGCTGTGGATTTAACCACTAGCACGTCAGAGGTATTAGCCATACGTAACGGGCTACCAGGTATTGACCAAAAGGGACGTCGATGAGCGAACTCATCCTGACACCCTACTGAGCCTGTCAGTGACAATATCCGTACAGTCCGGTCCGTTCTTCTATGAGCATCGCATGGTGGGCCTAGGGGGTTGGTAAAAGTCAGACCCCCAAAAGCAGTACAAGTCGTGTCGGAGTGTAGCCCAGGACACCCTGAGATATTACTGGAATACCTACCAGTAAATCTCATGCCTTGGCCAAGGACTTTGTGTAATGGCTCTCCTAGACACAGCGTGACCTCACCCCCAATACCGGGAGAGACAAACCCCTGAAGATCCGCTCACTACCTCCATGTGGCTCGGGACTGTACCCAACTAAAACCTGTTTGCACGACTCCTTTGAGCGTGGTAGGGTAGTAATCAAAGTACAGTAGGAACTCACACGAGACAAATGACGATCTCAGGTCGATGAATTAACCTGTACACATGTCACCAGAGAACTGCTATCTGATGTCAGGTATAAGACCAACTAGCATGTTCCCGGCGAGTCCTGTCCGGTGTACTCATAACCCAATGAGCACCTGTATACATCTTAAGTGAACCGACTGACACCAGTGGCTTGTGAGACCGGCCACCGCCCCTCGTCGAGGTCTCGACTGTATACACTAGTCTACTCTGGAGTATCGATGCCCTGTCTCGAAAACTCCCACGACTAGGGACCTTTTAAGGATGTGCTTATAGACCCCAGCTCCCACGTATATGATCACCCTCATACTGCTGGCAGTCAAGCAAGAATCCTTGGGGCTCTATCAACGCGCAATAGTGACCTGTAAGGTCACCTAAAACAGTACACGATGATAAAGATAAACCAGATAGTATACTATCATCTTGAGTAAGATTGTCCTACCGACATAGGTCCCCCCTCAATCATTGCAATCACGTGCCTGTGATCCAATAATTGACTCTGAGGGCACTATATCCAACAGGTTCCATCTCAACTTAGGAATTTTTATCATTTTTTTATTGAAGATATAAGGCCTATATTCCATTCCTATCTTTTATCCAAACCCCAATCATATACTCCTACATGTGTGTATGTTTCACCCCTACACTTGGAAATTCAATTCTAGCTATCATACTCTTGTCCATCGTCCAAAATACTTTTAGTTGGTGAATTTTTAGATTAAATTGCTCACACATCCAATACATCTTAATGTATTAACGACCGATTACAAAATGTGTTCGCGCATTTAAGTCGTAATTCCTCGTCTTGTAATACCTAAGGCTTTAGTAGTGACCCCCAAACCAGTCGGTCTTAGGCACTAGGTGATAAATCACTCTTGCTATATTTATTTTTTTTATGCAACCTCAAGTACTTACAAAACCAGTGTTTATTTTTTTTATATCTATTTATTCACACTTGTATTTTTATTTTATTTTCTTTCATACTAAGGATTTTAGACGAGCATTTCAAGGTATCCTCTACTATTCCAAGTTTCAAGATGCGTGTTTGTGCAAGTTGTAAGGTATATATTTTCAGAACTTAGACTAAAGGTTCAGAATTTATTTTTCAGACTTACACTTCAAATAAAAATTTCAATACTCTTCCCTTATTTTGACTTATCCCTAGAACTGAACTCAAAATTTGCCTATTTCAAAATAATCTACAAGGGCATATATTTTCTACAGTTAAAATTAAAGAAAGGTTATTTTTAGGGTTTTTAATTTACTAAGTTTAGGATCTAGTTTTTCCTACTATTCAACCGTCATGTTGAACTTAAATCAAATATGGTTAAAATATATTTTTCAATTTCTTTATGACTTTTAATATTTTTTTCAATTTTTTATTTGATTTTATTTTTTATAATTTTTTTTATTTTCATTTTTAATTTTTATAATTTTTTTTATAAAGAAGCAATGCGGAATTAAATATGCAAAGAAAGAAAAAAACAAATATGTACACAAAATAAAAATATGCAATGCAAAGATAACTATTTACAAACCACCTCTACCCCCAAACTTATCAAAAAGCAGTGCCCTCACTGCTCATGCCCTCGCCGTCCCCTTGAACGTGAACGGGAACGTTCCTCCCTCACCAGCAGCGAAGATACGCCATGCTTAATCTCTGTTACACGGTGATCCAGGTTGGTCACCATCCATGTCAATCTCTCAATCCACCTAGCGGTTGTCCTAAGCAAACGTGCATGTTCTGCGGGGGTAAGCTCTTCCTCGCTCGCAATCGAGCTGGAGATGGGTGTCCTGGTGGGTACATTTTCAGCCGGTTCAGTTCACGACCATACACCATTCAGACGGGTATAGGACGTAGATACGCCCTCGATAAGAGGCCTAATGGGTATACCTCCATGCATGTAAAACTCAAATTCCTCCACAGGGAGGAAATGGCGACACAGTTGTATCACTAACATGGGGCATGGGTAATTCGCAGCCCTTTTGCCAGCACCAATTGAATTAAGCAACACCGTGCACATATCATATCTAGGGTTCCTAGTCGTTAAGGTGTGCAGGATATGAAGCGAAGGTGTGAAGAATGTTGTATTATGTGAAATGCCAAAAATGTTGTTTTGTGCCCAACGGCACACAGTTAATACATTGGCGAAGAGGGTTCTAGCCTGTATGCCCTTCCTAGGTTCCCTCGAATAGTTATTACCCATTAAGGATAAGTAGTTTTCAAATTGAAGGGGTTGGTCATAGGTAGGTAGCCTAGGAATTAAGGTGGCTTCATGGATGAAGTCCCTATAGATTATGATTTCTATATCACCCCAAATAAGCCTAAGATATCCGTGTTGTGAAAGGCATCCGTCTTCCATGCATTCATAAAATCGTGTGACGAGATTTGGAAGAGCGAAGGAGTTTGGATGATTAAAAATTAAAAATTTCCACCCTCGTCTTGTGATTTCATCACCAAAATAACTCCCAAATACCTTGTGTGCAAACATTTGGGGAAAATCCCATTCTAATTGCATGGTTGGTGCCATTCAGAGAGTTTACAGATAAAAAAAAATTAACAGAGAGGGAGAGATGGTGCAAACCTCCTCTAAAAAAATCAGAGGGCGAAGACGACAGGAAGCGGTGGTTGTGCGGCTGAATGGATGGAATTGCGGTGGTTCCGCGGCGCGATGGGAAGATCTCTCTGCTCTGGCTGCTGCGGCAGCTAGGGTTTACTGAGAGGAATTTTAGGGTTTGGTAAAATGCAGAGAGGGGTCGGTTTCTATTTGTAGGGGGTTTGTTGGTTATTTGAAAAAAGGTTCTCTTAAAAAGATGAATTTATTTGTAAATAAAAATTTTATTTTATTTTATTTATTTTTTCATTTATGAGAATTTACAAAAATACCCCTGAATTTTTTTTTATTATTTTTTTTATATTCACAAGTTGTAAACGTACCCCCAATCTTACGGTTGGCTCATCATTTTATAAAAATCATTTTCTTTCAAGAGCCAACAAAATTTCCCCTAAACTTGAATTAAACAATGTTACTGGTCAATGCCAAGCTTTGCAAAGACCAAAAGTCAACACCAACCATTCGAAGAATTTATCAGTGAAACACAGCGGTTGGTGGAAGAGTATGTTGTCTGGAATCACGAAGAAGCGGATAAGAGATAAGTGGTGTAACAGATATGGTTTGCATCTCAATTTGAAGAGACGACACAGTGATAGTGACGGTGGATTACTCGCATTTGTGTGATTGTCAATAAGAAGGGGCGGAGGGTCAATTTCTTTTTGGAGTTGATTCATTTCAACACCCGTGTTTGCTAAAAATGCGAGTTCATCAGCGAAAATTTCCTCAAAGCTTTCATCGATACCCCGAAGAATAATGTCATCAGAAAGAGTGAGGCGATCTCTAGACTCCATGAAAGATTTATAATCATCGTTAGATGTTGACTCGGACAACTCAATGGAAGAGTCCGTATGTGTATAATACATAGTTGGGTCAAACAACATATGAAAAGAGTCTAGATCAGTATCCTGAACCTGATCAAATTTGCTGCTGTCGACATCCATTAATTCGACAGAACATGCATGAGCAGAAGGTTCAGAGGGTAGACTTCCCATCTTGTAAATGTTAAACTCACTTGACATCTTCCCGAAGGATAGAGTCATAGAGCCGTTACGACAGTTGATTACAGCATTGGAAGTGGCC
The DNA here is from genome assembly GCA_030015575.1 of Agapanthus africanus. Classification (NCBI taxonomy): domain Eukaryota; kingdom Viridiplantae; phylum Streptophyta; class Magnoliopsida; order Asparagales; family Amaryllidaceae; genus Agapanthus; species Agapanthus africanus. The sequence continues at coordinate 340,458,284 of CM057339.1, forward strand.
AAAAATGGTCGACCGAGGATCACCGGAATTTGGTTCCGCAGGTTAGCCACAGGCTTTGTGTCCATAACAATGAAATCAACGGGGAATATGAAGTCCCCTACTTTTATTAACACATCCTCTAGTTCACCCCAAGGATGGGTGATGGATCGGTCGGCCATTTGGAGAGTACAATGTGTGGGTTTCAACTCTCCAACGCCTAATTGCTCATAAACGGAATAGGGAAGCAGGTTAACACTGTTGGAGATAGTGCCCTCAGAGTCAATTATTAGGTCACAGGTACGTGATTGCAATGATTGATGGAGGACCTATCCCGGTAGGACAGTCTTACTCGAGATGATAGTATGCTATCTGGTTTACCTTTATCATCGTGTACTGCTTTAGGTGACCTTACAGGTCGCTATTACACGTTGATTGAGCCCCTAGGATTCTTGCTTGACCACCAGCAATATGAGGGCGATCATATAAGTGGGAGCTGGGGGTCTATAAGCATATCCTTAAATGGTCCCTAGTCGTGTGAGTTTCGAGACAGGGCATCGATACTCCAGAGTAGACTAGTGTATACAGTCGAGACCCCGACGAGGGACGGTGGCCGGTCTCACAAGCCACTGGTGTCAGTTGGTTCACCTAAGATGTATACAGGTGCTCATTGGGTTATGAGTACACCGGACAGGACTCGCCAGGAACATGCTAGTTGGTCATATACCAGACGTCAGATGGCAGTTCCCTGGTGACATGTGTACAGGTTAGTTCATCGACCTGGGGATCGTCATTTGTCTTGTGTGAGTTCCCACTGTACTTTGATTACTACCCTACCACGGCTCAAAAGAGTCGTGCAAACAGGTTTTAGTTGGGTACAGTCCCGAGCCACATGGAGGCAGTGAGCGTATCTTCAGGGGTTCGTCTCTCCCGGTATTGGGGGTGAGGTTGTGCTGTGTCTAGGAGAGCCATTACACGAAGCCCTCGGCCGAGGCAAGGAGATTTACTGGTAGGTATTCCAGTAGTATCTCAGGGTGTTCTGGGCTACACTCCGACACGACTTGTACCGCTTTTGGGGGTCTGACTTTTACCAACCCCCTAGGCCCGCCATGCGATACTCATAGGCGAACGGACCGGACTGTATGGATATTGTCACTGACAGGCTCAGTAGGGTTGTCAGGCTGAGTTCGCTCACAGACGTCCCTTTTAGTCAATACCTGGTAGCCCGTTACGTATTGGCTTATACCTATGACGTGCTAGTGGTTAAATCCACAACCAAGGTGTTGACGAGTCTTTAGAGTCCCCCACATTCAGTTACTCAGCTTTCGGGCGAAAAGTTGTAGAGGCCGTATGGAGATATGGCAAGGTCCGATCAGATACGTGCGGTATTGCACGGATCAGGATCGGACAGTTTGTACTATAGGCCGTATGGATATATGGCAGGGTTCGATCAGATACGTGCGGTATTGCACGGATCAGGATCGAACAGATATTACTAGCCGGCTTTGGTTTAAGCCGGATCCTAGTATAGTACAGTGTAGATTTTGTCTCATTGCATTTGTATTTCGGTCGGAATACAAATGCGGGTGTGTATGCACAGTATCGGGGTTTTCCTGTAATTTATTACAGGACCAGTTTTCTGGAGTTGCCAGTTTGCTTTCCGTTTCGGCCGATTTCCTTTGTATCGTTCATTGGCCGAAGTTTGGTGGAGGAGGGCTTATTTGCATTGTTGCAAATAAGTGTTTGTGGAGGGGGTTCTTTGCATCTTGTTGCTTCATGATGACTTCCCCATCATTGACTTGTTTTGACTCCATCATGGCTTGACTTTTAAAGTCATGATTGTTGGAAATGATGAGGTTGGTGGAGTGAGGTTCTCCTTGTGTGATCATTGTTTATCATTGCAACCTTCTCTCTCTCTCTTGTATGAGTGTGGGCTGATTTTCTTTGATTGATACACCACTCCCTCACTCTCCTCCCCATGGTAGTGGCCGGCCAAAGCATTAGTGGGGCTGTCCAAAATTTTGGAGAGTGAAATTTGGTTCATTTCATGCTCCCAAATATCCACAAGTTCCATCTCCAAACTCCATAGTTCATCCCTCCACCGAAAGGCAATTCCTACAATCCCAAATGAGACTTCTTCACTACACATTCTACAGCGAATCTTGGGCACGTCGACTAGCCAGCTTCGTGCCCGAGTTTCCTCGGCATTGAGGTGGGAGCCCGTAAAAGAAGTAGGCGATGTGGTGTACTTCCGGCGACGAGGTGGAGACCAGAGCTTCCGCAGGAGATCGGGACGACGACGAGAAGACCGGAGGACTTGGATCAGTCGGTATATCTCTCTTCCCCATCTTGTAGTTAGCTAGGACTAATTAATGGTTCGATCCGGGTATTAGTGCGCGGCGGTTTGCCAGTTCAAGAAAAATTTAAAGTTTATCACCGCTTCCGCATTTTGGCCTTGGGATGGAGGCCGGGGCGCCGCCGTGCACTTACAGTGGTATCAGAGCCTCGCCATTAACTTAGTCTAGCTTGCCTTAATGTGTTTTTCAGTTCCGATCGATCAAATGTTCCAAAACCCGTATTTCCTTCACGACAGTTTTCTGTTGAAATTTTTTGGTCTCTAAAAATTTTTCAGGTTGTAAAATAGTGATGTACTGAAAATTATAAGGATACTGTAGAAATTCGACACTGTGATTCACCAATGGGAGCGCGGAACCGCGGCCAAACCCCCCTTTGGGCCGCGGTTCCGCCGCACAATGGAGTGATCACTGTATCCAATTTCTAC